>OY754962.1:33664938-34272619 GCA_963576555.1 Ferdinandea cuprea
TGTACGCTGAAGTGTAGGGACGGGACATTGTAATAAACTCGTTCGCTTTAAACAAGTACGCTTGTTCGCGTACTACGAAAATAGAACAAAAAAACAAAGGTAGCTTCCTGCTTTTGTTAATTTTGAGATTGATAACTGTCAATCAATCTACGCACATAGCTATTAGTTTCTGCTTGCTTGTGATAAACACTTATTCATAACAGTACCCAGGTGCTTTACATTAAAATGGGGTATTCCCCTTTCCTTTAGATACATATTTGACACTTTTCATTTATCTTCACACAAAAAACGCAAGAAAATTCCCCTGAAAACTTAGCTGCGCGCTAGTGATCCGACTGGACGGAGTTAATTTACTAACGGAGGCCACCCACTAAGTGGCGGCCAAGGTGTGAGGAGAAACTAAGAAACGAGGACAATTACCCCCTGATCGCCCAATGTAGTGAGTCATACCCCATCTATGAGAGGAGGATAAGGAAACAAGACTAATAAACAAAAAGGGAATGGGAAATTGTAGAAAGCGTGTCATACCTTACAATGATATAAATTTACGTTGAGCTCTCGGCCTTTCTGAATTATGCTGTCGTTGGAGCGGTGTCCTATTGACAGACCACTCGTGTTGGTTGAAACATCTGTTTTCACGTTGTCCGGTGGTTAGTGTCCACCCTTTCTTTTGACCCAATTTAACAGATGGGGCCTGTGGTGGGATAAGTGTCACCCAATGCTGTGTCCATGTGTCCGCCCGCATTCCTCTGCTGCTCATCATGGTGGAGTTGGACAGAAGGCTCCTCTTCCCCTATCGAACGTGACTCCCTACCGTGTTGGTGGTAGTTCTTTTGCAATTGTCCTTGTAGCTTATTTACTCTGAGCCGTCCGCCCGTGCTTTACAATTGCTGATGTGTGCATCTAAGGCATTATGAAATATGTTAGGGTGTCTTAATGACAAGGGCCGTCCGCCCACACCATTTTAAATGCGTTGGAGCGCCTTTACCTTGTACCCAGACCGTCCTTCTATTGTGCCTTGTTGGGTCGCACTCGACCGTTGCGGACCTTAAGAGGGGAGAGCGTGCTAATAACTATTTATAAATAGACAATAAGTATTTACATAACATAAATAATCCCTTTGAGCCTGGCTATACACAAAAAAAGGGTCATTCAAATGAAAGCTACTTAAGCAGATTGGGAACACTAAAATAGGAAATAACAAATTGTTTCTCTACGGAAATCGAATATTTTTCTGCTCTCAGGTACCTGGTTTTTGGTCTTCACTCTTCCAAAGCAAATACCGAATGAAGATTTCTGTCAAAAGTGATATGTTTTGGTACCCCCATGAAAGAGAGTTCAACTTGAAAGTGGATTTTCGGTAGATTATTGGTGCAATCTACCTTTTCTTTCTGACTCAAATAAAATCTACCTGTCTCGTGCGACAAGACGATGAACGTGTAGCCAACACCTTTAATATTGTTTTGACAGATTTAGTGATTAGTGAATGGTTATTGAGATATGGGTGTTGTCGTTAGTTTTTCAGTGTTCTTCTCTGTGTTTTTGCATTTCTTCTTCGTATGGGTGTTATGTGCTTTTGTTTATATTATGAGCAGTTATAAAGACTTTGGTTTCAAAACAATCAATTTATGGCTTTTAAACAAATTTTGTTGAACACAAAAAAAACAAGAGGTACTATTTTACATTTATATCGGAATGAAGCTTAATTATGTATGTTGATTAGCAGCTGTTAAGGACTGTTCACATGAGAGCGAACTGCGAATAGGCGAATCGCGAACAAATCAATTTTAATGTATTTATGAATAGAATATTTCTATTGCTTCTACCACAAAAGCTTGATATTTAATTGATCTAACATTCTATTTAAAAAAACTGAGTCTAAATTGATTTAAATAGCAATACAGTTACAAAAATTTTCCCACGAATTGAAAAATTCTTGCCGCGAATGTGTTTTGTGAATGTGTTTGCGTTCTCTTTCAGTATTAGTATGTTCAGCTAATCTACTTCCGTGGAAGTTCGGATATAACCGGTGAAATATGTACTCCTAGGAAGTAGTTTTTTGACCCTAATAAAACTCAGTAAGATCACTTTTTATTGCCCACATTTTTCCTTTTGTTTTTTCCTTATCACCCTCAAAACAAAATCCATGTGCAAACAAAAAGCAAAAACTTATCGATGTCTAGACAAGTAGAATCGACCGTGACAATATTTAAAATATCAAAGCGATTTTGAAAAGGATTCGAGTCAGTTGAAATTTTGTATTCGGTTAGTGAAGTTTGAACTATAATCGGTAAGTGAAATTTAAAAAAAAATGAATAAAAAGACATTTGCAAATCAAATGAGTAAAGAATCGCGAATTTTTAGAAATAATGTGTCGCGTTATAAACAATTAGACAAGTTTGTCTGTAGTGTAGAAAGTGTAGATAAAGAAGAGGCGAGTTGTAGCGGTGGCAGTATAGAGCAGGGCGTGCCACTTTTGGAGACAGAAGCAAATGCTTTAATTGACGTTGAAATGTCATCAAGTTCTATTTCAGAAATAGAACCAATATTAAAAATAAATCTCCGAAAGTGGGTTTTAAGAAATAAAGTGCCGCACAACCATGTTAACGATCTTTTAAAATCATTAAGTGCATCGGGTGTGAAAAATGTGCCGCGTACGTCGCGTAAATTATTGGACACTGAAACTGCCCCAATTTCTGTAATACAAATTGAACCTGGTGAATATTACCATTTTGGTATCCAAAAATATTTAAAATCCAAAAAATTCAGTTTTCTCGCAAAAGAAGAAACAATTATATCGACGTTGGAATCGATGGCAAGTTTTTAAAAGTTCTCGGCGAGTGTTGTGGCCAATATTAGGAGCTTTCTCAAATTTTCGCACTGAAACTCCATTTTTAATAGGGTGTTATTCCGGTTTTAAAAGACCCAAATGTGTCAATGAGTATCTTAAAGCGTTTGCGCAGGAGATTTGTGAGATGCAAATAAATGGTGTTCAGGTAGGAGATGATCCAATACTGAAACCGTTTAAATTTAGATTATTTACGTGTGACAGTCCAGCTCGAGCATTTATTACAGGTGTTCAGTACCATACCGGAAAACACTGTCGCGGTAAAATTTACCACGACAAGAAGCACCCTTCGGTCCCTTTCTTTTCCCGACCCTTATCCCTCTCTTTATCGGTTCGCGCCCCAAGGCCGGAAGAAGTGGAAGGGCAGCCATGGCCTCATCAACCAATGGCCCACTTCGTTCGAACCAGGGGAGAGCAACCACCACAGGTGAACCCGGGGGACTCAGGACGGCCCAGGAAAGACGGCCTAAATAAAGTGATGGAGCCTATCCGAAGGTGAGCCGGGCGGATGGCCTGGAGACTCCCAACGGATCAGCGAGTCTAACGCGGACGGTCCGCAACGGTCGAGTGCCACCCAACAAGGCACAACAAGAGGCAAGACGGACGGTCTGGGTGCAAAGCCAAAGCACTCCAACGCGTGTAAAAGGGTGTGGGCGGACGGCCCTTGTCATCAAACCACCCTAACACATTTCATAACGCCCAAAGGCACACATTAGCAATTGTGGAGCACGGGCGGACGGCCCAGAGTAAATAAGCTCCAACGAAAATTGCAAAAGAACTACCACCAAAACGGTAGGGAGTCAGGTTCGATGAGGGAAGGGGAGACGATCCCTTCTGTCCAACTCCACCATGGGGAGCACCGGAGGAGCAGCAGAGGAGTGCGGGCGGACGGCCGAAACATTGCGCACACTCATATTACCCAAAAGCTGAAATGCGTGACCCTTAACGCACCACCGGCCCCAACTGTCAAATGGGGTCAGAACAAAGCGTGGACACACACCACCGGCCCCAGCTGTCATACGCCAAGTTTGGCCAATGAACGAACACGAGTGGCCGTCAAGTGGACACCGTTCCATCAAATAATCTATCCAGTAAGGCCGAGAGCCCAACATATATATATTTTCCGACATGTAAGGTATGACACGCTATCGGCAATTCCCCATTGTTACGCGTTGTTTACTATACTTGGTTCCTTGTCCTCCTCTCGTAGCTGGGGTATGACTCATCACGTTGGGTGAGCAAGGGTTAATCGTCCTCGTCAGAATGTTTCGGGGTTTTTCCTCCACTTAGTGGGTGTGTGGTTACAAATTTAACTTCGTCCAGTGGGGACATTAACGCGTAGCTAACTTTTCAGGGAAGTTTCCTTAGCGCTTTGTTTTCATGAATCGGGTAAGCCAATCGGAATGGATTGGAAAGGTTGTTCCAGGTTGGTCAGAGTATTCACTGCAACCGGACTTTCCAGTTGCGGTGAATGGTAATATAAGAGCGAGTGGAAGTTGAAAGCGAAGTGGTAACGGAGAGCATTGGCACACCACTGCAAAAATTGCTTTGGAGTAGCTGGAAAGTGCCGCCCGTTGGTTCGCTAGTTTGAATGTGTGGGTAGTGGAATATATGGCGGACAACCACCCATACAGAGGGGGAAGTCCATGGCACGCCATACGTGAGATTCCACTGCCAATGTATGTATGTGAGTGTGAATGTCCAACTTTGACCGACTTTGAACAAAGGAACCTGGAAAACCACTTCTTGGTTGACCAGCGAACTAGCCAGACGAAGTTCTGATAGGAAATTTCTGTGAAAAGTTTTTGTGAGTAGTAAAAAAAAAAAAAAAAGAAAGAAAAAGGAAGAAAAAGGAAACTAGAAAAAGAATAGGAAAAAAAATAAGTTTTTAAAAACAAAAAAAAAAGGTACGGGACGATTAAAGGACGAGAGGAACATACATTGAGGAGGAGGAGAAGGCAACAAGAAGGATAAGTAGAGTGGAATAAGTCGTTTTTTTTTAATTGCAAAATTTTGGGTTTGGTTGGGCTTTGATTTCGAGAATTCCCGAGAAAAGACGGGACACGCGACCCCAGTGAATCTGTTGCTTTGCTTAAATTTCGGGATAAGTGATAGCGGGTCATCCCAACGGTTTATGTAAAGAACTTGTGCTGTACCGCAAATCTTCAAATAAAAGACCGTACTCCAACGGAGAATTATAACGTGTTAAAACGGTCGTTTCATTTTACACTTTTCTTTTCTTTCGATTTTCAGTTTCCTTCGTTGCATTCGGATAATTTGTGACTTCAAGGTTTCACAATTTCCCAAAAAAAAAAAAATTGTGTGGCGCCCATTTCGATTTTCAGTCGAAACAAATTCTTCTGATACCTTTGCCTAAGTCTCTTAGTGAACGAACCCACACCTTCCACTCAGCTGCCGGGAATTAGCAAGATCTTTGCTTTCGTTGTATCTGATCTGTGGAGTGTGACAATCGGATTTGACTTTCGGGCGGTGGCGGCCGCAGCTTGTTTCTATTTACTTTTCGTTTATTCCGCCGGTAAATATTTTCTTTAGTAGTTTGTCTCGCGTTTCCTTTTTTTCAATAATTTAAAGTGCAACAACACAGTTGTCCCAAATGCACGCAGGAAGCAACATAAGAAACATAAATTACTTGTTCCTGGAACGATGACTATTACAACCTGCTCACCCAATGTGGTGAGTCATACTCCAGCTATGAGAGGAGAATAAGGAACCAAGCCTAATAAACTAAAACGCGTACATTACTGATATAAATTTACGTTGGGCTCTTGGCCTTTCGCTGTCATCTTGACCACTAGTGTTGTTTGAAACACCTGTTTTCACGTCGTCCGGTTATTAGTGTCCACACTTTCTTCTGACCCCATTTGACAGATGGGCCCGGTGATGGGTAAAGTGTCACCCAATGCTGTTTCTATGTGTTGTGAGGGTGCGCAATGCTTTTAGCTGTCCGCCCGCATTCCTCTGCTGCTCCCATTGGTGGAGTTGGACAGAAGGGATCATCCCCCTTTACCCATCGAACGTGACTCCCTACCGTGTTGGTGGCATTTATTTTGCAATTGTCGTTGGGGCTTATTTACTCTGGGCCGTCCGCCCGTGCTCCACAAATGCTGATGTGTGCCTCTAAGGCATTATGAAATAGGTAAGGGTGTCTTAATGACGAGGGCCGTCCGCCCACAGCCTTTTAAATGCGTTGGAGTGCCTTTGCTTTGCACCCAGACCGTCCGTCTTGCCTTCTAGTGTGCCTTGTTGGGTCACACTGGACCGTTGTTGACCGTCCCTCCGAATAGACTCGCTGATCCGTTGGGAGTCTCCAGGCCGTTCCGCTTGCTTGTGATAAACACTTATTCATAACCGTATCCAGGTACTTTTTATTAAAATGTGAGAATCCTCTTTCCTTTAGATACATTTTTGACAATTTTCATTTATCTTCACACAAAAGAACACAACCCCACAAAAGTATCCTTATGTCCTTAAGAGGGGAGAGCGTGCTAATAACTATTTATTAATAGACAATAAGTATTTACACATTTCAACCGGTAGTTATACTTGTCTTCATATATTGTTGCACCTTAAATTATTATTTAAAAAAGAAAACCGCGGAACAAACTACTAATTAAACAAAATTACCTTCGGAGCAAACGAAAAATAAATTGACAAAAATTGCGGGCGCCACCGCCCGAAAGTAAAAGTCGATTGTCACACTCCACAGATCAGATGCAACGAAAGCAAAGATCTTGCTAATTCCAGGCAGCTGAGTGGAAGGTGTGGGTTTGTTCAATAGAAAACTTAGGGAAAGGTAAAGGAAGGATTTATTTCGAAAGAAAATCGAAGTGGGTGCCACACAATTTTTTGGGGAATTGTGAAACATTAAAATCACCAATTATCAGAATGAAGTTATAACCTGAAAATGATGAAAACTGAAAATCTAACGAAAAATGAAATGATTGCGTTATAATTCTCCGTTGGAGAAAGGCTTTTCATTTTAGGCGAAGCTTCTTTAAATTGACTATTTGGGTACAACAACAATTTCTTTGCAGAGACCTTTGGGGTGACCCGCTATCACTTATCCCGAAATTGAAACAAAGAAAAATAATTTGCTGGGGTCGCGTGTCCCGTCTATTCTCGGAAGTTATAAAGCCGAAAGCAAAACCGAACCAAACCAAAATTTTACAACTACAAAAAAAAACATTTACTTCACTTTACTTATCTTTTCCTTCTTGTTCCATTCTCAATTTATGTTCTTCTCGTACTGTGTTTCCTTAATTTTTTTTTTTCCTCTCTCCACTTTAAAATTGTGATCGTTTTAAAAAAAAATTACTATTTCCTTTTTCCCTATTCTCCAAAAACAATTTCCATTCACCGCAACTGGAAAGTCCGGTTGCAGCGAATTCTCTGCCCAACCTGGAAAAACCTATCCAATCCATTTCGATTGGCTTACCCGATTTATGAAAAAAAGCGCTAAAGAAATTCCCCTCAAAAGTTTGCTGCGCGCTAATGTCCCACTGGACGGAGTTAATTTACTAACGGAGGCCACCCAGTAAGTGGTGGCCAAGGTATGAGGAGAAACTAAGAAACGAGGACAATTACACCCTGATCAACCAATGTGGTGAATCATACCCCATCTATGAGAGGAGGATAAGGAAACAAGACTAATAAACAAAAAGGCGTAACTTACGGTTTGGTGGAATTTGGGGGAATGGGAAATTGTAGAAAACGTGTCATTCCTTGGTGTCCTATTGACAGGCCACATCTGTTTTCACGTTGTCCAGTGGTTAGTGTCCACCCTTTCTTTTGACCCAATTTGACAGATGGGGCCTATGGTGGGATAAGTGTCACCCAATGCTGTGTCCATGTGTCCGCCCGCATTTCTCTGCTGCTCCTCATGGTGGAGTTGGACAGAAGGCTCTTCCCCTATCGAACGTGACTCCCTACCGTGTTGATGGTGGTTCTTTTGCAATTGTCCTTGTAGCTCATTTACTCTGGGCCGACCGCCCGTGCTTCACAATTGCTGATGTGTGCATCTAAGGCATTATGAAATATGTTAGGGTGTTTTAATGACAAGGGCCGTCCGCCCACTCCTTTTAAATGCGTTGGAGCGCCTTTACCTTGCACCCAGGGGGGGTGATATGGTTTGGTACCCCCATGAAAGAGAGTTCAACTTGAAAGTGGATTTTCGGTAGATTATTGGGCCAATCTACCCTTTCTTTCTGACTCACATAAAATCTACCTGTCTCGTGCGACAAGACGATGAACGTGTAGCCAACACCTTTAATATTGTTTTGACAGATTTAGTGATTAGTGAATGGTTATTGAGATATGGGTGTTGTCGTTAGTTTTTCAGTGTTCTTCTCTGTGTTTTTGCATTTCTTCTTCGTATGGGTGTTATGTGCTTTTGTTTATATTATGAGCAGTTATAAAGACTTTGGTTTCAAAACAATCAATTTATGGCTTTTAAACAAATTTTGTTGAACACAAAAAAAACAAAAGGTACTATTTTGCATTTATATCGGAATGTAGCTTTATTATGTATGTTCGATTAGCAGCTGTTAAGGACTGTTGACATGTGAGCGAACTGCGAATAGGCGAATAGCGAACAAATCAATTTTAATGTATTTATGAATAGAACATTTCTATTGCTTCTACCACAAAAGCTTGATATTTAATTGATCTAACATTCTATTTAAAAAAACTGAGTCTAAATTGATTTAATTAGCAGTATATATTATAAATATTTTCCCGTAAATTGAAAAATTCTTGCCGTGAACTGTCACTTTTTATTCAAAATCCACATAATACAGCCGCGATCAACAAATCCGCGAATGAAAAATTCGTTCGAACATAACCTAAAAATTGACACATCTTGCTGCTTGCTGCATTTACAAATTAGATTCGCGGGTACCTGCGACCAAAAAAAGGCAAAGAAATGCGCAGTTCGTGGTTCGCTCTCATGTGAATGATCCTTTATTCTATGTAGTAGGTATAGTCTTAATTTCCGAACTGTCACACCACGACTTATCATATACTCTTGTCACACCACGAATTCTTATATTCTTCCTTATAACCAGTTATCCGTAACATGTTTGCCTTTTCTATACAGAGACTATATCGCTTCAAGCATAAACCATCAGTAACGTGTACATTGAATTGAATAAAATAAAAGTTCGTCTGAGATGTGTAAATCATTTCAATATTTGCGGAAGATGTTTTTCGATTTATATTTGGTCAACTGACAGATCAATATCAGAAGTGGAATGAATCTTAATTTTTACAGTGTAACTTTCAAAACTCGGTATGGACAACTCAGACAGGGGAGTAAAAACGAATGAATAGCGCACCTAGAATGGTGTGAAATTTAACACGAAATACCGCAAATGCTCGAGATGGTCGATGAAGCACATGATGATATCTCGGAAACCGCACGAAGTGATATTAATGTTTTAGCGCGGAATGACGTGTTGCATGGAAACAAGCTTCGGGACGTTGTGGGTGGTCTCCAGGGCTCTGTGGAGATGCCGACACAACAGCTTTCCAAAATGCGCAACATTTACGTTGGACAAACGACATCTAAACTAAGCGCGAAGGACTTGCTTTCGTTATGGCTGACTGTCTGTTCAACGACGCGCGGAAAAATACTATATTAATAGTAGTCAACACCACCCAGACGACGCCTGTCGATTTATTTGTACACACGACGCCAACAGGAACGTCGTCAACAGTTCCATTTCGTGAAATTTCGTGAAAAGTGCGGAACGCGTGTGTTGCTAGCACATCTGCAGATGGTCTACCAAATGTTGCACAGATACTTTCGACAAGTATTAGTGCACATATGCCAGTATGTACCAGCAAATAAGTGTGCGCGAAATAAAACAATGTTTGCCAGTTTTCTATCCATGCGCTAGTGATGTTACATCCATACAGTTTAAATTTGTACGGGTGGGACCCGAAACTTTTTCTTTTCGCGGCTCAGAGAAATTTGAGGGACTACCCAAGTTATGGGTAAACGCACATCCAATCATTCGTGAATGATCAGAATTCGTAGCGTCTTTTTAACTGATTCCCCATGCACCGTCAACACCGCGGACATTCACATACAAATGATGGCATCACGTGTCGGGAAAAGTAAAACATTAATCGATTACTTTCACCGAATTTTATCATTAGGGCAATTTGGACGAAAAGTCAATCTTAAGGTATGTGGTGAACGGCGTAACTAACGATAGTCTGCGAAGAACACTCTGCTATGAACTATGAGCGGTGTTCAGATTTGCTATAAACATTATATAACGTTGTCGCGAATTCAAAAAGCATTGTGCAGAATAATCCTTCACCATGTCAGTCTACGTCAGAAGATAATGAACAAGCTTTCCGCGCCAATCGGGAACCATCCACAGAGACCGAAACTTTGTGGCATATCTCCAGAAACGGCGTAGCCAAAGATGTGTTGTAATTAGTCACGTAAACAAAGATTGTGCTTTGCGAAACGTCGCGCCAGTAATCGTAATCATGGTAATAACGAAGTAACCAAAGAAATACATGTAAACGGTCTGAAGTGTCGCGCAGTCATCGATTCAGTCAGCTGCACGTCGCTTATCACACACAGTTCTGCCATTCCCAATGCTAATGGGAAATAATATTTACCTAGGTTAATAAGGTACTGATTAAGGGGCAAGAATTGTCGCCCATGTGAGGGTTAACAAAGACAATCCCGCACATTGACACTTTTTGTTCGGTTTTGACATAATTTTCCAAGTACTTTCGGAAACTAGAGTTCCGCTTTTACTCACCACCATAAATTAGAAATTGAAATATGCAATTTTTTAACATCCCATCACATTAAATTAATCAATTATTTCATCCTTTTAAAGTTAAATGTTTTCTGCAAATTCTAAACGGGCTTGTGTTTTTATTAGAACCGGTCGCAGTTGAAAAACTGTTTAACAAAGACAATTACTTTAAGGTTCGGTTTTGACATGCTTTCGAAAATTATAGTTCAGCCTTTACACATCAATCATAAATCAGAGAAATTTGAATTTTGAATTTGAACATCCCATCACATTGAACTAATCAATTAATTCATCCCTATAAATACATGATTTCAGTTAATTCTAATACGGCGCAAACCGTTTGCGTGCTATACAAACGAAGATTTAGATAAAATGTTTAGTACAAGTCGTAAAAAATTAAAGTTATATAAAGTTAATATTTTGTTGTTTGTGATACACACTATGAAATTTAAAGGGTTTTTCTTATTTGTACGCTGAAGTGTAGGGACGGGACATTGTAATAAACTCGTTCGCTTACTGAAAAAGTGATAGCTAAAATAAATGGTAGATAAGCATTTACCAGAATTTACAGAAGATTGTTCGCGTACTACGAAAATAGAACAAAAAAACAAAGGTAGCTTCCTGCTTTTGTTAACTTTGAGTTTGAAAACTGTCAATCAATCTACGCACATCGCTGTTACTTTCTGCTTGCTTGTGATAAACACTTATTCATAACAGTACCCAGGTGCTTTACATTAAAATGAGGTATTCCCCTTTCCTTTAGATACATATTTGACACTTTTCATTTATCTTCACACAAAAAACGCAAGAAAATTCCCCTGAAAACTTAGCTGCGCGCTAGTGATCCGACTGGACGGAGTTAATTTACTAACGGAGGCCACCCACTAAGTGGAGGCCAAGGTGTGAGAAGAAACAAAGGAACGATGACTATTATAACCTGCTCACCCAATGTGGTGAGTCATACCCCAGCTATGAGAGAAGAATAAGGTACCAAGACTAATAAACTAAAACGCGTAAATTACTGATATAAATTTACGTTGGGCTCTTAGCCTTTCTGAATTTTGCGGTCGTTGGGGCGGTGTCATCTTGACCACTCGTGTTGTTTGAAACATCTGTTTTCACGTTGTCCGGTGGTTAGTGTCCACGCTTTCTTCTGACCCCATTTGACAGATGGGGCCGGTGGTGGGTAAAGTGTCACCCAATGCTGTTTCTATGTGTTGTGAGGGTGCGCAATGATTTTAGCTGTCCGCCCGCATTCCTCTGCTGCTCCCATTGGTGGATTTGGACAGAAGGGATCATCTCCCTTAACCATCGAACGTGACTCCCTACCCTGTTGGTGGTATTTATTTTGCAATTGTCGTTGGGGCTTTTTTACTCTGGGCCGTCCGCCCGTGCTCCACAATTGCTGATGTGTGCCTCTAAGGTATTATGAAATAGGTTAGGGTGTCTTAATGACAAGGGCCGTCCGCCCCCACACCCTTTTAAATGCGTTGGAGTGCCTTTGCTTTGCACCCAGACCGTCCGTCTTGCCCTCTAGTGTGCCTTGTTGGGTCGCACTGTACCGTTGTTGACCGTCCGTCCGAATAGACTCGCTGATCCGTTGGGAGTCTCCAGGCCGTTCTGCTTGCTTGTGATAAACACTTATTCATAACAGTATCCAGGTACTTTTTATTAAAATGTGAGAATCCTCTTTCCTTTAGATACATTTTTGACAATTTTTATTTATCTTCACACAAAAGAACACAACCCCACAAAAGTATACTTATGTCCTTAAGAGGGGAGAGCGTGCTAATAACTATTTATTAATAGACAATAAGTATTTACACATTTCAACCGGTAGTTATACTTGTCTTCATATATTGTTGCACATTAAATTATTATTTAAAAAAAGAAAACCGCGGAACAAACTACTAATTAAACAAAATTACCTTCGGAGCAAATGAAAAATAAATAGACAAAAATTGCGGGCACCACCGCCCGAAAGTAAAAGTCGATTGTCACACTCCACAGATCAGATGCAACGACAGCAAAGATCTTGCTAATTCCCGGCAGCTGATTGGAAGGTGTGGGTTTGTTCAATAGAAAACTTAGGGAAATGTAAAGGAAGGATTTATTTCGAAAGAAAATCGAAGTGGGTGCCACACAATTTTTTGGGGAATTGTGAAACCTTAAAATCACCAATTATCAGAATGAAGTTATAACCTGAATGATGAAACTGAAAATCTGAAGAAAAATGAAATGATTGCGTTATAATTCTCCGTTGGAGAAAGGCTTTTTATTTTAGGCGAAGCTTCTTTAAATTGACTATTTGGGTACAACAACAATTTCTTTGCAGAGACCGTTGGGGTGACCCGCTATCACTTATCCCGAAATTGAAACAAAGAAAAATAATTTGCTGGGGTCGCGTGTCCCGTCTATTCTCGGAAGTTATAAAGCCGAAAGCAAAACCGAACCACACCAAAATTTTACAACTACAAAAAAAAACCATTTACTTCACTTTACTTATCTTTTCCTTCTTGTTCCCTTCTCAATTTATGTTCTTCTCGTACTGTGTTTCCTTAATTTTTTCTTTTTCCTCTCTCCACTTCAAAATTGTGATCGTTTTTGTTTTTAAAAAAAATTACTATTTCCTTTTTCCCTATTCTCCAAAAACAAAAAAACAAAAGTCCGGTTGCAGCGAATTCTCTGCCCAACCTGGAAAAACCTTTCCAATCCATTTCGATTGGCTTACCCGATTTATGAAAAAAAGCGCTAAAGAAATTCCCCTCAAAAGTTTGCTGCGCGCTAATGTCCCACTGGACGGAGTTAATTTACTAACGGAGGCCACCCAGTAAGTGGTGGCCAAGGTGTGAGGAGAAACTAAGAAACGAGGACAATTACACCCTGATCAACCAATGTGGTGAATCATACCCCATCTATGAGAGGAGGATAAGGAAACAAGACTAATAAACAAAAAGGCGTAACTTACGGTTTGGTGGAATTTGGGGGAATGGGAAATTGTAGAAAACGTGTCATTCCTTGGTGTCCTATTGACAGGCCACATCTGTTTTCACGTTGTCCAGTGGTTAGTGTCCACCCTTTCTTTTGACCCAATTTGACAGAAGGGGCCTATGGTGGGATAAGTGTCACCCAATGCTGTGTCCATGTGTCCGCCCGCATTTCTCTGCTGCTCCTCATGGTGGAGTTGGACAGAAGGCTCTTCCCCTATCGAACGTGACTCCCTACCGTGTTTATGGTGGTTCTTTTGCAATTGTCCTTGTAGCTCATTTACTCTGGGCCGACCGCCCGTGCTTCACAATTGCTGATGTGTGCATCTAAGGCATTATGAAATATATTAGGGTGTTTTAATGACAAGGGCCGTCCGCCCACTCCTTTTAAATAAAATCTACCTGTCTCGTGCGACAAGACGATGAACGTGTAGCCAACACCTTTAATATTGTTTTGACAGATTTAGTGATTAGTGAATGGTTATTGAGATATGGGTGTTGTCGTTAGTTTTTCAGTGTTCTTCTCTGTGTTTTTGCATTTCTTCTTCGTATGGGTGTTATGTGCTTTTGTTTATATTATGAGCAGTTATAAAGACTTTGGTTTCAAAACAATCAATTTATGGCTTTTAAACAAATTTTGTTGAACACAAAAAAAAACAAAAGGTACTATTTTGCATTTATATCGGAATGTAGCTTAATTATGTATATTCGATTAGCAGCTGTTAAGGACTGTTAACATGAGAGCGAACTGCGAATAGGCGAATCGCGAACAAATCAATTTTAATGTATTTATGCATAGAACATTTCTATTGCTTCTACCACAAAAGCTTGATATTTAATTTATCTAACGTTCTATTTAAAAAAACTGAGTCTAAATTGATTTAAATAGCAGTATATATTATAAATATTTTCCCGCGAATTGAAAAATTCTTGCCGCGAACTGTCACTATTTATTCAAAACCCACATAATACAGACGCGATCAACAAATTTGCGAATGAAAAATTCGTTCGAACATAACCTTAAAATTGACACATTTTGCTGCTTGCTGCATTTACAAATCAGATTCGCGGGTACCTGCGACCAAAAAAATGCAAAGAAATGCACAGTTCGTGGTTCGCTCTCATGTGAATGATCCTTAATTCTATGTAGTAGGTATAGTCTTAATTTCCGAACTGTCACACCACGACTTATCATATACTCTTGTCACACCACGAATTCTTATATACTTCCGTATAACCAGTTATCCTTAACATATTTGCCTTTCCTATACAGAGACTATATCGCTTCAAGCATAAACCATCCGTAACGTGTACATTGAATTGAATAAAATAAAAGTTCGTCTGAGATGTGTAAATCATTTCAATATTTGCGGAAGATGTTTTTCGATTTATATTTGGTCAACTGACAGATCAATATCAGAACTGGAATGAATCTTAATTTTTACAGGATCGCGCAGTTAAAAGTGTAACTTTCAAAACTCGGTATGGACAATCAGGGGAGTAAAAACGAATTAATAGCGCACCTAGAATGGTGTGAAATTTAACACGAAATACCGCAAATGCTCGAGATGGTCGATGAAGCACATGATGATATCTCGGAAACCGCACGAAGTGATATTAATGTTTTAGCGCGGGATGACGTGTTGCAAGGAAACAAGCTTCGGGACGATGTGGGTGGTCTCCAGCGCTCTGTGGAGATGCCGACACAACAGCTTTCCAAAATGCGCAACATTTACGTAGGACAAACGACATCTAAACTAAGCGCGAAGGACTTGCTTTCGTCTGTTCAATGACGCGCGGAAAAATACTATAATAATAGTAGTCAACACCACCCAGGCGACGCCTGTCGATTTATTTGTACACACGACGCCAACAGGAACGTCGTCAACAGTTCCGTTTCGTGAAATTTCGTGAAAAGTGCGGAACGCGTGTGTTGCTAGCACATCTGCAGCCGGTCTACCAAATGTTGCATAGATACTTTCGCCAAGTATTAGTGCACATATGCCAGTATGTACCAACAAATAAGTGTGCGCGAAATAAAACAATGTTTGCCAGTTTTCTATCCATGCGCTAGTGATGTTAAATCCATACAGTTTAAATTTGTACGGGTGGGATCCGAAACATTTTCTTTTAGCGGCTCGGACAAATTTGAGGGGACTACCCAAGTTATGGGTAAACGCACATCGTAGCGTCTTTTTCAACTGATTTCCCATGCACCGTCAACACCGCGGACATTCACACACAAATGATGGCATCACGTGTCGGGAAAAGTAAAACATTAATCGATTACTTTTACCGAATTTTATCATCGGGGCGACGTGGAAATTTGGACGAAAAGTCAATCATAAGGTATGTGGTGAACGGCGTAACTAACGATAGTCTGCGAAGAACACTGTGCTATGAACTATGAGCGGTGTTCAGATTTGCTATAAACATTATATAACGTTGTCGCAAATTCAAAAAACATTGTGCAGAATAATCCTTCACCAAGTCAGTCTACATCAGAAGACAATGAACAAGCTTTTCGCGCCATTCGGGAACTATCCACAGAGACCGAAACTTTGTGGCATATCTCCAGAAACTGAAACAACCGCAAATTAGACGGCGTAGCCAAAGATGTATTGTAATTAGTCACGTAAACAAAGATTGTGCTTTGCGAAACGTCGCGCCAGTAAACGTAATCGAAAATGGTAATAACGAAGTAACCAAAGAAATACATGTAAACGGTCTGAAGTGTCGCGCAGTCATCGATTCAGTCAGCTGCACGTCGCTTACCACACACAGTTCTGCCATTCCCAATGCTAATGGGAAATAATATTAACCTGGGTTAATAAGGTACTGATTAAGGGGCAAGAATTGTCGCCCATGTGAGGGTTAACAAAGACAATCCCGCACATTGACACTTTTAGTTCAGTGTTGACATAAGTTTCCGAGTGCTTTCGAAAACTAGAGTTCAGCTTTTACTCACCACCATAAATTAGAAATTGAAATATGCAATTTTTTAACATCCCATCATATTAAATTAATCAATTATTTCATCCTTTTAAAGGTAAATGTTTTCTGCAAATTCTAAACGGGCTTGTGTTTTTATTAGAACCGGTCGCAGTTGAAAAACTGTTTAACAAAGACAATTACTTTAAGATTCGGTTTTGACATGCTTTCGAAAATTATAGTTAAGCCTTTACACATCAATCATAAATCAGAGAAATTTGAATTTTGAATTTGAACATCCCATCACATTGAACTAATCAATTAATTCATCCCTATAAAGGTACATGATTTCAGTTAATTCTAATACGGCGCAAACCGTTTGCGTGCTATACAAACGAAGATTTAGATAAAATGTGTACTACAAAGTACACAAACTCGTTGGCAAATTGAGGAAGTCGTAAAAAAATTAAAGTTATAACAAAAACAAAAAAATATTTAAAATATTTTGTTGTTTGTGATACACACAATTAAATTTAAAGGGTTTTTCTTATTTGTACGCTGAAGTGTAGGGACGGGACATTGTAATAAACTCGTTCGCTTACTGAAAAAGTGATAGCTAAAATAAATGGTAGATAAGCATTTACCAGAATTTACAGAAGCTTGTTCGCGTACTACGAAAATAGAACAAAAAAACAAAGGTAGCATCCTGCTTTTGTTAATTTTGAGTTTGAAAACTGTTAATCAATCTACGCACATCGCTGTTAGTTACTGCTTGCTTGTGACAAACACTTATTCATAACAGTACCCAGGTGCTTTACATTAAAATGGGGTATTCCCCTTTCCTTTAGATACATATTTGACACTTTTCATTTATCTTCACACAAAAGAACACAACCCCACAAAAGTATCCTTATGTCCTTAAGAGGGGAGAGCGTGCTAATAACTATTTATTAATAGGCAATAAGTATTTAAACATTTCAACCGGTAGTTGTACTTGTCTTCATATATTGTTGCACCTTAAATTATTATTAAAAAAAAAGAAAACCGCGGAACAAACTACTAATTAAACAAAATTACCGGCGGAGCAAACGAAAAATAAATAGACAAAAATTGCGCCACCGCCCGAAAGTAAAAGTCGATTGTCACACTCCACAGATCAGATGCAACGAAAGCAAAGATCTTGCTAATTCCCGGCAGCTGAGTGGAAGGTGTGGGTTTGTTCAATAGAAAACTTAGGGAAAAGAAGGATTTATTTCGAAAGAAAATCGAAGTGGGTGCCACACAATTTTTTGGGGAATTGTGAAACCTTAAAATCACCAATTATCAGAATGAAGTTATAACCTGAAAATGATGAAAACTGAAAATCTAACGAAAAATTAAATGATTGCGTTATAATTCTCCGTTGGAGAACGGTCTTTTATTTTAGGCGAAGCTTCTTTAAATTGACTATTCGGGTACAACAACAATTTCTTTGCAGAGACCGTTGGGGTGACCCGCTATCACTTATCCTGTAATTGAAACAAAGAAAAATAATTTGCTGGGTCGCGTGTCCCGTCTATTCTCGGAAGTTATAAAGCCGAAAGCAAAACCCAACCAAACCGAAATTTTACAATTCCAAAAAAATACCATTTACTTCACTTTACTTATCTTTATAGCGTGCTAATAACTATTTATAAATAGACAATAAGTATTTACATAACATAAATAATCCCTTTGAGCCTGGCTATACACAAAAAAAGGGTCATTCAAATGAAAGCTACTTTAGCAGATTGGGAACACTAAAATAGGAAACAACAAATTGTTTCTCTACGGAAGTCGAATATTTTTCTGCTCTCAGATACCTGGTTTTTGATCTTCACTCTTCCAACGCAAATACCGAATGAAGATTTCTGTCAAAAGTGATATGTTTTGGTACCCCCATGAAAGAGAGTTCAACTTCAAAGTGGATTTTCGGTAGATTATTAGTGCAATCTACCCTTTCTTTCTGACTCTAATAAAATCTACCTGTCTCGTGCGACAAGACGATGAACGTGTAGCCAACACCTTTAATATTGTTTTGACAGATTTAGTGATTAGTGAATGGTTATTGAGATATGAGTGTTGTCGTTAGTTTTTCAGTGTTCTTCTCTGTGTTTTTGCATTTCTTCTTCGTATGGGTGTTATGTGCTTTTGTTTATATTATAAGCAGTTATAAAGACTTTGGTTTCAAAACAATCAATTTATGGCTTTTAAACAAATTTTGTTGAACACAAAAAAAACAAAAGGTACTATTTTGCATTTATATCGGAATGAAGCTTTATTATGTATGTTCGATTAGCAGCTGTTAGGGATTGTTCACATGAGAGCGAACTGCGAATAGGCGAATCGCGAACAAATCAATTTTAATTTATTTATGAATAGAATATTTCTATTGCTTTTACCACAAAAACTTGATATTTAATTGATCTAACATTCTATTTAAAAAAACTGAGTCTAAATTGATTTAAATAGCAATACAGTTACAAAAATTTTCCCACGAATTGAAAAATTCTTGCCGCGAACTGTCACTTTTTATTCACAATCCACATAATACAGACGCGATCCACAAATCCGCGAATGAAAAATTCGTTTGAGAAGTTCGTTGGAATTTACGAATATTCGCCTGTGCGCAGTTCGCGGTTCGCTCTCATGTGAATGATCCTTTATTCTATACAGTAGGTACCCTGCAAACCAAAATTCAGTAGTTTCCTCGAAAGCACTACCACAAAGAAATTTGTTTTGTGAATGTGTCTGCGTTCTCTTTCAGTATTAGTATGTTCAGCTAATCTACTACCGTGGAAGTTCGGATATAACCGGTGAAATATGTACTCCTAGGAAGTAGTTTTTTGACCCTAATAAAACTCAGTAAGATCACTTTTTATTGCCCACATTTTTTCTTTTGTTTTTTCCTTATCACCCTCAAAACAAAATCCATGTGCAAACAAAAAGCAAAAACTTATCGATGTCTAGACAAGTAGAATCGACCGTGACAATATTTAAAATATCAAAGCGATTTTGAAAAGGATTCGAGTCAGTTGAAATTTTGTATTCGGTTAGTGAAGTTTGAACAATAATCGGTAAGTGAAATTTAAAAAAAAATGAATAAAAAGACATTTGCAAATCAAATGAGTAAAGAATCGCGAATTTTTAGAAATAATGTGTCGCGTTATAAACAATTAGACAAGTTTGTCTGTAGTGTAGAAAGTGTAGATAAAGAAGAGGCGAGTTGTAGCGGTGGCAGTATAGAGCAGGGCGTGCCACTTTTGAAGACAGAAGCAAATGCTTTAATTGACGTTGAAATGTCATCAAGTTCTATTTCAGAAATAGAACCAATATTAAAAATAAATCTCCGAAAGTGGGTTTTAAGAAATAAAGTGCCGCACAACCATGTTAACGATCTTTTAAAATCATTAAGTGCATCGGGTGTGAAAAATGTGCCGCGTACGTCGCGTAAATTATTGGACACTGAAACTGCCCCAATTTCTGTAATACAAATTGAACCTGGTGAATATTACCATTTTGGTATCCAAAAATATTTAAAATCCAAAAAATTCAGTTTTCTGGCAAAAGAAGAAACAATTATATCGACGTTGGAATCGATGGACTGCAAGTTTTTAAAAGTTCTCGGCGAGTGTTGTGGCCAATATTAGGAGCTTTCTCAAATTTTCGCACTGAAACTCCATTTTTAATAGGGTGTTATTCCGGTTTTAAAAAACCCAAATGTGTCAATGAGTATCTTAAAGCGTTTGCGCAGGAGATTTGTGAGATGCAAATAAATGGTGTTCAGGTAGGAGATGATCCAATACTGAAACCGTTTAAATTTAGATTATTTACGTGTGACAGTCCAGCTCGAGCATTTATTACAGGTGTTCAGTACCATACCGGAAAACACAGTTGTCCCAAATGCACGCAGGAAGCAACATAAGAAACATAAATTACTTGTTCTTGGAACGATGACTATTACAACCTGCTCACCCAATGTGGTGAGTCATACTCCAGCTATGAGAGGAGAATAAGAAACCAAGACTAATAAACTAAAACGCGTACATTACTGATATAAATTTACGTTGGGCTCTTGGCCTTTCGCTGTCATCTTGACCACTCGTGTTGTTTGAAACATCTGTTTTCACGTCGTCCGGTTATTAGTGTCCACGCTTTCTTCTGACCCCATTTGACAGATGAGCCCGGTGGTGGGTAAAGTGTCACCCAATGCTGTTTCTATGTGTTGTGAGGGTGCGCAACGCTTTTAGCTGTCCGCCCGCATTCCTCTGCTGCTCCCATTGGTGGAGTTGGACAGAAGGGATCATCTCCCCTTTACCCATCGAACGTGACTCCCTACCGTGTTGGTGGCATTTATTTTGCAATTGTCGTTGGGGCTTATTTACTCTGGGTCGTCCGCCCGTGCTCCACAATTGCTGATGTGTGCCTCTAAGGCATTATGAAATAGGTAAGGGTGTCTTAATGACAAGGGCCGTCCGCCAGCACCCTTTTAAATGCGTTGGAGTGCCTTTGCTTTGCACCCAGACCGTCCGTCTTGCCTTCTAGTGTGCCTTGTTGGGTCGCACTCGACCGTTGCGGACCTTAAAAGGGGAGAGCGTGCTAATAACTATTTATAAATAGACAATAAGTATTTACATAACATAAATAATCCCTTTGAGCCTGGCTAGACACAAAAAAAGGGTCATGCGAATGAAAGCTACTTTAGCAGATTGGGAACACTAAAATTGGAAACAACAAATTATTTCTCTACGGAATTAGAATATTTTTCTGCTCTCAGGTACCTGGTTTTTGGTCTTCACTCTTCCAACGCAAACACCCAATGAAGATTTCTGTCAAAAGTGATATGGTTTGGTACCCCCATGAAAGAGAGTTCAACTTGAAAGTGGATTTTCGGTAGATTATTGGGGCAATCTACCCTTTCTTTCTGACTCACATAAAATCTACCTGTCTCGTGCGACAAGACGATGAACGTGTAGCCAACACCTTTAATATTGTTTTGACAGATTTAGTGATTAGTGAATGGTTATTGAGATATGGGTGCTGTCGTTAGTTTTTCAGTGTTCTTCTCTGTGGTTTTGCATTTCTTCTTCGTATGGGTGTTATGTGCTTTTGTTTATATTATGAGCAGTTATAAAGACTTTGGTTTGAAAACAATCAATTTATGGCTTTTAAACAAATTTTGTTGAACACAAAACAAACAAAAGGTACTATTTTGCATTTATATCGGAATGTAGCTTAATTATGTATGTTCGATTAGCAGCTGTTAAGGACTGTTGACATGTGAGCGAACTGCGAATAGGCGAATCGCGAACAAATCAATTTTAATGTATTTATGAATAGAACATTTCTATTGCTTCTACCACAAAAGCTTGATATTTAATTGATCTAACATCCTATTTTAAAAAAACTGAGTCTAAATTGATTTCAATAGCAGTATATATTATAAATATTTTCCCGTGAATTGAAAAATTCTTGCCGTGAACTGTCACTTTTTATTCAAAATCCACATAATACAGCCGCGATCAACAAATCCGCGAATGAAAAATTCGTTCGAACATAACCTTAAAATTGACACATCTTGCTGCTTGCTGCATTTACAAATTAGATTCGCGGGTACCTGCGACCAAAAAAATGCAAAGAAATGCGCAGTTCGTGGTTCGCTCTCATGTGAATGATCCTTTATAAAAGTTCGTCTGAGATGTGTAAATCATTTCAATATTTGCGGAAGATGTTTTTCGATTTATATTTGGTCAACTGACAGATCAATATCAGAAGTGGAATGAATCTTAATTTTTACAGTGTAACTTTCAAAACTCGGTATGGACAACTCAGACAGGGGAGTAAAAACGAATGAATAGCGCACCTAGAATGGTGTGAAATTGAACACGAAATACCGCAAATGCTCGAGATGGTCGATGAAGCACATAATGATATCTCGGAAACCGCACGAAGTGATATTAATGTTTTAGCGCGGGATGACGTGTTGCAAGGAAACAAGCTTCGGGACGATGTGGGTGGTCTCCAGCGCTCTGTGGAGATGCCGACACAACAGCTTTCCAAAATGCGCAACATTTACGTAGGACAAACGACATCTAAACTAAGCGCGAAGGACTTGCTTTCGTCTGTTCAATGACGCGCGGAAAAATACTATAATAATAGTAGTCAACACCACCCAGGCGACGCCTGTCGATTTATTTGTACACACGACGCCAACAGGAACGTCGTCAACAGTTCCGTTTCGTGAAATTTCGTGAAAAGTGCGGAACGCGTGTGTTGCTAGCACATCTGCAGCCGGTCTACCAAATGTTGCATAGATACTTTCGCCAAGTATTAGTGCACATATGCCAGTATGTACCAACAAATAAGTGTGCGCGAAATAAAACAATGTTTGCCAGTTTTCTATCCATGCGCTAGTGATGTTAAATCCATACAGTTTAAATTTGTACGGGTGGGATCCGAAACATTTTCTTTTAGCGGCTCAGACAAATTTGAGGGGACTACCCAAGTTATGGGTAAACGCACATCGTAGCGTCTTTTTCAACTGATTTCCCATGCACCGTCAACACCGCGGACATTCACACACAAATGATGGCATCACGTGTCGGGAAAAGTAAAACATTAATCGATTACTTTTACCGAATTTTATCATCGGGGCGACGTGGAAATTTGGACGA
Organism: Ferdinandea cuprea; assembly: GCA_963576555.1. Taxonomy (NCBI): domain Eukaryota; kingdom Metazoa; phylum Arthropoda; class Insecta; order Diptera; family Syrphidae; genus Ferdinandea; species Ferdinandea cuprea. Next base: position 33,688,199 of record OY754962.1, read on the forward strand.
AAAGTCAATCATAAGGTATGTGGTGAACGGCGTAACTAACGATAGTCTGCGAAGAACACTGTGCTATGAACTATGAGCGGTGTTCAGATTTGCTATAAATATTATATAACTATGTCGCAAATTCAAAAAACATTGTGCAGAATAATCCTTCACCAAGTCAGTCTACATCAGAAGACAATGAACAAGCTTTTCGCGCCATTCGGGAACTATCCACAGAGACCGAAACTTTGTGGCATATCTCCAGAAACTGAAACAACCGCAAATTAGACGGCGTAGCCAAAGATGTATTGTAATTAGTCACGTAAACAAAGATTGTGCTTTGCGAAACGTCGCGCCAGTAAACGTAATCGAAAATGGTAATAACGAAGTAACCAAAGAAATACATGTAAACGGTCTGAAGTGTCGCGCAGTCATCGATTCAGTCAGCTGCACGTCGCTTACCACACACAGTTCTGCCATTCCCAATGCTAATGGGAAATAATATTAACCTGGGTTAATAAGGTACTGATTAAGGGGCAAGAATTGTCGCCCATGTGAGGGTTAACAAAGACAATCCCGCACATTGACACTTTTAGTTCAGTGTTGACATAAGTTTCCGAGTGCTTTCGAAAACTAGAGTTCAGCTTTTACTCACCACCATAAATTAGAAATTGAAATATGCAATTTTTTAACATCCCATCATATTAAATTAATCAATTATTTCATCCTTTTAAAGGTAAATGTTTTCTGCAAATTCTAAACGGGCTTGTGTTTTTATTAGAACCGGTCGCAGTTGAAAAACTGTTTAACAAAGACAATTACTTTAAGGTTCGGTTTTGACATGCTTTCGAAAATTATAGTTAAGCCTTTACACATCAATCATAAATCAGAGAAATTTGAATTTTGAATTTGAACATCCCATCACATTGAACTAATCAATTAATTCATCCCTATAAAGGTACATGATTTCAGTTAATTCTAATACGGCGCAAACCGTTTGCGTGCTATACAAACGAAGATTTAGATAAAATGTGTACTACAAAGTACACAAACTCGTTGGCAAATTGAGGAAGTCGTAAAAAAATTAAAGTTATAACAAAAACAAAAAAATATTTAAAATATTTTGTTGTTTGTGATACACACAATTAAATTTAAAGGGTTTTTCTTATTTGTACGCTGAAGTGTAGGGACGGGACATTGTAATAAACTCGTTCGCTTACTGAAAAAGTGATAGCTAAAATAAATGGTAGATAAGCATTTACCAGAATTTACAGAAGCTTGTTCGCGTACTACGAAAATAGAACAAAAAACAAAGGTAGCATCCTGCTTTTGTTAATTTTGAGTTTGAAAACTGTTAATCAATCTACGCACATCGCTGTTAGTTACTGCTTGCTTGTGACAAACACTTATTCATAACAGTACCCAGGTGCTTTACATTAAAATGGGGTATTCCCCTTTCCTTTAGATACATATTTGACACTTTTCATTTATCTTCACACAAAAGAACACAACCCCACAAAAGTATCCTTATGTCCTTAAGAGGGGAGAGCGTGCTAATAACTATTTATTAATAGGCAATAAGTATTTAAACATTTCAACCGGTAGTTGTACTTGTCTTCATATATTGTTGCACCTTAAGTTATTATTAAAAAAAAAGAAAACCGCGGAACAAACTACTAATTAAACAAAATTACCGGCGGAGCAAACGAAAAATAAATAGACAAAAATTGCGCCACCGCCCGAAAGTAAAAGTCGATTGTCACACTCCACAGATCAGATGCAACGAAATCAAAGATCTTGCTAATTCCCGGCAGCTGAGTGGAAGGTGTGGGTTTGTTCAATAGAAAACTTAGGGAAAAGAAGGATTTATTTCGAAAGAAAATCGAAGTGGGTGCCACACAATTTTTTGGGGAATTGTGAAACCTTAAAATCACCAATTATCAGAATGAAGTTATAACCTGAAAATGATGAAAACTGAAAATCTAACGAAAAATTAAATGATTGCGTTATAATTCTCCGTTGGAGAACGGTCTTTTATTTTAGGCGAAGCTTCTTTAAATTGACTATTCGGGTACAACAACAATTTCTTTGCAGAGACCGTTGGGGTGACCCGCTATCACTTATCCTGAAATTGAAACAAAGAAAAATAATTTGCTGGGTCGCGTGTCCCGTCTATTCTCGGAAGTTATAAAGCCGAAAGCAAAACCCAACCAAACCGAAATTTTACAATTCCAAAAAAATACCATTTACTTCACTTTACTTATCTTTATAGCGTGCTAATAACTATTTATAAATAGACAATAAGTATTTACATAACATAAATAATCCCTTTGAGCCTGGCTAGACACAAAAAAAGGGTCATGCGAATGAAAGCTACTTTAGCAGATTGGGAACACTAAAATTGGAAACAACAAATTATTTCTCTACGGAATTAGAATATTTTTCTGCTCTCAGGTACCTGGTTTTTGGTCTTCACTCTTCCAACGCAAACACCCAATGAAGATTTCTGTCAAAAGTGATATGGTTTGGTACCCCCATGAAAGAGAGTTCAACTTGAAAGTGGATTTTCGGTAGATTATTGGGGCAATCTACCCTTTCTTTCTGACTCACATAAAATCTACCTGTCTCGTGCGACAAGACGATGAACGTGTAGCCAACACCTTTAATATTGTTTTGACAGATTTAGTGATTAGTGAATGGTTATTGAGATATGGGTGCTGTCGTTAGTTTTTCAGTGTTCTTCTCTGTGGTTTTGCATTTCTTCTTCGTATGGGTGTTATGTGCTTTTGTTTATATTATGAGCAGTTATAAAGACTTTGGTTTGAAAACAATCAATTTATGGCTTTTAAACAAATTTTGTTGAACACAAAACAAACAAAAGGTACTATTTTGCATTTATATCGGAATGTAGCTTAATTATGTATGTTCGATTAGCAGCTGTTAAGGACTGTTGACATGTGAGCGAACTGCGAATAGGCGAATCGCGAACAAATCAATTTTAATGTATTTATGAATAGAACATTTCTATTGCTTCTACCACAAAAGCTTGATATTTAATTGATCTAACATCCTATTTTAAAAAAACTGAGTCTAAATTGATTTCAATAGCAGTATATATTATAAATATTTTCCCGTGAATTGAAAAATTCTTGCCGTGAACTGTCACTTTTTATTCAAAATCCACATAATACAGCCGCGATCAACAAATCCGCGAATGAAAAATTCGTTCGAACATAACCTTAAAATTGACACATCTTGCTGCTTGCTGCATTTACAAATTAGATTCGCGGGTACCTGCGACCAAAAAAATGCAAAGAAATGCGCAGTTCGTGGTTCGCTCTCATGTGAATGATCCTTTATAAAAGTTCGTCTGAGATGTGTAAATCATTTCAATATTTGCGGAAGATGTTTTTCGATTTATATTTGGTCAACTGACAGATCAATATCAGAAGTGGAATGAATCTTAATTTTTACAGTGTAACTTTCAAAACTCGGTATGGACAACTCAGACAGGGGAGTAAAAACGAATGAATAGCGCACCTAGAATGGTGTGAAATTGAACACGAAATACCGCAAATGCTCGAGATGGTCGATGAAGCACATAATGATATCTCGGAAACCGCACGAAGTGATATTAATGTTTTAGCGCGGGATGACGTGTTGCAAGGAAACAAGCTTCGGGACGATGTGGGTGGTCTCCAGCGCTCTGTGGAGATGCCGACACAACAGCTTTCCAAAATGCGCAACATTTACGTAGGACAAACGACATCTAAACTAAGCGCGAAGGACTTGCTTTCGTCTGTTCAATGACGCGCGGAAAAATACTATAATAATAGTAGTCAACACCACCCAGGCGACGCCTGTCGATTTATTTGTACACACGACGCCAACAGGAACGTCGTCAACAGTTCCGTTTCGTGAAATTTCGTGAAAAGTGCGGAACGCGTGTGTTGCTAGCACATCTGCAGCCGGTCTACCAAATGTTGCATAGATACTTTCGCCAAGTATTAGTGCACATATGCCAGTATGTACCAACAAATAAGTGTGCGCGAAATAAAACAATGTTTGCCAGTTTTCTATCCATGCGCTAGTGATGTTAAATCCATACAGTTTAAATTTGTACGGGTGGGATCCGAAACATTTTCTTTTAGCGGCTCAGACAAATTTGAGGGGACTACCCAAGTTATGGGTAAACGCACATCGTAGCGTCTTTTTCAACTGATTTCCCATGCACCGTCAACACCGCGGACATTCACACACAAATGATGGCATCACGTGTCGGGAAAAGTAAAACATTAATCGATTACTTTTACCGAATTTTATCATCGGGGCGACGTGGAAATTTGGACGAAAAGTCAATCATAAGGTATGTGGTGAACGGCGTAACTAACGATAGTCTGCGAAGAACACTGTGCTATGAACTATGAGCGGTGTTCAGATTTGCTATAAATATTATATAACTATGTCGCAAATTCAAAAAACATTGTGCAGAATAATCCTTCACCAAGTCAGTCTACATCAGAAGACAATGAACAAGCTTTTCGCGCCATTCGGGAACTATCCACAGAGACCGAAACTTTGTGGCATATCTCCAGAAACTGAAACAACCGCAAATTAGACGGCGTAGCCAAAGATGTATTGTAATTAGTCACGTAAACAAAGATTGTGCTTTGCGAAACGTCGCGCCAGTAAACGTAATCGAAAATGGTAATAACGAAGTAACCAAAGAAATACATGTAAACGGTCTGAAGTGTCGCGCAGTCATCGATTCAGTCAGCTGCACGTCGCTTACCACACACAGTTCTGCCATTCCCAATGCTAATGGGAAATAATATTAACCTGGGTTAATAAGGTACTGATTAAGGGGCAAGAATTGTCGCCCATGTGAGGGTTAACAAAGACAATCCCGCACATTGACACTTTTAGTTCAGTGTTGACATAAGTTTCCGAGTGCTTTCGAAAACTAGAGTTCAGCTTTTACTCACCACCATAAATTAGAAATTGAAATATGCAATTTTTTAACATCCCATCATATTAAATTAATCAATTATTTCATCCTTTTAAAGGTAAATGTTTTCTGCAAATTCTAAACGGGCTTGTGTTTTTATTAGAACCGGTCGCAGTTGAAAAACTGTTTAACAAAGACAATTACTTTAAGGTTCGGTTTTGACATGCTTTCGAAAATTATAGTTAAGCCTTTACACATCAATCATAAATCAGAGAAATTTGAATTTTGAATTTGAACATCCCATCACATTGAACTAATCAATTAATTCATCCCTATAAAGGTACATGATTTCAGTTAATTCTAATACGGCGCAAACCGTTTGCGTGCTATACAAACGAAGATTTAGATAAAATGTGTACTACAAAGTACACAAACTCGTTGGCAAATTGAGGAAGTCGTAAAAAAATTAAAGTTATAACAAAAACAAAAAAATATTTAAAATATTTTGTTGTTTGTGATACACACAATTAAATTTAAAGGGTTTTTCTTATTTGTACGCTGAAGTGTAGGGACGGGACATTGTAATAAACTCGTTCGCTTACTGAAAAAGTGATAGCTAAAATATTTTTACAGAAGCTTGTTCGCGTACTACGAAAATAGAACAAAAAACAAAGGTAGCATCCTGCTTTTGTTAATTTTGAGTTTGAAAACTGTTAATCAATCTACGCACATCGCTGTTAGTTACTGCTTGCTTGTGACAAACACTTATTCATAACAGTACCCAGGTGCTTTACATTAAAATGGGGTATTCCCCTTTCCTTTAGATACATATTTGACACTTTTCATTTATCTTCACACAAAAGAACACAACCCCACAAAAGTATCCTTATGTCCTTAAGAGGGGAGAGCGTGCTAATAACTATTTATTAATAGGCAATAAGTATTTAAACATTTCAACCGGTAGTTGTACTTGTCTTCATATATTGTTGCACCTTAAGTTATTATTAAAAAAAAAGAAAACCGCGGAACAAACTACTAATTAAACAAAATTACCGGCGGAGCAAACGAAAAATAAATAGACAAAAATTGCGCCACCGCCCGAAAGTAAAAGTCGATTGTCACACTCCACAGATCAGATGCAACGAAAGCAAAGATCTTGCTAATTCCCGGCAGCTGAGTGGAAGGTGTGGGTTTGTTCAATAGAAAACTTAGGGAAAAGAAGGATTTATTTCGAAAGAAAATCGAAGTGGGTGCCACACAATTTTTTGGGGAATTGTGAAACCTTAAAATCACCAATTATCAGAATGAAGTTATAACCTGAAAATGATGAAAACTGAAAATCTAATGAAAAATTAAATGATTGCGTTATAATTCTCCGTTGGAGAACGGTCTTTTATTTTAGGCGAAGCTTCTTTAAATTGACTATTCGGGTACAACAACAATTTCTTTGCAGAGACCGTTGGGGTGACCCGCTATCACTTATCCTGAAATTGAAACAAAGAAAAATAATTTGCTGGGTCGCGTGTCCCGTCTATTCTCGGAAGTTATAAAGCCGAAAGCAAAACCCAACCAAACCGAAATTTTACAATTCCAAAAAAATACCATTTACTTCACTTTACTTATCTTTATAGCGTGCTAATAACTATTTATAAATAGACAATAAGTATTTACATAACATAAATAATCCCTTTGAGCCTGGCTATACACAAAAAAAGGGTCATTCAAATGAAAGCTACTTTAGCAGATTGGGAACACTAAAATAGGAAACAACAAATTGTTTCTCTACGGAAGTCGAATATTTTTCTGCTCTCAGATACCTGGTTTTTGATCTTCACTCTTCCAACGCAAATACCGAATGAAGATTTCTGTCAAAAGTGATATGTTTTGGTACCCCCATAAAAGAGAGTTCAACTTCAAAGTGGATTTTCGGTAGATTATTAGTGCAATCTACCCTTTCTTTCTGACTCTAATAAAATCTACCTGTCTCGTGCGACAAGAAGATGAACGTGTAGCCAACACCTTTAATATTGTTTTGACAGATTTAGTGATTAGTGAATGGTTATTGAAATATGGGTGTTGTCGTTAGTTTTTCAGTGTTCTTCTCTGTGTTTTTGCATATCTTCTTCGTATGGGTGTTATGTGCTTTTGTTTATATTATGAGCAGTTATAAAGACTTTGGTTTCAAAACAATCAATTTATGGCTTTTAAACAAATTTTGTTGAACACAAAAAAAACAAAAGGTACTATTTTGCATTTATATCGGAATGAAGCTTTATTATGTATGTTCGATTAGCAGCTGTTAGGGATTGTTCACATGAGAGCGAACTGCGAATAGGCGAATCGCGAACAAATCAATTTTAATTTATTTATGAATAGAATATTTCTATTGCTTTTACCACAAAAACTTGATATTTAATTGATCTAACATTCTATTTAAAAAAACTGAGTCTAAATTGATTTAAATAGCAATACAGTTACAAAAATTTTCCCACGAATTGAAAAATTCTTGCCGCGAACTGTCACTTTTTATTCACAATCCACATAATACAGACGCGATCCACAAATCCGCGAATGAAAAATTCGTTTGAGAAGTTCGTTGGAATTTACGAATATTCGCCTGTGCGCAGTTCGCGGTTCGCTCTCATGTGAATGATCCTTTATTCTATACAGTAGGTACCCTGCAAACCAAAATTCAGTAGTTTCCTCGAAAGCACTACCACAAAGAAATTTGTTTTGTGAATGTGTCTGCGTTCTCTTTCAGTATTAGTATGTTCAGCTAATCTACTACCGTGGAAGTTCGGATATAACCGGTGAAATATGTACTCCTAGGAAGTAGTTTTTTGACCCTAATAAAACTCAGTAAGATCACTTTTTATTGCCCACATTTTTTCTTTTGTTTTTTCCTTATCACCCTCAAAACAAAATCCATGTGCAAACAAAAAGCAAAAACTTATCGATGTCTAGACAAGTAGAATCGACCGTGACAATATTTAAAATATCAAAGCGATTTTGAAAAGGATTCGAGTCAGTTGAAATTTTGTATTCGGTTAGTGAAGTTTGAACAATAATCGGTAAGTGAAATTTAAAAAAAAATGAATAAAAAGACATTTGCAAATCAAATGAGTAAAGAATCGCGAATTTTTAGAAATAATGTGTCGCGTTATAAACAATTAGACAAGTTTGTCTGTAGTGTAGAAAGTGTAGATAAAGAAGAGGCGAGTTGTAGCGGTGGCAGTATAGAGCAGGGCGTGCCACTTTTGAAGACAGAAGCAAATGCTTTAATTGACGTTGAAATGTCATCAAGTTCTATTTCAGAAATAGAACCAATATTAAAAATAAATCTCCGAAAGTGGGTTTTAAGAAATAAAGTGCCGCACAACCATGTTAACGATCTTTTAAAATCATTAAGTGCATCGGGTGTGAAAAATGTGCCGCGTACGTCGCGTAAATTATTGGACACTGAAACTGCCCCAATTTCTGTAATACAAATTGAACCTGGTGAATATTACCATTTTGGTATCCAAAAATATTTAAAATCCAAAAAATTCAGTTTTCTCGCAAAAGAAGAAACAATTATATCGACGTTGGAATCGATGGACTGCAAGTTTTTAAAAGTTCTCGGCGAGTGTTGTGGCCAATATTAGGAGCTTTCTCAAATTTTCGCACTGAAACTCCATTTTTAATAGGGTGTTATTCCGGTTTTAAAAAACCCAAATGTGTCAATGAGTATCTTAAAGCGTTTGCGTAGGAGATTTGTGAGATGCAAATAAATGGTGTTCAGGTAGGAGATGATCCAATACTGAAACCGTTTAAATTTAGATTATTTACGTGTGACAGTCCAGCTCGAGCATTTATTACAGGTGTTCAGTACCATACCGGAAAACACAGTTGTCCCAAATGCACGCAGGAAGCAACATAAGAAACATAAATTACTTGTTCTTGGAACGATGACTATTACAACCTGCTCACCCAATGTGGTGAGTCATACTCCAGCTATGAGAGGAGAATAAGAAACCAAGACTAATAAACTAAAACGCGTACATTACTGATATAAATTTACGTTGGGCTCTTGGCCTTTCGCTGTCATCTTGACCACTCGTGTTGTTTGAAACATCTGTTTTCACGTCGTCCGGTTATTAGTGTCCACGCTTTCTTCTGACCCCATTTGACAGATGAGCCCGGTGGTGGGTAAAGTGTCACCCAATGCTGTTTCTATGTGTTGTGAGGGTGCGCAACGCTTTTAGCTGTCCGCCCGCATTCCTCTGCTGCTCCCATTGGTGGAGTTGGACAGAAGGGATCATCTCCCCTTTACCCATCGAACGTGACTCCCTACCGTGTTGGTGGCATTTATTTTGCAATTGTCGTTGGGGCTTATTTACTCTGGGTCGTCCGCCTGTGCTCCACAATTGCTGATGTGTGCCTCTAAGGCATTATGAAATAGGTAAGGGTGTCTTAATGACAAGGGCCGTCCGCCAGCACCCTTTTAAATGCGTTGGAGTGCCTTTGCTTTGCACCCAGACCGTCCGTCTTGCCTTCTAGTGTGCCTTGTTGGGTCGCACTCGACCGTTGCGGACCTTAAAAGGGGAGAGCGTGCTAATAACTATTTATAAATAGACAATAAGTATTTACATAACATAAATAATCCCTTTGAGCCTGGCTAGACACAAAAAAAGGGTCATGCGAATGAAAGCTACTTTAGCAGATTGGGAACACTAAAATTGGAAACAAAAAATTATTTCTCTACGGAATTAGAATATTTTTCTGCTCTCAGGTACCTGGTTTTTGGTCTTCACTCTTCCAACGCAAACACCCAATGAAGATTTCTGTCAAAAGTGATATGGTTTGGTACCCCCATGAAAGAGAGTTCAACTTGAAAGTGGATTTTCGGTAGATTATTGGGGCAATCTACCCTTTCTTTCTGACTCACATAAAATCTACCTGTCTCGTGCGACAAGACGATGAACGTGTAGCCAACACCTTTAATATTGTTTTGACAGATTTAGTGATTAGTGAATGGTTATTGAGATATGGGTGCTGTCGTTAGTTTTTCAGTGTTCTTCTCTGTGGTTTTGCATTTCTTCTTCGAATGGGTGTTATGTGCTTTTGTTTATATTATGAGCAGTTATAAAGGCTTTGGTTTGAAAACAATCAATTTATGGCTTTTAAACAAATTTTGTTGAACACAAAACAAACAAAAGGTACTATTTTGCATTTATATCGGAATGTAGCTTAATTATGTATGTTCGATTAGCAGCTGTTAAGGACTGTTGACATGTGAGCGAACTGCGAATAGGCGAATCGCGAACAAATCAATTTTAATGTATTTATGAATAGAACATTTCTATTGCTTCTACCACAAAAGCTTGATATTTAATTGATCTAACATCCTATTTTAAAAAAACTGAGTCTAAATTGATTTCAATAGCAGTATATATTATAAATATTTTCCCGTAAATTGAAAAATTCTTGCCGTGAACTGTCACTTTTTATTCAAAATCCACATAATACAGCCGCGATCAACAAATCCGCGAATGAAAAATTCGTTCGAACATAACCTTAAAATTGACACATCTTGCTGCTTGCTGCATTTACAAATTAGATTCGCGGGTACCTGCGACCAAAAAAATGCAAAGAAATGCGCAGTTCGTGGTTCGCTCTCATGTGAATGATCCTTTATTCTATGTAGTAGGTATAGTCTTAATTTCCGAACTGTCACACCACGACTTATCATATACTCTTGTCACACCACGAATTCTTATATACTTCCTTATAACCAGTTATCCGTAACATATTTGCCTTTCCTATACAGAGACTATATCGCTTCAAGCATAAACCATCAGTAACGTGTACATTGAATTGAATAAAATAAAAGTTCGTCTGAGATGTGTAAATCATTTCAATATTTGCGGAAGATGTTTTTCGATTTATATTTGGTCAACTGACAGATCAATATCAGAAGTGGAATGAATCTTAATTTTTACAGTGTAACTTTCAAAACTCGGTATGGACAACTCAGACAGGGGAGTAAAAACGAATGAATAGCGCACCTAGAATGGTGTGAAATTGAACACGAAATACCGCAAATGCTCGAGATGGTCGATGAAGCACATGATGATATCTCGGAAACCGCACGAAGTGATATTAATGTTTTAGCGCGGGATGACGTGTTGCAAGGAAACAAGCTTCGGGACGATGTGGGTGGTCTCCAGCGCTCTGTGGAGATGCCGACACAACAGCTTTCCAAAATGCGCAACATTAACGTAGGACAAACGACATCTAAACTAAGCGCGAAGGACTTGCTTTCGTCTGTTCAACGACGCGCGGAAAAATACTATAATAATAGTAGTCAACACCACCCAGGCGACGCCTGTCGATTTATTTGTACACACGACGCCAACAGGAACGTCGTCAGCAGTTCCGTTTCGTGAAATTTCGTGAAAAGTGCGGAACGCGTGTGTTGCTAGCACATCTGCAGCCGGTCTACCAAATGTTGCATAGATACTTTCGCCAAGTATTAGTGCACATATGCCAGTATGTACCAACAAATAAGTGTGCGCGAAATAAAACAATGTTTGCCAGTTTTCTATCCATGCGCTAGTGATGTTAAATCCATACAGTTTAAATTTGTACGGGTGGGATCCGAAACATTTTCTTTTAGCGGCTCAGACAAATTTGAGGGGACTACCCAAGTTATGGGTAAACGCACATCGTAGCGTCTTTTTCAACTGATTTCCCATGCACCGTCAACACCGCGGACATTCACACACAAATGATGGCATCACGTGTCGGGAAAAGTAAAACATTAATCGATTACTTTTACCGAATTTTATCATCGGGGCGACGTGGAAATTTGGACGAAAAGTCAATCATAAGGTATGTGGTGAACGGCGTAACTAACGATAGTCTGCGAAGAACACTGTGCTATGAACTATGAGCGGTGTTCAGATTTGCTATAAATATTATATAACTATGTCGCAAATTCAAAAAACATTGTGCAGAATAATCCTTCACCAAGTCAGTCTACATCAGAAGACAATGAACAAGCTTTTCGCGCCATTCGGGAACTATCCACAGAGACCGAAACTTTGTGGCATATCTCCAGAAACTGAAACAACCGCAAATTAGACGGCGTAGCCAAAGATGTATTGTAATTAGTCACGTAAACAAAGATTGTGCTTTTCGAAACGTCGCGCCAGTAAACGTAATCGAAAATGGTAATAACGAAGTAACCAAAGAAATACATGTAAACGGTCTGAAGTGTCGCGCAGTCATCGATTCAGTCAGCTGCACGTCGCTTACCACACACAGTTCTGCCATTCCCAATGCTAATGGGAAATAATATTAACCTGGGTTAATAAGGTACTGATTAAGGGGCAAGAATTGTCGCCCATGTGAGGGTTAACAAAGACAATCCCGCACATTGACACTTTTAGTTCAGTGTTGACATAAGTTTCCGAGTGCTTTCGAAAACTAGAGTTCAGCTTTTACTCACCACCATAAATTAGAAATTGAAATATGCAATTTTTTAACATCCCATCATATTAAATTAATCAATTATTTCATCCTTTTAAAGGTAAATGTTTTCTGCAAATTCTAAACGGGCTTGTGTTTTTATTAGAACCGGTCGCAGTTGAAAAACTGTTTAACAAAGACAATTACTTTAAGGTTCGGTTTTGACATGCTTTCGAAAATTATAGTTAAGCCTTTACACATCAATCATAAATCAGAGAAATTTGAATTTTGAATTTGAACATCCCATCACATTGAACTAATCAATTAATTCATCCCTATAAAGGTACATGATTTCAGTTAATTCTAATACGGCGCAAACCGTTTGCGTGCTATACAAACGAAGATTTAGATAAAATGTGTACTACAAAGTACACAAACTCGTTGGCAAATTGAGGAAGTCGTAAAAAAATTAAAGTTATAACAAAAACAAAAAAATATTTAAAATATTTTGTTGTTTGTGATACACACAATTAAATTTAAAGGGTTTTTCTTATTTGTACGCTGAAGTGTAGGGACGGGACATTGTAATAAACTCGTTCGCTTACTGAAAAAGTGATAGCTAAAATAAATGGTAGATAAGCATTTACCAGAATTTACAGAAGCTTGTTCGCGTACTACGAAAATAGAACAAAAAACAAAGGTAGCATCCTGCTTTTGTTAATTTTGAGTTTGAAAACTGTTAATCAATCTACGCACATCGCTGTTAGTTACTGCTTGCTTGTGACAAACACTTATTCATAACAGTACCCAGGTGCTTTACATTAAAATGGGGTATTCCCCTTTCCTTTAGATACATATTTGACACTTTTCATTTATCTTCACACAAAAGAACACAACCCCACAAAAGTATCCTTATGTCCTTAAGAGGGGAGAGCGTGCTAATAACTATTTATTAATAGGCAATAAGTATTTAAACATTTCAACCGGTAGTTGTACTTGTCTTCATATATTGTTGCACCTTAAATTATTATTAAAAAAAAAGAAAACCGCGGAACAAACTACTAATTAAACAAAATTACCGGCGGAGCAAACGAAAAATAAATAGACAAAAATTGCGCCACCGCCCGAAAGTAAAAGTCGATTGTCACACTCCACAGATCAGATGCAACGAAAGCAAAGATCTTGCTAATTCCCGGCAGCTGAGTGGAAGGTGTGGGTTTGTTCAATAGAAAACTTAGGGAAAAGAAGGATTTATTTCGAAAGAAAATCGAAGTGGGTGCCACACAATTTTTTGGGGAATTGTGAAACCTTAAAATCACCAATTATCAGAATGAAGTTATAACCTGAAAATGATGAAAACTGAAAATCTAACGAAAAATTAAATGATTGCGTTATAATTCTCCGTTGGAGAACGGTCTTTTATTTTAGGCGAAGCTTCTTTAAATTGACTATTCGGGTACAACAACAATTTCTTTGCAGAGACCGTTGGGGTGACCCGCTATCACTTATCCTGAAATTGAAACAAAGAAAAATAATTTGCTGGGTCGCGTGTCCCGTCTATTCTCGGAAGTTATAAAGCCGAAAGCAAAACCCAACCAAACCGAAATTTTACAATTCCAAAAAAATACCATTTACTTCACTTTACTTATCTTTATAGCGTGCTAATAACTATTTATAAATAGACAATAAGTATTTACATAACATAAATAATCCCTTTGAGCCTGGCTATACACAAAAAAAGGGTCATTCAAATGAAAGCTACTTTAGCAGATTGGGAACACTAAAATAGGAAACAACAAATTGTTTCTCTACGGAAGTCGAATATTTTTCTGCTCTCAGATACCTGGTTTTTGATCTTCACTCTTCCAACGCAAATACCGAATGAAGATTTCTGTCAAAAGTGATATGTTTTGGTACCCCCATGAAAGAGAGTTCAACTTCAAAGTGGATTTTCGGTAGATTATTAGTGCAATCTACCCTTTCTTTCTGACTCTAATAAAATCTACCTGTCTCGTGCGACAAGAAGATGAACGTGTAGCCAACACCTTTAATATTGTTTTGACAGATTTAGTGATTAGTGAATGGTTATTGAAATATGGGTGTTGTCGTTAGTTTTTCAGTGTTCTTCTCTGTGTTTTTGCATATCTTCTTCGTATGGGTGTTATGTGCTTTTGTTTATATTATGAGCAGTTATAAAGGCTTTGGTTTCAAAACAATCAATTTATGGCTTTTAAACAAATTTTGTTGAACACAAAAAAAACAAAAGGTACTATTTTGCATTTATATCGGAATGAAGCTTTATTATGTATGTTCGATTAGCAGCTGTTAGGGATTGTTCACATGAGAGCGAACTGCGAATAGGCGAATCGCGAACAAATCAATTTTAATTTATTTATGAATAGAATATTTCTATTGCTTTTACCACAAAAACTTGATATTTAATTGATCTAACATTCTATTTAAAAAAACTGAGTCTAAATTGATTTAAATAGCAATACAGTTACAAAAATTTTCCCACGAATTGAAAAATTCTTGCCGCGAACTGTCACTTTTTATTCAAAATCCACATAATACAGACGCGATCCACAAATCCGCGAATGAAAAATTCGTTTGAGAAGTTCGTTGGAATTTACGAATATTCGCCTGTGCGCAGTTCGCGGTTCGCTCTCATGTGAATGATCCTTTATTCTATACAGTAGGTACCCTGCAAACCAAAATTCAGTAGTTTCCTCGAAAGCACTACCACAAAGAAATTTGTTTTGTGAATGTGTCTGCGTTCTCTTTCAGTATTAGTATGTTCAGCTAATCTACTACCGTGGAAGTTCGGATATAACCGGTGAAATATGTACTCCTAGGAAGTAGTTTTTTGACCCTAATAAAACTCATTAAGATCACTTTTTATTGCCCACATTTTTTCTTTTGTTTTTTCCTTATCACCCTCAAAACAAAATCCATGTGCAAACAAAAAGCAAAAACTTATCGATGTCTAGACAAGTAGAATCGACCGTGACAATATTTAAAATATCAAAGCGATTTTGAAAAGGATTCGAGTCAGTTGAAATTTTGTATTCGGTTAGTGAAGTTTGAACAATAATCGGTAAGTGAAATTTAAAAAAAAATGAATAAAAAGACATTTGCAAATCAAATGAGTAAAGAATCGCGAATTTTTAGAAATAATGTGTCGCGTTATAAACAATTAGACAAGTTTGTCTGTAGTGTAGAAAGTGTAGATAAAGAAGAGGCGAGTTGTAGCGGTGGCAGTATAGAGCAGGGCGTGCCACTTTTGAAGACAGAAGCAAATGCTTTAATTGACGTTGAAATGTCATCAAGTTCTATTTCAGAAATAGAACCAATATTAAAAATAAATCTCCGAAAGTGGGTTTTAAGAAATAAAGTGCCGCACAACCATGTTAACGATCTTTTAAAATCATTAAGTGCATCGGGTGTGAAAAATGTGCCGCGTACGTCGCGTAAATTATTGGACACTGAAACTGCCCCAATTTCTGTAATACAAATTGAACCTGGTGAATATTACCATTTTGGTATCCAAAAATATTTAAAATCCAAAAAATTCAGTTTTCTCGCAAAAGAAGAAACAATTATATCGACGTTGGAATCGATGGACTGCAAGTTTTTAAAAGTTCTCGGCGAGTGTTGTGGCCAATATTAGGAGCTTTCTCAAATTTTCGCACTGAAACTCCATTTTTAATAGGGTGTTATTCCGGTTTTAAAAAACCCAAATGTGTCAATGAGTATCTTAAAGCGTTTGCGCAGGAGATTTGTGAGATGCAAATAAATGGTGTTCAGGTAGGAGATGATCCAATACTGAAACCGTTTAAATTTAGATTATTTACGTGTGACAGTCCAGCTCGAGCATTTATTACAGGTGTTCAGTACCATACCGGAAAACACAGTTGTCCCAAATGCACGCAGGAAGCAACATAAGAAACATAAATTACTTGTTCTTGGAACGATGACTATTACAACCTGCTCACCCAATGTGGTGAGTCATACTCCAGCTATGAGAGGAGAATAAGAAACCAAGACTAATAAACTAAAACGCGTACATTACTGATATAAATTTACGTTGGGCTCTTGGCCTTTCGCTGTCATCTTGACCACTCGTGTTGTTTGAAACATCTGTTTTCACGTCGTCCGGTTATTAGTGTCCACGCTTTCTTCTGACCCCATTTGACAGATGAGCCCGGTGGTGGGTAAAGTGTCACCCAATGCTGTTTCTATGTGTTGTGAGGGTGCGCAATGCTTTTAGCTGTCCGCCCGCATTCCTCTGCTGCTCCCATTGGTGGAGTTGGACAGAAGGGATCATCTCCCCTTTACCCATCGAACGTGACTGCCTACCGTGTTGGTGGCAATTGTCGTTGGGGCTTATTTACTCTGGGCCGTCCGCCCGTGCTCCACAATTGCTGATGTGAGCCTCTAAGGCATTATGAAATAGGTAAGGGTGTCTTAATGACAAGGGCCGTCCGCCCACACCCTTTTAAATGCGTTGGAATGCCTTTGCTTTGCACCCAGACCGTCCGTCTTGCCTTCTAGTGTGCCTTGTTGGGTCACACTGGACCTTTGCGGACCTTAAAAGGGGAGAGCGTGCTAATGACTATTTATAAATAGACAATAAGTATTTACATAACATAAATAATCCCTTTGAGCCTGGCTAGACACAAAAAAAGGGTCATGCGAATGAAAGCTACTTTAGCAGATTGGGAACACTAAAATAGGAAACAAAAAATTTCTCTACGGAAGTCGAGTCCTTGGTCTTCACCTTTCCAACGCAAATACCGAATGAAGATTTCTGTCAAAAGTGATATGGTTTGGTACCCCCATGAAAGAGAGTTCAACTTGAAAGTGGATTTTCGGTAGATTATTGGGGCAATCTTTCTTTCTGACTCACATAAAATCTACCTGTCTCGTTCGACAAGACGATCATTCCCATGAACGTGTAGCCATCACCTTTACTATTGTTTTGACAGATTTAGTGATTAGTGAATGGTTATTGAAATATGGGTGTTGTCGTTAGCTTTTCAGTGTTCTTCGCTGTGTTTTTGCATTTCTTCTTTCTGTGGGTGTTATGTGCCTTTGTTTATATTATGAGCAGTAATAAAGACTTTGCTTTCAAAACAATCAATTTATGGCTTTTAAACAAATTTTGTTGAACACAAAAAAAACAAAAGGTACTATTTTGCATTTATATCGGAATGTAGCTTAATTATGTATGTTCGATTAGCAGCTGTTAAGGACTGTTCACATGAGAGCGAACTGCGAATAGGCGAATCGCGAACAAATCAATTTTAATGTATTTATGAATAGAACATTTCTATTGCTTCTACCACAAAAGCTTGATATTTAATTTATCTAACATTCTATTTAAAAAAAACTGAGTCTAAATTGATTTAAATAGCAGTATATATTATAAATATTTTCCCGCGAATTGAAAAATTCTTGCCGCGAACTGTCATTATTTATTCAAAATCCACATAATACAGACGCGATCAACAAATTTGCGAATGAAAAATTCGTTCGAACATAACCTTAAAATTGACACATCTTGCTGCTTGCTGCATTTACAAATCAGATTCGCGGGTACCTGCGACCAAAAAAATGCAAACAAATGCGCAGTTCGTGGTTCGCTCTCATGTGAATGATCCTTTATTCTATGTAGTAGGTATAGTCTTAATTTCCGAACTGTCACACCACGACTTATCATATACTCTTGTCACACCACGAATTCTTATATACTTCCTTATAACCAGTTATCCGTAACATATTTGCCTTTCCTATACAGAGACTATATCGCTTCAAGCATAAACCATCAGTAACGTGTACATTGAATTGAATAAAATAAAAGTTCGTCTGAGATGTGTAAATCATTTCAATATTTGCGGAAGATGTTTTTCGATTTATATTTGGTCAACTGACAGATTAATATCAGAACTGGAATGAATCTTAATTTTTACAGGATCGCGCAGTTAAAAGTGTAACTTTCAAAACTCGGTATGGACAATCAGGGGAGTAAAAACGAATTAATAGCGCACCTAGAATGGTGTGAAATTGAACACGAAATACCGCAAATGCTCGAGATGGTCGATGAAGCACATGATAATATCTCGGAAACCGCACGAAGTGATATTAATGTTTTAGCGCGGGATGACGTGTTGCAAGGAAACAAGCTTCGGGACGATGTGGGTGGTCTGCGCTCTGTGGAGATGCCGACACAACAGCTTTCCAAAATGCGCAATATTTACGTAGGACAAACGACATCTAAACTAAGCGCGAAGGACTTGCTTTCGTCTGTTCAACGACGCGCGGAAAAATACTATAATAATAGTAGTCAACACCACCCAGGCGACGCCTGTCGATTTATTTGTACACACGACGCCAAGAGGAACGTCGTCAACAGTTCCGTTTCGTGAAATTTCGTGAAAAGTGCGGAACGCGTGTGTTGCTAGCACATCTGCAGCCGGTCTACCAAATGTTGCATAGATACTTTCGCCAAGTATTAGTGCACATATGCCAGTATGTACCAACAAATAAGTGTGCGCGAAATAAAACAATGTTTGCCAGTTTTCTATCCATGCGCTAGTGATGTTAAATCCATACAGTTTAAATTTGTACGGGTGGGATCCGAAACATTTTCTTTTAGCGGCTCAGACAAATTTGAGGGGACTACCCAAGTTATGGGTAAACGCACATCGTAGCGTCTTTTTCAACTGATTTCCCATGCACCGTCAACACCGCGGACATTCACACACAAATGATGGCATCACGTGTCGGGAAAAGTAAAACATTAATCGATTACTTTTACCGAATTTTATCATCGGGGCGACGTGGAAATTTGGACGAAAAGTCAATCATAAGGTATGTGGTGAACGGCGTAACTAACGATAGTCTGCGAAGAACACTGTGCTATGAACTATGAGCGGTGTTCAGATTTGCTATAAACATTATATAACGTTGTCGCAAATTCAAAAAACATTGTGCAGAATAATCCTTCACCAAGTCAGTCTACATCAGAAGACAATGAACAAGCTTTTCGCGCCATTCGGGAACTATCCACAGAGACCGAAACTTTGTGGCATATCTCCAGAAACTGAAACAACCGCAAATTAGACGGCGTAGCCAAAGATGTATTGTAATTAGTCACGTAAACAAAGATTGTGCTTTGCGAAACGTCGCGCCAGTAAACGTAATCGAAAATGGTAATAACGAAGTAACCAAAGAAATACATGTAAACGGTCTGAAGTGTCGCGCAGTCATCGATTCAGTCAGCTGCACGTCGCTTATCACACACAGTTCTGCCATTCCCAATGCTAATGGGAAATAATATTAACCTGGGTAAATAAGGTACTGATTAAGGGGCAAGAATTGTCGCCCATGTGAGGGTTAACAAAGACAATCCCGCACATTGACACTTTTAGTTCGGTTTTGACATAAGTTTCCGAGTGCTTTCGAAAACTAGAGTTCAGCTTTTACTCACCACCATAAATTAGAAATTGAAATATGCAATTTTTTAACATCCCATCACATTAAATTAATCAATTAATTCGTCCCTATAAATACATGATTTCAGTTAATTCTAATACGGCGCAAACCGTTTGCGTGCTATACAAACGAAGATTTAGATAAAATGTGTACTACAAAGTACACAAACTCGTTGGCAAATTGAGGAAGTCGTAAAAAATTAAAGTTATAACAAAAACCAAAAAATATTTAAAATATTTTGTTGTTTGTGATACACACTATTAAATTTAAAGGGTTTTTCTTATTTGTACACTGAAGTGTAGGTACGGGACATTGTAATAAACTCGTTCGCTTACTGAAAAAGTGATAGCCAAAATAAATGGTAGATAAGCATTTACCAGAATTTACAGAAGCTTGTTCGCGTACTACGAAAATGGAACAAAAAAACAAAGGTAGCTACCTGTTTTTGTTAATTTTGAGTTTGAAAACTGTCAATCAATCTACGCACATCGCTGTTAGTTTCTGCTTGCTTGTGATAAACACTTATTCATAACAGTACCCAGGTGCTTTACATTAAAATGGGGTATTCCCCTTTTCTTTAGATACATATTTGACACTTTTCATTTATCTTCACACAAAAAACGCAAGAAAATTCCCCTGAAAACTTAGCTGCGCGCTAGTGATCCGACTGGACGGAGTTAATTTACTAACGGAGGCCACCCACTAAGTGGAGGCCAAGGTGTGAGGAGAAACTAAGGAACGATGACTATTACAACCTGCTTACCCAATGTGGTGAGTCATACCCCAGCTATGAGAGGAGAATAAGGTACCAAGACTAATAAACTAAAACGCGTAAATTACTGATATAAATTTACGTTGGGCTCTTAGCCTTTCTGAATTTTTCGGTCGTTGGGGCGGTGTCATCTTGACCACTCGTGTTGTTTGAAACATCTGTTTTCACGTTGTCCGGTGGTTAGTGTCCACGCTTTCTTCTGACCCCATTTGACAGATGGGGCCGGTGGTGGGTAAAGTGTCACCCAATGCTGTTTCTATGTGTTGTGAGGGTGCGCAATGATTTTAGCTGTCCGCCCGCATTCCTCTGCTGCTCCCATTGGTGGATTTGGACAGAAGGGATCATCTCCCTTTACCCATCGAACGTGACTCCTTACCCTGTTGGTGGTATTTATTTTGCAATTGTCGTTGGGGCTTATTTACTCTGGGCCGTCCGCCCGTGCTCCACAATTGCTGATGTGTGCCTCTAAGGTATTATGAAATAGGTTAGGGTGTCTAATGACAAGGGCCGTCCGCCCACACTCTTTTAAATGCGTTGGAGTGCCTCTGCTTTGCACCCAGACCGTCCGTCTTGCCCTCTAGTGTGCCTTGTTGGGTCGCACTGTACCGTTGTTGACCGTCCGTCCGAATAGACTCGCTGATCCGTTGGGAGTCTCCAGGCCGTTCCGCTTGCTTGTGATAAACACTTATTCATAACAGTATCCAGGTACTTTTTATTAAAATGTGAGAATCCTCTTTCCTTTAGATACATATTTGACGATTTTCATTTATCTTCACACAAAAGAACACAACCCCACAAAAGTATCCTTATGTCCTTAAGAGGGGAGAGCGTGCTAATAACTATTTATTAATAGACAATAAGTATTTAAACATTTCAACCGGTAGTTGTACTTGTCTTCATATATTGTTGCACCTTAAATTATTATTAAAAAAGAGAAAACCGCGGAACAAACTACTTATTAAACAAAATTACCGGCGGAGCAAACGAAAAATAAATAGACAAAAATTGCGGGCGCCACCGCCCGAAAGTAAAAGTCGATTGTCACACTCCACAGATCAGATGCAACGAAAGCAAAGATCTTGCTAATTCCCGGCAGCTGAGTGGAAGGTGTGGGTTTGTTCAATAGAAAACTTAGGGAAAGGTAAAGGAAGGATTTATTTCGAAAGAAAATCAAAGTGGGTGCCACACAATTTTTTGGGGAATTGTGAAACCTTAAAATCACCAATTATCAGAATGAAGTTATAACCTGAAAATGATGAAAACTGAAAATCTAACGAAAAATTAAATGATTGCGTTATAATTCTCCGTTGGAGAACGGTCTTTTATTTTAGGCGAAGCTTCTTTAAATTAACTATTCGGGTACAACAACAATTTCTTTGCAGAGACCGTTGGGGTGACCCGCTATCACTTATCCTGAAATTGAAACAAAGAAAAATAATTTGCTGGGTCGCGTGTCCCGTCTATTCTCGGAAGTTATAAAGCCGAAAGCAAAACCCAACCAAACCGAAATTTTACAATTCCAAAAAAAAAACCAATTACTTCACTTTACTTATCTTTATAGCGTGCTAATAACTATTTATAAATAGACAATAAGTATTTACATAACATAAATAATCCCTTTGAGCCTGGCTATACACAAAAAAAGGGTCATTCAAATGAAAGCTACTTTAGCAGATTGGGAACACTAAAATAGGAAACAACAAATTGTTTCTCTACGGAAGTCGAATATTTTTCTGCTCTCAGGTACCTGGTTTTTGGTCTTCACTCTTCCAACGCAAATACCGAATGAAGATTTCTGTCAAAAGTGATATGTTTTGGTACCCCCATGAAAGAGAGTTCAACTTGAAAGTGGATTTTCGGTTTTTGGTGCAATCTACCCTTTCTTTCTGACTCACATAAAATCTACCTGTCTCGTTCGACAAGACGATCATTCCCATGAACGTGTAGCCATCACCTTTACTATTGTTTTGACAGATTTAGTGATTAGTGAATGGTTATTGAAATATGGGTGTTGTCGTTAGTTTTTCAGTGTTCTTCTCTGTGTTTTTGCATTTCTTCTTTCTGTGGGTGTTATGTGCCTTTGTTTATATTATGAGCAGTTATAAAGACTTTGGTTTCAAAACAATCAATTTATGGCTTTTAAACAAATTTTGTTGAACACAAAAAAAACAAAAGGTACTATTTTGCATTTATATCGGAATGTAGCTTAATTATGTATGTTCGATTAGCAGCTGTTAAGGACTGTTCACATGAGAGCGAACTGCGAATAGGCGAATCGCGAACAAATCAATTTTAATTTATTTATGAATAGAATATTTCTATTGCTTCTACCACAAAAACTTGATATTTAATTGATCTAACATTCTATTAAAAAAAACTGAGTCTAAATTGATTTAAATAGCAATACAGTTACAAAAATTTTCCCACGAATTGAAAAATTCTTGCCGCGAACTGTCACTTTTTATTCACAATCCACATAATACAGACGCGATCCACAAATCCGCGAATGAAAAATTCGTTTGAGAAGTTCGTTAGAATTTACGAATATTCGCCTGTGCGCAGTTCGCGGTTCGCTCTCATGTGAATGATCCTTTATTCTATATAGTAGGTACGAATAAAAAAAAAGTAAAAAAAACCAAAGAGCAATAAAAAGTGAATTCCTTTGAATTCACTAATAAAAAGTAATAAAACCCCACCCGACATCCGAAAATATACCTGATAATGGGTATTAAAGAAAAAATTAAGGTCGCCAAGGCAGGTCTCCTCGAAAAAATCCAGCAGGAAGTCAACTACCTGCGTAACCTCTACGGCGAAGAAGCCTCGCAAGAGTTTTCGGCGACGTTTGGGTACCACGTGGACGATTTTTTAAAAAATCTCTGTCAAGAAGAGATTATCAATTCGGCACCCAAACCGATTGATGACAACGCCGATTCCACCGAGGAAGAGGAAGCTCCTAAGCGGAAGAAGCTTGCTTCTGCTGAGTTGCCAGCAAGCGCCATCGTTTTAGATGATGGTAACGATGGATTTACCAAAGTTACCAAGCAGACGAAGAGGAAAATAGCGGATCGTCCCGGAAGGAAAGAAGCCGAGAAAGAATTTCATCCAAATACAACACCGAAGACAACACCAAAGACGACATCTGAAGCTGCCCAGGAAAATAAATCTGTACAACCGCCAATAGTCTGTTTCAATCTGGCTACAGCGGCAATGTACAGATTCTTTAAAGCCAAGGATGTGAATGTGAAATATACGATCGTAAACATAAACAAAACCAAATCTATTGTGAAGACTGCATGCAGAGAAGACCACCTGGCTGTAAGGGATTACCTGAGGGCTCAGCAAATCCAACACCACACCTTTACCGCGAAGGAAGACCGGAAGTGTATTATTCTTTTTAAAAAAATACACCATTCACACGCCCCAGAAGACATCATCAACGGACTGCTCGAAGCTGGATTTAAGGCGCTGAAGGCAACAGCCTTCAAATCACCAAAAAACAAATCCGCAATATACAATGCCTTCGTTATCGAGTTCGAGAAGAGAACTACTGTAATGGAGGTCGTCAAAACGAAGAACCTGCTTGGCGAAGCAGTCGTATGGGAAAGACTTTTCCCCAACGAAGTGACACAATGCCGGAATTGCCAAAGCTTTGGCCATGTCAGCATCAACTGCGACATGAAACCGAGGTGCGTCAAATGCAAGGACGACCATGAGCCCGGTCAGTGCAAACGTACAGACGAGAAGGAAGGAAAGCCGTACTGCGTTCTTTGTAAGACAGAAGGTCACCCAGCGAACTACCGAGGATGCCCAGCGTATAAAAAAGTCCTAGCAGCGAAGCGCGAGAAGGAAGACCAACGCATTAAGAAGAAAGATGTCAACAGCGCAGCAATCAAGTCCATGGTTATTCCGGGTAAGTCATTTTCTGATATAATGAAAACAAAAACACCCATCCCCACTGCCACTCCTAAGCCCAACCCCCAAAACAAACCAACAATTACAGCCCCAAAAGCCGTAAGCCCTCCAACAGTCCCCAAGGCAGCAAGTGGTTTCAAATCCACAAACTGCTCTTTTCTGGGTGATTCCCAGAAATTCTTTGGCTGCGATTTCCTGTCGCTCATGTCAAAGATCTCATCTTTCCTTCCTCTCTATGAGGCATGTCCCGATGATATCGGCAAAAAAACCCCCCTACCTTGAATTCTGTTTTAAATTATGTCTAGGACAATAAGAAATCTAAACGTTATTAGTTATAACGTAAATTCATTAACTTCACATCCTAAACGGATAGTCCTCCAAAACTTTTTGATTAAAATACCCCAGACGTAGTATTTCTATCTGAGACGAAAATACAGCCTAAACACCGGCCATCTTTCGATAAGTATCGTCTTTTCAGAAGAGACAAGCAGGTACCCGGCGAAAGCGGGACTGCGGTTCTCGTACGGTCCTCCTTTCAAGCAAAACCTCATCGATTAGAGGGTTTTAGAACTTTCGAATTTACTTGCGTAACTATCCCGTTGGAGAATAATAACAATCTCATGTTAATATCTCTCTACAACCAATGTACGGCGACTAGCTCAGACATTAAACATGACCTTGACGTTCTGCACAACTTCTGCAAAAACTCACAAATATCACCACCAATTCACACCAACATTCTTTCGAGATAGTCTCTCAGCCTGGTTTCACGTTCCCTCGCACCCCCTCACTTATTGACTTTTTTATATGTTCCTCTAGTCTTGTCTGTAAAATTCCACATCTTGTGAATTATAGATGTGCAACCATTTTATCAGACTCTGACCATTTTGCCGTTAATCTGAATATCCGATTATAAACCAGTATTCAGGCCTTAATTTCACCCACTGACCATTTCACCAATCTTAACAAAATTAACTGGGAAACATTTCAAGAGTCCTTAACGGAAAAATTAAGAAACAACAACCCAATTTCTACCTCAAATTTGAGTAACCACCAAAT
Organism: Ferdinandea cuprea; assembly: GCA_963576555.1. Classification (NCBI taxonomy): domain Eukaryota; kingdom Metazoa; phylum Arthropoda; class Insecta; order Diptera; family Syrphidae; genus Ferdinandea; species Ferdinandea cuprea. The sequence continues at coordinate 33,713,818 of OY754962.1, forward strand.
TGACTCAGCAATCTTAAAAATAGAAAACTCAATTTCTGAAAGCATTGCAGAGCAACCAACTTGCAACAACATTCCGTCCAAATACAAAGACCTTCCTGTACACATTCAGAATATGTATAAACACAGGCAAAAGCTTCGGAAAATTCTGCAACGAATATTCCACCGCACGCTTAATACACACTGCGCTGAATATCAGAGTGTTCTTTCACAATTAAATTGTCTAAGCACGCTGATTAGTGAGAACACAAAATCCTTTGTGAATTCTCAATTCAAAAAGAGACTGAACCTTATCAAACCAGGGCCAGACACCTTTAAGAAAATAAACCAAATTGTTGGAAAAAAGTCCCTAGTCGCTGAACCCCTTCTATCAAACGGTTCATTGGTTTCATCAGATGCTGAAAAATCAAATGCATTTGCAGAGCATTTTGAAAATAATTTTCAACATAGTCCCCCACACCACCTTCCGGAGTTTTTGAACAACGTTCGAGGTGAAGTAACTGGACTAACGGCTGAAATTCCCAGCCCAATAACCCAGTTTTCAGAAACAAACTCATCAGTCTACACTCTAGTTGATGAGTCTTTCACCAGCCCTACGAACCTATCGGTCCGGACAAAATTTCCAACTTTGTCATGAAAAGACTTCCCCCATCAGCAATAATTTTTCTCACAATTATTCTCAATAATTGTATTAACAACTGCTATTTTCCAACCAAATGGAAAATTGCGGAAGTTTTTCCAATCCCAAAAAAATTATCTGCAAATTGCATTTCAAAATTTAGACCCATCTCTCTGCTCTCAAATACAAGCAAACTTCTAGAAATGTTGATTTTAAACAAAATCAACTCGGTCTGCACCGAACTAGAAATAGCACAAAACAACCAATTCAGATTCAAATCCAATCACTCGACATTTCACCCACTGCTGAAGCTGCACGCCGATGTTAGTATTGGGTTAAATAAGATAGAGACCACCGTTGCTTGTCTACTTGACATTGAAAAGGCATTTGATTCCGTTTGGATTAAAGGCTTAGTCTTCAAACTCAAGTCCCTTAACTTCCCAACACATACCATAAGAATCATACACAGCTTTCTGACCAACCGTAAGTTCTATGTGCGAATAGGAAACTCCAAATCTAGTATCAGGGATATCAAAGCAGGGGTAGCCCAGGGCTCACGCCTTGGCCCCACCTTGTTTAATCTCTATACTTGTGATCAACCACAAAATGATTCTAGAACAGAGACTCTACTTTACGCAGTTGACTCTATCACCTACTCTTCTTCCCCTTGCCCTAACATTGCATTACGCAGAGTCAAGACACACATCCTCAAACTTTGGGAATACTACCAAAAATGGGGAATCTAAATAAACTCCGCTAATACTGAGCTTATAACATTTCGAAATCCCTACGGCACTGCTCGCAACAACACTGTAGCGAAATGTAAAAAGCTAACTCTTACCCTGCCCGACAACTCCATAATACGTCCAAGCAGTTGATACGTCCAATAATAACCTACTGCTTTCCCATCTGGTACGCTATCAGTCCCAGTTACATGAAAAAAATACAAATCTTCGAGCGAAAAGTGCTTCGGCACTGTACTTCGCTCTACCGAAACCCTCACAACAACCACTATTATAGAACAGAAGTCCTATATGAAGCCGCCAATCTTATCCCCATTGACCAATATCTGTGCTCGCTTTCAACGAAAATGACGCGCAATATCCTATCCCATCCCAACCCTTTGATTCATATCATTTCAGAGACTCCATCAATACAGGATTACTATCCCCACGTGATGGCTTTAATTGAACCAGATCTTGGAATAGTCCAAGAAGATTCATTCGAAGACTTCTACGTGGTTGCTGGAACGCGATACAACCGTGGTTAACGATCTGCCGGAAAGCAATGGAAACACAGACACGCCATCTAACACCAAGAAGAATACAAGCCAACGAACTAAATCTCCAACCCACCCCAACAAACCACACCAATGACCGTCGGCGCCACTCACGCTGTACGACAAATAATCAATCAAAAAATGTAAATAAATTTCAAAAATAATTTTTAAAATAAAAATGTAATAATAAACTATCATTTGCACAACGCAGAGCCCCATCAGTGCTCGCAGAATATTAGATTTATCCTAGACTTAAGAAAAACAATTGTATAAATATTGTAAACACACATTTTTTAAAAAAGAGTAATAAATTGTAGATAGAAGATATAGTAGGTACCCTGCAAACCAAAATTCAGTAGTTTCCTCGAAAGCACTACCACAAAGAAATTTGTTTTGTGAATGTGTTTGCGTTCTCTTTCAGTATTAGTATGTTCAGCTAATCTACTTCCGTGGAAGTTCGGATATAACCGGTGAAATATGTACTCCTAGGAAGTAGTTTTTTGACCCTAATAAAACTCAGTAAGATCACTTTTTATTGCCCACATTTTTCCTTTTGTTTTTTCCTTATCACCCTCAAAACAAAATCCATGTGCAAACAAAAAGCAAAAACTTATCGATGTCTAGACAAGTAGAATCGACCGTGACAATATTTAAAATATCAAAGCGATTTTGAAAAGGATTCGAGTCAGTTGAAATTTTGTATTCGGTTAGTGAAGTTTGAACTATAATCGGTAAGTGAAATTTAAAAAAAAATGAATAAAAAGACATTTGCAAATCAAATGAGTAAAGAATCGCGAATTTTTAGAAATAATGTGTCGCGTTATAAACAATTAGACAAGTTTGTCTGTAGTGTAGAAAGTGTAGATAATGAAGAGGCGAGTTGTAGCGGTGGCAGTATAGAGCAGGGCGTGCCACTTTTGGAGACAGAAGCAAATGCTTTAATTGACGTTGAAATGTCATCAAGTTCAATTTCAGAAATAGAACCAATATTAAAAATAAATCTCCGAAAGTGGGTTTTAAGAAATAAAGTGCCGCACAACCATGTTAACGATCTTTTAAAATCATTGAGTGCATCGGGTGTGAAAAATGTGCCGCGTACGTCGCGTAAATTATTGGACACTGAAACTGCCCCAATTTCTGTAATACAAATTGAACCTGGTGAATATTACCATTTTGGTATCCAAAAATATTTAAAATCCAAAAAATTCAGTCTTCTCGCAAAAGAAGAAACAATTATATCGACTATGGCGAGTGTTGTGGCCAATATTAGGAGCTTTCTCAAATTTTCGCACTGAAACTCCATTTTTAATAGGGTGTTATTCCGGCTTTAAAAAACCCAAATGTGTCAATGAGTATCTTAAAGCGTTTGCGCAGGAGATTTGTGAGATGCAAATAAATGGTGTTCAGGTAGGAGATGATCCAATACTGAAACCGTTTAAATTTAGATTATTTACGTGTGACAGTCCAGCTCGAGCATTTATTACAGGTGTTCAGTACCATACCGGAAAACACAGTTGTCCCAAATGCACGCAGGAAGCAACATAAGAAACATAAATTACTTGTTCCTGGAAAGATGACTATTACAACCTGCTCACCCAATGTGGTAAGTCATACTCCAGCTATGAGAGGAGAATAAGGAACCAAGACTTATATACTAAAACGCGTACATTACTGATATAAATTTACGTTGGGCTCTTGGCCTTTCGCTGTCATCTTGACCACTCGTGTTGTTTTAAACATCTGTTTTCACGTCGTCCGGTTATTAGTGTCCACGCTTTCTTCTGACCCCATTTGACAGATGGGCCCGGTGGTGGGTAAAGTGTCACCCAATGCTGTTTCTATGTGTTGTGAGGGTGCGCAATGCTTTTAGCTGTCCGCCCGCATTCCTCTGCTGCTCCCATTGGTGGAGTTGGACAGAAGGGATCATCTCCCCTTTACCCATCTAACGTGACTCCCTACCGTGTTGGTGGCATTTATTTTGCAATTGTCGTTGGGGCTTATTTACTCTGGTCCGTCCGCCCGTGCTCCACAAATGCTGATGTGTGCCTCTAAGGCATTATGAAATAGGTAAGGGTGTCTTAATGACAAGGGCCGTCCGCCCACACCCTTTTAAATGCGTTGGAGTGCCTTTGCTTTGCACCCAGACCGTCCGTCTTGCCTTCTAGTGTGCCTTGTTGGGTCACACTGGACCGTTGTTGACCGTCCGTCCGAATAGACTCGCTGATCCGTTGGGAGTCTCCAGGCCGTTCCGCTTGCTTGTGATAAACACTTATTCATAACAGTATCCAGGTACTTTTTTATTAAAATGTGGGAATCCTCTTTCCTTTAGATATATTTTTGACAATTTTCATTTATCTTCACACAAAAGAACACAACCCCACAAAAGTATCCTTATGTCCTTAAGAGGGGAGAGCGTGCTAATAACTATTTATTAATAGACAATAAGCATTTACACATTTCAACCGGTAGTTATACTTGTCTTCATATATTGTTGCACCTTAAATTATTATTTAAAAAAAGAAAACCGCGGAACAAACTACTAATTAAACAAAATTACCTTCGGACCAAACGAAAAATAAATAGACAAAAATTGCGGGCGCCACCGCCCGAAAGTAAAAGTCGATTGTCACACTCCACAGATCAGATGCAACGAAAGCAAAGATCTTGCTAATTCCCGGCAGCTGAGTGGAAGGTGTGGGTTTGTTCAATAGAAAACTTAGGGAAAGGTAAAGGAAGGATTTATTTCGAAAGAAAATCGAAGTGGGTGCCACACAATTTTTTGGGGAATTGTGAAACATTAAAATCACCAATTATCAGAATGAAGTTATAACCTGAAAATGATGAAAACTGAAAATCTGAAGCAAAATGAAATGATTGCGTTATAATTCTCCGGTGGAGAAAGGCTTTTTATTTTAGGCGAAGCTTCTTTAAATTGACTATTTGGGTACAACAACAATTTCTTTGCAGAGACCGTTGGGGTGACCCGCTATCACTTATCCCGAAATTGAAACAAAGAAAAATAATTTGCTGGGGTCGCGTGTCCCGTCTATTCTCGAAAGTTATAAAGCCGAAAGCAAACCAAAATTTTACAACTACAAAAAAAAAAACATTTACTTCACTTTACTTATCTTTTCCCTCTTGTTCCCTTCTCAATTTGTGTTCTTCTCGTACTGTGTTTCCTTAATTTTTTCTTTTTCCTCTCTCCACTTTAAAATTGTGATCGTTTTTAAAAAAAATTACTATTTCCTTTTTCCCTATTCTCCAAAAACAAAAAAACAAAAGTCCGGTTGCAGCTAAGGAAATTCCCTTCAAAAGTTTGCTGCTTCCCATTCCCCCAAATCTGCGCAAAATTCCACCAAACCGTAAGTTACGCCTTTTTGTTTATTAGTCTTGTTTCCTTATCCTCCCCTCATAGATGGGGTATGACTCACCACATTGGGTGATCAGGGGGTAATTGTCCTCGTTTCTTAGTTTCTCCTCACACCTTGGCCACCACTTACAGGGTGGCCTCCGTTAGTAAATTAACTCCGTCCAGTGGGACAAGGGCCGTCCGCCCACACCCTGCGTTGGAGCGCCTTTACCTTGCACCCAGTCCGTCCGTCTTGCCTTCTATTGTGCCTTGTTGGGTCGCACTCGACCGTTGCGGAACTTAAAAGGGGAGAGCGTGCTAATAACTATTTATAAATAGACAATAAGTATTTACATAACATAAATAATCCCTTTGAGCCTGGCTAGACACAAAAAAAGGGTCATGCGAATGAAAGCTACTTTAGCAGATTGGGAACACTAAAATAGGAAACAAAAAATTTCTCTACGGAAGTCGAATATTTTTCTGCTTTCAGGTACCTGGTTTTTGGTCTTCACTCTTGCAACGCAAATACCGAATGAAGATTTCTGTCAAGAGTGATATGGTTTGGTACCCCCATGAAAGAGAGTTCAACTTGAAAGTGGATTTTCGGTAGATTATTGGGGCAATCTTTCTTTCTGACTCACATAAAATCTACCTGTCTCGTTCGACAAGACGATCATTCCCATGAACGTGTAGCCATCACCTTTACTATTGTTTTGACAGATTTAGTGATTAGTGAATGGTTATTGAAATATGGGTGTTGTCGTTAGTTTTTCAGTGTTCTTCTCTGTGTTTTTGCATTTCTTCTTTCTGTGGGTGTTATGTGCCTTTGTTTATATTATGAGCAGTTATAAAGACTTTGGTTTCAAAACAATCAATTTATGGCTTTTAAACAAATTTTGTTGAACACAAAAAAAAACAAAAGGTACTATTTTGCATTTATATCGGAATGTAGCTTAATTATGTATATTCGATTAGCAGCTGTTAAGGACTGTTAACATGAGAGCGAACTGCGAATAGGTGAATCGCGAACAAATCAATTTTAATGTATTTATGAATAGAACATTTTTATTGCTTCTACCACAAAAGCTTGATATTTAATTTATCTAACATTCTATTTAAAAAAACTGAGTCTAAATTGATTTAAATAGCAGTATATATTATAAATATTTTCCCGCGAATTGGAAAATTCTTGCCGCGAACTGTCACTATTTATTCAAAATCCGCATAATACAGACGCGATCAACAAATTTGCGAATGAAAAATTCGTTCGAACATAACCTTAAAATTGACACATCTTGCTGCATTTACAAACCAGATTCGCGGGTACCTGCGACCAAAAAAATGCAAAGAAATGCGCAGTTCGTGGTTCGCTCTCATGTGAATGATCCTTTATTCATGTAGTAGGTATAGTCTTAATTTCCGAACTGTCACACCACGACTTATCATATACTCTTGTCACACCACGAATTCTTATATACTTCCTTATAACCAGTTATCCGTAACATATTTGCCTTTCCTATACAGAGGCTATATCGCTTCAAGCATAAACCATCAGTAACGTGTACATTGAATTGAATAAAATAAAAGTTCGTCTGAGATGTGTAAATCATTTCAATATTTGCGGAAGATGTTTTTCGATTTATATTTGGTCAACTGACAGATCAATATCAGAACTGGAATGAATCTTAATTTTTACAGGATCGCGCAGTTAAAAGTGTAACTTTCAAAACTCGGTATGGACAATCAGGGGAGTAAAAACGAATTAATAGCGCACCTAGAATGGTGTGAAATTTAACACGAAGTACCGCAAATGCTCGAGATGGTCGATGAAGCACATGATGATATCTCGGAAACCGCACGAAGTGATATTAATGTTTTAGCGCGGGATGACGTGTTGCAAGGAAACAAGCTTCGGGACGACGTGGGTGGTCTCCAGCGCTCTGTGGAGATGCCGACACAACAGCTTTCCAAAATGCGCAACATTTACGTAGGACAAACGACATCTAAACTAAGCGCGAAGGACTTGCTTTCGTTATGGCTGACTGTCTGTTCAACGACGCGCGGAAAAATACTATATTAATAGTAGTCAACACCACCCAGACGACGCCTGTCGATTTATTTGTAGACACGACGCCAACAGGAACGTCGTCAACAGTTCCGTTTCGTGAAATTTCGTGAAAAGTGCGGAACGCGTGTTTTGCTAGCACATCTGCAGATGGTCTACCAACTGTTGCACAGATACTTTCGACAAGTATTAGTGCACATATGCCAGTATGTACCAGCAAATAAGTGTGCGCGAAATAAAACAATGTTTGCCAGTTTTCTATCCATGCGCTAGTGATGTTAAATCCATACAGTTTAAATTTGTACGGGTGGGATCCGAAACATTTTCTTTTAGCGGCTCAGACAAATTTGAGGGGACTACCCAAGTTATGGGTAAACGCACATCGTAGCGTCTTTTTCAACTGATTTCCCATGCACCGTCAACACCGCGGACATTCACACACAAATGATGGCATCACGTGTCGGGAAAAGTAAAACATTAATCGATTACTTTTACCGAATTTTATCATTAGGGCAATTTGGACGAAAAGTCAATCTTAAGGTATGTAGTGAACGGCGTAACTAACGATAGTCTGCGAAGAACACTCTGCTATGAACTATGAGCGGTGTTCAGATTTGCTATAAACATTATATAACGTTGTCGCGAATTCAAAAAGCATTGTGCAGAATAATCCTTCACCATGTCAGTCTACGTCAGAAGACAATGAACAAGCTTTCCGCGCCAATCGGGAACCATCCACAGAGACCGAAACTTTGTGGCATATCTCCAGAAACAGCGTAGCCAAAGATGTATTGTAATTATGGGCAATTTGGACGAAAAGTCAATCTTAAGGTATGTGGTGAACGGCGTAACTAACGATAGTCTGCGAAGAACACTCTGCTATGAACTATGAGCGGTGTTCAGATTTGCTATAAACATTATATAACGTTGTCGCGAATTCAAAAAGCATTGTGCAGAATAATCCTTCACCATGTCAGTCTACGTCAGAAGATAATGAACAAGCTTTCCGCGCCAATCGGGAACCATCCACAGAGACCGAAACTTTGTGGCATATCTCCAGAAACGGCGTAGCCAAAGATGTATTGTAATTAGTCACGTAAACAAAGATTGTGCTTTGCGAAACGTCGCGCCAGTAATCGTAATCATGGTAATAACGAAGTAACCAAAGAAATACATGTAAACGGTCTGAAGTGTCGCGCAGTCATCGATTCAGTCAGCTGCACGTCGCTTATCACACACAGTTCTGCCATTCCCAATGCTAATGGGAAATAATATTAACCTAGGTTAATAAGGTACTGATTAAGGGGCAAGAATTGTCGCCCATGTGAGGGTTAACAAAGACAATCCCGCACATTGACACTTTTTGTTCGGTTTTGACATAATTTTCCAAGTACTTTCGAAAACTAGAGTTCCGCTTTTACTCACCACCATAAATTAGAAATTGAAATATGCAATTTTTTAACATCCCATCACATTAAATTAATCAATTATTTCATCCTTTTAAAGGTAAATGTTTTCTGCAAATTCTAAACGGGCTTGTGTTTTTATTAGAACCGGTCGCAGTTGAAAAACTGTTTAACAAAGACAATTACTTTAAGGTTCGGTTTTGACATGCTTTCGAAAATTATAGTTCAGCCTTTACACATCAATCATAAATCAGAGAAATTTGAATTTTGAATTTGAACATCCCATCACATTGAACTAATCAATTAATTCATCCCTATAAATACACGATTTCAGTTAATTCTAATACGGCGCAAACCGTTTGCGTGCTATACAAACGAAGATTTAGATAAAATGTTTAGTACAAAGTACACAAAGTCGTTGGCAAATTGAGGAAGTTATTAAATTAAAGTTATAACAAAAACAAAAAAATATTTAAAATATTTTGTTGTTTGTTATACACACTATTAAATTTAAAGGGTTTTTCTTATTTGTACACTGAAGTGTAGGTACGGGACATTGTAATAAACTCGTTCGCTTACTGAAAAAGTGATAGCCAAAATAAATGGTAGATAAGCATTTACCAGAATTTACAGAAGCTTGTTCGCGTACTACGAAAATGGAACAAAAAAACAAAGGTAGCTACCTGCTTTTGTTAATTTTGAGTTTGAAAACTGTCAATCAATCTACGCACATCGCTGTTAGTTTCTGCTTGCTTGTGATAAACACTTATTCATAACAGTACCCAGGTGCTTTACATTAAAATGGGGTATTCCCCTTTCCTTTAGATACATATTTGACACTTTTCATTTATCTTCACACAAAAAACGCAAGAAAACTCCCCTGAAAACTTAGCTGCGCGCTAGTGATCCGACTGGACCCACTAAGTGGAGGCCAAGGTGTGAGGAGAAACTAAGGAACGATGACTATTACAACCTGCTCACCCAATGTGGTGAGTCATACCCCAGCTATGAGAGGAGAATAAGGTACCAAGACTAATAAACTAAAACGCGTAAATTACTGATATAAATTTACATTGGGCTCTTAGCCTTTCTGAATTTTGCTGTCGTTGGGGCGGTGTCATCTTGACCACTCGTGTTGTTTGAAACATCTGTTTTTATGTTGTCCGGTGGTTAGTGTCCACGCTTTCTTCTGACCCCATTTGACAGATGGGGCCGGTGGTGGGTAAAGTGTCACCCAATGCTGTTTCTATATGTTGTGAGGGTGCGCAATGCTTTTAGCTGTCCGCCCGCATTCCTCTGCTGCTCCCATTGGTGGAGTTGGACAGAAGGGATCATCTCCCTTTACCCATCGAAAGTGACTCCCTACCGTGTTGGTGGTATTTATTTTGCAATTGTCGTTGGGGCTTATTTACTCTGGGCCGTCCGCCCGTGCTCCACAATTGCTGATATGTGCCTCTAAGGTATTATGAAATAGGCTAGGGTGTCTTAATGACAAGGGCCGTCCGCCCACACCCTTTTAAATGCGTTGGAGTGCCTTTGCTTTGCACCCAGACCGTCCGTCTTGCCCTCTAGTGTGCCTTGTTGGGTCGCACTGTACCGTTGTTGACCGTCCGTCCGAATAGACTCGCTGATCCGTTGGGAGTCTCCAGGCCGTTCTGCTTGCTTGTGATAAACACTTATTCATAACAGTATCCAGGTACTTTTTATTAAAATGTGAGTATCCTCTTTCCTTTAGATACATATTTGACGATTTTTATTTATCATCACACAAAAGAACACATGGGAGAGCGTGCTAAGAACTATTTATTAATGGACAATAAGTATTTAAACATTTCAACCGGTAGTTGTACTTGTCTTCATATATTGTTGCACCTTAAATTATTATTAAAGCATAAGGAAAGGCTACAGTCCGCTTAAGGCGAACAGTATGATATTACCTTCGGAGCAAACGAAAAATAAATAGCCAAAAATTGCGGGCGCCACCGCCCGAAAGTAAAAGTCGATTGTCACACCCCAGAGATCAGATGCAACGAAAGCAAAGATCTTGCTAATTCCCGGCAGCTGAGTGGAAGGTGTGGGTTTGTTCAATAGAAAACTTAGGGAAAGGTAAAGGAAGGATTTATTTCCAAAGAAAATCGAAGTGGGCGCCACACAATTTTTTGGGGAATTGTGAAACCTTAAAATCACCAATTATCAGAATGAAGTTATAACCTGAAAATGATGAAAACTGAAAATCTAACGAAGAATTAAATGATTGCGTTATAATCATTCGAAGCTTCTTTAAATTGACTATTTGGGCACAACAACAATTTCTTTGCAGAGACCGTTGGGGTGACCCGCTATCACTTATCCCGAAATTGAAACAAAGAAAAATAATTTGCTGGGTCGCGTGTCCCGTCTATTCTCGGAAGTTATAAAGCCGAAAGCAAAACCGAACCAAACCAAAATTTTACAACTACAAAAAAAAAACATTTACTTCACTTTACTTATCTTTTCCTTCTTGTTCCCTTCTCAATTTATGTTCTTCTCGTACTGTGTTTCCTTAATTTTTTCTTTTTCCTCTCTCCACTTTAAAATTGTGATCGTTTTTAAAAAAAAATACTATTTCCTTTTTCCCTATTCTCCAAAAACAAAAAAACAAAAGTCCGGTTGCAGCTAAGGAAATTCCCCTCAAAAGTTTGCTGCTTCCCATTCCCCCAAATCTGCGCAAAATTCCACCAAACCGTAAGTTACGCCTTTTTGTTTATTAGTCTTGTTTCCTTATCCTCCCCTCATAGATGGGGTATGACTCACCACATTGGGTGATCAGGGGGTAATTGTCCTCGTTTCTTAGTTTCTCCTCACACCTTGGCCACCACTTACAGGGTGGCCTCCGTTAGTAAATTAACTCCGTCAGTGGGACAAGGGCCGTCCGCCCACACCCTGCGTTGGAGCGCCTTTACCTTGCACCCAGACCGTCCGTCTTGCCTTCTATTGTGCCTTGTTGGGTCGCACTCGACCGTTGCGGAACTTAAAAGGGGAGAGCGTGCTAATAACTATTTATAAATAGACAATAAGTATTTACATTAAATAAATAATCCCTTTGAGCCTGGCTAGACACAAAAAAAGGGTCATGCGAATGAAAGCTACTTTAGCAGATTGTGAACACTAAAATAGGAAACAAAAAATTTCTCTACGGAAGTCGAATATTTTTCTGCTCTCAGGTACCTGGTTTTTGGTCTTCACTCTTCCAACGCAAATACCGAATGAAGATTTCTGTCAAAAGTGATATTTTTTTGGTACCCCCATGAAACAGAGTTCAACTTGAAAGTGCTCGTTGCAGGGAAGGCCGATCATCACTTATGATGTCTTCATAGTCAGCAAAGAATAACTGATGCACATTAGGGTCCGTCACTTTTCCCTCAAGCAGATAATCTAGGACTGTAATAAAGAGCAAAGGACTTAAGCCACATCCCTGGTGAACAACGACTTTAATTGGGAATTTATCGGTGACCCTTGCGGGACATCTGACTTTTGTCTTCACTCCCACGGACATGTTCATGATCATCTGTACGTAGGTTTCAGGAACTCCTCGTTGTCTTAGCGCTACCCATATTAGATCTCTTACATTTATCACAGCTTCGAATATCTCCCTTTCCTTTGTGCAAAGGAAGAAGATAACTTTCCCTCCACTGATTGGGCATTGGATCACCTCTCATGAGTTTGGAGATAAGAATCATGAGCCATCTGAGCCTGATGTCTCCCATTATTTTCCAGAACTTACTGGGTATCTCATCCTGCCCAACCCCTTTTCTCTTCTTGGAGTTCTTGACCGCTTTTCCAACTTCTTCGACTGTTATGTCGGTCACTTTTTTATTGTCAGGGGCGGCTCCTTCAAAATATAGCCGGGGAAACTGTTCCTTTAAAAATTGCTCGCAATACTCTCGCCACCTGTGTACAATTTTTTCGTCGTCCACAAGTAGTTGCCCTTGAGCATTGTAAATGAACTTGGGCGTACGAATTTCCTGAGCATTTCTTCTTCTCTGTGCAGCAATCTTGAAAACTTTTGTTCCCTTGTTCGTGTTTTGTAGAAGCTCGTGGGTTTACCTGGTTCCTACCAGCGGGCGAAGAAGATTCCTCCTCCAAATCCTGATACAGACTCTCCATACGCTTAGCTTGAATTTGGGCACACTCCTTCTTCGCGAAGTCCAAAAAAGTGGGTCCGCCAATGCCGTCCGTCGGTCTGTTCATGGCGAAACGGTTCATGTTTTTATTTTCTGATTTATCGTTTGAAATAACGGTACCTGCCATATAATTTTTTTTGTATAAATCACTTATCACTTATTTTCTCGAAAATGGTTCCAAGGATTTTGATCTTTTTTTGAATTATGGATACTTGGGATGCGACCAAAAATACTGCATACTAAGTTTTGGAAAAGAAATCTATTAACGGTAATTTATATAACCGCCAATTTCACAAAAATTAATAAAGGGAACTCAAAAAAAATTTACGGTTTTTTTATACCATAATTTGATAATTTTTTGTATTGTGAACAATTATGTGCTGTTTTTTAGAAAATTATTTTTTTCAGTGATTTAAATAAATTTGTCACCATTCATTTTCGATTAATTTTGCGATTCGAAAACGCATCTCATGTACCGAGAAAGTTTCGTATGACGCAGTCGTGCACTTTCTTTATATGGCGTAACGACTTTAATATTGGCACTCCTAAGAAAATTTTAACTTTGATTAACTATAACATTTTTATATGTATACTGATTCGAACCGCTGTTGTATACCAGAGTGCCACCAGATTATTAAATTTAGCTTTGATAAAGATATAATACTTATTTCTATATTATAGATTTATTTATTAAAAAATATATTTAAAATGTCAATTTAAAACTTACAAAACACTACAATTATTGTCACCCTCTTATCATAATTGTCACCAAAAAAAACATGGTAATTGGCACCTATCAGGAAAGTAACGTATCTTTTCAACTTTTCTGACTTTTTTTGTCTATTTGGGCCACTTTTCAACGGCCTAGTAAGCTTTGAAAGTTTTTTTTTTTCAGAGGTAGATAGTGACTTCAATAGAACATATTCAAAAAGAGGAATTGAGAAGTTACAAAAAAAATTAATTTTTGGTTTAATAAATAATTAATCAGATGGCACAAATATTGATTAACACAATATGGCAACAGTACCTGGGTGGCCCGCTTCGCGGATTTAAATCACTTTAACCCTCTCTCCGCAGGCGGCAACTACTGCTTTTCGTCAGGCAGGCGCCTATGGCGACAGTGTGTGTTGCAACACTTACCGCAAACATCAATTCATTCAACAACAAAAAAATCCCTACAAAAATCAAAAATAAACTTTGATATGGTATCACTGAAATAAAGAGAAGTTTAAAACATTCTAAAATAAACCGAAGTAAAAGTAGCGATAAACGCAACGATAAATCCATATTTTCCTGTCATTTCAGTGCAAAAAAATCAATAATTTTATTATAAATAACTATCTCCTCACATTCAGATTTTGGATTTATTATTTTGAACGTTTTTTTCATCGAATTTGATGAATTAAAATATTACACGAAACTGCGTTAAAAACAAATAAAAAAAAACGTAAATAATTTTTTTGGGGCCCAATTATTGGCACATTTTTAACTATTGTGTTTTAACTATTTTGACAATATACACTTATTATTTAATGCATTATTCATATAAATACAAACAAATCATTAGGAAAGGAATTTGTAAAAAAAAACCTGCAAAATTATAGGTCCTTACCAAAACAATCGAAGCAATCGATATTTTGAAAAAACATTTCAGCGCATGTGTTTTTACTTTGACTTTCAAACCAAATCTGAAAAGGAATGTCTCCAATCTAAAACCACTGAAATTTTAAAAAATACAGTGTCACAAAAAGTTTTCTAATTTTTTTGATGCTAAAGCGAAAGTGGAAACCGAATAAACTCGTGTAAATGCTGTTTTATTTAAAAAATATAAATCTTGAAAACATCGTTCAATTATCAACAATTAAAAATGATGATTATTTCACGATATTTGCCTTTCCATTGTATTACTATTTAATCCTGGTTTTCCTAATTATCATAAAATGTAATTCTTTGCCAACTTGACGGAATGCAAATCATACTCCAAAATTACATCAGCATGAAGAATTAATTTTCATTTGTTTTAGTATTAAGATGACAACGAATATATTTGTATTGGCAGCACTGCTGACAAACAGAACTTTAATCTATCCACTGTGGAACAATTGAACTTGAAACATTACCAGAAAAAAAAAATGGATATGTCATGTCAATATTAATAAAGATTTGGGATTCATTTGGATTGGATAGTTTGTTTTGTATTGTTCGGCTGCCATTTGTGAATAATAATGGAAAAGAAACAAAGTTAACAAATGGTCTTGTGAGTAATTGCCAAGTCTTATCAAAATATATAGCATTTTTTTTATTTCATATCAATATTTATTTATTCATTTAGTTGCGAAATTTTGGAACAAGATCGGTTGGGTCAATGTCCGATAGTGGATTCAACTAGAAGAACTGGATGCAATTTATTATCCAGCAGATGACATAAACCGGATGTGGACATGCAACGTATAGAAAATTTGGACGTAAATTGGAAAGCATACATAAACTAGGAGTTTTGGGAGTTGGTGAAATAAAACAGAAAATGCAGTAGATCTGCGAAAGGTCAAGATGAATAGGCGAGTTGAAGTTGCCGGTACGGCTGTGGTAGCGTAATCCCAAGATCAAAGGTTAAGATGATAAAGGAGTATTTGATTGTCGCTTTGCACAGGTAATAATATGTTTATTTTTATTTTATACCACAAACTTGTATTTCTTTTTGTACTCTTTGTTAAACAATATCTAATTTGAATACTTCCTAAATGTGTGAATAATATTCTTTCATATAAACTGTGATGTTTTCTTTTTAGATAGAAGTGTAGAAATCGAAATGCTTAAACCTTGTACTATTTTTTTTGGGAACACACAGGACTTGGTGTATACATGGGTGTGACCTAAAATGAATACCTAAAAGATAGGGAAAGGAAAAAAAACAATAAAAAGTCGGTAAGTACTTTATCATTTTTTTAGAGAATACAAGAAGGGTAAATAATTGTGTAAGGGTAACTTGTGACATATTGTTGAGTTCAAGAGGAAGGGAATACGCGTTAAGCCCGACATGTTGGAGAGCGAAGATTGGTTATATGTGTACATGCGCTTAACCTGAACAAATTGTTGAATAAAGGAGAGTGAACATGTAGGTTCTTGGATAATTTTGGACTAGGGTTGGTAGTAAGACTTTCGTGTCGTGATGCAGGGGTTAGCTATGCAAATTTTGGTGAGGTGATTGTGGTTAAAGGAAAAATTCAATGCATATTCTCTTAAATGATTCAATTAAAGAGTTGCAGTATCAGCACATTGGGTAGTACCCATTGGCCAGACAATATGTGTATTTATGGACTCATGTTTCGTTGCGAGCGGTTTAGTGTTTTCATGGTAACTATCTGTTTTTATGTAATTTTTGTGGGCTGAAAAAGTACTTTGTCACATCTGCTTATTAAATAATTTCGTAAATTAAGTTCAGATGCCGAGACTTCACTAAGAAATGAATGTTGGCAGACATGTCTTTACGTACCTGTTACAGTGTAAAGGGTCGTCAGTCAGTGGCATAGCAGGACAAATGCGCAGGAAAAATGGAAGAAAAAAGTGAAACCATATGCTCACTTTATATCTCTTTACCTGCATTTTAACATTTTATGCTTTCGACGTAGCCATTGTCGTCAAAAATATTCACATTTCCATTTTTTTACTGTGCAAGAGGCATAACTTAAACAATTTTGCGATTCAGTCGATGTCGAATACGAAAAATTTGCATGGCTACTCCAAAACTCTCGCGGACGCGATTTTAAGGTAAATATTTTTCATAAATAATACAAAAAATGTCCATCGAATCATTGACTCTTTGAATTTACTTGTGTAGGCAGCACTGTTAAATTACTTGAAAGCGACTCCGTCTCGGAAAACTCAATGTTTTCGTCGAATCGCAACAGAAAAATAATTGTTCGTCTACAGATGTGGTGAACGCAATTGAACGAAAAAAGGAGTACTAACTGATTATAGTTTGACCATTTTACGAATTATATTAATATTTTTAATAGTACTAGTACGAGTGTTTCTGATGCTCTTTTTTTCAATTTTATTAGGATTAGGATCTCGATCTTCGTTTGGGGTGCACTAAACCAACCATAAGAATTGAACATGTTGAATCCTCCGCAAAGTTCATTGCATTGCATGGAATCGTCCGATACTAAATATTTCGAACAGTTTATCTTTTTGACAAAATATGTAACCGGTGAAAAAACTCAGTCATGACAAGAAAAAAGCATTGCTACTGCAACGATTTAACGAAAATCGCCGTATACATTTTCTGTTCGCCGGGCACGAAGGTGAAAGAGAGTTCTCTTTAATTATTGAAATATTGTCCAGGTGGATAAAAACCCCACTAAGTATTAGAACGTAAAACCTTCCGTACATCGGGTACAACATAAAAATGTCATGACCTGAGTTCTCCGAGTTCTTGCCAGACAAAGATGTTCGAAGAAGTCGGCGCTGACGGAAAGTTCGCATTCAAAAATCTCGTCAATTAAAATCTAAACATGTAATATGTAGGTAAATAAATGAATAAAACTGCAGATATGTAAAGTATTATTTTTGTGTACCGAAATTTGCTTCGCTATAAGTGGGCAATTTAAGTATGAACATATACAAAAGTAGCAATTGAGTAAAGGCTTTAAATTGTGGGTACAGGTTTAAATTCTTCCCGAAGCACATTTCTATGACATTTCATCTACATGAGAGTCACTTAGTAATTGTCGGTGTAGCTAACGCTAATGGGGATCTGGTTTTCATTGCATCACCAGTGAGTAAGTAAATCTCTCCGACTGAGTGGATCATATTAAGCTCAAGTATCAAGTATAGTTAGTTTCATGGGTCTGTGCCAAGGGGAAATTCTAATGAATTACACAATATTAGTGGTGAGTGCTGTGTGGGGTTGAGTATTGGGAAATGTTTTTAAAGAATTTTTTTTCACTAGTCTTCAAAGATCTGATCCAATAGGCTTGACAGGGTACGACTAACAATAGATCAGAGTCTCTTTTTCGTTCTGCAAAGAAATGATTTTGTTGATTGGGAAATTCTTAACGAGGGTGCCAATCGGGTAGGTACATTTGAAGGAATTGAGTGTTGAGAATAGTTTGAAAACTTGCTCCCATGCACTATCTTTTTTTCTAAGATGTCTTTAGAGATGTAATCCAAGAGGCGCGGCTCGATTTGACAAAATAATAATAGTTGTTTCTTTGTTCTTTAAAGAAACAATCGAATTGGACAATATTGAAGGTAAGGTTTGTGAATGGAGTGGAAGGATTGAGTGTTGGGAATAGTTTTAAAAGTTGCTTAAACTTACCATGTCTTATTTTAAGTAGTCTGCGAGGGTTTGGCATGATTTTATTGGAATAACTGGTGAAGGATTTTTATCGGTATGCGAAGGACGAATTATTTTAAGAAAATGTTCCAAGTAGTCTTCAGAGATATGTGACTAGAGGCTTGGCAGCTTTTGGATGGAATAGTGACTCCCTTTAAAGGGAGTAATACCGAGCCAATACCAAATTGATCTAAGTATATACCTGGAAATAAATAAAAGTAAATAGATACATAAAACATAATTTCAACCATTTAGAAAATATAGGTATACACACGCAGGTTAGTAGCCATATCTACAAATACAATTGGGAGATATCTGGGAATTTTTTAAATTGTAAATTTTTTAAAAGCTTGACTGTGCTGGTAATGCTTTACGAACCTTGAAAAGTCTTCAATAATACGATGCGATACTTCCTAGAAAGAGAGGTACGTATGTATGTATTTTATTGAGTCTATTTTTAAAAGGGAATAAATAATACAAGGGTTTTGAGTTTTAAAATTTGCCGACTTACAATTGGTAGAAAGAGAGATCTACATAAGTTTATTTGATTTGTATATGACTTCAATAAGAACTACAAGTTGTACATGGGGTATTTTATCTGCGAAAAAGTCAATCCACTTACTGAAATATATTTTAATTATACAAACACAAATCATCACATATTTGAGCGATTCGAATAGTTTCCGCTAGTGGAAATTAACAGGAAATAGCCTCAACAAAATGTGAAATGTGGTTGAGAACTTTCAAACAAATTTACGAGTTTTGTTCCAATATTTAGGTGGCTGATTTACTATTAGTTTTTATAATGAGTTCTAAGCATGATGTTTATATTTTTATGCAATATTTAACTTTTTAATAATGGATATCCTTTACTCTTTGAATTTTCTGGAAAAATATCAACTTATTATTCACTTCTTTAATAATAATTATTGCGCATACTCCTATAGTAAATATTTTTCTATAAATTATAAATCCATAACAATATTTACTTCGTAAAATATCTGTTTTTCCGCTATTGAAAAATTGTCCAATCGTCGAAATCTATAGCAACTTACCGATTTTAAATTTGACCACCAGGGGTAATTTTATAATAATGCAATTTATTCTCAAACCCTTTTTTTTATTTTAACAGTTTAATTTCTCTGTTATTAATATAAATATCTAAGTTTTGTAAGACCGAAGGCTTTTTTTCAGTAAATGGTGGATAGGAATTTCACACAGTCGAATTATTTATAAAATTCAGGTGCAACTACAATTTTCGGATTGTCATGTAGGAACACGTACGTAGATATTCGAACACGCGGAATTTGGCATATATTGTGACTTTAATGACTGTTTGCTCCATTTCTACGACTTTTCGTCAGATTGGGTATTGAAAAACTGTTGAATAAAAACAATCACTTTTCGTTTTGTTTTGATATAAGTTTCCAAGTGCTTTCGAAAACTATAGTTCAGCATTTACTCATCCATAATAATTTGGAAAGTGAAATTTGAAATTTTTGAACATTCCATCATAAGCAATTATTTTAACCCTTTAAATGTACATGTTTTCTGCAAATTCTAAAAGGGCGCAAACCGTTTGCCGACCACTATAAAAGCGAAAATTTAGATAACGTTTTTATTACAAAGTACACAAAGTTGTTGGCGAATTGAGGAAGTCGTAAAAAAAGTGAAGATATAACAAAAACAAATTGTAGGTAGGTTCTTCGTTGATATTTTTTTACATTTTCTAAGCAAACGAAAACTGACATGCGGACAATTTTTTATTGGTGTTTGGTTGTTTATGATACACACTATTTAATTTAAAAGGTTTTTCATATTTTTACACGAAAGTGAAGGATTGAAATGAGATTCTTTTGTTATATATTCAAAATTGTACACTTTTAAATTTTCTAAACACAAAACTACGCGAACAAGTTTTACCGTTTGTAATTAACTCGTTCGCTTATTGAAAAAGTGATTAACAAAACAAAAGATAGATAAGCATTTACCAGAATTTACACAGCTTGTTCACATACTACTAAAGTGGAAGTAAAACCAAAAGAGGTACCTGTTTTGGTAGATTTTGAGTTTGAAAACAGCCAATTGATCTACGCACATCGTTGTTTCCGATTGCTTGCAATAAACACTTATTCATAACAATATCCAGGTACTTTTCATTAAAATGAGATAATGCTCTTTCCTTTAGATACTTGACATTTTTCAATGTTCTTCACAATAGAACGCAACCCCCACAACAGTATCATATCTTTTGAACATACACACATAAAATAAATCCAAAGAAATGGAGAATGTACATTGTGATGTCCAGGGGCGCGCAGCCTAATCATTATTAACAGGCAATAAGTATTTACACATTTCAACCGGTAGTTGTATAGGGTGATTTTTTAAAAGGTTTAGAACTTTTTAAAAAAAAAAAACACAAAAAATTCGAAAAAATGAATGAAATATTTATTTGAATCGATAGTTTGAACCTTGCAATTTAATGTTTAAAGATAATTTCATGCAAATGTTGACCGCGGCTGCGTCTCAGGTAGCCCATCCGCTGAGTCCAATTTTGGCATACTCTTTCACACATAATTAACTGTTCACCAAACTCGCCTCGCAATTGCGCCATTGTTTCGCGTGCTGTGTGGCATGTGGCACCGTCTTGTTGAAACCACATATCATGCAAGTCAAGAACTTCCATTTCGGGCAAAAAAAAGTTTGTTATCATCGCTCGGTAGCGTTCACCATTGACAGTAACGCTGCGATTCGCATCATCTTTGAAGAAATATGGCCCAATAATGCCGTCGGCCCATAAACCGCACCAAATAGTGGCTTTTTCGGGATGCATTGGTAGCTGTTGCAATGCTTCTGGCTGATCTTCACTCCAAATGCGGCAATTTCGCTTATTTACGTACCCATTCAACCAAAAATGAGCCTCATCGCTGAACACAATTTTTCGATAAAAAAGCGGATCCTCGGCCAGCTTTCCAAGAGCCCATTCACCAAAAATTCGGCGTTGTGGTAGGTCGGCTGGCTTTAGTTCTTGCACCAGCTGTATCTTAAAAGGCTTTACGCCCAAATCCTTCCGCAAAATTTTCCACGTAGTGCTGTAACAAAGGCCTAACTGCTGGGAACGGCGCCGAATCGACATTTCGCGGTCTTCTGTCACACTAGCTGATACGGCCGCAATATTTTCTTCAATACGCACAGTACGTAAACGTGTTGGTGGTTTAATGTCCAACAAAGTAAATTTGGTGCGAAATTTGGTCACAATCTTCCGAATAGACTGCTCAGAAGGTCGAGAATGCCGATCATAAAATGGAAGCAGAGCGCGATGAACATTTCGAACCGAGCACGAATTTTGATAGTAAAATTCAATAATTTGCAATCGTTGTTCATTTGTAAGACGATCCATGGTTAAATTGCAAACCAAACTGAAGCTGTTTGACAGTGACACAAGGTACTAAACACACGTCAGCTGTCAAAACCAGTGTTGCCAAAACCAAACCAGCTAAAAAATCACCCTTTAGTTGTCTTCAGATATAAAACGTAACAGAAATAATCCCCTTAATTGAATGATTTAGTGATTTGTGAACGGCTATTGAGGGTGTTTTCGTTAGACTTTTCCTTGTTCTTCTCTGTAGTTTGGCATAGTTTGCGTGTGGGTTTCATGTGCGATTGTTTATATTATGAGCAGTTATAAAGACCTAATGAGTGCCTTTGGTTTCAAAACAGTTACAATATTTTTTTATGTCTTTTAAAAAAAAATGTTTGAACACAAAATAACCAAAATTATTATTTATCGAGAAGGTACCATTTTTACAATTTTTATTTTGCATTTATGTAGGTATGTAGCTTAAGTATGTTCGATTAGGAGCTGTTATTCAATCAAGTAGGTGTCGT
The DNA here is from genome assembly GCA_963576555.1 of Ferdinandea cuprea. NCBI lineage: Eukaryota > Metazoa > Arthropoda > Insecta > Diptera > Syrphidae > Ferdinandea > Ferdinandea cuprea. Next base: position 33,735,928 of record OY754962.1, read on the forward strand.
CTGTGGTATAATATAATATTTTGTCAAAAAGCTTGGCTTTGCCACGAAAATTACAAGTGCCGCCAGTAAGTTAGGGACATATGGGTTTACAAAAGGATGTGCAAGATAATAAGTACTTATGTAGGTAGTAGCAAAGAATATAAAATTGAGAAAATTTTTGAATGGCAGATTCCAACATTGCTAACAGCTATCACAGCTATTATTTTTGCGAAATTATTCGTATAATAATATATTAAAATTGAAATATGATTGAAAAATTTGTATAAGAAGCGTCAAAATTGGTTACTATTTCGAACGTACTTTTTCTGCTCTCAAATGTTTTCAAGGAATAAAATTCATTTGCATTGAGTATTAAGGAAATAAAAGCTAAAGACATATTCTATGATGAAGTTTCTCTAGTTTTCTTTACAACATTTCGTCGAATTGATCTTCTGTACAAGTAAATGGCTTTTTTACTATATTGCACTATCTTAAATATAAGATTTCAAACCCGGAATCCTCCATATAATAATAGCCCAGCCAATTTTCTGTCCTCTGTATGGCGTTTCTGTCCCACCCAAAATTAATCGGAAACTGTAAGGCCTATGAAGCTTAAATTTGGAATATATGTAGGTAGATCATGGAATGAAAAGGTACAGGAATATATTATTACGACGTTCGTACAAACTTTAATTTCTAAGCCATTTATGTTTATTATGTTATTTATTTATGTTTTACTTAATTTTAAGTATTGTAACAATGAAATGAAATAATAATAAAAAAATATCTACTCAATTCAAAAAAAAAAAAAAAAATCTTTTTAAAATTGTGTGCAGGCGCATGTTTATCTTTTCAGGACTAAAACATAAGTTTATCTTTCTAGGGCATGGTTAAACGCCGATGTATTCGAATATATCAATTTGTCCACTAATGACACTCTAGTTGTAGAATATTTTTTTAACCTATATATTCCTTTTGAAGAAAAAAATATTTTACATATATTGACATATGCGATTAGTTTTGATAGATAAAACCTTCTTTTTAAACAGAAACTCAACGGACAAAATAAGGCTGCTATTGAAAGTAAGAGATGAGCTGATCGCACTTAACTTAGTTCCACATCGTCGCTGCCAATCCGCTCCGATCTGTGTAGCAACAATGGAGGATGTTTTCCACTTTATAGCGATATGCCCTATTTTAAAGGAATTCCGTCAGCGATACTTTTAACGCTCAACATTTTAAATAGTTATTATCTATGGGTGGAATGCATTGTATAACTACGCTACGAAGGTGCTAATGTATGTATACATAAGTAGTTTTCGTTACGTATTTGTTAAATTTGTTGTACGAATGTTTACAATTCTTAACATACTATGTTAGGAAAAACCAATATTTTATGTAGATACCGTAAATGTCAGTCTGGTAGACGGTCAATAATGACCAAACCCAAACAGACTTGAAAACAATTGTTTGTTTGCTTTAATGATGTAGCAAATTATTACATTTGGGTGAAATTGTAAACACTTAACATATTCTAAACACGGCAATACTCGAAGTAGAAGATTAGAAATAGTGTTTTTTTTACTTGACTAGTTTTAACTATTTTGAAAGTACATAAGGCCTGGTCTTGTCAAACTTATTACGCGTTCCTGAAGCACACTAAACTGGTCACGGAAAATTAATAAATTAAAACGTCCAGCCAAAGTACCGAAAAAAAACTTGCCATATCATTTCCACCAGGGCGAGGAACTAAGCAACTATTTACATAAGCGACAATGTTATCGAAACAGCTCGATGTAAATTAAAAGGTAATGTTATTCAACCTGACCTCAAAGGCAAACATGCGGTTATGTTTGAAAGGGACGAAAAATCGAAAGTGATTTGCATGCATTTGCAAGTCGTTATTCCTGTGCCATGTGTGCGATGCTTTTTCATCCTTTCTCTGTATTAGGAGACTGCTTTGCTTTAACTTTACCATCTTCGAGCTGTATTCAAAACAAGGCTTTTTTTTGTGTTGCATGAGGTCATAACACACAGAGGGTCCGAAGAGATTGGTGCAAGTCTTAAAATCGACGTTAGTTTATGCGCTGAAAAACGATTAGAAAACTAGTACGAAACCAACGAAATATTCGACTTTAAGGACTTATGCGTGAAAACAGACACAATGGTTGTAATTGTTGAGAATCAATGTCCAACCACACTTCAGTATAAGACTTCGTTTTCTGATAAAATCATCAAAGCTTTTAAAGTCGCGACTGAACAGAGTTCTCATCGCGTAACTTTTAAGACGATCATCGTCCAAATGATTGTAGTAAACGACGTCGTCAAAACTCAGCTTCGTGTAACATCACAATCGCATCGATACGTCGCGTCGTCCATCGTCTAAGCTGTCAACAGTTTGAAAACTACTGAAAACAGTCGGCCCTAGCGAGGTATCCGTCGGAACGGAAAATTCTCCGATTTCCTCCGATTCGTAGGATTTTTGCTTCGAGGTATTCTTTGGAATATCTGTTCGGAACATTGTTCCGACAGCAAAAAACGCACAACTAATGATCTGCGTTGCAGTGCGATGAAATGCATTAGCAGTGACATTTGTGACAGTTGCAAGCAAGTATAAATAAAAAAATTCAAAAAAAGTATTGAGTATGAAATACCTCCCTCCTGTCAATATATACAAATTTAAAGTTTTGTAAATACAAATATGGGTCGACATACATCGGTACATTTTATACATCTGCATCAATATATACATATACGTCGTCACATTTTAATTATTTTTTTCCGAAATCGGATACCTCGAATGTAATTAGGGTTTCCGACAGAGTATGCGTTGCGGCGAATATTCCGTTCCGACGGATACCTCGCTAGGGCCGAGTTAATTACATCTACAATTTTATTTATGCTGTCACTTTTTCAAAATTGTTGTTTTGTTGTAGTGAGAAAAATCAAAAAAAAAAATGTAAATATTGAATAATTCTTAGTTAATTTATTTATTTATAAATTAACTCACTAGGTCAGCATCAGCAACACCAAGGATAATGGAATGCCTTATCCATTTTATGATATATTATTTATAAGTACTTCCTGGTATTGAATATTTTTGGTAAAACCATTGCTTAGCTTCTTCCTTTTTTATTTCGTTGCCCATATCCCATGTTATCCACCTTTAAAAAAGCATTACTACATTTGTGGTCTCGTTTATTATCTCCGAGAGGGTACTTTGGTCAACAGAAATGCCAAAGTCGTTACCAGTAAACCATTGGTAGCCACCTCCAGCTAAGGTTTCCAATGTGGCACAAAGCCTTAATATCGGCGGAATGTATGTTGACCGTGAGCCGCTCCTGAGGTTAACAGTTTCCAACACTAACACAAAAGCCCCTTAAGCGAAAACGTTGTATAAAACTAAAATGGAAAATTGATACTAAAATTGAAAATTAAAACATATCATTTGTTTTAAAGAAGTTTTTTTTTAGTTGGAAGTGAAAAAGGATCCGATCCATCTCGAAGCATCCTTTGCATTCGCACTAGTCCGACAGGATTTTCATTTTTTTCGTCATAAAAAAACAACACATTGTAATGCTGCATTATTTTTTTAAATATCTGTTAACTGCTTCAATGTGTTTAATATAAAAAAAATGTCAAAGAAAACTAAACAATAAACCATTAAGTATAAAACGATTGTTTAACAGCAATCGTTCAATCACAGTCGTAGAATTTGACAGTTCAAAAAGTTACACCAACCATTAGTTGGTTCGAAGCAACACAATCGTCGAAACGACGTCGTTAGACGATAGTCGTCTTACGCGATGAGAGCCCAGCTTATCCTAATGGTGCACCAAAATTATCAACAGCAAACAAAATTCTATAATAGCGTACCAACACCACTTTTTCAAAAACTTAGAACGTGAAGTAGCAGGTAGTGCTTAATTAAGAGTGGTAGAAAGAGAAGAGCTGGAGCTTTAAATGAAATTGAATCAATACCCTAAATATATTTCGAATTAGGTATATCCTTCTTGTACAGGAATATTTGTTTAAATCAATAAGCGTTACTTTGAATTATCGCTCTTTTGCACTAAAAGTTTGTATTTATGATTGATGAGACATGATTCTACCTTAAGAATTTTGGTTAGTACTTAAGTTACTTAGGGCGTCATATCTTTTTTCTGGGCTTATAAAATCACACGATGCTACGTACATTTTTTACGAAGTTGAATTAGGTTTGCAAAATATGTTAAGAAGTTATACTTCAAAACCGGATATTTTCACATTAAGTGGATAAACTTCTGTTGGGGTCTTAGTAGACCCTACTAGCATACCATTTTATTGTCGTCGGATTTCCATAAATCTGAAAAAGTTTTGTCATATAATAATATGACAAAAACGTATAGGAACAGCCGAGTCTTCATAATGGAGAATTTCCTCTTGTAGCTTTCCTTAGCTTAGAGGGTTAAAGGGATAGGCGTAAACGGCCCATACAGGACCCAAAGCCTAGCTTCTCCAACCACTGTGTGCGAAGTAATTTTTTTTTGACACGAGTAGAAGGGAACTACTGTTTAATGCCGATTCCGAACGTCAATTAATTTTTGAGAAGCTTCTCATGACAGTTCTTACTCTTGGATGTTAGTCAGGCGTTCGCAAGAGGTGGGGCAGCGAATAAAAACTTTCAGGTGATACAGGCCAGGATTTAACCCAGCGACCCCTCGCTTAGTGGCCCAACGCACTTAACCACTAAGCCACTGAACGTACAACTTACTTTACCGAGTTTTCATTAACCAACATTGGTTTTACAATAGGTATGTTCCCACCACAGATGAGGAATTAACCAAATGGTCAACCCGAGAGCGAATCACTCACCTTGTTACAAGCTAAGTCGAACTGATAAGCCCCACATAATTTGCACTTATATGGGCTTTAACCAAAAACTGCCTGAATTTGCACATTCATGTGGATGAGTTAATACTATTAACTTGTATAGAGAATTCATAAGGGAACTAATTTATGTTTTAGGTGAACTCAGGCATATGTCTTTCGTTGTTGCATGCCGACATTAAATTCAATAATCTCTAACACACCACTCATATGCCCGAGCTACCACTTAATGTTTCTTGTTACTACTAAAGTACACTCGTGCTGATATTCTCGTCGGTTGTTACGAATTAAACATTTCTGGGTTTACATTCGGCCATCCGACTTTACACTGTCCTCAGTGTGATTATTATTCTCCACCCTCGAAGAAAATCATTTCATCTTCACCACGGAAGGAATCGTTTCATCCTCACCACGGAAGGAATCGTTTCATCTTCACCACGGAAGGAATCGTTTCATCTTCACCACGGAAGGAATCGTTTCATCTTCACCACGGAAGGAATCGTTTCATCTTCGCCACGGAAGGAATCGCTTCATCTTCACCGTGAAAGGAATCTTTCATGGTTCTACATAGGACACTCTTAAAGTTCAACCAAAGTAATGGGTGCGCCTTTGTATGTATTTATGTAGTGGGAAACTTACCGTATTTCAATTAACCTTCTGCTTCCTGTCAGCAGAATCTCCGGGCAAAGATATGTAATGTATAGCTATACCCATCAAGTTTCGGCCAACAGCCTGAAATTCATTAACTCAGTTTTTTTTTGTTAACCAAAGCAATCTAGTCGCCTTTTGCTTTTATTTTCGAATTATAAAAGAGATATAAAGAAAATAATTTGTATATCAAAACTTTAGAATTCAAACAAATAATAATATTTTTTTTTTATTTCATTTCATCTATCTAGTAGGCTCTGAGCAAACTTCAAAACCATAATACAAAAAAAAAGACCAGTTGCTGTCATAATTTTATACTGCGACTGCAATAAATTAAAAGTGTAAAAGCAGTTGAATGTTAAATTCAAAATAATAGTTTGTTTCTGTTGGATTTGTTTAGTTCTCGTTATCGGATATCGCGTTATCTTGTTGTTCTTCTTCTGGTAGTTCTTCCCAATCAGATAGTCTAAAGTCGCGAAGTTTTCCCCACGGTTTAATATGATCGGCGGAATGTATTGATTCGTACCGTCTCGAGTTTACGTTAGTTGATGCTGTATCCGCTATTACGTATCGGTCGTTTGGGAGAATTTGCTTAACCTCGTACGGCCCTTTAAATCGCGGCAAGAGCTTTCGTGACTGTCCAGTAGAAGGATGTTCTGCTTTGATAAGGACTAAGTCCCCAACTGTATAAGTTTGTGGACTTCGATGGACGGCATTAAATTTTCCCGCTTGTGCAGATTGTAACTGCTCCGTTCGTTGCAAAGCCTTTTCGCGGATCTCGTAAAGGGGAATATTTTCCTCATTATCATCGGAGTCATCTTCCTGCAGAACGATATGGAGGTGATTCGCGAGACAGTTTCTTGGCTTGAAATCGAACATTAGTTCTTGAGGACTACGGTTAGTTACTCTATGCTTCAAGGAATTTAGACCCCATTGCACTGCTGACAAGTGTTCTTGCCAATCCCTTCCGTCCTGTCTTTTCGTCATGCTGGAGATTGCGGTACCCACTGTTCGGAAATACCTCTCGATCTGCCCGTTTGCTCTTGGCGTTCGCACTGCATTAAGAATATGACGAATTCCATTACCTTTGCAGAAGGTTTCAAACATTTTGGAAGTGAATGCAGTACCTCTATCGCTAATTATCTGTGAGGGATTTCCGAAAAATTGTGCTATTTCCTCCAATGTCCGCACAGCAGCATTAGCGGATGTATTTCTTACAGCGCGCAGTATTATAAACTTCGTGAATGCATCTATTACCCCTAGAATGTAAATATTTCCTTTTGTGCTCTTGGGCAATGGTCCTAAATGGTCTATATGTAGTGTATGAAATGGAGTCGGGTGCTTGCTAATGGGATGTATCTTATAGCGTGTCTCATCTTTAGATTTTTTATTGTATAGGCATGAAATGCAGCTGTTTAAGTATTTTAAAACTGTGTGGCGCATTCTGGGAAACCAATATCTTTTGCGTATCTCTTCCAAAGTTCTATCCAGGCCACAATGACCAATGTCATCATGTGAAGACTTGATTATTCGCCAACGAACTCCTTGCGGTACACAAAAACGATGGCCATTCGAAGTTTTTCTATAGATATGTCCGGATTTAATTATATAATTGTTTTCAATGTCTTTTCTTTTGGGATTGTTTATATTTGAACTAGACAGAGTATTACAAATCTCAGCGAGCTGACTGTCCTGTAACTGCATTGTTAAGACCCAATCATTTTCTTGCATTCCGATTATATTTACATTTAAACCAACTTCTTCGACTTCCACAGATGCGCCTGTAGGATTTCGGCTGAGCGCATCAGCGTGTAACATTTGAGATGCAGGTCTATATTCCAATGTGAAATCGAAGTCCTGTATTTTCAACCACCACCTAGCTATCCGAGGAACAAGGTCTCTTTTATTTTGTGTAAGCTTAAGTGAATTGCAGTCGGTGTATATGGTGAATTTCTTACCTAGCAAGTAATATCGAAATCGTTGAAGGCTTTCCACAACGGCCAGTGCTTCCAGCTCGTAACTGTGGTACTTTTTTTCCAATTCGGTTGTCGCTCGACTGAAAAAGGAAACTGCTTTTCTCTCGCTTCCTTCCTCGAGTTGGATAAGAACGCCAGCGAGACCAGAAGAACAGGCATCGGTGTGAAGCTGATGGTTTCTTAAGGGATTATATATTGTTAGAATCGGTGATGTAGATAATTTCATTTTGAGCTGATCAAATGCTGCTTGCTAAATTGGTGTCCAAATAAAGGCTGCCTCCCTTTTCAGAAGCGCATTAAGAGGTGCAGCGATAGTGGCATAATTCTGAATAAATCGTCGGAAATAACCCGACAACCCTAGGAACTGCTTTACATGCTTTGTTTCGCTAGGAACTGGAAATGATTTGACTGCTTCCGCTTTTGCAGTTCCCGGTTTTATGCCTTCTGCACTGATTTCGTGTCCCAGGAAAGTTATTGTATTTGAAAAAAAAACTACATTTCTTTAAGTTAAGGGTCAGGTTGGCTTCTCTTAATACTTCTAGCAGATTTTTAAGAATTGCGAAGACAGTTTTTATGGTTTTCGCAAATATAACAATGTCGTCCATGTAAATAGATATGTTACCGCTAGGTAACTTACGCGTTATCATGCTCATAAGTCGAAGGAATACAGCTGGTGCGTTGGTTAATCCAAAAGGGACTCTTTTATATTGGTACTGACCTTGGGGAGTTAAAAAAGCAGTTAAATGTCTTGAACTTTCAGTCACCGGAATTTGATGGTAGCCACTTAATAAGTCCAGTATAATAAAGACACGGGCATTAGCCATAGAATTAATTAATTCTTCTATGTTAGGTGTCGGGAAGTTCTCTCGAACTGTTATTGAGTTAATTTGTCTATAATCGACGACCATCCTGTACGTACCATTTTTCTTCTTAATCAGCAATGCCGGACTAGCGTATTCTGAATTAGATTCTTCAATGATGTCGTGTTCTAGGAGTTCGCTGACTATAGAGTTCAGCTGCTCTACTTCATGGTATGCCACTCGATAAGGCTTGTAGCGAATTATTTTATTCTCCTTAAGTGTAATTGCCATTGTGGCTTTATTTGTTTTTCCTAGTTCTTTGAGGTTTAGGGCTACACAGTCTCTGTAGTTATTTAAGATGGTAATTAATTCTTCTTTGTCAGCATCTGTACGTAGAAAGTTGCCTATTTGAATGTCATTTAAACTAATTACTGAACGATTTGCAGTGTTTTGTTTATTTGAAGGCAATTCCACTGTTTCTAGTCAAAGGTTTGAATTCGAAGTGTCGTCATCTGTGTTCTTTATTAGGAGGCTACCATATCTTTTAATCAGGCATACTTTAGGAGAATCAAGGAAATTGCGGCCAAGGATCATAGGGACGTCTTGTGCTGAATTATCGACGACAAGTATTTCTACTGGCATTGTGACTTCACCGACACAAACACTTTTTGTCATTTTCCCTAGTGCTTGAGCTGAGCCCTGTCCGAATCCATTCAACTTGGTTTTGCACGGCTGCATTTCCCAGCCATTTTTAGTCACCTCTGCCATAATAAGAGTGGTACAGTCACTTCCTAGATCTAGGAATGATTTAACCGATTTGCTATCTACCACTACGACTTTCACAAGTCCACTGTCATCGCCGGACTGAAGTACGCGACGGATTTTTCTAGCGGGTTCATCTGGAGAATTGTAAGTTCTGGTGGGAGCTTGTCGGCGCTCAGCCTTGCAGTCGTAAGCAATGTGTCCTAACTTGTTGCAGTTATAACACTTTGTGTTGGACAAATCGTAGTTTTGCCTACGGAAATTGTTCGCTCTGAGGATACTCGAAGAATGAGTTTGTCTTGCGGGATAGGGAGCAATTGGTTTTGAAGCTGGTCGGGTGGAATTAAAATACCTGTGTTCAAATTTATCGCGGATCTCATATTGAGTCTCTACCATTTTGTGTGCTTTGATTTTTTTCAGCAGTTCAGTGATATTGGAGCTACTACTCGCTGTTAAATAATTTCGAAGCTCTCTATCGCGCAGCCCTGAGATTGCGTATTTTATAATTGTGTCGTTACTGAAGCTAGCTTTCTGAGCAATATTTGCAATATCGTAGATATAATTCTCATAACTTTCGTTTGCCTCTTTTCGTCTAAGCATTAATTGGGAAATAATTTCGCACTCGTCAATAGAACTGGGAAAATCAGACACTAACTTTATCTTAAATTCCTCCCATCCATTTAATTGATTTTGATTAATGGTAAACCACTTACGTGCTCCTTCTTCAAGGCGAAGTGATGCGTACAGAAATGTTGAGCGATCGTCCCAATTGTAAAGATGGCGCGCGTTGTTGATTGACTCGACCCATTGCGATGAACTTAAACCAAGTATCGATGATGGATTAAATGGGGGAACGATGTTTTTAATTTCTTCTGGTGATAATCGAATCGAAGGTTGAGATAAATTTCTTGATGTAACTGACTCTTCGATGGTGTTGCTTTCTGAAAGTCTGTTAATGGTGACTTCTCTGCACAAATTTTCGTTTTGCTCCTTTAGAGCAGCTATTTCGCGTCGTAATTGCTCGATTTCTTTTGCAGTTGCTTCTGCATCTGAACTTTTCTTTGAACTTCGCTTCTCCATTTTAAGTTTACGCGAACTTTTAATATTAATTTTTCTTCCTAACTCTTTAAGGACCGACCGCAAACTCTCGACGTTAATATTCAAAAAATAGAGGCTTCGAGAATGATTTCTACACACGCCTATATTCCTTTCTTCTTTTTGTTTTTTTTGTGTGCAAGCGAGAAAAAAGAGAACAACAATACAACGATGCCTTTACTTGAACGCAATTTTTTTTTTGATGAACTATGTGTGTAGCTTTGGCTTGTTCACTCTGATGATTTAATGAAAAAAAAAACGGAGTGAGGCAGCAGGATATAATTACACGATACGTACGAGACGACCCTCGTGGTATATGAATATACACTTTTTTTTTTAACTTAAAACTATGCAAATATTACCTTACCAGATCACTTCATATAAAATTAAAATACCACTATGACACTTGGGCGATCCCACTTCTGATTTTATTAACTTGTATAGAGAATTCATAAGGGAACTAATTTATGTTTTAGGTGAACTCAGGCATATGTCTTTCGTTGTTGCATGCCGACATTAAATTCAATAATCTCTAACACACCACTCATATGCCCGAGCTACCACTTAATGTTTCTTGTTACTACTAAAGTACACTCGTGCTGATATTCTCGTCGGTTGTTACGAATTAAACATTTCTGGGTTTACAATACTTTATTACATTATAATAATTATTTACAAATCGCGGTTTAAAACACCTAAAATTATTAATTAACGCACTTTAATGGACTGAATTTCCGAAATGCACGTATTGAGACTGCTAACAATTTTTTTTTTGATTTTTTTTTCGTCAAAGGGTATAATTCTAAACTGTTTCCGTTCGGAAATAGGATTAGGTTTTTTCAGCACCTACCTACCTATTGATTCGCAATTAAAAATTCCCGTCGACATTATTAAATTGGGGATGGTAGGTATCTACATATATTTTTATATGATTTATTATTATGGGCATTCGATTTATTGAGCCTTACCAATAACAAATTAAATGTCGTAAATAACCCTCGAACCGTGTACCTACCGTAACATTAAAAAATACTTGAAAAAATAGTAAAATAAATGTTCGTGTAGGTACTTAGGCATTGTAGATATGCGCTAAAAAACCGCTCCTTTCTTGCATGTCATCCACCAATATTTCCATATATAAATTACTTTTGGGCACCGTTATGTTTTTATTTTTGAATTTATCAAATTTCTCGGCATAGATTTCAGTTTCTCCTTCTCTTTTCATTGGTTTGAAAAATCCCGTCATGTCCATGGCGCCATAACAAAAATGTACATATAAGTGCCTGGCTACACGTTCATGGGAATGATCATCAAGTCGCACGAGACAGGTAGATTTTATGTGAGTCAGAAAGAAAAGGGTAGATTGCACCAAGTATCCATCGAAAATCCTCTCTCGATTTGAATTCTCGGCGTGGGCATGAACGTTTCGGTTCCAAACCATATCACTTTTCTCATGAACGTATAGCCAGGCACTAAAATATGTATGCTTGTGTAGGTATGCACACCCCTTCTTTTCATCTTTCTCTCTGACCATGTTTCTTTCCACATCAAACCAGTACTATTCCCCAACCATCGATTTGATTACGGTTACCTATACATTCGTTTACAAGTTATCAACAGCGTCAAGGAATATAAAATAAAAGGGGTTCATCTGTTGTTTGCTCTGTTACTCTTCAATAATAAAGGCACACTCACACATTGGAGAATTGCTCTAACTCAGATGAATCTGGTTGGAATCAAAGAAAAAATAACAAAAATAGAAAGGGACAGGGATAAGCAGAAATACAAACAATTTTTTAATGGGGCATTTATTTTTCATCATCTTCGTTGGTCGACTTAGGGTGGTAATGAATTTGGGTAGTTATACGGAACTTATACTGCGGTTAAACAAAGGGTTGAGATTTTAGTGTTGCACGTAATAATTATTACACCAAAAACCATAAATGTTAAAGAATAGCCAAGTAAGTACAAAGTACTAAAAGCACTGAGATTTAAAAGAGAACGCCAAGTTTGTATTGTTATGAAATCTGATCTATAATCTATAAACTGCCACTTTCACAAAAAAATTGTAGACTCCCCTTAATGGGTTCTTAAGGTTTCATATTTTTATATATTTACTGAAGTTTAAGTTTTTGATAGATACCAGAACAGTCTACTTTCGCAAGAGGTAGGGTGTAAGTAAGAAACTAGTCCTCTCCGATAATGATGAAATTAATCTTAAACTATTTTCTACTAATTTCAACGTATCTTTAAGTAGTAAAAGCTTGAGTTATATTCTAATTCTGGTGGTCTTGGTTCTTTCATAAGAATCTCCTTTTTACCTTCACCTTTTGAAAAAAATTGCATAAAGCTATTCACTCTTGGGAAAATAAATTGCTTCTGATAAACGTAGGTTGGTACTTTAAACTTAAATTGCTTTCCTAAAAACATTAATTTTGCTACTTTCTTACTCCCAACGTCAAAGATTTATGTAAATTCTTTGAAAAATACACCTTCTTTTATCTTTTATGGGACTGAATTAAGCTCAAAATTGACAAAAGTTTTCACAATTTATGTGGTCTTTATCGTCTGAAAATTAACAGGGTTATAAATTTATGCATCTCGTAAATGTATAAATTTATATACGGGGCCTTAAGTTATAATTCCTCGGATATGTGGAACTAATGTGGCTTGTAGGCCATAATATCTAAATGTATCTAATAGGAAATTTATTGTACTTCGAATTTTATGTTCGATTATTCGAGTTCTATAGAAAGTCCATTAGCAAATATCTTACTTATATCGACTTTGTTTTATATACGCGTAGGTATTCTCCTTTCGTTAAGCTTTGTTTTAAATCGAGTCGCATTGCTCATAAATAATCTATAGGTACTTTATTGTTCATATTTAAGAATTACAAAAGTGACATATAGCTAAACTATGTAAGTACATTACTACACAGAAATATTAATTTAAATTGTGTACCTATTAAAAACTGATACATTTTCAACAACGTCCCCAAAAAATTAACCTCTACAGGAAAAATAAATCAACTTTGTTTATTTTTTAACACATCCCATGCCTTTGTAGTTAACATTAACTCTGCCAGTACATAATACCAACTATTTACATTAAAAATATACCATACATTATTTGTGAAAATTTCATGCAATTCGGTAGAGTGGTTAAAATTTTATGAAATACATTTTAAGTTGTAACCTTCACCTTGAATCTGTGATACTCAAATGCAATATCCACCTATGTAAACACATACATCAATTTAGGTACATTGTGACTAGATCTTAGCCATAAGATGTCAAAAAAATCAAAATCCACCCATCCCAAATGGTGCTACCGCTGTTGGGGAAATGAAAACCAACTGGACTATTCCTTTGGTTGTGTTTGTATATTGGCTCGGCATACACAGGCGAATAGCACGTATAATCACGTCCATCGTGTGAAAGGAAACAAAATTACGGGAAATTTTCGATCTCCAAGATTTTCTGTGCATGAAGAAGTAAATAGCAATAAGACGAAATACGACAGCGAAAAACATCTAAATAGGGGAACATCTAAAGACGTTTACTATTCCCAAGCAACAGTTGATATTTGACTACGGGTTTGGTTTCTTGTCTGTTACTCTTGCGTTTATTAAGTCGGGAGAAATATATGTACCTCGTGTTGTCCAAATTAAGATTTGAATTGAAGGTATGTAATTAATTCTTGATATTAATTCGATTATCATGTTCTTAAAAAGTAAAAAAAAAAAAAACAATTAAATTGTTCTGTTGTGAAATATGCGTTTAAGTCTGTTTTGATTTTGAATGTGATCAAAAATATGGGCGGTAGAGTAGAATCCACGTGAATAAGTCGAAATTCGTCGGGAATATCCCTAGTTCTTATAATCTTTGCCTACCGCATTACAATTCAGTGTTCGCCAGTGCGAATTATTACATCATCGATGACTATATTTTACTTTACTGGAACACTTTCCAAAGTCAAACATTTTTTGCAATGCTGTTCATTTTCAACATTTTTGTCGTGTTATATCTCCAGTTCCTATGAACTGATTTTAATGAAACTCTTTTCATTAATTTTTTTCATTTAATTTTTTGGAATTTGGACTTACCACTTAAGATAATTTGGTACCACTTCATATGCCATACTTCAAATTTTGGGCAGGCGCAACGCCCAAACGATAAGAGAGCGCCAAAAACTGTTTCCGCATTTGAGTTCAGTGCATAAAAATGAACAGGATTGCAAACAAGTTTTGATTATGTACATACATATGTATGTAATTGTGAAGTGCTTAGGAAGACGAATTGGCATGCGACATTTGAGTAATGAAAACTGCACACTTCGTTCTTGTGATAAATAGGCAAAAAAATTTAAAATAATATGAGAAATTGGTGGAAAGTAAATATTTCAATAACTACCTTTTATTTGCAGTCGCTAATTGTGCATTCTTGCTGCAACCCGGAATAATAAAAAAAAGTTGTGATATACTTAGTTGCTAGACTTTCCTGCCGCGTCTCGACAAGGTAAAGTTTATGAAGTGTATTAGTTTCTGGTTTATAATATTCCTACAAAACAAGAAAACATATTCAGTAATATTTAAGAACTTTTATGAACCCTTTGAGTCTGGAATTTAAACAAATAATTTTTTTTTAAATTAAGTTAAAAATGTTATACGTCACTTGATTATATTCGGACACCAACATAAACAAATTAAATTTTTTTTAAAAAACTTAAGTGAAAAATTTTAAATGTTTTTTTGTCCGAACATAGTTAGTGACGAAAAAAGTTAAAGAATGAAAAATAAGGAATGAATCAAAATAACAAATTTATGTTCGTAGTGCATAATTACTTTTTCGTAAACTTTATAGTAAACAATTAAGCAAGTCTTAAAGGGAAATAACAGAGTTATTTAATTTACTTTACACACACATTTGATTCGCTGATTTGACCTCCACAAAAACCTGCAGGTCTTCCGGTTTGGGAGATCATTTCGTCATTGAGGCTGCTGATCAGTTGTTCTTTGCATTTTTACATTTTTGGGAAAGATTTTACTTTACTGTCCCATCTCCAAAGTTACTCATATTTTGTAATATAGTTAGCTGTTTTTCATGCACTTAATTCAAATCTGCAAAAACATTTTGGCGCTCTCTTGACGATAAGATTACTAAATATAAGTGATTGTAGAGTAGCCAATAAATGAGTTTATTAGTAGTATTCACTTTCATTGTCAGATTGTTCGAGTGATAGCTATTTCGCTTTCACTTTTAAATACAAAACGAACAATTTTGTCTGCATATTGTGTATGCTAAACTCCAAAACAAAAAATACAAAACGAATAATGTTTTCTGCATATACACTAAACACTTAACTCAAAAACAAAAAAATTCTCGTTTGCTATTTTGAGTCTCGAATGTTAATGTTTTTGGAATTACCTTCGGCACACTACACTATACATGAAAAATATCTTTGTCTCCAAACATAACCAAAAGAATATATGAAAAAAGTACGCAATTGCAGAAAACTTTTTTTTCATAAATATCTATCAATTCAGTCGTACAAAAAAAACATTTGGTTCAATAGACACTTTTTTTTATAATATCGTTTTGTATTTTATAAGTTAACTTCCAAAACAAAGATTATTAAAAAATTATATTAAGTGCATGCAAAAAGATAAAAATGTTTATTTTATTCTGTGAGTAATAAAATTGTTGCAAAAATATACCCAACTGCCGAGAACACACTCTACATTTGGGAATTTGAGCTGATAAGTACCATTATGTTACATCAGGTACATCCAAAAGCAGGCACAATGGTTCATTTCCCATCTTTTTTTTTTTTTACTTCAGATAAAAAGTGTCATTTCACAAGTTTTGCATCTTGGCGTTACTTCAGGTGCATTCAAAAGCCATTAAAAAATGTAATTTTGCAAGTTTCCTACCTTAACGCTACTTCCGGTACATCCAAAAGCAAGTACAAAGTCTAATTTCCTATTTTGGTCCATTTACATTACATCAGGTACATCGAAAGGCAAAGGGTCATCCATCCCATTGTGCGAGAAAAGATTAAGACAAAAACGGAGCACAGGAGCAAAGGAGTTTCACAAGTTTCGGCACTACAGGCATCATCTCACGAATACAAAAGTGTAGGGATTCGGAATTATTAATTTTCGTATGTTTCTTACCGTCGCGTTAGCCAACCATAGAAATACTTTCTTTGTCTCTCACGTGAGACATGAAAAAGTGCATGATTGTAACGAATTTCCACTCGTAATCCTCGTTTACAAATCTACGATTTGCTGTAGCTCTTAATCAAACGTATGTACATTTGCTTCCTTGTTCCATGTTCGTGAAATAAGTAAATTTTCTTTCATTGTTTCTATATAATAAGTAAAATCGTCAATATTTAAATTTCTGAATACCAACATAAAATAGACATTCGATTATTTAGCATAATTATCCCTTTCTGTTTCCATTCCAGATTCACGCAGAGCAGTTGTTGATATTTAAATTTTCTTTTCTGTACTCAAAATGAGTAACATGACAATCAGACGCAACTACATTCGTACATTGTTCTTGGAGCCTCCACGTCCGGGCAGGGTGAGTGATTTTTCTTTTTAAATTAATTAGATTAATTTATGTATCTATTTTTTTTTCTTTTACAATAGTTACGACATCTGGTATCTATTTTTACAAGGATCGTCTTGAAGTGGCCAGAAGGCCGAATAAATTCCAAGTGGTACGAGCGCGAGGCGGTCACAAGATTTTTCTCAAATTAGGATGGAATTTGATCGGAAAAGCTAATTTGAATTCCATTCAAATAATGGACTTTAGACTTACTAAGTCTTGCGAATTATCTATTTATTTAACCGAAAATGACACCACTATTGACAACGTAAACAAAACCACAATTTTTAACGGGTTTGAAATGATTCGTCATTCATCGCTAATGGTGCATCGTGGCAGTATCTATATTGTGGCACCGCTGCTTATCTTCATTTTTGACTTTCGTCATACAGATTTTAATTAAAAACAAAACAGTATCAAACAGTTAAAAATGCCTTAAAATTAAGTTTATAATAATATAATAAGTTTGTAAGAATTTTTTCTTTAAACAAATTTTCTTTTAACGAAACTTTTTTCTTTCCAAACGAAAAGTAATCTAAATAAAGGCAAAACAAGTTTAATATTCTCATTAAATGACAGCGATATCAATACAAAATGAAACTATGCATTTCAATATTATACACAAGTGATTAACACCAAATAAATTTAAATATTAAATTTCTTTATTTGTAAAAGTGATTAACACCAAATAAATTTAAATATTTAATTTATTTATTTGTAAAAGTTTTACAGTCGGCCTTAGTGCGGTAGTATCCGTCGGAGGGGAAAATTGTCCGCTTTTATACGAATCGGAGTACTTGTACGGTAAGGTATTTTTCCGAGCAGCAAAAATTTTGAGATCGGAGAATTTTCTGCTCCGACGGCGCTAGTGCCGATAACAAACAGCCGAATAATATTTACTTGAATTTCTAATTTTCTAAAAGACATAATTTGCTATGTTTTTGCTAAACCAAATGTTGTCTAAATTAAGATATAAATTTAAAATTGTAAACTTAATTACAGGGATTATGAAATGATCACATTATTTAAAATTATACTATTTTTTTTTTATTTCCTTAGCTATAATTTTTTCTTATACAAAACACATAATTAAAATGGAATACTTTTATTGATTTACAAATAAATAATTAAATACATTTTAAATATGCGAAGCTTTATTTTTATATGAAGTTGGAAGTTAATAAAATAGAGTTTTAATGAGACGTAAATCTAGAAAATGTAACTATTATTAAATGCCCTGGGTTTGGGTTGGGTTAAAGTGGCAATCCACTCGGCCAACTTGTTGAGTTATCAAATTACCAATTGCTTTTTAAATTACTTGTGCAGAGTATAATCTTTACTTCTTTACTTATATTGCAACAGTTGGCAATCGTCAACCACTTTTTTGCCATCGCTTTATACAAAGCAAAGAAATGTTGATTATCATAAACGACAAACAAAACAAGCGACAGTCAAGTATCACTTTAGCCGATTCCATCACAGAACAAGGTCCGTTTTGATACTACATGGAGTATGAGTTTTCATCTTACTCAGATACTTCAACGCCGTTTGAGTGTCCGAGAAAATGCTGCTGAATACAATGATAGGTTAAACGAAAAGAGATTCAGTTTTTGATTATGTGCATCCATTCATCTTCCAGGTCAGCCCTTTTCTCCCAGAACAATGTAGATAAAAACTGGAAAGGTTGGTCAAACACAACAGAAGTATGGTGGAATTTTTAATAATGTCGGAGATCTTTCTTGGTTTGTTAACTGATAGGCGGCGTCATGTTAGGATGTCACTTAGATGCTTTACTGTACATACACTTAAGAAGAGTGTGTTTTGATGCTTGTTCCTGACTGCATTAATATGGGATCGTACATAGGGAAAACTGATGTAGGCTGTTTTATTTCCATGTCATCAAATCATCTCGTCCAGTTGGTCGATTAGTACACTACACCGATACCTTATTTTTGTATATTTCGTATATTTGGATAATTTTTGTATATTTTGCTCAATGTTACGCACGTGTCGGACCTTTATCAGAGTGCCACTTCAACCTAAGATGGTCGTAAACTATTGTTTTTTGTTTTATATATTGTTATATAACATGTTGAACGTCGGAAGTAAGTTGTATTTATTATGCATTGATGTTGCATAAATGGGAGGTTGCTGGTGGATGTTTTGAAACGGTACACATATGTAGCTGTGTGTTGTGTTTATCTGGCCCACGAATTGTGAAGTCATTATGTATACGGGGCGACATATTATCTAGGTAAGATGTGTATATTATTGGAAAATATTTGGAATATTTTTTTATGGAAGTATCTTTTTCATTGGGCGTAAAATTCAATGAGTGGCTCATTAGGTGTTGATTTCGCAACTACTTCTGCAATTTTATTACTTTTACTTTGTACTTTATAAAATTTATTGCTCTTGTAAAATTTTGCTTTACAATATTTATACATTTGTTTTACTTAGGTTTGGGTTAAGTTAAAGCACTTAACTGCGTTTTTCAAATTATATTTTATTTTTACATTTTTATTTAAAAAATTATCATGGAAATTTAATACATTCCTAATAGTTATTTTTTTGTTTTTTGACCCACTTTGTAATTTTTTTGTAATACAATATTGTTTTTTGTTAAATAATATATAACTTTTTTTATTACTTTTTGTAATTTAGAGTAAATATCTCGGTCTTTACACTAACGGCTGTCGTTTTGACGACAATGCACCATTGTGTGGTTTTCCAGTGGACATCTTTAAAATACGATAGTAAAAAAAAAATTATTTTCTTTTATTCTTCGTCCCATGTTCATTATTATGTATAATAATATGCATGTATATAAAAATGCATGAATATTTTTTTTTTTAATTTTGTGTTAATTGGTTGGTTGGATTAACCTTTTGGTGTTCAAGCAAATTATAATACATATTTCACAATGTTTCAGAACCATAACTTCCTAATTCTATGAGAGCAATTAATATTCAAACATGACTTCGCAAAATTTTCGTTTTTGCACATCAATGTATGTAAAATATTTGATTAGATATATAGCGTGTTACCGACTAAATGTTCAATACTTCTAAGAAAAAATTATGTGTTCATAAGTTCGCGGAAGAAACTTATAGATTTTACGAGAATTGTGAAAACATGGTTAAAAAGTAATTGAAATTTAATGAAAATATAGCAAATTATTATTCGCAATAATAATTCTGGATAATTTCGAGATATTTTGATTAAATTGCATTATTTTTGTCATATTATTTATTAATTACATATTGACACCCCTAAGAAAATTTGAACTTTGATTAACTAAAACATTTTTATTTGTATACTGATTTGAATACCAGAGTATACATTATTAAATTTCGCGTTGATTAAGTTAGAATACTTCTTTATTTATTATAGATTTATTTATTAAAAATATTTTTAATATTTCAATTCAAAACTTACACAACACTACAATTATTGTCATCCTGTTATTATTATTGTCACAAGAAAAACTATAGTTTTTGGCACCAATCAGGAAAGTACGGTATCTTTTAATATTTTTGTCTATTTGATGAATTAGAACATAATAATAAAAGGTGCGCTAAAAACGAATAAAAAAAATTAAAATAATTTAAATGCACTAAAAACTCCTCTGCCAATAATTTAACCCCATATTTTACTCGTGTAAATGCAGTTTAATTTAAAAAAAATAAATCCTGAAAACATCGTTCAATTATCAACAATTAAAAATGAGGTGATTATTTTACGATATTTGCCATTCCATTGTATTACTATTTGATCCTGGTTTTCCTAATTACCATAAAATCTAATTCTTCGCCAACTTATGAAAATAATATTTGCACGGAATGAAAATCATACTCCGAAATTACATCAGCATGAACAATTCATTTTTATTGTAAATTCTTTTCAAAATGCCAAACAGAATTAGAGAAGAATAATTGGCCACGAAACATTAAAAGTTTTTATTTCACAAGAAAGTTTATCCTTTTCACGTTTTAATACTTATTTTAGTATTAAAATTCCTAAATATTTATTAGTATTGGCAGCACTGATTACAAACTGAACAGTTGGTCTGCGAAAGGTCAAGATAGAAAGGAGCGATTTGAAGTTGGCGACAGATTCGTGTTGTCGTAAGCCCAAGATCGAATATTCAGATGATAATTGCGTACTGGATTGTCGCCTTGCACAAGTAATATTATGTTAATTTTTTGTTCATTTAAAATCGTTAAGGGACACTTTTCCTGTGATTTTTAACATTCCAGCATAATTATTTCTTAGCATTAATTTCATTATAACTTACTTTCTTATAATTGGTTACTTTAAGTAACCTTAATTTTTTTTTATTTTAACACTATCAGATCTGTGTCGTGGAGTGCTTATTACAAGCAGCTGTCACGAGCAGAAATTTGCCAGCACAACAGTGCACCCCAGGCTCATCATTTAGTGCTGGTGTTAGTAAATACGTACACAAAGCAAACATATATTAATAACACAAACACAAAAGATATATAAGAATTATCTAACACTAGAAGACACTAGAATATGATTACGCAAACACATTTTCAGTTTAAATTTACTGACATGCAAATCAATCACATGATTGTTTAAATTATAAATTCTACTCATGCGAGTAATTGGCTCATTCCTGCCATAATTGGTCCTATGATAACCACTTATTAAAAGATCAACACTACGTAAATTGTGAGCACCACCACGGAAGTTGAATGCAATGGAGGACAACAGATCAGGAGCACCTATATTACCGGCTATAAGTTCCTGTAGGAAAACTATATCATTATTCAGTCTACGTTGAGATAGGGGTAACATTTGAAGAAGTTTGATACGTTGACCGTAGGGGGGAAGGTTGTATGGATCATCCCATGGAAGACCTCTAAGGGCAAAACGAATAAAGTTACGTTGAATACCTTCAATTCGAATTGAGTGAATATTGTAGTACGGAGTTCAAACTTGTGAAGCATATTCTAGATGCGGACGGACAAAACAATTGTACAAAGATTGAGTAACATAGGGGTCGTCAAATGCTTTAGACCACCTCTTAATAAAGCCCAGCATGGAGTTTGATTTATTAACAATAAAATTAATGTGACCAATAAAGTTAAGTTTGGGGTCAAAGAAAACTCCAAGATCTTTAAAACTATCAACATGACAAAGCATATGATCGGATAAAGAATAATGAAAAATAGAGGGAATACGTTTTCTTGAGAATGTCATATGCTGACATTTAGATGGGTTCAAAGTTAACACATTTTTAACACACCAAGTGGCAAATGTCCGCTTGAAGAAGATTTCTGTCATACTGATTGTTAACAGATTTAAAAATGTTCATATCATCTGCGTATATTAAAATATTGCTGGATTTTATGCATGCTTTAACATCATTTATAGCAAGTATGAAGAAAATAGGGCCTAAGTGACTTCCCTGAAGAACTCCAGACCGAGCAGAAAAAGATTCAGAAAACGAACCTCTAAATTTGACACGATAATCCCTACCCATAAGGTATGAATTAATCCATTTTATAAAAACAGGTGGGAAACCATACGCCCTGAGTTTAAATCTGATTATCTCATGGGACAGCTGATCGAAAGCCTTAGAGAAGTCGGTCATTCTCGACTTCATTATTATTTTCTAAGGAACTAGAGCATGCACGCAAAAGACAAAACAAATTTGTAACAGTGGACCTGTTTCTTACAAATCCATGTTGTTCGTTACAAATGACACTACGACACAGAAATATTAACTTTTCGCAGACTATTTGCTCAAAAAGCTTAGGAATACACAAAAGCTTAGAAATTGGTCTGTAATTCGTGATATCACCACGTTCACCCTTTTTAAATACAGGCGTGATAAAGGCACTTTTCCATAGCTTAGGGAATTTCCCAGTGCTAATGGATAAATCGAACAAATACTTAAGATAAGGACTAAGGGCTTGGCTGCATTTTTTAAGAACAATCGGTGCAATACCATCTGGTCCAGATGAGTAGTCATTATTCAATAGGGAAACAAATTTCGAAATAGTTTCCAAATCGAAAGAAAAATTACTGAAAGTAATCTGGGAACAGCTATTTAAATAAAAGAGAAGAGTCACTGAATGATCTACTAAAATAGTCAGCAAACATATTGCTAACAGCAAAGGAATCAGAAGTTATACTATTACAGTAACTAAAATTCGCTGGATACCCATCTGCTTTTTTCTTCGAGTTAACAAACTTCCAAAAACGTTTAGGATCACTTTTTAGTGAAAATTCCATATTTTTGTCATAATCCCTATAAAGGTTAAAGGCTAAAATTTAAAACTCATTAAACAGAATTAAATAATGATCGAAATCTGATTGAAGGAGGCTTTTTAAATAAATTTTCCAAGCTCTGTTTCGTCGATTTCGTATCGGCTTAAGCTCTCTCGTATACCAAGGGTGGGACAAGTGGCCATTTTTAGATGACTTAACAGGTATAACTCTATCCGTGCAGTCATTGATTAATGCATTGAATGATTCAACTGCAACATCAATATCAGAGAAGTTGTTCATATTTAATGGTAAATTATTAATCTTCAGAAAGCCTCTGAAAATTTGCTTTCCGAAAGTCATAGGAATGCGAACGGTCGTACGAATTACTGTTTTCGTAAAGATGTCCGCCTAAGTCAATAAAAATGTCCAATGGTGGATGATTTTTGTCTATGTTAGTAATACTTTTGTGAGATTCGTCAACAACAGTACTAACAGCGTCAGAAGAAAATACTAAATCGAGTTGCTGTAAGTCAAAAGATAAAATGTTGTCAAGTAGCTATAGCTCTTGTTGTGCAGAGTCGATGGTGAGGATAAAGTGAGATTCATCCTTAGAAGGCTCCCATTTAATATGAGGCAAGTTAAAATCGCCAAGAAGTAGAATTGTACTGTCACAACAAGATATGTCAAATACGTGCTCGAGTGCCGTAGATAGTTCAGAATATAACGAACAAAGACGGTATGACGGTATGTATGTGTTGACAATAAACAAATATTTATTCCCAAATGTTATTTTCACACAAATGAGTTCAATATTGAGGTGAAATGGGAAGTCGATCTTTCGGGACTCAATGTGAGTACGAACAGCTATCAGGACACCCCCTCCAAGAGCTTTAACGTCATTTTTATGACGATCGTTTCTATAAACTAAGAACTCGCGAGTAAAGAGTTCCGTGTCCAAAATATTGAAATTAAGCCAAGTTTCGGTCAAGGAGAAGATGTCATGTGAAAGAGCTTGTAAATTAATGTAGACATCCGAGGTTTTTGGGCGGAGTCCCCGTACATTCTGGTAATAGAGCGACAGCCTGCCTAGTTTTTTAGTGCAGATGGACAATTCCTTAACGAGGGTATTTACAGGCCAAACGTTGCGATCGGATAGTAATCCGTAAAAAGAAGAAGGAGCAACAATCTTAAAAGACGCAACAAAACTATCATCCTTGCTGATTTTAGAACATTTAATGGAATCCTTATTCTTATAAATGGGACACAACATCATTACAGGATGTATTTGGTTTTAAACGAGAAACAAAGATAGATCTAGGTTTCGGAAGAGATTCTAAAGTAATAGGATCAACTGTAATTGAAGGTAGCTCATTAAATACAGTTTCAACAGTAACTTCAGGAACGTTTTTATTATTTTTACGCTGACTCCTAAGATTGATCTTCTTAGATTTAGGGTTAGGCGCTAACGTGGGCAAATCTCTTTTTCTTTTGCCAGAGGAAATAGAGGAAGAAGAGGAAGAAGAAGAAGAAGAAGTAAAAGGTGGTTTTTATATTTAAAAAAAAGGCTTCTTCTTAAATTTAGTTTATACCACAAATTTGTACTCTTTGCTAAACAATATTTAAATACTTCCTAAATGGGTGAATAAAATTCTTTCATATAAACTGTGATGTTTTCTTTTTAGATAGAGAGGTCTTGTTTTGATTTTCAACTTTGTACTATTTTTTGGAAACACACAGGACTAGGTGTTTACATGGGTGTGACTTAAAATGAGTACCCCACAGATAGGGAAACGAAAAATAAAAACAATAAAAGGTCGGTAAGTACTTTATCATTTTGCTAGAGAATACAAGAAGGGAATAGAATTGAACCTATTGTTGAGTTCAAAAGGAAGAGCATACGCGTTAAGGCAGACATTTTGGAGTGCGAAGATTGGTTTTACACATGCACTTAACCTGAACAAATTGTTGAATAAAGGAGAGTGAACATTTAGTTTGGATAATTTTGAACTAGGGTAGGAGTTTCGTGTCGTGATTGTGAGCTTAGCTGTGCAAACTTTGGTGAGGTGATTGTGGTTGAAGGTTAAATGCATTTTTGCTTACATGATTCAATAAAAGAGTTGCAGTAGCGGCACATTGGGTAGAACGGTTAGTGTTTTAATTTCATTCTAAATATCTATCTTTTTATACCCTATCCTAAGGGTATATTAATTTTGACACATAGTTTGTAACACCCCTTAATATTGGCCGTAGACCCATAAAAGTATATATATTTATGATCAGGACCAAATCCTAAGACTATCTAGCAATGTCCGTCCGTCCGTCCGTCCGTCCGTCCGTCCGTACGCAATTTTTAGGCCTTTAAAATTAAGCTAGGAAGCTGAAATTTGGACCACATATTCCCTAGGGCTCCGAAATGGTTAAGTGTAAAATTTTTTTGAATACGCCCACTGCCACGCCCACAATTTAGAAAAAAACCGTTTTAAAGCTAAAGTTAGAGCGATAGAGTGTTACAACCGTCACAAGATATGTAGGCACTGCCCTCCTTTTTAAGTTTGTCATATAAAGTTTTTTGCCACGCCTACTTTTTGTGGGCGTTTTTGACTAAAATGCTGTTTTCTTCGAAAATTTTCACAGAAAGCGAAAAAAACTGTTTAACAAAATATTTACCCAATATTTTTTCCAACATATCGCCCATACAAAGTTTTTGGCCACGCCCACTTTTTGGGGGCGTTTTTTTTTCAAAAGATCTTTTTTTTTTTAATTAGTAGAACTAAATAAAATGCTATCCATCATCTTCTTAATGATTTTTTCTTTGGGGCATATAGGGATATGGATAGGGTATCATACTGTTCGCCTCAAGCGGACTGTAGCCTTTCCTTATGTTTTTATGTAATTTTTTCACGCATGCAGTGCGAATACGGAGCTCTCGAATACAATATCTGCCTCCGACGGAGGCGTTGCAACGTAAACCTCGCTATGGGAGATTGTGGGCTGAAAAAGTACTTTGCTACGTCTGTTAATTAAATAATTTTGTAAGGCCCCATGTGCGGATGCCAAGACTTCACTTAGCGTTAAATGTTGGCAGACATGTCTTTACGTACCTGTAGAGGGTCCTTAGTTAGTGGCATAGCAAGTGACGATTAAAATTTTTTTCTCTGCCACTAAAGCTTTCGCGTTAGTCCGAGTATTGGGAAATGTTTAAAAAAAAATTGTCAACTTGTCTTCAGAGATAAGATCCAATAGGTATGGCAGGGTACGATTAACAAAAAAAAATGGTGTATTCTTCGTTTTGCAAAGAAATGGTTTTGTTGATTGGGAAAGTGTTAACGAAGGTACCAACCGAGTAGGTATATTGAAATAATTGGGTGTTGAGAATAATCTTAAAAGTTGCTCCAATGAAATATCTTTTAGTATAAGAAGCCTTTAGAGATGTAATCCAAGAGGCGCGGCTGGATTTGACTTAAATAACTATAGTATTTTCTTTGTTCTTCAAGAAACAGTCGAATTGGACAGAATTGGAGGTAAGGTTTGCGAATAGAGTTGAGTGTTGGGAATATTTTTAAAAGTTGCTTAAGCTTAACATCGCCTATTCCAAGTAGTCTGCGGAGGTCTGATTCAAGAGGCATGCCATGGTTATATTTAGCTAGATTTTGCTTTACCGGAACACTCCCCAAAATCAATAATTTTCTGAAATCCTGTTAATTTTCATGCATTATATCTAGAAAAATATTTTCGCGCTCCCTTATAGTTTGGGCGTGGCCCGCCCGCAAAGTTTGAGAAATGGCATATGAAGTGGTACCAAAATTTCTTAAGTGGTAAGTCCAAATTCAAAAAATTAATTCAATTTTTCTCTTGAAAAGTGTAGTTAATTGATGAAAAAAGTTTCATTCAAATCGGTTTATAAAAACATAAGAAAAACTACAGTCCGCTTGAGGCGAACAGTATTATACCCTATCCATATCCCTATATGCCCCAAAGAAAAAGCATTAAGAAGATGATGGCTAGCATTTTATTTCATTCTATTAATTAAAAAAAAAGTTTTTTTGAAAAAAACGCCCCAAAAAGTGGGCGTGGCCAAAAAATGTGTATGGGCGATATGTTGGAAATAATATTGGGTAAATATCTTGTTTAACATTTTTTTCGCTTTCTATAAAAATTTTCGAAGAAAACAGCATTTTAGTAAAAACGCCCACAAAAAGTAGGCGTGGCAGAAAACTTTATAAGACAAACTTATAAAGCAGGGCAGTGCCTAAATAGCTCGTGAAGGTTGTAACACTCTATCTCTCTAACTTTAGCTTTAAAATGGTTTTTTTCTAAATTGTGGGCGTGGCAGTGGGCGTTTTCAAAAAAATTGTACACTTAACTATTTCGGAGCCCTAGGGAATATGTGGTCCAAATTTCAGCTATTTACCTTAATTTTAAAGGCCTAAATTGCGTACGGACGGACGGACGGACGGACATTGCTAGATAGTCTTAGGATTTGGTCCTGATCATAAATATATTTACTTTTATGGGTCTACGACGAATATTAACGGGTGTACAAACTATGTGTCAAAATTAATATACCCTTAGGATAGGGTATAAGCAAAAGCTATACTATTTACAATGAATAAATACATTTTTTTTTTGTTCGGTTCGCTAAAAGGAAACGTCGTTGGTATGTGCTTTTCGCAAATGTCAACAGTACCTGGGTGGCCCGCTTCGCGGGATTAAGGGATTTCAACCCTCTTTCCCCAGGCAGCGAGTACCGCTCACGCAACTTCGTTGCTCCACTCGGGGTATTTGCTTTTCGTTAGGCAGGCGCCTATGGCAACAGTATGTGTGGCAACACTCACCGCAAAGTTGATTTAAAAAGGATTTTAAAACTTCCTCGGGTTTAAAAAATTAAAAATTCAACAAAAAAGAAAAATTCCGTACAAAAATCAAAAAATAAACTTCGATATCTAATTACTGAAACAAAGAGAAGTGTAAAAAATCCTAAAACAAACCAAAGAAAAAGTAGCTGCATTTCGATGAACGCAACCATACATCCATATTTTCCTGTCATGGCATTGCAAAAAGTGTAAACTTTAAACCACTAATTTTTTCATAAATATCCATCTTCTCACATTCAGATTTTGGATTTATTATTTTGAACAGTTTTTCTATCGAATAAATGTATTGGTTGTGCAAATTCGTGCTACCTCTTTGGAAAGTTGAACCGAAATTAATTTTAAATTGAACAGATTTTACACATAAAGTGAGGTTTATTCTAGGAAATCTATTCAATGGGTGAAGCTTTGCCAAACAAATATTTTCAAAGATATTTTTTTGTAATCTGTATTGTCACTCGTTAAATTAATTTGCACGCCACCTACCATGACTTTTATGTACCTGAATCCCAGGATGTGTTTGTTGTCAGCTGTCAGTCATCACACAAGTTCCTATTAAAATTATAATATGGAAAAGCGCGCAAAATATTTTGCTGTAAATTTTAAGTATAAGTATTAACAATTTTGATATCTGTTTAGAGGGGAAAAGAAATTAATTTGCACGCCACCTACCATGACTTTTATGTACCTGAATCCCAGGATGTGTTTGTTGTTAGCTGTCAGTCATCACACAAGTTCCTATTAAAATTATAATATGGAAAAGCGCGCAAAATATTTTGCTGTAAATTTTAAGTATAGGTATTAACAATTTTGATATCTGTTTAGAGGGGAAAAGAAACGCACTTTAAAAAGATGTAAGCTCGTTGGTTTTGCTGTAGTATATATGCAGCTGCTGAGTGCCTGCACATCCCGTTGCATTGTCTCGCATTTGATCGGGTTATCGGCTGCGCTTCTTTCTCTGCTCCATCGTTGCGCCATGTTATAAAAATGGTACGGCGCTTATTATCCAGATGGTGTTGTATTGGGCAATCGATTTTATTGCGGGCTATCTGGCAGCCCGTTGGTTATTGATTTTATGGTGCCGCTATAAAATGCTGTCTACTGCTCTGCAGAATGCTCGTATTGTTGTTGTTGGTTTCCAAACTACCAACTGCGCTAATGATAAATTTGTCGATTCTCGACATTCCGCCCCCAATTAAGGACTTGTCTTCAATTCCTTGTCGAGGAATCGGCCTTAGAAACGATGCACAATTTCTGCACCAGACGCAAAAGTGTCGTATGCTCCATTTTGACGTCTGCGCTGCGTTTAGGTCCATCTCTGCCGGGATGAACTGCGGTGACCCGTCCTAGGGCCCACACCGTAGGTGGTATATCCTCCTGCTTGACCAGTACCAAGTCACCGACTGCTATGTTGTCATGCTCCGCTCTCCACTTGAATCGCTGCTGTAGTGTGTGGATGTATTCCTCGCTCCACTTTTTCCAGAAATGTTGCGGCATTTAATGGATTGTGGTCCAAAGCCTGAGTCTGCTCTGAAAGATTTCCCCAACATCCGCTGTAAGTGGTTGCACAATTTGTTCGCCAATTAGGAAATGTCCAGGTGTGAGTACTGTGAGGTCACCTGGATCGTACGATAGTGCGCTCAATGGTCGCGAATGGAGGCATGCCGAAGTGTTGTTGCCAAAGTCTCGAAAGTAAAAATCTGCTTGCCCATCACTCTGCGCAGGTGGTGTTTCAGAGACTTCACGCCGGTCTTCCAAATGCCACCAGTGTGTGGTGCACCTGACACAATGAACTTCCATTGCGTTCCCATGACACGTATCTGCTCCAGGGGAAGTTGGTTCTCCCTCTGCTCCGCACTCCGCCGCGGTTGTCGGTCTGCACTAACAAATGTTGTGGCGTTGTCGCTCCAAAGCACTGCACAAGTGATTCGTCGTCCAGTAAAGCGATGGAAAGCGGCGAGAAATGCTTCCGATGATTAATTGCTCACGAGCTCCAAGTGAATCGCTCTAGTCACCATGTACACAAAAACCTGCTATGTAGCCCTTCTCGATGATCTTTGATCGGCCTGCCCTGGCCTTGATCTGAACTGGCCTGGTGTAGTCGACGCCGCTGTGCTTTAATGCCCTTGCTCTTCGTACACGATCTTTAGGTAGGCTGCCCATTAGTTGCTCTGCTACAATTTGCTTCTGGCGGAAACAGATGACGCACATCTCTATCTGGGATTTTACTACTCGTCTTAAGATTGCACAGTTGCACTCCGCCATGCAATGTGCGCTTCCCTCATGATGTGACTGCTCAACTTGCTCTTAGGTGGCAGTACGACTTGATGGATGAAGGAATATAGTAGCTCTGCATCTTGTAGTCGGCTTCCTACTCTTATAACTCGATTTGAGCCGACAAACGGGGCTAGCGTCGCGATGCTGCTCGATTTATTAACCGGCTCTCTGCCTTTCAAGCTTCAACTTTTGACAATGCAGAATTGCGGTAGGTTTTCGTTTAGGAATGCTAAGTCCAAAATAAGTAATTTTTTTTACCATCCTTGGGAAAGAGGAGTGCAAAATTGTTTTTTTTTTCAAGTGACGACTACAAATTAGAAAATTCTTTGGAAATGGTTTTCCCATTTTCAGATCAATTTTTTATTTTAAGAACTGCTTGCGATCATTATAAGCCTGCTTGGAGATTCGTTGCATTGATATATTTGTATTCCCGTGCGATCTGCAATATGG
Source organism: Ferdinandea cuprea (assembly GCA_963576555.1). Lineage (NCBI taxonomy): Eukaryota > Metazoa > Arthropoda > Insecta > Diptera > Syrphidae > Ferdinandea > Ferdinandea cuprea. The sequence goes on from OY754962.1 coordinate 33,766,518, forward strand.
AACCTCACGGTATTCCCTCCCAGTATTTTTTGACAGTTTTTAATGTTTCTTCTGTCATCATTCTTGCACTTGGCCACAAAATCTATTCAGTATGAGAAAATTTATACTTCAACATATTTAATTTCAATTATCACGTACTTTTTCCAAATTGTTTTCACAAGGGCCAGGCAATATTACATTTGTTTAGACCTTTTGCTTTGAGTGGTGAAAGTTTCTGCAAGAATGGGTATGTGACTGGACCATGGGTGAGATGCCGCTGCTTTCGTCTTGAGTAGGTCATAACCTCGAAATCGGATGCCAGCCAGTTAAGGACACGTCCTAAGCTGAGCAGACATCGGAAAGGAAACCAAAGGAACTTTGTTCCTAAGACCTGATACGTAGTGAAGAACCACTTCCTGCACGAGGTGCTACTCCTTTCGACTAAATATGACGGATCTAGAGGGGAATATCTCGATAAACCCCATAATTCCGGGTGTAAAACGACCGTGCCCATGGAATGTATGGCACAATGTTATGCTGTCTTTTAACGGTGAACTCTAGATACCTGTGGACCTATAGTTTCAATTAAATTCCCCTTTTTCTCTATACAGAGGGTGAGCACAGAACGACATCTTCTTTCCCCTTAATCGTGGGTCCGAAATTAACGAACTTAAAGAAAAAACAAACAAAGGGACTGGTGTAAATGAATCGGGCAGCAAGAACTTCGATAAAACCGATTCTCATACGATGACGACCATGACGGAAAAGGAAGAGAACCTCTTACTCCACGATCCGTCGACAGACAAACATTCGGATAGGGGAAGCGAGGGAACGGTTGATATCAAACTCGAGAAATTATTTCTTGATGAGGACGACAATCGATCCGTTGCCAGCTCGCCCAAATTCTCAATATCGTCAAATGCATCTCTAAGGAAAAGAGTCTTAAATGGCAAAATGATGATAAAACAAAGACTTTAAAACGCTCTTGATTTTTTGGAGAGTCAGTCTTTGGATAGAGATGAACCTTGTGCTAGTACTCTACTAAAGACGGTCTCTCCGGAACTCTCTCGAGAGGATGCGCTGATGCGACCACCAATGTGGATGTGGATGTGATATGCCCCAGCCTTTCGGGGCACTAGTCTGTTGTGTCAGCCTCCAAAAAAGAAGTCGACAGCCAGAACGCTGACAAATCACCGGGTGAGGCAAACTCGACATTATACAGTATCTGTACGGTCGTTGCTTAGCCTGGTGAGCCAAAGGACAGCACATGTTCGGAATTAACCGAAGCCGGAGCTGTAACGGAGGCAAACCTGGCGGACAACGCAATGACGTCAGTCTCAGTAGCTGAAGACCCGTTAAAAATGCTCAGGAATGCGCACCGAATAATAGGCAGGTTTAGGAGCCGTGAACGCGGCTCAGCTAGAAAGGGCTCGGGATGTCATTCGAGACACCGGGAGTGTATGGCAGCCAGAAAGAATGAAAGCAGACCCTGAAAGGAAAAAGAAGTTTGACTAGTGCAGGGGAGGAATGCGAATTGCCTTCCACCTTGGAAAAGTCAAAATCCGTAAAGAAAAGTAACGGCCCAGGCATGGATGAGTCCTCAGCTGAGCAGACACCTTGCTGCACAATAGCAGAACATGTCCTAATGTAGATAGGGTGAAGGCCTCCAAAGGTGTTGCAGTCAAACCAGCCGCAGCGAGGACGAAAGGATTCAAAGGATTCAAGATCATTGAGTGTCACACTAGAGCGCCCTAGAGTGGTGGAAGAATGTCATCGTCAACACTGAAGCACCTGGCAAATGCTGACCTGCGTGTCGTTGACAGGAAAGAAATTTTCAACTACACATGACCGAAGGGGCGCATAATCGTTCAAGGCCCATGCATACCCGCGGAGAGAATCGAACGGAACTTGCGGCTCCTTGTCCCGGAGCTACACAGCAAGGAGTGGAAGATCATCGAAGTTTGTGAACATAAGGACAATGGCACAGTAGTCCTGGTGCTTCTCAGCCATAAATAGCTGCCGTTCGTGTTGGCATTACGCGGTGTAAGATCCGACTTGTGGCGCAACGCCGAACAGGGAGAGTGGGGAAGCGACTGGCCGTCATGAAGATACTACAAGTAAATCTTCACCACAGTATGGCGGCCAACGCCAACCTTACTCTTCTTATGAAAACTAAGAAGGTAGATGTCGCCCTTATCCAAAAACCGTCCACAATACGGGGACAAATAAAAGGGCTGAACTCTAGAGACCTGGTGGTGTTTAAGATTAACGCACCAGAAAATAGTATGACACGTACATGGATTGATGCAAGGAAACAGATTAACCTTTTTCTCTTACCTAGCTACAGTAACATGGACCAAACCGTGGTTAAATTGGAACAACAGGGGAAGTGCAAGCTGATACTTCCGGACACATACATGCCTTTGACTCTCTTACTAATCCACCGTCTGAGTTGACCAGTTCGCTGATCATTAAATCAGAGCAGGAGAAATGGGATTTCATAATAGGATGCGACCCCAAATCCCACCATGCTCAATTGGAAAGCACCGACACAAATATGCGAGGTGAGTCTCTCTTTGAATTTATTTTAGAGCATAAGTTACTTATAGCTAACAACGGTAATGAACCAACATTCATTACTCGTAAAAGACGTGAAGTTTTAGACGTAACACTCTACAGCAATTCACAGACGCTTACTGTGCGATTGAAAGGTTTCACCCGATGCATCCTTTTCCGATCCCAGACTAATAGAATTCATGATTGATGAGAGCGTTAGCTTGTCTCAAAAATGCGGGAACCCCAGAACGGCAAACTGGGAGAAATTTATTACAGACGTGGAAAAAAATATACAAAACCTGCAGCAACAGACACTGAAGACACCACAAGAAATCGACGCTACCACAGAAGTCTTCAGTAAGATTGTACAGAAAGCGTACGAAAAAGCATGTCCTCTACGGACAATTAAAGAAAAGAATTCTACACCTTGGTGGAGCAAACGCCTTTTTGAAATGAGAAAGATAGCAAGAACCTCTTTTAATGCCAGACTATACTGGGACATTTACAAGGCTAATCAGCGTAGGTTTAAGCCAGTGCTAAACGTATAGCCTGGCGAACGATCTGCAGTGATATTGAAAGTAATACGGAATCAGCAAGGCAAATTTTGTCCAAGGAACCCGCTGTTCCTGGTTACTTGAAAGACAGTAATGGAAACTGGACAGCATCCAGCAAGGAAACTCTCAATCTCTTATTACAAACATACTTTCCGGGATGTATTCCGAGTGATAGTAATAACCAGGCTACGTATAGCGCCTCATTAGCTGCCAGTCCCAAGGAACCCGCAGTTCTTGGTTACTTGAAAGACAGTAATGGAAACTGGACAACATCCAGCAAGGAAACTCTCAATCTCTGATTACAAACTTACTTTCCGGGATGTATTCCGAGTCATAGTAATAACCAGGCTACGTATAGCCCCTCATTAGCTGCATTGCCAGTCCCAGAGGGTGCTATTACGGAAGAAAAGATAATCTGGGCAATAGATAGCTTCAGTCCCTTTAAATCCCCTGAAGGTGATGAGATATTTCCAATTATGCTACAAAAATCGAAAGCCATAATTTCACCGATTCTCAAAAGACTATTCGTAAGAAGTCTTGAACTAAGCTGCATTCCAAAGGCCTGGCGTAATGTGAAGGTTGTCTTCATTCCAAAGGCAGGAAAACCTAGCCACACCAATGCTAAGGACTTCTATAGTCTAACATCATTCGTCCTGAAAACCCTTGAAAAATTAATGAATATCTATATTCATGACAGACTTGATAACAGTGCACTTTCTATATCTCAGCATGCATACATTAAAGGCAGAGGGGTGGAAAAAGCACTCCATGAAGCAGCGTTTTTAGATATTGAAGGGGCATTCAAATGTTTAAATATGCTAAGAGTTACAGCATCCAGAGGAACACCCCAGGGAGATGTCAGCTCTCCACTACTATGGGTGCTCGTCACCAATGAAATACTCATGAAACTAAAAAACAGAGGGGTTAAAGTAATTGCTTATGCAGACGATGTTGTATTGCTTGCGTCAGACAAATTTCTATCAACTATAAGCGAACTGTTAGAAACCTCACTACGGACACTACCATTACCACTACGGACACGGGATTAATCCCCAGAAGACCGAACTTTTGCTGTTTACAAATAAAAGGAACATACCACAATTCGAACCACCAGCTATCGAGAGGATTAGTCTAAAGGTGGCGGAGAGTGCGAAGTATCCAGGTGTTATCCTTGACAGGAAACTTAATTGGAAACAAGCTGGTTCACCGCTGTCAAATAGAGCTTAAGGCTCTTGGCTCACAGCACAAGGTATGTCTTTGCTGGGTTCCTGGACACAAGAATGACGACATTTGTAGAGGCTGCGGCTAAGAAGAGCTCCACGAGGACACCCTTCACTATCTTTGTCATTGCCCGGGCCTGTGTCACTTGAGGAATAGAACAAGTTTGTTCTTCCAAGACATTGAGGAATTATCAGCTGTCTCACTCTCTAATCTTTGCAGATTTCTGGAGACATCGGGTTGGCTTGACAAAATTGAGTAATGACGAGCGGAGGGAAGTAACCTTAAGGAAAGCCACAATACCGGCATATCCACCTTTTGAAGGTCATCACAATGGGTCCACAAGGACCTAAGTGTGGTAACCCATATAACCTAACCCTTTGCTTTGGCAACTAATCTCTTACTTCTGACAATGACAGAAGTGTTTGGACAATTGTTAAAAATCTTAAAAGAGGTGCTCAGAAAGTGACACATTTTATTTTTCAAAACACAAGTTTTCATACGATTTGACCAATAATGGCGTGACTTATCCTGCGATTAGGTTCCCGCCGAATTCTGCTAGACCCGGTATGAGCAGGGGTCAATTGACGAATGGAAAAGTTTTCCCGCGACACCTGGTAGAAAAAACATAAATATGTGGAGACCTTTACAAGTTTGACAGCTATTTGATTTGCATATGATTACAATAAGAACTACAAGCAGATGAAAGTTAATAAACTACTTCATCTGCGAAAAAGTTAATCAACTTCCTGAAATATATATTTCAATAAATGTACAAACCCATAGAGTCACATATTTAAGCGATTAGAATAGTTTTCGCTAGATGAAATATACAAAAAATATTATCAACAAAATGTGAAATGTGATTGTGACTATTCAACTTTTCTATAAGTATAAATAATGGATTTCCTTTGCCTTTGAGTTTTCTGTAAAGATACAAACTTAATATTCACTTTTTAAATAATAATTAATACGCACGTACAAAAACAGATGTTTTTGTATAAATTATTACTGCATATCATTATTTTATTGTTTCCAATTGAAAAATTAGCCAACCGTCGAAATCAATGCGAAATTTGACCGCCAGGGATAAGCCTCCCTTCGTCAATTCGATTTCCATATTATAATAAATTTATTCTTAAATCTATTTTAATATGATAACTGTGAAGTTGCCCTACTACTAAAAATAAGATCTGAGTATTTTGTGAGACCGAATCCAAATGTTTTTTTTCAGTAAATGGTGCACAGGAATGTGAGACAGTCGAATTATTTATAAAATTAAGGTGCAACTATAATTGTCGGAATGCTACGTAGGATCACGTATGTACGTAGCTATTCGAACACACGCAATTTGGCATGTATTGCGACTTTAATGATTGTTTGCTCCATTTCGTCAGAAACTGTTTAACCCTCACACGTTTCTTATTAACCAGGGTTAATATGAGCATTTTTATTTTATCATATTTTGTAAACTTTTTGTCCAAATTGATTTTTATTGAGAGCCAGTTCCTAAATATTTGATACATTTTGAAAAAATTAAAAAAAAAAATATTTTCCCATAGTTATCACATCAATAGGGGATTCCCCTTACTAATGGGGAATAATATTAACCTTGGTTAATACAGTACTGATTAAGGGCAAGAATTGTCGGCCATGTGAGGGTTAACAAAGTCATCGGCACTTATCGTTCTGTTTTGACATAAGTTTCCGAGTGCTTTCCAAAACTACAGTTCAGCTCTTTCACACCATCATAAATTATTATTATTATGAAATTTTTTAACATCCCATCATATTAAATTAATCAATTTTTTCATCCCTTTTAAAGGTAAATATTTTCTGAAAATTCTAAACGGGCTTCTATTTTTATTAGAACCGTTCGCAGTTGAAAAACTGTTTAACAAAGACAATCACTTTTAGGTTCGGTTTTGACATGTTTCCAAGAGCTTTCGAAAATTATAGTTCAGCCTTTACACATCAATCATAAATCAGAGAAATTTGAATTGAATTTGAGCATTCCATCACATTGAACGAATCAATTATTTCATCCCTTTAAAGGTACATGTTTTCAGTTAATTCTAATAGGGCGCAAACCGTTTGCGTGCTATACAAATGAAGATTTAAATAAAATGTTTACTACAAAGTACACAAACTCGTTGGCAAATTGAGGAAGTCTTAATAATTAAAGTTATAACAAAAAGGAAAGTTAGCTACTTCGTTGATATTTTTCCAAAATATTTTTTAAATTTTCTAAGCATATGAAAACTGACATGTGGTAACATTTTGTATTGCTTTCTGGTTGTTTGTGATACACACTATTAAATTTAAAGGCTTTTTCTTATTTCTACACTGAGATGTAGGGACGGAAATTTTGAGAGAAATGAGATTCTTTTGTTAAATATTACAAATTTGACACTTTTAAATTTTCTGAACACAAAACTACGCGAAGAAACTTTACACATTGGAATAAACTCGTTCGCTTACTGAAAAAGTGATAGACAAAATAAATGGTAGATAAGTATTTACCAGAATTTACAGAAGCTTGTTGGCGTACTACGAAAGTGGAACAAAAAAACAAAGGTAGGTACCTGCTTTTGTTGATTTTAAGTTTGAAAACTGTCAATCAATCTACGCACATCCTGGCTAGTTTCCGTTGTGATAAACACTTATACGGTTATGAATAAGTGTTTATCCAGGTACTTTTCGTTAAAATGTGATAATCCTCTTTCCTTTAGATACTTTTTTGACACTTTTCATTTATCTTTACACAAAAGAACGCAACCCCATAAAAGTATCATATCTTTTGAAAATAAACACAGAAAATAAATCCAAAGAAATGGACAATGTGCATTTCTTAAGGGGGAAGAGCGTGCTAATAACTATTTATTAATAGACAATAAATATTTACATTTCAACCCGAAGTTTTACTTGTCTTCATATATAAAAAGTAAAAAAAAATAATCCCATTCGAAAGAAAGATAGTTTAGCAGATTGGGAACGCTGAAATAGGAAACAAAAAATTATTTCTCTACGGAATACCAATACCAATATTTTTTTTGCTCTTATGTACTCTTATGTACTTGGTTATTGGTCTTCACTTTTCCAACGCACATACCGAATGAAGATTTCTGTCAAAAGTGATATGGTTAGGCACCGAAAGGCTCATGCCCACACCGAGAGTTCAACTTGAAAGTAAATTTTCGATAGATTATTGGTGCAATCTACCCTCTTCTTTCATTCACATAAAATCTACCTGTCTCGTGCAACAAGACGAGTAGCAATCACCTTTAATATTGTTTTGACAGATTTGGTGATTAGTGAATGGTTATTGAGATATGGGCCTTGTGATTGTAATTGACTTTGCAGCAGCTTGTAATACGGTGATAAGTAGCACTAGGTTTCCGCGACTAAGGATCCACACAGCAACATGGCGCTCTCCAGACGCTCGAACCGACAACCAAATCGACGATGTGCTAATCGATGCGAGGCACGCATCCAACATCTTGAACGTGCACACTAACAGAGGGGCAAACGTCGACTCTGACCATTTTCTCGTTGCAGCTAGATTTAGAGCTCGACTGTCCAACGAGAAGAAGCTGCGAACTGCCCAAAAGAGCATATCAGGAGTCGTCAGAGCCTACAAAGAGCGCCTGAGTGAGAAACTCCCCACCGTGCATTCACCTACCACAGACGCCAACAACCAATGGTCTCAGTATCGCGACATCATCAAGGACGTAGCCGAAACCACCCCAGAGAAAAAGCCGGTGTTACGATGATGTATGCGTATACCGGAAAAAGGTAACAGAAGATGCACACATTGGACCGCTGCAGAGGAAAACAAGGGCAGCAAGCGATGAGTACCGAGCCAGGAGAAGGAAGGAGAAGAAGATCCTGCGTAGAAAGAAAAGAGAGCACGTAGTCTCCCAGCTCAAGGAGATCGAAGAGTCCCGCGACCGAAACAACATCCGGAAGTTCTATAAAAAAGCCAAGCAACTGGCTGCTGGCTTTAAGAACAGCGATGGAAACATAGTCACCGACGCGCAGGGAATAGTAGATGTATTTAAGCAGCATTTCCAGCAGCTGCTAAAAGGACAAAATGTAGAGATAGTGACGGGCCAAGAAGAGCACCCGCGTCCAGTCAATGAAGAACCAGTTCCTCCGCCCAGTATAGAAGTTCTTGCAAGAACTATCGAGGCATATTTCTGCTTAATGTCGCATATAAGAATCTATTCTACTGTGTGAACGTCTCAAACCTTTCTGCAACACACTAATAGGCACGTACCAGTGTGGCTTCCGGCCCGGCAGATCAACTGTAGACCAAATCTTCATACTAAGGAAAATCCTGGAAAAGACCAACGAGTTTCAAGTCGAGACACACCAACTCTTCATCGACTTTAAAGCCGCACATAACAGCATTCATCGTCAGGAGCTTTTTGTGGCGATGGCCGGATTCGGGATCCCGTCAAAACTGATCCAGATGTGTAGCATGGCACTAGATAGCAGGTTGGCACTAGATTTCAGCAAGGAGATGCGCTGTCGTGTGATTTCTTCAATCTTGTTCTTGAGCAGATAGCGCGCAGGGCAGGTGTCAACACGGAAGGCACTATCTTCAACAGATCAGTCCAACTCCTGGGGTTTGCGGACGATATAGATATCATCGGTCGATCCCAGCGGCTTTCACGGCTATTGAAGAACAGGCGAAACTAGTTGGCCTTGAAGTGAATGAGGACAAGACTAAATATATGCTATCAACAAACATACAATCATCTGTCCACCGACTAGGACAAAATGTCACTGTTGATAGCAGCAACTTCGAGGTAGTTAAGGAGTTCATCTTCCTCGGGGTAAACATCAACTCCACAAATGACATCTTAGTGCAGATCCGTCGAAGAATTACCATGGGAAACCGCTGCTACTTCGTTTTGGCAAAACAAATGGGTTCAAAACTCCTAACTCGAAGGACAAAGTGCATGCTCTACAGAACCCTTATCCTGCAGGTTCTGCTATACGGCGCCGAGTGCTGGACGATAAGCAGGAAATGAAGTTAATACTGGGATTTTTGGCCCTGTGCGCTAGGAGAGCGAATGGAGGAGAAGATACAACCGCGAACTCTATGAGCTGTACCAAGATGTGGATTTAGTCCGAAAAGCCAAAACTCGTCGACTACATTGGCTCGGCCACATCGAGCGAATAGACAACAATGTTCCAGCCAAGAAGATCTTCGAATCCCAGGCCCCAGGTTCGAGACGACAAGGAAGACCGAACCTCCGTTTTAAAGACCAAGCCATCGCGGATGCCAGAGCGCTCGGTCTGGACAACTGAAAGCAGCGTGCTCTGGATCCCAGAGGGTGGAAGGCTGCCGTATCTCAGGCAGGGACTCTTCACGGGGCGGGAGCCAGTTAAGTAAGTAAGTAAGTAAGTAATGAACTAGAATTAAGTTGAATATTTGGCACCACCAAAAGGTAATACCTCAAAGGTATATCACTTTCTGAGCACCTCTTTTAAAATTTGTAACAAGGTTCCAAACACTTGTCTTTAGAGAAGTAAGAGATTAGTTGTCAAAGCAAAAGGAAGACGTTTTTTAATAAATACAAGTTAATATTTAATTAATTTTTAATATTTCACCATGAGGTTGAACAAATAGTTGTCGATGGTCTTCTTTCTCTGGATTTATTTCAAGTAAACCATTTTCCGAACTCTATTAATAGAATATTGGACTTAGTTTTTCTTAATAATGAAATTAATTACACTATAAGTGAAGCTCTGGATCTTATAGATTCCAATAAAATGCATCACCAAGCCTTACTTTTTGAGATTAATTTTCTTAATTACTCCAGTGATTTAAATAATATTAATTCCGCGTTATCTTATAACTTTTCGAAAACCAATTTCGTTGCTTTACAGGAATATTTGAGTGGTTTTGATTGGGATGAACTGCTGAAATCCCCCCATTTAAAAGGTAACTATGATATATTTTTGGATAAGATCAAATCTGGTTTTGAATTATTTGTACCAAAAACGCGTCTTAACAAAAGGTTTAAAATTCCTTGGTCAGATAAAAGATTAGTTAATTTACGTAACGTAAAAAGGAAAGCTTATTCTCGTTATTCTCGTGAACTTTTTTTGAGATTCAGGAAAGAATATGAATTTTTAAATCGGTTTTTATACAGGCAATATATCTTGTCTGTAGAATCGTCGGTGAAGCGTAATAGCAAATCCTTTTGGAATTACATTAATTCGAAAAGAAATACCACAGGCTTTCCTAAGGTAATGGTAATGGTAAAACGCGTCTTAACAAAAGGTTTAAAATTCCTTGGTCAGATAAAAGATTAGTTAATTTACGTAACGTAAAAAGGAAAGCTTATTCTCGTTATATATCAAATAAAACTAATTCTAACCGTGAACTTTTTTTAGATTCAGGAAAGAATATGAATTTTTAAATCGGTTTTTATACAGGCAATATATCTTGTCGGTGAAGCGTAATAGCAAATCCTTTTGGAATTACATTAATTCGAAAAGAAATACCACAGGCTTTCCTAAGGTAATGGAATTCGAAGATGTAAGTTCAACAGATTTGAAAAGTACGTGTAATTTGTTCGCTGATTCCTTTGAGTCAGTGTACAATAAGTCGCATGTGCAGGTAACGGGAAATCATAACATTATGATTCCTGAAGTTCTGGACATCGGTGTGTTGCAATTCTCGGATGACGATTTAATAAACGCGTTAGAAAAACTAAATTTAAATAGCAACCCTGGCCCAGATGGGATTCCTGTGGTAATATTAAAAAAATGTTTATCATCCGTTTTTCATGCACTTAAAATTATTTTTAACCAGTCTCTTGTAACTGGGAATTTTTAAATGAATGGAAATATTCGTTCATAACACCTATTTATAAAAGCGGTTTAAGGCAAAAAGTAGTAAACTATCGGCCTATATCAAAGCTTTCTGCAATACCAAATTGTTTGAAAGTATTGTTAAGAACAAACTCTTTTTCGCGGTAAAAGAAATTATTTCAAATAGTCAGCATGTCTTTGTTCGTGGTAGATCATGTGCTACTAATTTAGCTTTGTTGACTAATTATATATTTAATAGTTTTGATGAACGATTACAAGTTGATGTACTTTATACTGACTTTACGAAAGCGTTTGACAGGGTGCATCACACACTTCTTTTGGCTAAGCTAAAGTTTTTGGGTTTTCATTCATCAATGCTAAAATGGTTTCGTAATTACCTGACTAATAGAAGGCAAATGGTTAAAGTCGATTGTTTGACTTCTCGCGTTATAGAAGTTACTTCCGGTGTTCCACAGGGCAGTCATTTGGGCCCGTTGCTATTTATATTATTTATAAATGATGTTCATGAAATATTTCAATTTTGTAATGTTTTGACTTTCGCCGATGATTTGAAATTTTTTTCGCGGATAAAAAATGTATCTGATTGCATTCGTTTTCAGTCAGATATTAATAGATTGTCGGAGTGGTGCAATCGTAATGCTTTGGAACTTAACATTTTTAAATGTAAAGTTTTTTCGGCATATCTATTAGTACTACAATTTTGCATAATTATTTTATAAATGATCTTAGACTTCAGCGTTTTAATGAAGTGAAAGATCTTGGTGTCATATTTGACAATAAGTTAAGTTTCTTTTTTCATTATGATTATGTCATTGCCAAGTCTAACTCATTGTTAGGCTTCCTTAAACGTAATAGTAAAGACTTTAGAGATATAAATAGCCTTAAAATTATTTATTGCTCGTTAGTCAGACCTTATTTAGAATATTGTTCCGTAATTTGGGATTCGCCATATGCAGTTCACGAACTTAGATTCCAAAGAGTCCAAAAAAACTTCACGAGGTACGCTGTTCGTAAATTAAATATGTTTGATGAGCTTCCTTATTATGGCAGAAGGTGCAATTTAATTGGTCTGCAAACCTTAAGTTTCAGACGCGATGCAACTTCCGTCATGTTTATTCGCGATATTCTTAATTATCATATTAATTCACCAGAATTGATCTTTCTTTTAAATATATATGCTCCCCCAAAGGTCACTGCGGGTTAGAAGCTTATTTTATACAGATAGGCATAGAACCAATTACGGTAATAATGAGCCTATTACAAGGTGCATAAGCACATTTAATGAATTCTGCAACGGAATTGATTTTTGCTTGTCGCGAGCAGACTTTAAAAAGTCCATTGATGCATTAACTTTAAATTAATTATATTTGTAATTACTTGAAATAGTCTATAAGATGAAGATCGGTAGATGAAGCTTAGTCGCGCAACAAACAACCGCTGCGTAAAGCGATACTGAGAGCTTACACTTAGAGAACGTAGTGTTTTGTGTTTTGCTCTGTGATGGTATGAATATTTAAAATCAAGAGACGTTTACAAAAAGTAAATTAATACCAAAGGCAGTTATAAAAATAGACTGATACCCTATTCACACCGCACTAAAATTCGAGGTTTCCACAAACAGATTTCGAAATCGCGGCAAAGCATTCACACCGAACACAATCCGAGTTTTGTTTGACGTTTCAGTCAGCCATCGAAAAATAAAAGCGAATAAACAATTATTGGGTTCAAATTGCAAGTGCACTACAAGTCCACTATAAGCTAACAACGCCTATGACTTTATATAATTCGCGTGTTCGTCGTTCAAGAAATCGGTAAGCTGACTCTTAGGTGACTTGCAGTTGACTGATAACTCAGTTGAAAATCTGTCAACTACTTGTCAACTGTTTTGTGTAACTTGTGGAATGTATTAATAGGTGCGTTTGCGTTGACAACCCTACCATTGAAACCAGATTCTGAGGAGGTTTCATCGAAACCTCATACAATATCGAGGTTTGAAAATCTCGAAAATGTGTGGGAAACCTCCTGATTTCGATGGACAGCTGAAAAAAACACATCCTGGGATTCGGGTACATAAAAGTCATTTTAGATGGCGTGGAAATCAATATACCGAGTGACAATATAGATTACAAAAAAAAATATCTCTGAAAATATTTGTTTGGCAAAGCTTCACCCATTGAATAGAATTCCTGGAATAAACCTCACGTTATGTATCAAATTTCGGCTAAATTTCGAGTTCTTTTCCATTAGTGTAGCGCGGTCATTTAAATTAAGTCAAAACAAAAAAAAACTGGCAAAATTTTACTTTACCGGAACACTTTCCAAAATCAAAAAAATTTTGCAATCCTCTTCGTTTCAATGCACTGAATTCAAATCCGGAAACATTTTTGAGTATATTTTACCAGCCTCAAAAATCGCCTAAAATTTGTATTCCAGTTGCTTTTTATGCCCTAAACTCAGATCTGTATGTATCAGGGTCATCAATTAACTACACATTTCAAGAGTAAAACTGAATTAATTTTTTTGTACTTTGGAGTTACCACTTAAGAAATGTTGGCACCACTTCATATGCCATTCTCCAAACTTTGGGGCCGGGCCACGTCCAAAAGATAAGAGAGCGCTAAAAAATGATTCCGGAATTGAATTCAGTGCATGAAAATGAACAGGTTTGTAAAAAATTATTGATTTTGGAGAGTGTTCCGGCAAAGTAAAACCTACACAAATATCCTTCACGCGTGAGTCTTGACTAAAACAGCAGCACAGATGAGTAATTATACAGATAGTCGACTGAGAGGATTTTTGGCTCTCCCGCCTATCGTTTTTTATTTGCTTCAAAAAGGCACAGTACTGTGTTCGTATATGTTTTTACATGCAAATCAAATTGAGCCAGCTCACGCACACAATAGCAGTTCTGCGCCTATGAATCCATTTTGGAAAAGATCTCATGTTGACATATTAAAAGTCAAAACTGGGCTGTGTCCAATAACATCCAATAACATGCGACGATTTATAATGAATTTGCAACAGAATAAAATTTTGGTGAATGTTTTTAATTATTATGTAAACTAAAATAATAGTTTTACCAAACAAGCATATTTTTTGGGTAAACATTTTTAAGCAGTTTCGTAAACATTTTGGCAGTTGCGTAAGTTAAACATAAAATAAGGGTTATCATAATTTGTTTGCCAGTAGTTAAATTAATTTAGCAGTTTTAAATTGTCAGTAATAATAAAATAATTTTGGTGACGAGTAAAATAATTAAAATCAAATAATTTTTAAACGGAAATATAATAAAATATTCTGTAAAATTACTAAAATTGTAGGTAAAATAAATAAAAGCTCAATGAATGAAATTAATGAGTAACGCGTGATTAGTTAACTGACCATTTCAGTAATTTAACATAGTATTTCATAAATTCACTGCTATTTTATTCACCGTTATTCACTATTCCAATTCAACGATAATAACGTTATTTAATTTGTTAAACATGATAGAATAAATTTAATAACATTGTTATCTTGGAATTGAAATAGTCAAGTCTACATTTTGTGTTTAAAAATGCATTTGTAGTTTGTCAATTTGCTCGCTCGCTCTCATATGAACGTTCCGAATATGTAGGTATGTAAATATATTAAACTTTCATATGTTCAATAAAAACATAAAAAAACAACCAAAGAATTTAATATACATGAAAAACTAATCCAAAACTATTAACTATAAATATTTTACACCCAAACATTACTAATTTAGTAATATTCATGCAATTATAAAATAATATATACATTTTATCTCACTCTAATAACCAAAATGGAAAAAATATAACAACCCAAGCATGTTTATTTTAAGGCAGATAAAAAATTGAGAACTATTTCTTATAAACGCAAAAAATATTCGCATTTAATTGCAACATTTTTTTTTTATAAACATTTCAATTAAAATATCTATTAAACTTGAACTACGTTAACTCAATACTTCGCAGGACTTCCCCAACACATCCGCTATAATCAGCTGTTTTTTGTTGCCATTTGGAATTCTTGCAAAACTGGCCGCGCTAATGACATATTTTTGACACATGAACCCCTCCATACTTTATTTGACTGGCTCACACGTATTCACAGATAGAACATTTGAGAGAGGATTTTTTCCCCATTTTTAAAAATTTTTTGCGGGTTCAAAGGGACAGAGGTATGCTGAGTCCACTATCTGTATAATTACTCATCTGTGAACAGCAGTCGATGCATGATCCAACGTATCCTTTGTCATAGATGGTATGGGGAAACCAGAAGTATTGGGAAATTCTTTTAACTGTTCCTTCAATTTCCGGGTGACCAATATCGTCGTGGCATAATTTCACAATACGCCATCGTATGCAACGTAGGCCTACAAGTAGCAGTCCGCCTCTCTCTATTTTTCTGAAAAGAAGATTTTTTTTTATCAAGTACCTACACCGCAAATATACCTCTTCCGTTTGTCAGAGACATTCTGACCGTTGACGATTTGTATTATTTCCAGAAATCTGGAGTCTTATTTCTGCAAGGATAGTAACCAGTCATCAGCTTGTAGTTTTATCACCATCACCTTCACACTACCGTGGTCGACTACTGGGGCTGTTTCAACGAGATCGCGGGTCATGGAACCACATGTTTCAAATCCTCTCCAGGACGATGAATAATGGTATAATCGTATTCGAGTAATTTCAGGAACCATCTAGCTATACGGCGAACTATCGGCTTTGTTGATCATAGACTGGATATTGCAGCACAGTCGGTCACGATAGTAAAACTCTTTCCTTAAAGATACATTCGAATATGCTGACATCATTCTACTACGGCTAGAACTTCGAATTCGTAGATGTGAAAATGATGTTCGGCATCTTTGCAATTCTGGCTGAAGTACGAGACTGCCTTAGATTCTCCGTTGTCCTTTTTTTGCAATAAGATAGCAACTATGTCTACACTTCTTGCATTCGTATGTACTTGGTGTTCCTTGTTTACGTTGTAAAATGTAAAAACTGATTCGTCGCTTAAAAGTTTTATCATCCGTTTATATATGTTCTTACAGTCAGGTGTCCAGCGAAACTCTGCGTCCATCCTTGTCGGTCGCGTTAAAGGCGTAGAGATGTGTGTATAGTTGGCGATAGATTTCCTAAAAAACCCTGTAAGACCCAAGAATCTTACCAAAGTCTTACTTTCGTTGCATTACCCGGTACGGGAAATTTCTGGATCGCGTCGTTTTTATATTGCCCAGGCTTCACACAATCCGTATCGAGAATAGGTCCAAACAAATGTACCTCACTTTCAAAAAAAAAACACTTAGAGCTGCGAAGTATCTCTTGTAGAAAATTACCGAGATTCTGAAGTCCCTTCTCGGATGTTAACCTCGTCAACAAAACTTACGACACAGCCTTCCAATGGTTTGACAACCTCTGTCATCATTCGCTAAAAATAAACAGCGAATTCTTTAACCCAAAGGGCTGCGATTGAAATCACACTGTCCGTGGTGCGTCACAAAGGCAGTAAACGGTTTAGACTCTTCTGAAATCTCGTTTTGATAAAACCCGGAGATGAGATCTGACGTAGTAAAATACATTTATCCAGCCAGCGAAGAGATAACACCATCGACGGTAGGCATCAGCCATCGTTGTTTTTCTGTAATGCCATAAGGTTTGTTTTTGAACTAGGACGATCGGAGACGCGTACGCAGATTTTGACGGACGAATACAGTTCGTGAATTGGCAGGCGTCGTCTGGGTGGTGTTGCCAACGAAATACGGCTTGACTGACACTATATTACGTGTTAGATGTCATTTCACCCACGAAAGTTTTGCGCAGTTTGCCAAGCTGTTGTGTTAGCATCTCCACAGAGCGCTGGAGACCACCGACATCGTCCCGAAGCTTGTTTACTTGCAACACGTCTTCGGGCGCTAAAAATTAATATCTCCTCGTGCGATTTCCGCGATATCATCGTGCACTTCGTCGACCATATCGAGCACTGGCGGTATTTCGTGTACAATGTCACACCGTTATATGTGCGCTATGAAACTTCTTCCGCGAATATTGAAATGTTTTCCCTTTCTCAGTGGCTGAATAATGACCAACTTTTATTTTATCCAATTCAATTTACACGTTCCTGATGGTTTATGATTGAAGCGATATGGTGTCTGAATAGGTATATCAATACCCATATCTCAATACTTACTTTACTTAACGGGCTCCCGACCCGTGAAGAGTCCCTGTCTGAGATACGGTAGCCTTTCACACTCTGCGATCCCGAGCACGCTGCTTCCAGTTGTCCAGACCAAGTGCTTTAAAACGGAGGTTCGGTCTTCCTTGTCGTCTCAAACATGGGGGCTGGGATTCGAAGATCCTCTTGGCTGGAGGGTTGTTGTCCATTCGCTCGATGTGGCCGAGCCGATGTAGTCGACGAGTTTTAGCTTTTCGGACTACATGCACATCTTGGTACAGCTCATAGAGTTCGCAGTTGTATCTTCTCCCCAATTCGCTCTCCTCGCACACAGGACCAAATATCCGTCGAAGGATTTTTCTTTCAAAGGATCCCAGTATTAACTTCATTTCCTGCTTATCGTCCAGCACTCGGCGCCGTATAGCAGAACCTGCAGGATAAGGGTTCTGTAGAGCATGCACTTTGTCCTTCGAGTTAGGAGTTTTGAACCCATTTGTTTTGCCAAAACGAAGTAGCAGCGGTTTCCCATGGTAATTCTTCGACGGATCTGCACTAAGATGTCATTTGTGGAGTTGATGTTAACCCCGAGGAAGATGAACTCCTTAACTACCTCGAAGTTGCTGCTATCAACAGTGACATTTTGTCCTAGTCGGTGGACAGATGATTGTATGTTTGTTGATAGCATATATTTAGTCTTGTCCTCATTCACTTCAAGACCAACTAGTTTCGCCTGTTCTTCAATAGCCGTGAAAGCCGCTGGGATCGACCGATGATATCTATATCGTCCGCAAACCCCAGGAGTTGGACTGATCTGTTGAAGATAGTGCCTTCCGTGTTGACACCTGCCCTGCGCGCTATCTGCTCAAGAACAAGATTGAAGAAATCACACGACAGCGCATCTCCTTGCTGAAATCTAGTGCATGTTGAAACAGTTCAGATGAGCTCTGCCAACCTGCTATCTAGTGTCATGCTACACATCTGGATCAGTTTTGACGGGATCCCGAATCCGGCCATCGCCACAAAAAGCTCCTGACGATGAATGCTGTTATGTGCGGTTTTAAAGTCGATGAAGAGTTGGTGTGTCTCGACTTGAAACTCGTTGGTCTTTTCCAGGATTTTCCTTAGTATGAAGATTTGGTCTACAGTTGATCTGCCGGGCCGGAAGCCACACTGGTACGTGCCTATTAGTGTGTTGCAGAAAGGTTTGAGACGTTCACACAGTAGGATAGATTCTTATATGCGACATTAAGCAGAAATATGCCTCGATAGTTCTTGCAAGAACTTCTATACTGGGCGGAGGAACTGGTTCTTCATTGACTGGACGCGGGTGCTCTTCTTGGCCCGTCACTATCTCGACATTTTGTCCTTTTAGCAGCTGCTGGAAATGCTGCTTAAATACATCTACTATTCCCTGCGCGTCGGTGACTAGGTTTCCATCGCTGTTCTTAAAGCCAGCAGCCAGTTGCTTGGCTTTCTTATAGAACTTCCGGATGTTGTTTCGGTAGCGGGACTCTTCGATCTCCTTGAGCTGGGAGACTACGTGCTTTCTTTCCTTTCTACGCAGGATCTTCTTCTCCTTCCTTCTCCTGGCTCGGTACTCATCCCTTGCTGCCCTTGTTTTCCTCTGCAGCTGTCTAATGTGTGCATCTTCTGTTACCTTTTTCCGGTATACGCATACATCATCGTACCACCGGATTTTTCTCTGGGGTGGCTGGATGATGTCGCGATACTGAGACCACTGGTTGTTGGCGTCTGTGGTAGGTGAATGCACGGTGGGGAGTTTCTCACTCAGGCGCTCTTTGTAGGCTCTGACGACTCCTGATATGCTCTTTTGGGCAGTTCGCAGCTTCTTCTCGTTGGACAGTCGAGCTCTAAATCTAGCTGCAACGAGAAAATGGTCAGAGTCGACGTTTGCCCCTCTGTTAGTGTGCACGTTCAAGATGTTGGGTGCGTGCCTCGCATCGATTAGCACATCGTCGATTTGCTTGGCGGTTCGAGCGTCTGGAGAGCGCCATGTTGCTGTGTGGATCCTTAGTCGCGGAAACCAAGTGCTACTTATCACCGTATTACAAGCTGCTGCAAAGTCAATTACAATCACAAGGCCCATATCTCAATAACCATTCACCAATCACCAAATCTGTCAAAACAATGTTAAAGGTGATTGCTACTCGTCTTGTTGCACGAGACAGGTAGATTTTATGTGAATGAAAGAAGAGGGTAGATTGCACCAATAATCTATCGAAAATTTACTTTCAAGTTGAACTCTCGGTGTGGGCATGAGCGTTTCGGTGCCTAACCATATCACTTTTGACAGAAATCTTCATTCGGTATGTGCGTTGGAAAAGTGAAGACCAATAACCAAGTACATAAGAGCAAAAAAATATTGGACTTCCGTAGAGAAATAATTTTTTGATTGGCGTTCCCAATCTGCTAAACTATCTTTCTTTCGAATGGGATTATTTTTTTTTACGTTTTGTATATGAAGACAAGTAAAACTTCGGGTTGAAATGTGTAAATATTTATTGTCTATTAAGTCCTTAAGAAATGCACATTGTCCATTTCTTTGGATTTATTTTCTGTTTTTATTTGCTTTTATGGGGTTGTGTTCTTTTGTGTAAAGATAAATGAAAAGGGTTTAAAAAAGTATCTAAAAGAAAAACGCATACATCATCGTACCACCGGATTTTTCTCTGGGGTGGCTGGATGATGTCGCGATACTGAGACCACTGGTTGTTGGCGTCTGTGGTAGGTGAATGCACGGTGGGGAGTTTCTCACTCAGGCGCTCTTTGTAGGCTCTGACGACTCCTGATATGCTCTTTTGGGCAGTTCGCAGCTTCTTCTCGTTGGACAGTCGAGCTCTAAATCTAGCTGCAACGAGAAAATGGTCAGAGTCGACGTTTGCCCCTCT
The DNA here is from genome assembly GCA_963576555.1 of Ferdinandea cuprea. Lineage (NCBI taxonomy): Eukaryota > Metazoa > Arthropoda > Insecta > Diptera > Syrphidae > Ferdinandea > Ferdinandea cuprea. Next base: position 33,786,766 of record OY754962.1, read on the forward strand.
GTTAGTGTGCACGTTCAAGATGTTGGGTGCGTGCCTCGCATCGATTAGCACATCGTCGATTTGCTTGGCGGTTCGAGCGTCTGGAGAGCGCCATGTTGCTGTGTGGATCCTTAGTCGCGGAAACCAAGTGCTACTTATCACCGTATTACAAGCTGCTGCAAAGTCAATTACAATCACAAGGCCCATATCTCAATAACCATTCACCAATCACCAAATCTGTCAAAACAATATTAAAGGTGATTGCTACTCGTCTTGTTGCACGAGACAGGTAGATTTTATGTGAATGAAAGAAGAGGGTAGATTGCACCAATAATCTATCGAAAATTTACTTTCAAGTTGAACTCTCGGTGTGGGCATGAGCGTTTCGGTGCCTAACCATATCACTTTTGACAGAAATCTTCATTCGGTATGTGCGTTGGAAAAGTGAAGACCAATAACCAAGTACATAAGAGCAAAAAAATATTGGACTTCCGTAGAGAAATAATTTTTTGATTGGCGTTCCCAATCTGCTAAACTATCTTTCTTTCGAATGGGATTATTTTTTTTTTACGTTTTATATATGAAGACAAGTAAAACTTCGGGTTGAAATGTGTAAATATTTATTGTCTATTAAGTCCTTAAGAAATGCACATTGTCCATTTCTTTGGATTTATTTTCTGTTTTTATTTGCTTTTATGGGGTTGTGTTCTTTTGTGTAAAGATAAATGAAAAGGGTTTAAAAAAGTATCTAAAAGAAAGAGGATTATCACATTTTAACGAAAAGTAGTAAGTTTATCACAGAGGAAATTAACCAGGATGTGCGTAGATTGATTGACAGTTTTCAAACTTAAAATCAACAAAAGCAGGTACCTACCTTTGTTTTTTTGTTCCACTTTCGTAGTACGCCAACAAGCTTCTGTAAATTCTGGTAAATACTTATCTACCATTTATTTTGTCTATCACTTTTTCAGTAAGCGAACGAGTTTATTCCAATGTGTAAAGTTTCTTCGCGTAGTTTTGTGTTCAGAAAATTTAAAAGTGTCAAATTTGTAATATTTAACAAAAGAATCTCATTTCTATCAAAATTTCAGTCCCTACACTTCAGTGTAGAAATAAGAAAAACCCTTTAAATTTAATAGTGTGTATCACAAACAACCAGAAAGAAATACAAAATGTTACCACATGTCAGTTTCCATAAGCTTAAAAAATTTAAAAAATATTTGGAAAAATATCAACGAAAAGTTACCTATTCTTTTTGTTATAACTTTAATTATTAAGACTTCCTCAATTTGCCAACGAGTTTGTGTACTTTGTAGTAAACATTTTATTAAAATCTTCGTTTGTATAGCACGCAAACGGTTTGCGCCCTATTAGAATTAAGTGAAAACATGTACCTTTAAAGGGATGAAATAATTGATTCGTTCAATATGATGGAATGCTCAAATTCAATTCAAATTTCTCTGATTTATGATGGATGTGTAAAGGCTGAACTATAATTTTCGAAAGCTCTTGGAAACATGTCAAAACCGAACCTAAAAGTGATTGTCTTTGTTAAACAGTTTTTCAACTGCGAACGGTTCTAGTAAAAATAGAAGCCCGTTTAGAATTTTCAGAAAACATTTACCTTTAAAGGGATGAAAAAATTGATTAATTTAATATGATGAGATGTTAAAAAATTTCATAATAATAATAATTTATGGTGGTGAGTAAGAGCTGAACTCTAGTTTTGGAAAGCACTCGGAAACTTATGTCAAAACCGAACGAAAAGTGTCAATGTCTTTGTTAACCCTCACATGGGCGACAATTCTTGCCCTTAATCAGTGCTTTATTAACCAAGGTTAATACTATTCCCCATTAGTAAGGGGAATCCCATACTGATGTGATAACTATTGAAAAATATTTTTTTATAATTTTTTCAAAATGTTTCAAATATTTAGGAACTGGCTCTAAATAAAAATCAATTTGGACAAAAAGTTTCCAAGATATGACAAAATAAAAATGCTCATATTAACCCTGGTTAATAAAGCACGTGTGAGGGTTAAACAGTTTCTGACGAAATGGAACAAACAATCATTAAAGTCGCAATACATGCCAAATTGCGTGTGTTCGAATAGCTACGTACATACGTGGTCCTACGTAGCATTTCGACAATTATAGTTGCCCCTTAATTTTATAAAAAATTCGACTGTGTCACATTCCTGTGCACCATATACTGAAAAAAAAACATTTGGACTCGGTCTCACAAAATACTCAGATCTTATTTTTAGTAGTAGGGCAACTTCACAGTTATCATATTAAAATAGATTTAAGAATAAATTTCATTATTATAATATGGAAATCGAATTGACGAAGGGGGTTCGCATTGATTTGGACTGTTGGTTAATTTTTCAATTGGAAACAATAAAATAATGTTATGCAGTAATAATTTATACAAAAACATCTGTTTTTGTAACGTGCGTATTAATTATTATTTAAAAAGTGAATATTAAGTTTGTATTTTTACAGAAAACTCAAAGGCAAAGGAAATTTATTATTAATAGGCTAAATATTGCATCTTATTTAGGACTCATTTTAAAAACTTATAGAAAAGTTGAATAGTCACAATCACATTTCACATTTTGTTGATAATATTTTTTGTATATTTCTTCTAGCGAAAACTATTCTAATCGCTTAAATATGTGACTCTATGCGTTAGTACATGTATTAAAATAGATATATATTTCAGGAAGTTTATTAACTTTTTCGCAGATGAAGTAGTTTATTAACTTTCATCTACTTGTAGTTCTTATTGTAATCATATGCAAATCAAATAGCTGTCAAACTTGTAAAGGATAAGTCCCGCCATTTTTGGTCAAATCGTATGAAAACTTGTGTTTGGAAATCCACGTTTAAATTTAAAATCAAGAGACGTTTTAAAAAGTTAAATTAATACCAAGGCAGTTATAAAAATAAGCTTATCACTGCGTTTTGATTCTTAAAATAATTTTCGGTCTAAACAAATGTAATTCTACCTAGCCCTTGTAAAAACAATTTGGAAAAAGTACATGATAATTGAAATTAAATATGTTGAAGTGTATATTTTCTCATATTGAATAGATTTTGTGGCCAAGTGCCAGAATAATGACCGAAGAAACATTAAAAACTGTAAAAAAAATTCTGGTTCAATGCAAGCAATCTCAAGCTTCACCCATTGAATAGATTTCCTAGAATAAACCTCACTTTATATGTCAAATTTTCGGCTCAATCTAAAATTAATTTCGAGTTCTTTTTCATTAGTGTAGCGTGATCATTCAAATTAAGCAAAAGCTAAAAAAAAATGGCAGAATTTTACTTTGCCGGAAAACTCTCCAAAGTCAAAAAAAATTTGCAATCCTCTTGGTATAAATGCACTGAATTCAAACTTGGAAACATATTTGGCTAGATTTTACTTTACTGCTCAGAGAGCTTCGAAAATGGCCAATGAAATGGTACCACCATTTCTGGATGAAGTGTCCGCGACAAATATTTTTCAATAGGAAGGTAGTTCTTCAAATTATTTTATGTACTCTCGGGGAAAGTGCTTAACGACAAACAGGCGCCTATAGCAAAAGTACCCGGATGGCCCGCTTTTGCGGGATTAAGAGATTTCAACACTATATCCGCTTCGTTGCTTCGCCCGGGGTTTGTGCTTTTCGTCAGGCAGGAGCTAACGACAGCAGTTTCATATGTAAACAAAATAATTTTAAGCGGTACCTATTGAACAATATTTGCTGAAATAAAACTTTTTTATTCAATTAACCAAACTTATTGGCAGGCCTCGCTTAAACGAAAAGAGAGAGCGCCCAAGAATGTCTCCGGATTTGAATTCAGTGCATGAAAATAAACAGGATTGCAAAATTTATTGATTTTAGAGAGTGTTCCTGTAAGATAGAAAACAAATATTCTTTACGCGTGGCTCTCGACTAAAACAGTAGTCGATACATGATCCAACGTATCCTTTGTCATATTTCCTGGTATAGGGAAACCAGAAGTATTGGGAAATTCTATTAACTGTTCCTTCAATTTCCGGGTGACCAATATCGTCGTGGCATAATTTCACAATACGCCATCGTATGCAACGTAGGTCTACAAGTAGCAGTCCGTCTCTCTCTATTTTTCTGAAAAGAAGATTTTTTTAATCAAGTGCCTACTCGCAAATATACCTCTTCCGTTTGTCAGAGCCATTATGACCGTTGACGATTTGTATTATTTCAAGAAATCTGGAGTCTTGTTTCTGCAAGGATAGTAAACAGTCATCATCAGCTTGTAGTTTTATCATCATCACCTTCACACTACCGTGGTCGACTACTGGGGCTGTTTCAACTAGAGCGCGGGTCATGGCACCACATGTTTCAAGTCCTCTCCAGGACGATGAATAATGGTATAATCGTATTCGAGTAATTTCAGGAACCATCTAGCTATACGCCGAACTATCGGCTTTGTTGATCTTAGACTGGATATAGCTACACAGTCGGTCACGATAGTAAAACTCTTTCCTTAAAGATAGATTCAAATATGCTGACATCATTCTACTACGGCTAGAACTTCGAATTCGTAGCTGTGATAATGATGTTCGGCATCGGAGCAATTCCGGCTGAAGTATAAGACTGCCTTAAATTCACCGTTGTCTTCTTTTCGCAATAAGATGGCCGCTATGTCTACACTTCTTGCGTCCGTATGTACTTGATACGTCGTAAATTGTCAAAACCGATTCGTTTCTTAAAAGTTTTATCATCTATTTATGCTTTCTTACAGTCGGGTGTCCAGCGAATCTCTGCGTCCAACCCTGTCAGTCGCAGTTCAGACTCTTCTGAAATCTCGATCTGATAATACCCGGCTATGAGATCTAACGTAGTGAAATATATTTTTCCAGCCAATGAAGAGATAACACGAACTAGGCAACAGCCATGGTATTGTTTTTCGGTAATGGCATTCAGTTCGCGATTCGCCGTTTTGTTTTCAAACTAGGACGATCGGAGACGCGTACGCAGATTTTGACGGACGAATAATATAATGTTCCAACAGTTCGTTTGCTATACGCTCTGCCGTTTGTCATTTCGGAATTGGGATGGACTATGGCTTTTTAACAATAGGTTTTGATGATGTAAGCGATATTGTCCCGATTTCATTGAAATTTTCGCCGAAGCATTCTATGTACGAATTCAGTTTAGAGATTTGTTGATGCTTCTGATAAGCACTCATCTTATACCCAACGTTAACTTCACCACCGAGCAGTTACCATTCTCGCTAATTTCTCGACCTTGTGACAAAGTTGGTCCCGATTAGCGTACCGTATTTTATTATTGTGTTGTCGACAATCAAGAGTTCGTTGTCTTAGTTGCAACTGTCGATAGTTAGTCTATATTTTATCTCGCCGAAGCCATGTAATAATTGGTTACACGAATTCATGTCACTTCCGCATTGAATGGCAGAACTGTGTGTGATAAGCTTCGTGCAGCTGCCTGAATCGATGACTGCGCGACACTTCAGACCGTTTACATGTATTTCTTTGGTTAGTTCGTTATTACCATTTTCGATTACGTTTACTGGCGCGACGTTTCGCAACGGACAATCTTTGGTTTCGTGACCAATTACAGCACACCTTTAGCAACGCGGTCTCCTTTGCGGTTGTTTCAGATTCTGGAGATATGCCACAAAGTTTCGGTCTCTGTGGATGGTTCCCGATTGGCGCGGAAAGCTTTCTCTTTGTTTTCTAATGTAAACCGACGTGGTGGAGCACTATTCTAGACAATGTTTTTTGAATTCGCGACAACGTTATAAAAGGTTTTTAGCAAATCTGAACACCGATCATAGTTCACAGCAGAGTGTTTTTCGCAGACTATCATCGTACTAGGAGATGTCAATATCAATATTAAAGACGAGAATAACTCACTTGTTCTAAAATATATGGAAATGATGGCGTCGAAAGGGTTGACAAGTGTCATCAAACAACCGACACGTGTTGACGTATCAAAAAATACGGCGTCGTTAATTGATCATGTATATGCTAGCATTACGAAACTCAATATTAACTCTGCAGTTATAGAAACCGATCTATCTGATCATTACGCCGTCTTATATGCTACAGAAGATTTAAATAAAACAGAAACTTCTTGTGAATTTGAAGTCAAACGTATTAATCAGCAGAAAGTTAATGAACTTATCGAACTGACAGACTGGCAATACCTACTTCGAGAAAATGACGTCGAGGCACTATACAACAATTTTGTTCGAGAAATGAATAAAATATACGTTGAAGCATGCAAAACGACCACAACAAAAAGAACACGTATACATAAGCCATGGATCACGCCAGAAATAATTCCAATGTGCAAACAAAGGGATGAGTTATACAGGAGGTGGAAAAACAACCCCAGATGTAAGACGTTTGAGAGTGAATACAAGAAACTTCGAAACATAGTTAACAAGAATATACAATTGATAAAAGCAAATTTTTACAAACGAAAATTCTTAAATGCAAATAATGACCCAAGGAAAACGTGGAGAATCGTTAACGAACTGCTTGGAAGAAAGAAACGTTCAGTAGATGAAACTATCAAAATTAATTTTCCAAATGCGTCCGAATCCAAGGGCTTAAAAGACATTGTGGAGGAATTCGCGGAGCGGTTTTCGAAACAAGCGGCGAGTATTATGCATGCATGTGACACTAAAACCTCTTACCATGAGAGCTGGGAACTTCAACAAAGTATCTATATAGAGGAAGCAACGGAACCTGAAGTTTACGAGATATTGTGTCAACTAAGCAACACAAAAAGTCCTGGAGCAGACAACATAAGACCAGTCGATCTCAAACTGAATGCAATGTATCTCACCCCTGTAATCACAAAGATTATAAACCTTAGTTTGTGTCAGTGTCATGTACCAAAGCTTATGAAAACATCTTTAATACGGCCAATATACAAAGGAGGGATAAAAAAAGACACGGCAAACTATAGGCCAATTTCAATTCTGCCAGCGGTTGAAAAATGTCTGGAAGAGATAGTCGTTAAACGTCTTAATTGTTTCATGTTGAAGCACAGAGTGATTCACCCAAACCAGTTTGGATTTCAAAAATGCAAGAGCACCCAATTGCTACTGGGAGAGTTTACCAATGTGGTTAATGCGGGGCTAAATAAAAATCATCACGTCCTTGTTCTATTTATAGACTTCAGCAAAGCCTTTGATACTTTGACACCCGAAAAACTCGTCGAAAGTCTCAGCAAATTGGGAATGAGAGGTTTGCTGGCAAGATGGCTCAAAAGTTATCTGACTGATAGAGTAATCCAAGTCAAGGTATCTAATATGTTAAGCCAAAAAAAGACGTGCGAATACGGTGTACCACAAGGTTCCAAATTAGGGCCCATTTTATTCATTCTTTTTACAAATGAACTGTTAAGAACGTTTAAGAAATCAATTGCCTATGCCTATGCCGATGATATCGCAATCGTTGTAAGACACAAAGACTTGCAGTTAGCCGATAAGATATTGCAAGACGAATTCAACGCTGTATCTGAATGGTGTCACGATAACGGTCTGGTGATAAACGCAGACAAAACCAAAGTGATGCACATTCGGACTCCATCAAAGCCAACTGAAACAATTGAAATCTTTCATCGTAATGATCGCTGTCCAGTACAAAGAAGCAGCAACGCGATTGAGGTAGTCAAAGCGGTTAAATATCTTGGAGTTACCATTGATGAGCACTTTCTGTGGCGTGAGCACATCAATAACCTGCGTCTTCAACTTAAGAGCACTTTATTTGCAATGGTGTATCTTAAGCGTTACTCGCATATGGAGGTACAAAAGCAGGTGTACTACTCGTTGGCTGAGTCACGCATTCGATACGGGATTCTGGCCTGGGGAAACGCAGCAAAAACCCATCTGGATAAGATATCTAAATCACAACATCGTCTTCTTAAAATAATTAGGCCTGTTAATTCAACTTTCAAAGTTTTAGATGTGAAGGCACTTTTCCAGATGACAACATTGCTTACCTATATGAACGACCAAAGGTTTTCCCGACCCATAAGCCACCCACAAAACACCCGAAGACGAGCCAGAGGGTTGCTTGAAGTTCCACAAGCTTACAACACGTATGGTGATAGAGAGCTGCGATGCACGGTCCCTAAATTAGTGAACTCGCTGCCACAATTTTTAAAAGTAATTCCTAATTTCAAAAAAAGAAAAAAAGAATTAAAAAAACATTTAATTGAACTTTATTTTGTGAATTAGAAAGCTAAAGAATTTTTTTTAAAAAACACTATTATAATTGTATCCTAATTGTAAACAAAAATATTTTCAACTTAAATCATTTCAAAGTTAACTTATTAAATTTATGCTTAACCATCTGCAGATAAGCACTCTGCTTTGCAGGTAATACATGTAAATGAAAACTTCTTTTGTACAAATAAAATCCATTGAATTGAAAAAAAAAAAAAAAAAAAAAAAAATTTACGCCGATCACCACATAGCTTATGATTGACTTTTCGTCCAAATTGCCACATCGCCCTAATGATAAAACTCGGTAATAGTACAACATGATGCCATCATTTGTACGTGAATATCCACGGTGAAAAACGCTACGAACTCTGACCATTCACGAATGATTGGATGCACGTTTACCCATAACTTGGCTAGTCCCCTCAAAGTTATGGCACAAAGTTATATACACCCTCGATAAACTAAATGGATTTAAATGAATCCTCTTGGCTGGAGCGTTGTTGTCCACTCGCTCGATGTGGCCGAGCCAATGTAGTCGACAAGTTTTAGCTTTCCTGCTTATCGTCCAGCACTTGGCGCCATATAGCAGAACTGGCAGGATAAGGCTTCTGTAGAGCATGCACTTTGTCCTTCGAGTTAGGAGTTTCGAACCCATTTGTTTCACCAAACCAAGGTAGCATCGATTTCTTAGGGTAATTGTTCGACGGATCTCCACTAAGATGTCATTTTTGGAGTTGATGTTTTCCCCGAGGTAGATGAACTCCTTAACTACCTCGAAGTTGCTGCTATCAACAGTGACATTTAGTCCTAGTCGGTGGACAGATGATTTGTTTGTTGATAGCATATATTTAGTCTTGTCCTTATTCACTTCAAGGCCAACTAGTTTCGCCTGTTCTTCAATAGCCGTGAAAGCCTCTTCACGGCACGCTGGGATCGACCGATGATATCTATATCGTCCGCATACCCCAACAGTTAGACTAATCTGTTGAAGATAGTGCCTACCGTGTTGACACCTGCCCTGCGCACTATCTGCTCAAGAACAAGTTTGAAGAAATCACGCGAAAGCGCATCTCCTTGCCAAAATCCGGTGCATGTTTGAAAGAGTTCAGATGAGCTGCTGCCAAACTGCACATTGCATCGCGTGTTATCTAGTGACATGCGACACATCTACATCAGTTTTGACAGGATTCCGAATTCGGCCATCGCCACAAAAGCTCGTTGGTCGTTGGTCTTTTCCAGGATTTGCCTTAGTGTGAAGATTTGGTCTACAGTTGATCTGCCGGGCCGGAACCCACAGTGGTACGTGCCGATTAGTGTGTTGCAGAAAGGTTTGAGACGTTCACCCAGTACGTTGGATAGGATCTTATACGCGACATTAAACAAAGATATGCCTCGATAGTTCTTGCACGACATAGGATCGCCTTTCTTGTAGATGGGACATATGGAGCTGATGGTCCAGTCATCGGGCATGCAACCTCCACCCAAACTTGGTTGATGATTTGGTGCATGCGCCCTACCATAACATCAGCTCCGTATTTGAAAAGCCCTGCAGGTAGACCATCAGAGCCGGCGGCCTTGTTTTTCGTTAGCTTTTTTATAGCTAAGCCAACCTCTTCTATACTGGGCGGAGGGACTGGTTCTTCATTGACTGGACGCGGGTTCTCTTCTTGCCCAATCACTCTCTCTACATTTTGTCCGTTCAGCAGCTGCTGGAATTGCTGCTTAAATACATCTACTATTCTCTGTGCGTCGGTGACTAGGTTTCCATCGCTGTTACGAAAAGCCTGTGTTCCGGTCTTAAAGTCAGCAGCCAGTTGCTTGGCTTATAGAACTTCCGGATGTTGTTTCGGTCGCGGGATTCTTCAATCTCCTTGAGCTGGGAGACTGCGTGCTCTCTTTTATTTATACGCAGGATCTTCTTCTCATTCCTTCTCCTGGCTCAGTACTCATCCCTTGCTGCCCTTGTTTTCCTCTGCAGCGATCCAATATGTGCATCTTCTGTTACCTTTTTCCGCTATACGCATACATCATCATACCACCGGCTTTTTTTCTGGGGTGGCTATTATCCTAGGGTGGTTTCGGCTATCTCCTTGATGATTTCGCCATACTGAGACCACTGGTTGTTGGCGTCTGTGGTATGTGAATGCACGGTGGGGAGTTTCTCACTCAGCCGCTCTCTGGCGACTCCAGATGTGCTAAGGCGTCCAACGTCGAATTTCTTCTTTTGGGCAGTTCGCAGCCTCTTCTCGTTGGACAGTCGAGCTCTGAATCTAGCTGCAACAAAAAAATGGTCTGAGTCGACGTTTTCCCCCGGTAAGTGTGCACGTTCAAGATGTTGGATGCGCGCAACGCATCGATTAGCACATGGTCGATTTGGTTGGCGGTGTGGATCCTTAGTCGCGGAAACCTAGTGCTACTTATCACCGTATTACAAGCTGCTGCAAAGTCAATTAGTCGGTAGCCGTTATCTGTTGTCGTTTCGTGGAGGCTGTGCTTACCAACTAATCCACCGAAGATGTTTTCCTTGCCGACTTTAGCATTGATGTCCCCGAGTACAATTTTGACATCGTACTCCGGACAGGCTCCATAGGCTCCGTCCAAGAGGTCATAGAATTCCTCCTTGATAGGATCCTTAGCCTCGTCGGTAGGGGCGTGTGCACATATTAGGCTAGTGTTTTGGAATGTAGCTCTGATGCAGATCACAGCCAGGAGATCACTTATCGGCTTGAAGTCCATTACCTTCGATCTAAGCCGATTCCCACGACGAATCCGCATCCTAACACGTGCAATCTTTTGTTACAACTTTAATAAATATCGCTATTTTGTCTTTTTTAGAGTTCCTGATCCTATCCATCTTATCTCCTGGAACGCGGTAATGTCGGCCTTTTACCGCAAGAAGACAGATTCAATTTTTTGAGTACCACCTGGAGTTTAGATTAGCCGCACATTCCAGGTACACACTCGCATGTCCGTTAACGTTCCGGGTCTATTTTGCCTTTGAGGTACATTTATATCCGAGGCTGCCATAGTCTCTCCCATAACTATATGTTTTTCACGTGGTCGGGAAGTTACCTCGACGGCACAACTCCCAACCTAGAGGGCCAGGCCCTGTTCTTGACCCTAGGACAGTAGGCCGGTAATTCCGGTGCCAGTAACCCACTTCGGGAGTGTGAGTGCTGACATTGACCCATCAAGGGCTCATCCGCCACCAACTCTATTCAACACCCTGGCTTAGAGTTGGATATCCCTATAGGCCTGGGCTTCAAATAAGTCGAAGCAGCTCATATAGGGAGATCACTTAACTAGAACTGTGGACGCCGCCGTTGATCTATCCGTAGAATACGTCCGCCGCCGTCCGGAAACAGGAGTGAGCTGGCACTCCTCCCCCCTCTTTCGATCAACGACCTTACACAGGGTTTCGTTACCCCATCTCCAGTCGAGGTACTAGGCACCCAGCAGTCACCACTGGGAGGTGAGAAGTAGGAGTTAATGGTGTTATGCTAAAGTGACAACGCTTGTGTTCTCATATAATCGCAATCACCATCCTTTTGATCACCAAAAATTCTAGTTCACTTTTAAAATTTCTTCTCCTAAATTCACCAATTAAAATTGGTAAATATCATTTTATACTTAAACAAATGTATATTTTTATTTTTCGAAACTCAGGTTTTTATACGATTTGACAGATAATGCCGTGACTTATCCTGGGATTAGGTTTCTGCCGAATTCCGCTAGATCCGGTATGACCGGGTGTCAATTAACGAATGGAAAAGTTTTCCCGCGACACCTGGTAGAAAAACATGAATATATGGAGACCTTTACAAGTTTGACAGCTAATTGATTTGCATATGACTACAATAAGAACTACAAGTAGATATAAGTTAATAAATTACTTTATCTGCGAAAAAGTCAATAAACTTCCTAAAATATATTTCAATACATGTACAAACCCTTATAGTCGCATATTTAAGCGATTAGAATAGTTTTCGCTAGAAGAAATAAACAAAAAATATCCTCAACAAAATGTGAAATATGATTGTGAATATTAAACTTTTGTATAAATTTTTAAAATGAGTTCTAAATATGATGCAATATTTAGCCTATTAATAATGGATTTCCTTTGTCTTTGAGTTTTCTGTAAAGATAAAAACTTAATATTCACTTTTTAAATAATAATTAATACGCACGTTACAAAAACAGATGTTTAATTAGTCCATATTATTATTATATTGTTTCCAATTGCAGAACTAACCAACTGCCTAAACCGATGCGAAATTTTACCGCCAGGGGTAAGCCTCCATTCGTCGATTCGATTTCGATTTTATAATAATGCAATTTATTCTTAAATCCATTTTAATATGTTAATTGCGAAGATTCCCTACCACTAACAATAAGATATGAGTATTTTGTGAGACCTAATTCAAATGTTTTTTATTCAGTAAATGGTGCACATGAATGTCACACAGCTGAATTATTTATAAAATTAATGATCAACTATAATTGTCGGATTGCGACGTATTACCACGTATGTACGTAGCTAGTCGAACACACGCAATTTGGCATTTATTGCGACTTTAATAACTGTTTGCTAGATTATTACCTTTAATATTGTTTTGACAGATTTAGTGATTGGTGAATGGTTATTGAGATATGGGTGTTGTCGTTAGTTTTTCAGTGTTCTTCTCTGTGTTTTTGCATTTCTTCTTCGTATGGGTGTTATGTGCTTTTGTTTATATTATGAGCAGTTATAAAGACTTTGGTTTCAAAACAATCAATTTATGGCTTTTAAACAAATTTTGTTGAACTATTTTGCATTTACATCGGAATGTAGCTTAATTATGTATGTTCGATTAGCAGCTGTTAAGGACTGTTCACATGAGAGCGAACTGCGAATAGGCGAATTGCGAACAAATCAATTTTAATGTATTTATGAATAGAATATTTCTATTGCTTCTACCACAAAAGCTTGATATTTAATTGATCTAACATTCTATTTAAAAAAAACTGAGTCTAAATTGATTTAAATAGCAGTATATACAATTATAAAAATTTTCCCACAAATTGAAAAATTCTTGCCGCGAACTGTCACTTTTTATTCAAAATCCACATAAAACAGACGCGATCCACAAATCCGCGAATGAAAAATTCGTTCAAACATAACCTTAAAATTGACACATTTTGCTGCTTGCTGCATTTACAAATCAGATTCGCGGGTACCTGCGACCGAAAAAATGGGCAAAAAATGCAAAGAATGCAGTTCGTGGTTCGCTCTCATGTGAATGATCCTTTATTCTATGTAGTAGGTATAGTCTTAATTTCCGAACTGTCACACCACGACTTATCAAATACTCTTGTCACACCACGAATTCTTATATACTTTCTTATAACCAGTTATCCGTAACATATTTGCCTTTCCTATACAGACACTATATCGCTTCAAGCATAAACCATCAGTAACGTGTACATTGAATTAAATAAAATAAAAGTTCGTCTGAGATGTGTAAATCATTTCAATATTTGCGGAAGATGTTTTTCGATTTATATTTGGTCAACTGACAGATCAATATCAGAAGTGGAATGAGTCTTAATTTTTACAGGATCGCGCAGTTAAAAGTGTAACTTTCTAAACTCGGTATGGACAATCAGGGGAGTAAAAACGAATTAATAGCGCACCTAGAATGGTGTGAAATTGAACACGAAATACCGCAAATGCTCGAGATGGTCGATGAAGCACATGATGATATCTCGGAAACCGCACGAAGTGATATTAATGTTTTAGCGCGGGATGACGTGTTGCAAGGAAACAAGCTTCGGGACGACGGTCAGAGATGCCGACACAACAGCTTTCCAAAATGCGCAACATTTACGTAGAACAAACGACATCTAAACTAAGCGCGAAGGACTTGCTTTCGTTATGGCTGACTGTCTGTTCAACGACGCGCGGAAAAATACTATATTAATAGTAGTCAACACCACTCAGACGACGCCTGTCGATTTATTTGTACACACGACGCCAACAGGAACGTCGTCAACAGTTCCATTTCGTGAAATTTAATGAAAAGTGCGGAACGCGTGTGTTGCTAGCACATCTGCAGATGGTCTACCAAATGTTGCACAGATACTTTTGACAAGTATTAGTGCACATATGCCAGTATGTACCAGCAAATAAGTGTGCGCGAAATAAAACAATGTTTGCCAGTTTTCTATCCATGTGCTAGTGATGTTACATCCATAAATTTTAAATTTGTACGGGTGGGATCCGAAACTTTTTCTTTTCGCGGCTCCTGGAACGCGGTAATGTCGGCCTTTTACCGCAAGAAGACAGATTCAATTTTTTGAGTACCACCTGGAGTTTAGATTAGCCGCACATTCCAGGTACACACTCGCATGTCCGTTAACGTTCCGGGTCTATTTTGCCTTTGAGGTACATTTATATCCGAGGCTGCCATAGTCTCTCCCATAACTATATGTTTTTGACGTGGTCGGGAAGTTACCTCGACGGCACAACTCCCAACCTGGAGGGCCAGGCCCTGTTCTTGACCCTAGGACAGTAGGCCGGTAATTCCGGTGCCAGTAACCCACTTCGGGAGTGTGAGTGCTGCCATTGACCCATCAAGGGCTCATCCGCCACCAACTCTTTTCAACACCCTGGCTTAGAGTTGGATATCCATATAGGCCTGGGCTTCAAATAAGTCGAAGCAGCTCATATAGGGAGATCACTTAACTAGAACTGTGGACGCCGCCGTTGATCTATCCGTAGAATACGTCCGCCGCCGTCCGGAAACAGGAGTGAGCTGGCACTCCTCCCCCCTCTTTCGATCAACGACCTTACACAGGGTTTCGTTACCCCATCTCCAGTCGAGGTACTAGGCACCCAGCAGTCACCACTGGGAGGTGAGAAGTAGGAGTTAATGGTGTTATGCTAAAGTGACAACGCTTGTGTTCTCATATAATCGCAATCACCATCCTTTTGATCACCAAAAATTCTAGTTCACTTTTAAAATTTCTTCTCCTAAATTCACCAATTAAAATTGGTAAATATCATTTTATACTTAAACAAATGTATATTTTTATTTTTCGAAACTCAGGTTTTTATACGATTTGACAGATAATGCCGTGACTTATCCTGGGATTAGGTTTCTGCCGAATTCCGCTAGATCCGGTATGACCGGGTGTCAATTAACGAATGGAAAAGTTTTCCCGCGACACCTGGTAGAAAAACATGAATATATGGAGACCTTTACAAGTTTGACAGCTAATTGATTTGCATATGACTACAATAAGAACTACAAGTAGATATAAGTTAATAAATTACTTTATCTGCGAAAAAGTCAATAAACTTCCTAAAATATATTTAAATACATGTACAAACCCTTATAGTCACATATTTAAGCGATTAGAATAGTTTTCGCTAGAAGAAATAAACAAAAAATATCCTCAACAAAATGTGAAATATGATTGTGAATATTAAACTTTTGTATAAATTTTTAAAATGAGTTCTAAATATGATGCAATATTTAGCCTATTAATAATGGATTTCCTTTGTCTTTGAGTTTTCTGTAAAGATAAAAACTTAATATTCACTTTTTAAATAATAATTAATACGCACGTTACAAAAACAGATGTTTAATTAGTCCATATTATTATTATATTGTTTCCAATTGCAGAACTAACCAACTGCCTAAACCGATGCGAAATTTGACCGCCAGGGGTAAGCCTCCATTCGTCGATTCGATTTCGATTTTATAATAATGCAATTTATTCTTAAATCCATTTTAATATGTTAATTGCGAAGATTCCCTACCACTAACAATAAGATATGAGTATTTTGTGAGACCTAATCCAAATGTTTTTTATTCAGTAAATGGTGCACATGAATGTCACACAGCTGAATTATTTATAAAATTAATGATCAACTATAATTGTCGGATTGCGACGTATTACCACGTATGTACGTAGCTAGTCGAACACACGCAATTTGGCATTTATTGCGACTTTAATAACTGTTTGCTAGATTATTGGTGCTGTTTTGTTAGATTAGATTTTGCAATCTACCCTTTCCTCTCTGACTCAAATAAAATCTACCTGTCTCATGCGACAAGACGATCATTGCCATGAACGTGTAGCCAACACCTTTAATATTGTTTTGACAGATTTAGTGATTGGTGAATGGTTGTTGAGATATGGGTGTTGTCGTTAGTTTTTCAGTGTTCTTCTCTGTGTTTTTGCATTTCTTCTTCGTATGGGTGTTATGTGCTTTTGTTTATATTATGAGCAGTTATAAAGACTTTGGTTTCAAAACAATCAATTTATGGCTTTTAAACAAATTTTGTTGAACTATTTTGCATTTACATCGGAATGTAGCTTAATTATGTATGTTCGATTAGCAGCTGTAAAGGACTGTTCACATGAGAGCGAACTGCGAATAGGCGAATCGCGAACAAATCAATTTTAATGTATTTATGAATAGAATATTTCTTTTGCTTCTACCACAAAAGCTTGATATTTAATTGATCTAACATTCTATTTAAAAAAACTGAGTCTAAATTGATTTAAATAGCAGTATATACAATTATAAAAATTTTCCCACAAATTGAAAAATTCTTGCCGCGAACTGTCACTTTTTATTCAAAATCCACATAAAACAGACGCGATCCACAAATCCGCGAATGAAAAATTCGTTCGAACATAACCTTAAAATTGACACATTTTGCTGCTTGCTGCATTTACAAATCAGATTCGCGGGTACCTGCGACCAAAAAAATGGGCAAAAAATGCAAAGAAATGCGCAGTTCGTGGTTCGCTCTCATGTGAATGATCCTTTATTCTATATAGTAGGTATAGTCTTAATTTCCGAACTGTCACATCACGACTTATCAAATACTCTTGTCACACCACGAATTCTTATATACTTTCTTATAACCAGTTATCCGTAACATATTTGCCTTTCCTATACAGACACTATATCGCTTCAAGCATAAACCATCAGTAACGTGTACATTGAATTAAATAAAATAAAAGTTCGTCTGAGATGTGTAAATCATTTCAATATTTGCGGAAGATGTTTTTCGATTTATATTTGGTCAACTGACAGATCAATATCAGAAGTGGAATGAGTCTTAATTTTTACAGGATCGCGCAGTTAAAAGTGTAACTTTCTAAACTCGGTATGGACAATCAGGGGAGTAAAAACGAATTAATAGCGCACCTAGAATGGTGTGAAATTGAACACGAAATACCGCAAATGCTCGAGATGGTCGATGAAGCACATGATGATATCTCGGAAACCGCACGAAGTGATATTAATGTTTTAGCGCGGGATGACGTGTTGCAAGGAAACAAGCTTCGGGACGACGGTCAGAGATGCCGACACAACAGCTTTCCAAAATGCGCAACATTTACGTAGAACAAACGACATCTAAACTAAGCGCGAAGGACTTGCTTTCGTTATGGCTGACTGTCTGTTCAACGACGCGCGGAAAAATACTATATTAATAGTAGTCAACACCACTCAGACGACGCCTGTCGATTTATTTGTACACACGACGCCAACAGGAACGTCGTCAACAGTTCCATTTCGTGAAATTTCATGAAAAGTGCGGAACGCGTGTGTTGCTAGCACATCTGCAGATGGTCTACCAAATGTTGCACAGATACTTTTGACAAGTATTAGTGCACATATGCCAGTATGTACCAGCAAATAAGTGTGCGCGAAATAAAACAATGTTTGCCAGTTTTCTATCCATGTGCTAGTGATGTTACATCCATAAATTTTAAATTTGTACGGGTGGGATCCGAAACTTTTTCTTTTCGCGGCTCAGACAAATTTGAGGGGACTACCCAAGTTATGGGTAAACGCACATCGTAGCGTTTTTTCAACTGATTTCCCATGCACCGTCAACACCGCGGACATTCACATACAAATGATGGCATCACGTGTCGGGAAAAGTAAATTTTATCATTGGGGCGACATGGAAATTTGGACGAAAAGTCAATCATAAGGTATGTGGTGAACGGCGTAACTAACGATAGTCTGCGAAGAACAGTGTGCTATGAATTATGAGCGGTGTTCACATTTGCTATAAACATTATATAACGTTGTCGCAAATTCAAAAAACATTGTGCAGAATAATCCTTCACCAAGTCAGTCTACATCAGAAGACAATGAACAAGCTTTTCGCGCCATTCGGGAACTATCCACAGAGACCGAAACCTTGTGGCATATCTGAAAAAACCGCAAATTAGACGGCGTAGCCAAAGATGTATTGTAATTAGTCACGTAAACAAAGATTGTGCTTTGCGAAACGTCGCGCCAGTAAACGTAATCGAAAATGGTAATAACGAAGTAACCAAAGAAATACATGTAAACGGTCTGAAGTGTCGCGCAGTCATCGATTCAGTCAGCTGCACGTCGCTTATCACACACAGTTCTGCCATTCCCAATGCTAATGGGAAATAATATTAACCTGGGTTAATAAGGTACTGATTAAGGGGCAAGAATTGTCGCCCATGTGAGGGTTAACAAAGACAATCCCGCACATTGACACTTTTAGTTCGGTTTTGGCATAAGTTTCCGAGTGCTTTCGAAAACTAGAGTTCAGCTTTTACTCACCACCATAAATTAGAAATTGAAATATGCAATTTTTTAACATCCCATCATATTAAATTAATCAATTATTTCATCCTTTTAAAGGTAAATGTTTTCTGCAAATTCTAAACGGGCTTGTGTTTTTATTAGAACCGGTCGCAGTTGAAAAACTGTTTAACAAAGACAGTTACTTTAAGGTTCGGTTTTGACATGCTTTCGAAAATTATAGTTCAGCCTTTACACATCAATCATAAATTAGAGAAATTTGAATTTTGAATTTGAACATCCCATCACATTGAACCAATCAATTAATTCATCCCTATCAAGGTACATGATTTCAGTTAATTCTAATACGGCGCAAACCGTTTGCGTGCTATACAAACGAAGATTTGGATAAAATGTTTAGTACAAAGTACACAAACTCGTTGGCAAATTGAGGAAGTCGTAAAAAATTAAAGTTATAACAAAAAAATATTTAAAATATGTTGTTGTTTGTGATACACACTATTAAATTTAAAGGGTTTTTCTTATTTGTACGCTGAAGTGTAGGGACGGGACATTGTAATAAACTCGTTCGCTTACTGAAAAAGTGATAGCTAAAATAAATGGTAGATAAGCATTTACCAGAATTTACAGAAGCTTGTTCGCGTACTACGAAAATAGAACAAAAAAACAAAGGTAGCTTCCTGCTTTTGTTAATTTTGAGTTTGAAAACTGTCAATCAATCTACGCACATCGCTGTTAGTTTCTGCTTGCTTGTGATAAACACTTATTCATAACAGTACCCAGGTGCTTTACATTAAAATGGGGTATTCCCCTTTCCTTTAGATACATATTTGACACTTTTCATTTATCTTCACACAAAAAACGCAAGAAAATTCCCCTGAAAACTTATTCCCCTAAAGGTACCAAGACTAATAAACTAAAGCGCGTAAATTACTGATATAAATTTACGTTGGGCTCTTAGCCTTTCTGAATTTTGCGGTCGTTGGGGCGGTGTCATCTTGAAAACTCGTGTTGTTTGAAACATCTGTTTTCACGTTGTCCGGTGGTTAGTGTCCACGCTTTCTTCTGACCCCATTTGACAGATGGGGCCGGTGGTGGGTAAAGTGTCACCCAATGCTGTTTCTATGTGTTGTGAGGGTGCGCAATGCTTTTAGCTGTCCGCCCGCATTCCTCTGCTGCTCCCATTGTTGGAGTTGGACAGAAGGGATCATCTCCCTTTACCCATCGAACGTGACTCCCTACCGTGTTGGTGGTATTTATTTTGCAATTGTCGTTGGGGCTTATTTACTCTGGGCCGTCCGCCCGTGCTCCACAATTGCTGATGTGTGCCTCTAAGGTATTATGAAATAGGTTAGGGTGTCTTAATGACAAGGGCCGTCCGCCCACACCCTTTTAAATGCGTTGGAGTGCCTCTGCTTTTCACCCAGACCGTCCGTCTTGCCTTCTATTGTGCCTTGTTGGGTCGCACTCGACCGTTGCGGACCTTAAAAGGGGAGAGCGTGCTAATAACTATTTATAAATAGACAATAAGTATTTACATAACATAAATAATCCCTGTGAGCCTGGCTATACACAAAAAAAGGGTCATTCAACTGAAAGCTACTTTAGCAGATTGGGAGCACTAAAATAGGAAACAACAAATTATTTCTCTACGGAAATCGAATATTTTTCTGCTCTCAGGTACCTGGTTTTTGGTCTTCACTCTTCCAACGCAAATACCGAATGAAGATTTCTGTCAAAAGTGATATGTTTTGGTACCCCCATGAAAGAGAGTTCAACTTGAAAGTGGATTTTCGGTAGATTATTGGTGCAATCTACCCTTTCTTTCTGACTCACATAAAATCTACCTGTCTCGTGCGACAAGACGATGAACGTGTATTGTTTTGACAGATTTAGTGATTAGTGAATGGTTATTGAGATATGGGTGGTGTCGTTAGTTTTTCAGTGTTCTTCTCTGTGTTTTTGCATTTCTTCTTCGTATGGGTGTTATGTGCTTTTGTTTATATTATAAGCAGTTATAGAGACTTTGGTTTCAAAACAATCAATTTATGGCTTTTAAACAAATTTTGTTAAACACAAAAAAAACAAAAAGTACTATTTTGCATTTATATCGGAATGTAGCTTAATTATGTATGTTCGATTAGCAGCTGTTAAGGACTGTTCACATGAGAGCGAACTGCGAATAGGCGAATCGCGAACAAATCAATTTTAATGTATTTATGAATAGAATATTTCTATTGCTTCTACCACAAAAGCTTGATATTTAATTGATCTAACATTCTATTTAAAAAAACTGAGTCTAAATTGATTTAAATAGCAGTATATACAATTATAAAAATTTACCCACGAATTGAAAAATTCTTGCCGCGAACTGTCACTTTTTATTCAAAATCCACATAAAACAGACGCGATCCACAAATCCGCGAATGAAAAATTCGTTCGAACATAACCTTAAAATTGACACATTTTGCTGCTTGCTGCATTTACAAATCAGATTCGCGGGTACCTGCGACCAAAAAAATGCGCAAAAAATGCAAAGAAATACGTAGTTCGTGGTTCGCTCTCATGTGAATGATCCTTTATTCTATGTAGTAGGTATAGTCTTAATTTCCGAACGATCACACCACGACTTATTAAATACTCTTGTCACACCACGAATTCTTATATACTTCCTTATAACCAGTTATCCGTAACATATTTGCCTTTCCTATACAGAGACTATATCGCTTCAAGCATAAACCATCAGTAACGTGTACATTGAATTGAATAAAATAAAAGTGCGTCTGAGATGTGTAAATCATTTCAATATTTGCGGAAGATGTTTTTCGATTTATATTTGGTCAACTGACAGATTAATATCAGAACTGGAATGCATCTTAATTTTTACAGGATCGCGCAGTTAAAAGTGTAACTTTCAAAACTCGGTATGGACAATCAGGGGAGTAAAAACGAATTAATAGCGCACCTAGAATGGTGTGAAATTGAACACGAAATACCGCAAATGCTCGAGATGGTCGATGAAGCACATGATGATATCTCGGAAACCGCACGAAGTGATATTAATGTTTTAGCGCGGGATGACGTGTTGCAAGGAAACAAGCTTCGGGACGATGTGGGTGGTCTCCAGCGCTCTGTGGAGATGCCGCCACAACAGCTTTACAAAATGCGCAACATTTACGTAGAACAAACGACATCTAAACTAAGCGCGAAGGACTTGCTTTCGTTATGGCTGACTGTCTGTTCAACGACGCGCGGAAAAGTACTATATTAATAGTAGTCAACACCACTCAGACGACGCCTGTCGATTTATTTGTACACACGACGCCAACAGGAACGTCGTCAACAGTTCCATTTCGTGAAATTTCGTGAAAAGTGCGGAACGCGTGTGTTGCTAGCACATCTGCAGATGGTCTACCAAATGTTGCACAGATACTTTCGACAAGTATTAGTGCACATATGCCAGTATATACCAGCAAATAAGTGTGCGCGAAATAAAACAATGTTTGCCAGTTTTCTATCCATGTGCTAGTGATGTTACATCCATAAATTTTAAATTTGTACGGGTGGGATCCGAAACTTTTTCTTTTCGCGGCTCAGACAAATTTGAGGGACTACCCAAGTTATGGGTAAACGCACATCCAAGCATTCGTGAATGATCAGAATTCGTAGCGTCTTTTTCAACAGATTTCCCATGCACCTTCACCACCGCGGACATTCACATACAAATGATGGCATCACGTGTCGGGAAAAGTAAAACATTAATCGATTACTTTTACCGAATTTTATCATTGGGGCGACGTGGAAATTTGGACGAAAAGTCAATCATAAGGTATGTGGTGAACGGCGTAACTAACGATAGTCTGCGAAGAACACTGTGCTATGAACTATGAGCGGTGTTCAGATTTGCTATAAACATTATATAACGTTGTCGCAAATTCAAAAAACATTGTGCAGAATAATCCTTTACCAAGTCAGTCTACATCAGAAGACAATGAACAAGCTTTTCGCGCCATTCGGGAACTATCCACAGAGACCGAAACTTTGTGGCATATCTCCAGAAACTGAAACAACCGCAAATTAGACGGCGTAGCCAAAGATGTATTGTAATTAGTCACGTAAACAAAGATTGTGCTTTGCGAAACGTCGCGCCAGTAAACGTAATCGAAAACGGTAATAACGAAGTAACCAAAGAAATACATGTAAACGGTCTGAAGTGTCGCGCAGTCATCGATTCAGTCAGCTGCACGTCGCTTATCACACACAGTTCTGCCATTCCCAATGCTAATGGGAAATAATATTAACCTGGGTTAATAAGGTACTGATTAAGGGGCAAGAATTGTCGCCCATGTGAGGGTTAACAAAGACAATCCCGCACATTGACACTTTTAGTTCGGTTTTGACATAAGTTTTCGAGTGCTTTCGAAAACTAGAGTTCAGCTTTTACTCACCACCATAAATTAGAAATTGAAATATGCAATTTTTTAACATCCCATTATATTAAATTAATCAATTATTTCATCCTTTTAAAGGTAAATGTTTTCTGCAAATTCTAAACGGGCTTGTGTTTTTATTAGAACCGGTCGCAGTTGAAAAACTGTGAGAAATTTGAATTTTGAATTTGAACATCCCATCACATTGAACTAATCAATTAATTCATCCCTATAAAGGTACATGATTTCAGTTAATTCTAATACGGCGCAAACCGTTTGCGTGCTATACAAACGAAGATTTAGATAAAATGTGTACTACAAAGTACACAAACTCGTTGGCAAATTGAGGAAGTCATAAAAAAATTAAAGTTATAACAAAAACAAAAAAATATTTAAAATATTTTGTTGTTTGTGATACACACAATTAAATTTAAAGGGTTTTTCTTATTTGTACGCTGAAGTGTAGGGACGGGACATTGTAATAAACTCGTTCGCTTACTGAAAAAGTGATAGCTAAAATAAATGCTAGATAAGCATTTACCAGAATTTACAGAAGCTTGTTCGCGTACTACGAAAATAGAACAAAAAAACAAAGGTAGCTTCCTGCTTTTGTTAATTTTGAGTTTGAAAACTGTCAATCAATCTACGCACATAGCTGTTAGTTTCTGCTTGCTTGTGATAAACACTTATTCATAACAGTACCCAGGTGCTTTACATTAAAATGGGGTATTCCCCTTTCCTTTAGATACATATTTGACACTTTTCATTTATCTTCACACAAAAAACGCAAGAAAATTCCCCTGAAAACTTAGCTGCGCGCTAGTGATCCGACTGGACGGAGTTAATTTACTAACGGAGGCCACCCACTGGAGGCCAAGGTGTGAAGAGAAACTAAGGAACGATGACTATTACAACCTGCTCACCCAATGTGGTGAGTCATACCCCAGCTATGAGAAGAGAATAAGGTACCAAGACTAATAAACTAAAACGCGTAAATTACTGATATAAATTTACGTTGGGCTCTTAGCCTTTCTGAATTTTGCTGTCGTTGGGGCGGTGTCATCTTGACCACTCGTGTTGTTTGAAACATCTGTTTTCACGTTGTCCGGTGGTTAGTGTCCACGCTTTCTTCTGACCCCATTTGACAGATGGGGCCGGTGGTGGGTAAAGTGTCACCCAATGCTGTTTCTATATGTTGTGAGGGTGCGCAATGCTTTTAGCTGTCCGCCCGCATTCCTCTGCTGCTCCCATTGGTGAAGTTGGACAGAAGGGATCATCTCCCTTTACCCATTGAACGTGACTCCCTACCGTGTTGGTGGTATTTATTTTGCAATTGTCGTTGGGGCTTATTTACTCTGGGCCGTCCGCCCGTGCTCCACAATTGCTGATGTGTGCCTCTAAGGTATTATGAAATAGGTTAGGGTGTCTTAATGACAAGGGCCGTCCGCCCCCACACCCTTTTAAATGCGTTGGAGTGCCTTTGCTTTGCACCCAGACCGTCCGTCTTGCCCTCTAGTGTGCCTTGTTGGGTCGCACTGTACCGTTGTTGACCGTCCGTCCGAATAGACTCGCTGATCCGTTGGGAGTCTCCAGGCCGTTCCGCTTGCTTGTGATAAACACTTGTTCATAACAGTATCCAGGTACTTTTTATTAAAATGTGAGAATCCTCTTTCCTTTAGATACATATTTGACGATTTTCATTTATCTTCACACAAAAGAACACAACCCCACAAAAGTATCCTTATGTCCTTAAGAGGGGCGAGCGTGCTAATAACTATTTATTAATAGACAATAAGTATTTAAACATTTCAACCGGTAGTTGTACTTGTTTTCATATATTGTTGCACCTTAAATTATTATTAAAAAAAAGAAAACCGCGGAACAAACTACTAATTAAACAAAATTACCGGCGGAGCAAACGAAAAATAAATAGACAAAAATTGCGGGCGCCACCGCCCGAAAGTAAAAGTCGATTGTCACACTCCACAGATCAGATGCAACGAAAGCAAAGATCTTACTAATTCCCGGCAGCTGAGTGGAAGGTGTGGGTTTGTTCAATAGAAAACTTAGGGAAAGGTAAAGGAAGGATTTATTTCGAAAGAAAATCGAAGTGGGTGCCACATAATTTTTTGGGGAATTGTGAAACCTTAAAATCACCAATTATCAGAATGAAGTTATAACCTGAAAATGATGAAAACTGAAAATCTAACGAAAAATTAAATGATTGCGTTATAATTCTAAGTTGGAAAACGGTCTTTTATTTTAGGCGAAGCTTCTTTAAATTGACTATTTGGGTACAACAACAATTTCTTTGCAGAGACCGTTGGGGTGACCCGCTATCACTTATCCCGAAATTGAAACAAAGAAAAATAATTTACTGGGTCGCGTGTCCCGTCTATTCTCGGAAGTTATAAAGCCGAAAGCAAAACCCAACCAAACCGAAATTTTACAACTCCAAAAAAAAAACCATTTACTTCACTTTACTTATCTTTTCCTTCTTGTTCCCTTCTCCTCCCCCTCAATGTATGTTCTTCTCGTACTGTGTTTCCTTAATTTTTCCTTTTTCCTCTCTCCACTTCAAAATTGATCGTTTTTGTTTTTAAAAAAAATTACTATTTCCTTTTTCCCTATTCTCCAAAAACAAAAAAACTTTTCAGAAAAAAAAACTATTTCCATTCACCGCAACTGGAAAGTCCGGTTGCAGCGAATTCTCTGCCAACCTGAAAAAACCTTTCCAATCCATTTCGATTGGCTTACCCGATTTATGAAAAAAAGCGCTAAGGAGATTCCCCTCAAAAGTTTGCTGCGCGCTAATGTCCCACTGGATGGAGTTAATTTACTAACGGAGGCCACCCAGTAAGTGGAGGCCAAGGTGTGAGGAGAAACTAAGAAACGAGGACAATTACCCCCTGATCACCCAATGTGGTGAGTCATACCCCATCTAAGAGAGGAGGATAAGGAAACACGACTAATAAACAAAAAATGGAATGGAATGGGAATGGGAAATTGTAGAAAGCGTGTCATACCTTACAATGATATAAATTTACGTTGAGCTCTCGGCCTTTCTGAATTATGCTGTCGTTGGAGCGGTGTCCTATTGACAGGCCACTCGTGTTGGTTGAAACATCTGTTTTGACGTTGTCCGGTGGTTAGTGTCCACCCTTTCTTTTGACCCAATTTAACAGATGGGGCCTGTGGTGGGATAAGTGTCACCCAATGCTGTATCTATGTGTCCGCCCGCATTCCTCTGCTGCTCATCATGGTGGAGTTGGACAGAAGGCTCCTCTTCCCCTATCGAACGTGACTCCCGACCGTGTTGGTGGTAGTTCTTTTGCAATTGTCCTTGTAGCTTATTTACTCTGAGCCGTCCGCCGGTGCTTTACAATTGCTGATGTGTGCATCTAAGGCATTATGAAATATGTTAGGGTGTCTTAATGACAAGGGCCGTCCGCCCACACCCTTTTAAATGCGTTGGAGCGCCTTTACCTTGTACCCAGACCGTCCTTCTATTGTGCCTTGTTGGGTCGCACTCGACCGTTGCGGACCTTAAGAGGGGAGAGCGTGCTAATAACTATTTATAAATAGACAATAAGTATTTACATAACATAAATAATCCCTTTGAGCCTGGCTATACACAAAAAAAGGGTCATTCAAATGAAAGCTACTTAAGCAGATTGGGAACACTAAAATAGGAAACAACAAATTGTTTCTGTTTCTCTACGGAAGTCGAATATTTTTCTGCTCTCAGGTACCTGGTTTTTGGTCTTCACTCTTCCAACGCAAATACCGAATGAAGATTTCTGTCAAAAGTGATATATTTTGGTACCCCCATGAAAGAGAGTTCAACTTGAAAGTGGATTTTCGGTAGATTATTGGTGCAATCTACCCTTTCTTTCTGACTCAAATAAAATCTACCTGTCTCGTGCGACAAGACGATGAACGTGTATTGTTTTGACAGATTTAGTGATTAGTGAATGGTTATTGAGATATGGGTGTTGTCGTTAGTTTTTCAGTGTTCTTCTCTGTGTTTTTGCATTTCTTCTTCGTATGGGTGTTATGTGCTTTTGTTTATATTATGAGCAGTTATAAAGACTTTGGTTTCAAAACAATCAATTTATGGCTTTTAAGCAAATTTTGTTGAACACAAAAAAAACAAAAGTTTCTATTTTGCATTTATATCGGAATGTAGCTTAATTATGTATGTTCGATTAGCAGCTGTTAAGGACTGTTCACATGAGAGCGAACTGCGAATAGGCGAATCGCGAACAAATCAATTTTAATGTATTTATGAATAGAATATTTCTATTGCTTCTACCACAAAAGCTTGATATTTAATTGATCTAACATTCTATTTAAAAAAACTGAGTCTAAATTGATTTAAATAGCAATACAGTTACAAACATTTTCCCACGAATTGAAAAATTCTTGCCGCGAACTGTCACTTTTTATTCACAATCCACATAATACAGACGCGATCCACAAATCCGCGAATGAAAAATTCGTTCGAGAAGTTCGTTAGAATTTACGAATATTCGCCTGTGCGCAGTTCGCGGTTCGCTCTCATGTGAATGATCCTTTATTCTATATAGTAGGTACCCTGCAAACCAAAATTCAGTAGTTTCCTCGAAAGCACTACCACAAAGAAATTTGTTTTGTGAATGTGTTTGCGTTCTCTTTCAGTATTAGTATGTTCAGCTAATCTCCTTCCGTGGAAGTTCGGATATAACCGGTGAAATATGTACTCCTAGGAAGTAGTTTTTTGACCCTAATAAAACTCAGTAAGATCACTTTTTATTGCCCACATTTTTTCTTTTGTTTTTTCCTTATCACCCTCAAAACAAAATCCATGTGCAAACAAAAAGCAAAAACTTATCGATGTCTAGACAAGTAGAATCGACCGTGACAATATTTAAAATATCAAAGCGATTTTGAAAAGGACTCGAGTCAGTTGAAATTTTGTATTCGGTTAGTGAAGTTTGAACTATAATCGGTAAGTGAAATTTAAAAAAAAATGAATAAAAAGACATTTGCAAATCAAATGAGTAAAGAATCGCGAATTTTTAGAAATAATGTGTCGCGTTATAAACAATTAGACAAGTTTGTCTGTAGTGTAGAAAGTGTAGATAAAGAAGAGGCGAGTTGTAGCGGTGGCAGTATAGAGCAGGGCGTGCCACTTTTGGAGACAGAAACAAATGCTTTAATTGACGTTGAAATGTCATCAAGTTCTATTTCAGAAATAGAACCAATATTAAAAATAAATCTCCGAAAGTGGGTTTTAAGAAATAAAGTGCCGCACAACCATGTTAACGATCTTTTAAAATCATTAAGTGCATCGGGTGTGAAAAATGTGCCGCGTACGTCGCGTAAATTATTGGACACTGAAACTGCCCCAATTTCTGTAATACAAATTGAACCTGGTGAATATTACCATTTTGGTATCCAAAGATATTTAAAATCCAAAAAATTCAGTTTTCTCGCAAAAGAAGAAACAATTATATCGACGTTGGAATCGATGGACTGCAAGTTTTTAAAAGTTCTCGGCGAGTGTTGTGGCCAATATTAGGAGCTTTCTCAAATTTTCGCACTGAAACTCCATTTTTAATAGGGTGTTATTCCGGTTTTAAAAAACCCAAATGTGTCAATGAGTATCTTAAAGCGTTTGCGCAGGAGATTTGTGAGATGCAAATAAATGGTGTTCAGGTAGGAGATGATCCAATACTGAAACCGTTTAAATTTAGATTATTTACGTGTGACAGTCCAGCTCGAGCATTTATTACAGGTGTTCAGTACCATACCGGAAAACACAGTTGTCCCAAATGCACGCAGGAAGCAACATAAGAAACATAAATTACTTGTTCCTGGAACGATGACTATTACAACCTGCTCACCCAATGTGGTGAGTCATACTCCAGCTATGAGAGGAGAATAAGGAACCAAGCCTAATAAACTAAAACGCGTACATTACTGATATAAATTAACGTTGGGCTCTTGGCCTTTCGCTGTCATCTTGACCACTTGTGTTGTTTAAAACATCTATTTTCACGTCGTCCGGTTATTAGTGTCCACACTTTCTTCTGACCCAATTTGACAGATGGGCCCGGTGGTGGGTAAAGTGTCACCCAATGCTGTTTCTATGTGTTGTGAGGGTGCGCAATGCTTTTAGCTGTCCGCCCGCATTCCTCTGCTGCTCCCATTGGTGGAGTTGGACAGAAGGGATCATCTCCCCTTTACCCATCGAACGTGACTCCCTACCGTGTTGGTGGCATTTATTTTGCAATTGCCATTGGGGCTTATTTACTCTGGGCCGTCCGCCCGTGCTCCACAAATGCTGATAGCCGTGCTCTAAGGCATTATGAAATAGGTAAGGGTGTCTTAATGACAAGGGCCGTCCGCCCACACCCTTTTAAATGCGTTGGAGTGCCTTTGCTTTGCACCCAGACCGTCCGACTTGCCATCTAGTGTGAGAATCCTCTTTCCTTTAGATAAATTTTTGACAATTTTCATTTATCTTCACACAAAAGAACACAACACCACAAAAGTATCCTTATGTCCTTAAGAGGGGAGAGCGTGCTAATAACTATTTATTAATAGACAATAAGTATTTACACATTTCAACCGGTAGTTATACTTGTCTTCATATATTGTTGCACCTTAAATTATTATTTAAAAAAGAAAACCGCGGAACAAACTACTAATTAAACAAAATTACCTTCGGAGCAAACGAAAAATAAATAGACAAAAATTGCGGGCGCCACCGCCCGAAAGTAAAAGTCGATTGTCACACTCCACAGATCAGGTGCAACGAAAGCAAAGATCTTGCTAATTCCCGGCAGCTGAGTGGAAGGTGTGGGTTTGTTCAATAGAAAACTTAGGGAAAGGTAAAGGAAGGATTTATTTCGAAAGAAAATCCATAATTGCCACATTTTTTGGGGAATTGTGAAACCTTAAAATCACCAATTATCAGAATGAAGTTATAACCTGAAAATGATGAAAACTGAAAATCTAACGAAAAATTAAATGATTGCGTTATAATTCTCTGTTGGAGAAAGGCTTTTTATTTTAGGCGAAGCTTCTTTAAATTGACTATTTGGGTACAACAACAATTTCTTTGCAGAGACCGTTGGGGTGACCCGCTATCACTTATCCCGAAATTGAAACAAAGAAAAATAATTTGCTGGGGTCGCGTGTCCCGTCTATTCTCGGAAGTTATAAAGCCGAAAGCAAAACCGAACCAAACCAAAATTTTACAACTACCAAAAAAAAAACATTTACTTCACTTTACTTATCTTTTCCTTCTTGTTCCCTTCTCAATTTATGTTCTTCTCGTACTGTGTTTCCTTTATTTTTCCTTTTTCCTCTCTCCACTTTAAAATTGTGATCGTTTTTAAAAAAAATTACTATTTCCTTTTTCCCTATTCTCCAAAAACAAAAAAACTATTTCCATCCACCGCAACTGGAAAGTCCGGTTGCAGCGAATTCTCTGCCCAACCTGGAAAAACCTTTCCAATCCATTTCGATTGGCTTACCCGATTTATGAAAAAAAGCGCTAAAGAAATTCCCCTCAAAAGTTTGCTGCGCGCTAATGTCCCACTGGACGGAGTTAATTTACTAACGGAGGCCACCCAGTAAGTGGTGGCCAAGGTGTGAGGAGAAACTAAGAAACGAGGACAATTACCCCCTGATCGCCCAATGTGGTGAATCATACCCCATCTATGAGAGGAGGATAAGGAAACAAGACTAATAAACAAAAAGGCGTAACTTACGGTTTGGTGGAATTTGGGGGAATGGGAAATTGTAGAAAACGTGTCATACCTTGGTGTCCTATTGACAGGCCACATCTGTTTTCACGTTGTCCAGTGGTTAGTGTCCACCCTTTCTTTTGACCCAATTTGACAGATGGGGCCTATGGTGGGATAAGTGTCACCCAATGCTGTGTCCATGTGTCCGCCCGCATTCCTCTGCTGCTCCTCATGGTGGAGTTGGACAGAAGGCTCCTCTTCCCCTATCGAACGTGACTCCCTACCGTGTTGGTGGTGGTTCTTTTGCAATTGTCCTTGTAGCTCATTTACTCTGGGCCGACCGCCCGTGCTTCACAATTGCTGATGTGTGCATCTAAGGCATTATGAAATATGTTAGGGTGTCTTAATGACAAGGGCCGTCCGCCCACACCCTTTTAAATGCGTTGGAGCGCCTTTACCTTGCACCCAGACCGTCCGTCTTGCCTTCTATTGTGCCTTGTTGGGTCGCACTCGACCGCTGCGGACCTTAAAAGGGGAGAGCGTGCTAATAACTATTTATAAATAGACAATAAGTATTTACATAACATAAATTATCCCTTTGAGCCTGGCTAGACACAAAAAAAGGGTCATGCGAATGAAAGCTACTTTAGCAGATTGGGAACACTAAAATTGGAAACAAAAAATTATTTCTCTACGGAAGTCGAATATTTTTCTGCTCTCAGGTACCTGGTTTTTGGTCTTCACTCTTCCAACGCAAACACCGAATGAAGATTTCTGTCAAAAGTGATATGGTTTGGTACCCCCATGAAAGAGAGTTCAACTTGAAAGTGGATTTTCGGTAGATTATTGGGGCAATCTACCCTTTCTTTCTGACTCACATAAAATCTACCTGTCTCGTGCGACAAGACGATGAACGTGTAGCCAACACCTTTAATATTGTTTTGACAGATTTAGTGATTAGTGAATGGTTATTGAGATATGGGTGTTGTCGTTAGTTTTTCAGTGTTCTTCTCTGTGTTTTTGCATTTCTTCTTCGTATGGGTTTTATGTGCTTTTGTTTATATTATGAGCAGTTATAAAGACTTTGGTTTCAAAACAATCAATTTATGGCTTTTAAACAAATTTTGTTGAACACAAAAAAACAAAAGGTACTATTTTGCATTTATATCGGAATGTAGCTTAATTATGTATGTTCGATTAGCAGCTGTTAAGGACTGTTGACATGTGAGCGAACTGCGAATAGGCGAATCGCGAACAAATCAATTTTAATGTATTTATGAATCGAACATTTCTATTGCTTCTACCACAAAAGCTTGATATTTAATTGATCTAACATTCTATTTAAAAAAACTGAGTCTAAATTGATTTAATTAGCAGTATATATTATAAATATTTTCCCGTGAATTGAAAAATTCTTGCCGTGAACTGTCACTTTTTATTCAAAATCCACATAATACAGCCGCGATCAACAAATCCGCGAATGAAAAATTCGTTCGAACATAACCTTAAAATTGACATATCTTGCTGCAAAGAAATGCGCAGTTCGTGGTTCGCTCTCATGTAAATGATCCTTTATTCTATGTAGTAGGTATAGTCTTAATTTCCGAACTGTCACACCACGACTTAGCATATACTCTTGTCACACCACGAATTCTTATATTCTTCCTTATAACCAGTTATCCGTAACATATTTGCCTTTCCTATACAGAGACTATATCGCTTCAAGCATAAACCATCAGTAACGTGTACATTGAATTGAATAAAATAAAAGTTCATCTGAGATGTGTAAATCATTTCAATATTTGCGGAAGATGTTTTTCGATTTATATTTGGTCAACTGACAGATCAATATCAGAAGTGGAATGAATCTTAATTTTTACAGGATCGCGCAGTTAAAAGTGTAACTTTCAAAACTCGGTATGGACAACTCAGACAGGGGAGTAAAAACGAATTAATAGCGCACCTAGAATGGTGTGAAATTGAACACGAAATACCGCAAATGCTCGAGATGGTCGATGAAGCACATGATGATATCTCGGAAACCGCACGAAGTGATATTAATGTTTTAGCGCGGGATGACGTGTTGCATGGAAACAAGCTTTGGGACGATGTGGGTGGTCTCCAGCGCTCTGTGGAGATGCCGACACAACAGCTTTCCAAAATGCGCAACATTTACGTTGGACAAACGACATCTAAACTAAGCGCGAAGGACTTGCTTTCGTTATGGCTGACTGTCTGTTCAACGACGCGCGGAAAAATACTATATTAATAGTAGTCAACACCACCCAGACGACGCCTGTCGATTTATTTGTACACACGACGCCAACAGGAACGTCGTCAACAGTTCCATTTCGTGAAAAGTGCGGAACGCGTGTGTTGCTAGCATATCTGCAGATGGTCTACCAAATGTTGCACAGATACTTTCGACAAGTATTAGTGCACATATGCCAGTATGTACCAGCAAATAAGTGTGCGCGAAATAAAACAATGTTTGCCAGTTTTCTATCCATGCGCTAGTGATGTTACATCCATACAGTTTAAGTTTGTACGGGTGGGATCCGAAACTTTTTCTTTTCGCGGCTCAGACAAATTTGAGGGACTACCCAAGTTATGGGTAAACGCACATCCAATCATTCGTGAATGATCAGAATTCGTAGCGTCTTTTTAACTGATTTCCCATTCACCGTCAACACCGCGGACATTCACATACAAATGATGGCATCACGTGTCGGGAAAAGTAAAACATTAATCGATTACTTTTACCGAATTTTATCATTAGGGCAACGTGGCAATTTGGACGAAAAGTCAATCTTAAGGTATGTGGTGAACGGCGTAACTAACGATAGTCTGCGAAGAACACTCTGCTATGAACTATGAGCGGTGTTCAGATTTGCTATAAACATTATATAACGTTGTCGCGAATTCAAAAAACATTGTGCAGAATAATCCTTCGCCACGTCAGTCTACGTCAGAAGACAATGAACAAGCTTTCCGCGCCAATCGTGAACCATCCACAGAGACCGAAACTTTGTGGCATATCTCCAGAAACGGCGTAGCCAAAGATGTATTGTAATTAGTCACGTAAACAAAGATTGTGCTTTGCGAAACGTCGCGCCAGTAATCGTAATCGAAAATGGTAATAACGAAGTAACCAAAGAAATACATGTAAACTGTCTGAAGTGTCGCGCAGTCATCGATTCAGTCAGCTGCACGTCGCTTATCACACACAGTTCTGCCATTCCCAATGCTAATGGGAAATAATATTAACCTGGGTTAATAAGGTACTGATTAAGGGGCAAGAATTGTCGCCCATGTGAGGGTTAACAAACACAATCCCGCACATTGACACTTTTTGTTCGGTTTTGACATAAGTTTCCGAGTGCTGTCGAAAACTAGAGTTCAGCTTTTACTCACCACCATAAATTAGAAATTGGAATATGCAATTTTTTAACATCCCATCACATTAAATTAATCAATTATTTCATCCTTTTAAAGGTAAATGTTTTCTGCAAATTCTAAACGGGCTTGTGTTTTTATTAGAACTGGTCGCAGTTGAAAAACTGTTTAACAAAGACAATTACTTTAAGGTTCGTTTTGACATGCTTTCGAAAATTATATCAGCCTTTACACATCAATCATAAATCAGAGAAATTTGAATTTTGAATTTGAACATCCCATCACATTGAACTAATCAATTAATTCATCCCTATAAATACATGATTTCAGTTCATTCTAATATGGCGCAAACCGTTTGCGTGCTATACAAACGAAGATTTAGATAAAATGTTTAGTACAAGTCGTAAAAAATTAAAGTTATAACAAAACCAAAAAAATATTTAAAACATTTTGTTGTTTGTGATACACACTATTAAATTTAAAGGGTTTTTCTTTTTTGTACGCTGAAGTGTAGGGACGGGACATTGTAATAAACTCGTTCGCTTACTGAAAAAGTGATAGCTAAAATAAATGGTAGATAAGCATTTACCAGAATTTACAGAAGCTTGTTCGCGTACTACGAAAATAGAACAAAAAAAACAAAGGTAGCTTCCTGCTTTTGTTAATTTTGAGTTTGAAAACTGTCAATCAATCTACGCACATCGCTGTTAGTTTCTGCTTGCTTGTGAGAAACACTTATTCATAACAGTACCCAGGTGCTTTACATTAAAATGGGGTATTCCCCTTTCCTTTAGATACATATTTGACACTTTTCATTTATCTTCACACAAAAAACGCAAGAAAATTCCCCTGAAAACTTAGCTGCGCGCTAGTGATCCGACTGGACCCACTAAGTGGAGGCCAAGGTGTGAGGAGAAACTAAGGAACGATGACTATTACAACCTGTTCACCCAATGTGGTGAGTCATACCCCAGCTATGAGAGGAGAATAAGGTACCAAGACTAATAAACTAAAACGCGTAAATTACTGATATAAATTTACGTTGGGCTCTTAGCCTTTCTGAATTTTGCCGTCGTTGGGGCGGTGTCATCTTGACCACTCGTGTTGTTTGAAACATCTGTTTTCACGTTGTCCGGTGGTTAGTGTCCACGCTTTCTTCTGACCCCATTTGACTGATGGGGCCGGTGGTCGGTAAAGTGTCACCCAATGCTGTTTCTATATGTTGTGAGGGTGCGCAATGCTTTTAGCTGTCCGCCCGCATTCCTCTGCTGCTCCCATTGGTGGAGTTGGACAGAAGGGATCATCTCCCTCTACCCATTGAACGTGACTCCCTACCGTGTTGGTGGTATTTATTTTGCAATTGTCGTTGGGGCTTATTTACTCTGGGCTGTCCGCCCGTGCTCCACAATTGCTGATGTGTGCCTCTAAGGTATTATGAAATAGGTTAGGGTGTCTTAATGACAAGGGCCGTC
Source organism: Ferdinandea cuprea (assembly GCA_963576555.1). Classification (NCBI taxonomy): domain Eukaryota; kingdom Metazoa; phylum Arthropoda; class Insecta; order Diptera; family Syrphidae; genus Ferdinandea; species Ferdinandea cuprea. The sequence goes on from OY754962.1 coordinate 33,822,614, forward strand.
CGCCCACACCCTTTTAAATGCGTTGGAGTGCCTTTGCTTTGCACCCAGACCTTCCGTCTTGCCCTCTAGTGTGCCTTGTTGGGTCGCACTGTACCGTTGTAGACCGTCCGTCCGAATAGACTCGCTGATCCGTTGGGAGTCTCCAGGCCGTTCCGCTTGCTTGTGATAAACACTTATTCATAACAGTATCCAGGCACTTTTTATTAAAATGTGAGAATCCTCTTTCCTTTAGATACATATTTGACGATTTTTATTTATCATCACACAAAAGAACACAACCCCACAAAAGTATCCCTAGGTCCTTAAGATGGGAGAGCGTGCTAAGAACTATTTATTAAGAGACAATAAGTATTTAAACATTTCAACCGGTAGTTGTACTTGTTTTCATATATGGTTGCACCTTAAATTATTATTAAAGCATAAGGAAAGGCTACAGTCCGCTTAAGGAGCAAACGAAAAATAAATAGACAAAAATTGCGGGCGCCACCGCCCGAAAGTAAAAGTCGATTGTCACACCCCACAGATCAGATGCAACGAAAGCAAAGATCTTGCTAATTCCCGGCAGCTGAGTGGAAGGTGTGGGTTTGTTCAATAGAAAACTTAGGGAAAGGTAAAGGAAGGATTTATTTCGAAAGAAAATCGAAGTGGGCGCCACACAATTTTTTGGGGAATTGTGAAACCTTAAAATCACCAATTATTAGAATGAAGTTATAACCTGAAAATGATGAAAACTGAAAATCTAACGAAAAATTAAATGATTGCGTTATAATCATTCGAAACTTCTTTAAATTGACTATTTGGGCACAACAACAATGTCTTTGCAGAGACCGTTGGGGTGACCCGCTATCACTTATCCCGAAATTGAAACAAAGAAAAATAATTTACTGGGTCGCGTGTCCCGTCTATTCTCGGAAGTTATAAAGCCGAAAGCAAAACCCAACCAAACCGAAATTTTACAACTCCAAAAAAAAAACCATTTACTTCACTTTACTTATCTTTTCCTTCTTGTTCCCTTCTCCTCCCCCTCAATGTATGTTCTTCTCGTACTGTGTTTCCTTAATTTTTCCTTTTTCCTCTCTCCACTTCAAAATTGGTCGTTTTTGTTTTTAAAAAAAATTACTATTTCCTTTTTCCCTATTCTCCAAAAACAAAAAAACTTTTCAGAAAAAAAAACTATTTCCATTCACCGCAACTGGAAAGTCCGGTTGCAGCGAATTCTCTGCCAACCTGAAAAAACCTTTCCAATCCATTTCGATTGGCTTACCCGATTTATGAAAAAAAGCGCTAAGGAGATTCCCCTCAAAAGTTTGCTGCGCGCTAATGTCCCACTGGATGGAGTTAATTTACTAACGGAGGCCACCCAGTAAGTGGAGGCCAAGGTGTGAGGAGAAACTAAGAAACGAGGACAATTAACCCCTGATCACCCAATGTGGTGAGTCATACCCCATCTAAGAGAGGAGGATAAGGAAACACGACTAATAAACAAAAAATGGAATGGAATGGGAATGGGAAATTGTAGAAAGCGTGTCATACCTTACAATGATATAAATTTACGTTGAGCTCTCGGCCTTTCTGAATTATGCTGTCGTTGGAGCGGTGTCCTATTGACAGGCCACTCGTGTTGGTTGAAACATCTGTTTTGACGTTGTCCGGTGGTTAGTGGCCACCCTTTCTTTTGACCCAATTTAACAGATGGGGCCTGTGGTGGGATAAGTGTCACCCAATGCTGTATCTATGTGTCCGCCCGCATTCCTCTGCTGCTCATCATGGTGGAGTTGGACAGAAGGCTCCTCTTCCCCTATCGAACGTGACTCCCGACCGTGTTGGTGGTAGTTCTTTTGCAATTGTCCTTGTAGCTTATTTACTCTGAGCCGTCCGCCGGTGCTTTACAATTGCTGATGTGTGCATCTAAGGCATTATGAAATATGTTAGGGTGTCTTAATGACAAGGGCCGTCCGCCCACACCCTTTTAAATGCGTTAGAGCGCCTTTACCTCGCACCCAGACCGTCCGTCTTGCCTTCTATTGTGCCTTGTTGGGTCGCACTCGACCGTTGCGGACCTTAAGAGGGGAGAGCGTGCTAATAACTATTTATAAATAGACAATAAGTATTTACATAACATAAATAATCCCTTTGAGCCTGGCTATACACAAAAAATGGGTCATTCAAATGAAAGCTACTTTAGCAGATTGGGAACACTAAAATAGGAAACAACAAATTATTTCTCTACGGAAGTCGAATATTTTTCTGCTCTCAGTTACCTGGTTTTTGGTCTTCACTCTTCCAACGCAAATACCGAATGAAGATTTCTGTCAAAAGTGATATGTTTTGGTACCCCCATGAAAGAGAGTTCAACTTGAAAGTGGATTTTCGGTAGATTATTGGTGCAATCTACCCTTTCTTTCTGACTCAAATAAAATCTACCTGTCTCGTGCGACAAGACGATGAACGTGTAGCCAACACCTTTAATATTGTTTTGACAGATTTAGTGATTAGTGAATGGTTATTGAGATATGGGTGTTGTCGTTAGTTTTTCAGTGTTCTTCTCTGTGTTTTTGCATTTCTTCTTCATATGGGTGTTATGTGCTTTTGTTTATATTATGAGCAGTTATAAAGACTTTGGTTTCAAAACAATCAATTTATGGCTTTTAAACAAATTTTGTTGGACACAAAAAAAACAAAAGGTACTATTTTGCATTTATATCGGAATGAAGCTTAATTATGTATGTTCGATTAGCAGCTGTTAAGGACTGTTCACATGAGAGCGAACTGCGAATAGGCGAATCGCGAACAAATCAATTTTAATGTATTTATGAATAGAATATTTCTATTGCTTCTACCACGAAAGCTTGATATTTAATTGATCTAACATTCTGTTTAAAAAAAACTGAGTCTAAATTGATTTAAATAGCAATACAGTTACAAAAATTTTCCCACGAATTGAAAAATTCTTGCCGCGAACTGTCACTTTTTATTCACAATTCACATAATACAGACGCGATCCACAAATCCGCGAATGAAAAATTCGTTCGAGAAGTTCGTTAGAATTTACGAATATTCGCCTGTGCGCAGTTCGCGGTTCGCTCTCATGTGAATGATCCTTTATTCTATATAGTAGGTACCCTGCAAACCAAAATTCAGTAGTTTCCTCGAAAGCACTACCACAAAGAAATTTGTTTTGTGAATGTGTTTGCGTTCTCTTTCAGTATTAGTATGTTCAGCTTATCTACTTCCGTGGAAGTTCGGATATAACCGGTGAAATATGTACTCCTAGGAAGTAGTTTTTTGACCCTAATTAAACCCAGTAAGATCACTTTTTATTGCCCACATTTTTTCTTTTGTTTTTTCCTTATCACCCTCAAAACAAAATCCATGTGCAAACAAAAAGCAAAAACTTATCGATGTCTAGACAAGTAGAATCGACCGTGACAATATTTAAAATATCAAAGCGATTTTGAAAAGGATTCGAGTCAGTTGAAATTTTGTATTCGGTTAGTGAAGTTTGAAATATAATCGGTAAGTGAAATTTAAAATAAAATGAATAAAAAAACATTTGCGAATTTTTAGAAATAATGTGTCGCGTTATAAACAATTAGACAAGTTTGTCTGTAGTGTAGAAAGTGTAGATAATGAAGAGGCGAGTTGTAGCGGTGGCAGTATAGAGCAGGGCGTGCCACTTTTGGTGACAGAAGAAAATGCTTTAATTGACGTTGAAATGTCATCAAGTTCTATTTCAGAAATAGAATCAATATTAAAAATAAATCTCCGAAAGTGGGTTTTAAGAAATAAAGTGCCGCACAACCATGTTAACGATCTTTTAAAATCATTGAGTGCATCGGGTGTGAAAAATGTGCCGCGTACGTCGCGTAATTTATTGGACACTGAAACTGCCCCAATTTCTGTAATACAAATTGAACCTGGTGAATATTACCATTTTGGTATCCAAAAATATTTAAAATCCAAAAAATTCAGTTTTCTCGCAAAAGAAGAAACAATATATCGACGTTGGAATCGATGGACTGCAAGTTTTTAAAAGTTCTCGGCGAGTGTTGTGGTCAATATTAGGAACTTTCTCAAATTTTTGCACTGAAACTCCATTTTTAATAGGGTTTTATTCCGGTTTTAAAAAACCCAAATGTGTCAATGAGTATCTTAAAGCGTTTGCGCAGGAGATTTGTGAGATGCAAATAAATGGTGTTCAGGTAGGAGATGATCCAATACTGAAACCGTTTAAATTTAGATTATTTACGTGTGACAGTCCAGCTCGAGCATTTATTACAGGTGTTCAGTACCATACCGGAAAACACAGTTGTCCCAAATGCACGCAGGAAGCAACATAAGAAACATAAATTACTTATTCCTGGAACGATGACTATTACAACCTGCTCACCCAATGCGGTGAGTCATACTCCAGCTATGAGAGGAGAATAAGGAACCAAGACTAATAAACCAAAACGGGTACATTACTGATATAAATTTACGTTGGGCTCTTGGCCTTTCGCTGTCATCTTGACCACTAGTGTTGTTTGAAACATCTGTTTTCACGTCGTCCGGTTATTAGTGTCCACGCTTTCTTCTGACCCCATTTGACAGATGGGCCCGGTGGTGGGTAAAGTGTCACCCAATGCTGTTTCTATGTGTTGTGAGGGTGCGCAATGCTTTTAGCTGTCCGCCCGAATTCCTCTGCTGCTCCCATTGGTGGAGTTGGACAGAAGGGATCATCTCCCCTTTACCCATTGAACGTAACTCCCTACCGTGTTGGTAGGTAAGGTAAGGTAAGGTAAGGGTGTCTTAATGACAAGGGCCGTCCGCCCACACCCTTTTAAATGCGTTGGAGTGCCTTTGCTTTGCACCCAGACCGTCCGTCTTGCCTTCTAGTGTGCCTTGTTGGGTCACACTGGACCGTTGTTGACCGTCCGTCCGAATAGACTCGCTGATCCGTTGGGAGTCTCCAGGCCGTTCCGCTTGCTTGTGATAAACACTTATTCAGAACAGTATCCAGGTACTTTTTATTAAAATGTGAGAATCCTCTTCCCTTTAGATACATTTTTGACAATTTTCATTTATCTTCACACAAAAGAACACAACCCCACAAAAGTATACTTATGTCCTTAAGAGGGGAGAGCGTGCTAATAACTATTTATTAATAGACAAAAAGTATTTACACATTTCAACCGGTAGTTATACTTGTCTTCATATATTGTTGCACATTAAATTATTATTTAAAAAAAGAAAACCGGGGAACAAACTACTAATTAAACAAAATTACCTTCGGAGCAAACGAAAAATAAATAGACAAAAATTGCGGGCGCCACCGCCCGAAAGTAAAAGTCGATTGTCACACTCCACAGATCAGATGCAACGACAGCAAAGATCTTGCTAATTCCCGGCAGCTGAGTGGAAGGTGTGGGTTTGTTCAATAGAAAACTTAGGGAAAGGTAAAGGAAGGATTTATTTCGAAAGAAAATCGAAGTGGGTGCCACACAATTTTTTGGGGAATTGTGAAACCTTAAAATCACCAATTATCAGAATGAAGTTATAACCTGAATGATGAAACTGAAAATCTGAAGAAAAATGAAATGATTGCGTTATAATTCTCCGTTGAAGAAAGGCTTTTTATTTTAGGCGAAGCTTCTTTAAATTGACTATTTGGGTACAACAACAATTTCTTTGCAGAGACCGTTGGGGTGACCCGCTATCACTTATCCCGAAATTGAAACAAAGAAAAATAATTTGCTGGGGTCGCGTGTCCCGTCTATTCTCGGAAGTTATAAAGCCGAAAGCAAAACCGAACCAAACCAAAATTTTACAACTGCAAAAAAAAACCACTTTACTTATCTTTTCCTTCTTGTTCCCTTCTCAATTTATGTTCTTCTCGTACTGTGTTTCCTTAATTTTTTCTTTTTCCTCTCTTCACTTCAAAATTGTGATCGTTTTTGTTTTTTAAAAAATTAATATTTCCTTTTTCCCTATTCTCCAAAAACAAAAAAACAAAAGTCCGGTTGCAGCGAATTCTCTGCCCAACCTGGAAAAACCTTTCCAATCCATTTCGATTGGCTTACCCGATTTATGAAAAATAGCGCTAAAGAAATTCCCCTCAAAAGTTTGCTGCGCCATAATGTCCCACTGGACGGAGTTAATTTACTAACGGAGGCCACCCAGTAAGTGGTGGCCAAGGTGTGAGGAGAAACTAAGAAACGAGGACAATTACCCCCTGATCGCCCAATGTGGTGAATCATACCCCATCTATGAGAGGAGGATAAGGAAACAAGACTAATAAACAAAAAGGCGTAACTTACGGTTTGGTGGAATTTTGCGCAGATTTGGGGGAATGGGAAATTGTAGAAAGCGTGTCATACCTTACAATGATATAAATTTACGTTGAGCTCTCGGCCTTTCTGAATGATGCTGTCGTTGGAGCGGTGTCCTATTGACAGGCCACATCTGTTTTCACGTTGTCCGGTGGTTAGTGTCCACCCTTTCTTTTGACCCAATTTAACAGATGGGGCCTGTGGTGGGATAAGTGTCGACCAATGCTGTGTCTATGTGTCCGCCCGCATTCCTCTGCTGCTCCTCATGGTGGAGTTGGACAGAAGGCTCCTCTTCACCTATCGAACGTGACTCCCTACCGTGTTGGTGGTAGTTCTTTTGCAATTGTCCTTGTAGCTTATTTACTCTGAGCCGTCCGCCCGTGCTTTACAATTGCTGATGTGTGCATCTAAGGCATTATAAAATATGTTAGGGTGTCTTAATGACAAGGGCCGTCCGCCCACACCCTTTTATATGCGATAGAGCGCCTTTACCTTGCACCCAGACCGTCCGCCTTGCCTTCTATTGTGCCTTGTTGGGTCGCACTCGACCGTTGCGGACCTTAAAAATGGAGAGCGTGCTAATAACTATTTATAAATAGACAATAAGTATTTACATAACATAAATAATCCCTTTGAGCCTGGCTATACACAAAAAAAGGGTCATTTAAATGAAAGCTGCTTTAGCAGATTGAGAACACTAAAATGGGAAACAACAATTTATTTCTCTACGGAAGTCGAATATTTTTCTGCTCTCAGGTACCTGGTTTTTGGTCTTCACTCTTCCAACGCAAATACCGAATGAAGATTTCTGTCAAAAGTGATATGTTTTGGTACCCCCATGAAAGAGAGTTCAACGTGAAAGTGGATTTTCGGTAGATTATTGGTGCAATCTACCCTTTCTTCCTGACTCACATAAAATCTACCTGGCTCGTGCGACAAGACGATGAACGTGTAGCCAACACCTTTAATATTGTTTTGACAGATTTAGTGATTAGTGAATGGTTATTGAGATATGGGTGTTGTAGTTTTTCAGTGTTCTTCTCTTTGTTTTTGCATTTCTTCTTCGTATGGGTGTTCTGTGCTTTTGTTTATATTATAAGCAGTTATAAAGACTTTGGTTTCAAAACAATCAATTTGTGGCTTTTAAACAAATTTTCTTAAAAACAAAAAAAAGTACTATTTTGCATTTATATCAGAATGTAGCTGAATTATGTATGTTCGATTAGCAGCTGTTAAGGACTGTTCACATGAGAGCGAACTGCGAATAGGCAAATCGCGAACAAATCAATTTTAATGTATTTATGAATAGAATATTTCTATTGCTTCTACCCCAAAAGCTTGATATTTAATTGATCTAACATTCTATTTAAAAAAACTGAGTCTAAATTGATTTAAATAGCAGTATATACAATTATAAAAATTTTCCCGCGAATTGAAAAATTCTTGCCGCGAACTGTCACTTTTTATTCAAAATCCACATAATACAGACGCGATCCACAAATCCGCGAATGAAAAATTCGTTCGAACATAACCTTAAAATTGACACATTTTGCTGCTTGCTGCATTTACAAATCAGATTCGCGGGTACCTGCGACCAAAAAAATGCGCAAAAAATGCAAAGAAATGCGCAGTTCGGGGTTCGCTCTCATGTGAATGATCCTTTATTCTATGTAGTAGGTATAGTCTTAATTTCCGAACTGTCACACCACGACTTATCAAATACTCTTGTCACACCACGAATTCTTATACACTTTCTAATAACCAGTTATCCGTAACATATTTGACTTTCCTATACAGACACAATATCGCTTCAAGCATAAACCATCAGTAACGTGTACATTGAATTGAATAAAATAAAAGTTCGTCTGAGATGTGTAAATCATTTCAATATTTGCGGAAGATGTTTTTCGATTTATATTTGGTCAACTGACAGATTAATATCAGAACTGGAATGAATCTTAATTTTTACAGGATCGCGCAGTTAAAAGTGTAACTTTCAAAACTCGGTATGGACAATCAGGGGAGTAAAAACGAATTAATAGCGCACCTAGAATGGTGTGAAATTGAACACGAAATACCGCAAATGCTCGAGATGGTCGATGAAGCACATGATGATATCTCGGAAACCGCACGAAGTGATATTAATGTTTTAGCGCGGGATGACGTGTTGCAAGGAAACGAGCTTCGGGACGATGTGGGTGGTCTCCAGCGCTCTCTAGAGATGCCGACACAACAGCTTTCCAAAATGCGCAGCATTTACGTAGAACAAACGACATCTAAACTAAGCGCGAAGGACTTGCTTTCGTTATGGCTTCACGTTCAACGACGCGCGGAAAAGTACTATATTAATAGTAGTCAACACCACTCAGACGACGCCTGTCGATTTATTTGTACACACGACGCCAACAGGAACGTCGTCAACAGTCCCATTTCGTGAAATTTCGTGAAAAGTGCGGAACGCGTGTGTTGCTAGCACATCTGCAGATGGTCTACCAAATGTTGCACAGATACTTTCGACAAGTATTAGTGCACATATGCCAGTATATACCAGCAAATAAGTGTGCGCGAAATAAAACAATGTTTGCCAGTTTTCTATCCATGTGCTAGTGATGTTACATCCATAAATTTTAAATTTGTACGGGTGGGATCCGAAACTTTTTCTTTTCGCGGCTCAGACAAATTTGAGGGGACTACCCAAGTTATGGGTAAACGCACATCCAAGCATTCGTGAATGATCAGAATTCGTAGCGTCTTTTTCAACAGATTTCCCATGCACCTTCACCACCGCGGACATTCACATACAAATGATGGTATCACGTGTCGGGAAAAGTAAAACATTAATCGATTACTTTTACCGAATTTTATCATTGGGGCGACGTGGAAATTTGGACGAAAAGTCAATCATAAGGTATGTGGTGAACGGCGTAACTAACGATAGTCTGCGAAGAACACTGTGCTATGAACTATGAGCGGTGTTCAGATTTGCTATAAACATTATATAACGTTGTCGCAAATTCAAAAAACATTGTGCAGAATAATCCTTCACCAAGTCAGTCTACATCAGAAGACAATGAACAAGCTTTTCGCGCCATTCGGGAACTATCCACAGAGACCGAAACTTTGTGGCATATCTCCAGAAACTGAAACAACCGCAAATTAGACGGCGTAGCCAAAGATGTATTGTAATTAGTCACGTAAACAAAGATTGTGCTTTGCGAAACGTCGCGCCAGTAAACGTAATCGAAAATGGTAATAACGAAGTAACCAAAGAAATACATGTAAACGGTCTGAAGTGTCGCGCAGTCATCGATTCAGTCAGCTGCACGTCGCTTATCACACACAGTTCTGCCATTCCCAATGCTAATGGGAAATAATATTAACCTGGGTTAATAAGGTACTGATTAAGGGGCAAGAATTGTCGCCCATGTGAGGGTTAACAAAGACAATCCCGCACATTAACACTTTTAGTTCGGTTTTGACATAAGTTTTCGAGTGCTTTCGAAAACTAGAGTTCAGCTTTTACTCACCACCATAAATTAGAAATTGAAATATGCAATTTTTTAACATCCCATCATATTAAATTAATCAATTATTTCATCCTTTTAAAGGTAAATGTTTTCTGCAAATTCTAAACGGGCTTGTGTTTTTATTAGAACCGGTCGCAGTTGAAAAACTGTTTAACAAAGACAATTACTTTAAGGTTCGGTTTTGACATGCTTTCGAAAATTATAGTTCAGCCTTTACACATCAATCATAAATCAGAGAAATTTGAATTTGGAATTTGAACATCCCATCACATTGAACTAATCAATTAATTCATCCCTATAAATACATGATTTCAGTTAATTCTAATACGGCGCAAACCGTTTGCGTGCTATACAAACGAAGATTTAGATAAAATGTGTACTACAAAGTACACAAACTCGTTGGCAAATTGAGGAAGTCGTAAAAAAATTAAAGTTATAACAAAAACAAAAAAATATTTAAAATATTTTGTTGTTTGTGATACACACAATTAAATTTAAATGGTTTTTCTTATTTGTACGCTGAAGTGTAGGGACGGGACATTGTAATAAACTCGTTCGCTTACTGAAAAAGTGATAGCTAAAATAAATGGTAGATAAGCATTTACCAGAATTTACAGAAGCTTGTTCGCGTACTACGAAAATAGAACAAAAAAACAAAGGTAGCTTCCTGCTTTTGTTAATTTTGAGTTTGAAAACTGTCAATCAATCTACGCACATAGCTGTTAGTTTCTGCTTGCTTGTGATAAACACTTATTCATAACAGTACCCAGGTGCTTTACATTAAAATGGGGTATTCCCCTTTCCTTTAGATACATACTTGACACTTTTCATTTATCTTCACACAAAAAACGCAAGAAAATTCCCCTGAAAACTTAGCTGCGCGCTAGTGATCCGACTGGACGGAGTTAATTTACTAACGGAGGCCACCCACTGGAGGCCAAGGTGTGAGGAGAAACTAAGGAACGATGACTATTACAACCTGCTCACCCAATGTGGTGAGTCATACCCCAGCTATGAGAGGAGAATAAGGTACCAAAACTAATAAACTAAAACGCGTAAATTACTGATATAAATTTACGTTGGGCTCTTAGCCTTTCTGAATTTTTCGGTCGTTGGGGCGGTGTCATCTTGACCACTCGTGTTGTTTGAAACATCTGTTTTCACGTTGTCCGGTGGTTAGTGTCCACGCTTTCTTCTGACCCCATTTGACAGATGGGGCCGGTGGTGGGTAAAGTGTCACCCAATGCTGTTTCTATATGTTGTGAGGGTGCGCAATGCTTTTAGCTGTCCGCCCGCATTCCTCTGCTGCTCCCATTGGTGGAGTTGGACAGAAGGGATCATCTCCCTTTACCCATCGAACGTGACTCCCTACCGTGTTGGTGGTATTTATTTAAGCCCCAATTGTCGTTGGGGCTTATTTACTCTGGGCCGTCCGCCCGTGCTCCACAATTGCTGATGTGTGCCTCTAAGGTATTATGAAATAGGTTAGGGTGTCTTAATGACAAGGGCCGTCCGCCCACACCCTTTTAAATGTGTTGGAGTGCCTTTGCTTTGCACCCAGACCGTCCGTCTTGCCCTCTAGTGTGCCTTGTTGGGTCGCACTGTACCGTTGTTGACCGTCCGTCCGAATAGACTCGCTGATCCGTTGGGAGTCTCCAGGCCGTTCCGCTTGCTTGTGATAAACACTTATTCATAACAGTATCCAGGCACTTTTTATTAAAATGTGAGAATATTCTTTCCTTTAGATACATATTTGACGATTTTCATTTATCTTCACACAAAAGAACACAACCCAACAAAAGTATCCTTATGTCCTTAAGAGGGGAGAGCGTGCTAATAACTATTTATTAATAGACAATAAGTATTTAAACATTTCAACCGGTAGTTGTACTTGTCTTCATATATTGTTGCACCTTAAATTATTATTAAAAAAAAGAAAACCGCGGAACAAACTACTAATTAAACAAAATTACCGGCGGAGCAAACGAAAAATAAATAGACAAAAATTGCGGGCGCCACCACCCGAAAGTAAAAGTCGATTGTCACACTCCACAGATCAGATGCAACGAAAGCAAAGATCTTGCTAATTCCCGGCAGCTGAGTGGAAGGTGTGGGTTTGTTCAATAGAAAACTTAGGGAAAAGAAGGATTTATTTCGAAAGAAAATCGAAGTGGGTGCCACACAATTTTTTGGGGAATTGTGAAACCTTAAAATCACCAATTATCAGAATGAAGTTATAACCTGAAAATGATGAAAACTGAAAATCTAACGAAAAATTAAATGATTGCGTTATAATTCTCCGTTGGAAAACGGTCTTTTATTTTAGGCGAAGCTTCTTTAAATTGACTATTTGGGTACAACAACAATTTCTTTGCAGAGACCGTTGGGGTGACCTGCTATCATTTATCCCGAAATTGAAACAAAGAAAAATAATTTACTGGGTCGCGTGTCCCGTCTATTCTCGGAAGTTATAAAGCCGAAAGCAAAACCCAACCAAACCGAAATTTTACAACTCCAAAAAAAAACCATTTACTTCACTTTACTTATCTTTATAGCGTGCTAATAACTATTTATAAATAGACAATAAGTATTTACATAACATAAATAATCCCTTTGAGCCTGGCTTTACACAAAAAAGGGGTCATTCAAATGAAAGCTACTTTAGCAGATTGGGAACACTAAAATAGGAAACAACAAATTGTTTCTCTACGGAAGTCGAATATTTTTCTGCTCTCAGGTACCTGGTTTTTGGTCTTCACTCTTCCAACGCAAATACCGAATGAAGATTTCTGTCAAAAGTGATATGTTTTGGTACCCCCATGAAAGAGAGTTCAACTTGAAAGTGGATTTTCGGTAGATTATTGGTGCAATCTACCCTTTCTTTCTGACTCAAATAAAATCTACCTGTCTCGTGCGACAAGACGATGAACGTTTAGCCAACACCTTTAATATTGTTTTGACAGATTTAGTGATTAGTGAATGGTTATTGAGATATGGGTGTTGTCGTTAGTTTTTCAGTGTTCTTCTCTGTGTTGTTGCATTTCTTTTTCGTATGGGTGTTATGTGCTTTTGTTTATATTATGAGCAGTTATAAAGACTTTGGTTTCAAAACAATCAATTTATGGCTTTTAAACAAATTTTGTTGAACACAAAAAAAAAAACAAAAGGTACTATTTTGCATTTATATCGGAATGAAGCTTAATTATGTATGTTCGATTAGCAGCTGTTAAGGACTGTTCACATGAGAGCGAACTGCGAATAGGCGAATCGCGAACAAATCAATTTTAATGTATTTATGAATAGAATATTTCTATTGCTTCTACAACAAAAGCTTGATATTTAATTGATCTAACATTCTATTTAAAAAAAATGAGTCTAAATTGATTTAAATAGCAATACAGTTACAAAAATTTTCCCACGAATTGAAAAATTCTTGCCGCGAACTGTCACTTTTTATTCACAATCCACATAATACAGACGCGATCCACAAATCCGCGAATGAAAAATTCGTTCGAGAAGTTCGTTAGAATTTACGAATATTCGCCTGTGCGCAGTTCGCGGTTCGCTCTCATGTGAATGATCCTTTATTCTATATAGTAGGTACCCTGCAAACCAAAATTCAGTAGTTTCCTCGAAAGCACTACCACAAAGAAATTTGTTTTGTGAATGTGTTTGCGTTCTCTTTCAGTATTAGTATGTTCAGCTAATCTACTTCCGTGGAAGTTCGGATATAACCGGTGAAATATGTACTCCTAGGAAGTAGTTTTTTGACCCTAATAAAACTCAGTAAGATCACTTTTTATTGCCCACATTTTTTCTTTTGTTTTTTCCTTATCACCCTCAAAACAAAATCCATGTGCAAACAAAAAGCAAAAACTTATCGATGTCTAGACAAGTAGAATCGACCGTGACAATATTTAAAATATCAAAGCGATTTTGAAAAGGATTCGAGTCAGTTGAAATTTTGTATTCGGTTAGTGAAGTTTGAACTATAATCGGTAAGTGAAATTTAAAATAAAATGAATAAAAAGACATTTGCAAATCAAATGAGTAAAGAATCGCGAATTTTTAGAAATAATGTGTCGCGTTATAAACAATAAGACAAGTTTGTCTGTAGTGTAGAAAGTGTAGATAATGAAGAGGCGAGTTGTAGCGGTGGCAGTATAGAGCAGGGCGTGCCACTTTTGGAGACAGAAGAAAATGCTTTAATTGACGTTGAAATGTCATCAAGTTCTATTTCAGAAATAGAACCAATATTAAAAATAAATCTCCGAAAGTGGGTTTTAAGAAATAAAGTGCCGCACAACCATGTTAACGATCTTTTAAAATCATTGAGTGCATCGGGTGTGAAAAATGTGCCGCGTACGTCGCGTAATTTATTGGACACTGAAACTGCCCCAATTTCTGTAATACAAATTGAACCTGGTGAATATTACCATTTTGGTATCCAAAAATATTTAAAATCCAAAAAATTCAGTTTTCTCGCAAAAGAAGAAACAATATATCGACGTTGGAATCGATGGACTGCAAGTTTTTAAAAGTTCTCGGCGAGTGTTGTGGCCAATATTAGGAACTTTCTCAAATTTTTGCACTGAAACTCCATTTTTAATAGGGTGTTATTCCGGTTTTAAAAAACCCAAATGTGTCAATGAGTATCTTAAAGCGTTTGCGCAGGAGATTTGTGAGATGCAAATAAATGGTGTTCAGGTAGGAGATGATCCAATACTGAAACCGTTTAAATTTAGATTATTTACGTGTGACAGTCCAGCTCGAGCATTTATTACAGGTGTTCAGTACCATACCGGAAAACACAGTTGTCCCAAATGCACGCAGGAAGCAACATAAGAAACATAAATTACTTATTCCTGGAACGATGACTATTACAACCTGCTCACCCAATGCGGTGAGTCATACTCCAGCTATGAGAGGAGAATAAGGAACCAAGACTAATAAACTAAAACGCGTACATTACTGATATAAATTTACGTTGGGCTCTTGGCCTTTCGCTGTCATCTTGACCACTAGTGTTGTTTGAAACATCTGTTTTCACGTCGTCCGGTTATTAGTGTCCACGCTTTCTTCTGACCCCATTTGACAGATGGGCCCGGTGGTGGGTAAAGTGTCACCCAATGCTGTTTCTATGTGTTGTGAGGGTGCGCAATGCTTTTAGCTGTCCGCCCGCATTCCTCTGCTGCTCCCATTGGTGGAGTTGGACAGAAGGGATCATCTCCCCTTTACCCATCAAACGTGACTCCCTACCGTGTTGGTGGCATTTATTTTGCAATTGTCGTTGGGGCTTATTTACTGTGGGCCGTCCGCCCGTGCTCCACAAATGCTGATGTGTGCCTCTAAGGCATTATGAAATAGGTAAGGGTGTCTTAATGAAAAGGGCCGTCCGCCCACACCCTTTTAAATGCGTTGGAGTGCCTTTGCTTTGCACCCAGACCGTCCGTCTTGCCTTCTAGTGTGCCTTGTTGGGTCACACTGGACCGTTGTTGACTGTCCGTCCGAATAGACTCGCTGATCCGTTGGGAGTCTCCAGGCCGTTCCGCTTGCTTGTGATAAACACTTATTCATAACAGTATCCAGGTACTTTTTTATTAAAATGTGAGAATCCTCCTTTAGATATATTTTTGACAATTTTTATTTATCATCACACAAAAGAACACAACCCCACAAAAGTATCCTTATGTCCTTAAGAGGGGAGAGCGTGCTAATAACTATTTATTAATAGACAATAAGTATTTACACATTTCAACCGGTAGTTATACTTGTCTTCATATATTGTTGCACCTTAAATTATTATTTAAAAAAAGAAAACCGCGGAACAAACTACTAATTAAACAAAATTACCTTCGGAGCAAACGAAAAATAAATAGACAAAAATTGCGGGCGCCACCGCCCGAAAGTAAAAGTCGATTGTCACACTCCACAGATCAGATGCAACGAAAGCAAAGATCTTGCTAATTCCCGGCAGCTGAGTGGAAGGTGTGGGTTTGTTCAATAGAAAACTTAGGTAAAGGTAAAGGAAGGATTTAATTCGAAAGAAAATCGAAGTGGGTGCCACACAATTTTTTGGGGAATTGTGAAGCATTAAAATCACCAATTATCAGAATGAAGTTATAACCTGAAAATGATGAAAACTGAAAATCTGAAGAAAAATGAAATGATTGCGTTATAATCCTCCGTTGGAGAAAAGCTTTTTATTTTAGGCGAAGCTTCTTTAAATTGACTATTTGGGTACAACAACAATTTCTTTGCAGAGACCGTTGGGGTGACCCGCTATCACTTATCCCGAAACTGAAACAAAGAAAAATAATTTGCTGGGGTCGCGTGTCCCGTCTATTCTCGGAAGTTATAAAGCCGAAAGCAAAACCGAACCAAACCAAAATTTTACAACTACAAAAAAAAAACATTTACTTCACTTTACTTATCTTTTCCTTCTTGTTCCCTTCTCAATTTATGTTCTTCTCGTACTGTGTTTCCTTAATTTTTTCTTTTTCCTCTCTCCACTTTAAAATTGTGATCGTTTTTAAAAAAAATTACTATTTCCTTTTTCCCTATTCTCCAAAAACAAAAAAACTTTTCAGAAAAAAAAACTATTTCCATTCACCGCAACTGGAAAGTCCGGTTGCAGCGAATTCTCTGCCAACCTGAAAAAACCTTTCCAATCCATTTCGATTGGCTTACCCGATTTATGAATAAAAGCGCTAAGGAAATTCCCCTCAAAATTTTGCTGCGCGCTAATGTCCCACTGGACAGTGTTAATTTACTAACGGAGGCCACCCAGTAAGTGGAGGCCAAGGTGTGAGGAGAAACTAAGAAACGAGGACAATTACCCCCTGATCACCCAATGTGGTGAGTCATACCCCATCTATGAGAGCAGGATAAGGAAACAAAACTAATAAACAAAAAGGGAATGGAATGGGAATGGGAAATTGTAGAAAGCGTGTCATACCTTACAATGATATAAATTTACGTTGAGCTCTCGGCCTTTCTGAATTATGCTGTCGTTGGAGCGGTGTCCTATTGACAGGCCACTCGTGTTGGTTGAAACATCTGTTTTCACGTTGTCCGGTGGTTAGTGTCCACCCTTTCTTTTGACCCAATTTAACAGATGTTGCCTGTGGTGGGATAAGTGTCACCCAATGCTGTGTCTATGTGTCCGCCCGCATTCCTCTGCTGCTCCTCATGGTGGAGTTGGACAGAAGGCTCCTCTTCCCCTATCGAACGTGACTCCCTACCGTGTTGGTGGTAGTTCTTTTGCAATTGTCCTTGTAGCTTATTTACTCTGGGCCAACCGCCCGTGCTTCACAATTGCTGATGTGTGCATCTAAGGCATTATAAAATATGTTAGGGTGTCTTAATGACAAGGGCCGTCCGCCCACACCCTTTTAAATGCGTTGGAGCGCCTTTACCTTGCACACAGACCGTCCGTCTTGCCTTCTATTGTGCCTTGTTGGGTCGCACTCGACCGTTGCGGACCTTAAAGGGGGAGAGCGTGCTAATAACTATTTATAAATAGACAATAAGTATTTACATAACATAAATAATCCCTTTGAGCCTGGCTAGACACAAAAAAAGGGTCATGCGAATGAAAGCTACTTTAGCAGATTGGGAACACTAAAATTGGAAACAAAAAATTTCTCTACGGAAGTCGAATATTTTTCTGCTCTCAGGTACCTGGTTTTTGGTCTTCACTCTTCCAACGCAAATACCGAATGAAGATTTCTGTCAAAAGTGATATGGTTTGGTACTCCCATGAAAGAGAGTTCAACTTGAAAGTGGATTTTCGGTAGATTATTGGGGCAATCTTTCTTTCTGACTCACATAAAATCTACCTGTCTCGTTCGACAAGACGATCATTCCCATGAACGTGTAGCCATCACCTTTACTATTTTTTTGACAGATTTAGTGATTAGTGAATGGTTATTGAAATATGGGTGTTGTCGTTAGTTTTTCAGTGCTCTTCTCTGTGTTTTTGCATTTCTTCTTTCTGTGGGTGTTATGTGCCTTTGTTTATATTATGAGCAGTTATAAAGACTTTGGTTTCAAAACAATCAATTTATGGCTCTTAAACAAGTTTTGTTGAACATAAAAAAAACAAAAGGTACTATTTTGCATTTATATCGGAATGAAGCTTAATTATGTATGTTCGATTAGCAGCTGTTAAGGACTGTTCACATGAGAGCGAACTGCGAATAGGCGAATCGCGAAAAAATCAATTTTAATGTATTTATGAATAGAACATTTCTATTGCTTCTACCACAAAAGCTTGATATTTAATTTATCTAACATTCTATTTAAAAAAATTGAGTCTAAATTGATTTAAATAGCAGTATATATTATAAATATTTTCCCGCGAATTGAAAAATTCTTGCCGCGAACTGTCACTATTTATTTAAAATCCACATAATACAGACGCGATCAACAAATTTGCGAATGAAAAATTCGTTCGAACATAACCTTAAAATTGACACATCTTGCTGCTTGCTGCTTTTACAAATCAGATTCGCGGGTACCTGCGACCAAAAAAATGCAAAGAAATGCGCAGTTCGTGGTTCGCTCTCATGTGAATGATCCTTTATTCTATGTAGTAGGTATAGTCTTAATTTCCGAACTGTCACACCACGACTTATCATACTCTTGTCACACCACGAATTCTTATATACTTTCTTATAACCAGTTATCCGTAACATATTTGCCTTTCCTATACAGACACTATATCGCTTCAAGCATAAACCATCAGTAACGTGTACATTGAATTAAATAAAATAAAAGTTCGTCTGAGATGTGTAAATCATTTCAATATTTGCGGAAGATGTTTTTCGATTTATATTTGGTCAACTGACAGATCAATATCAGAAGTGGAATGAATATTAATTTTTACAGGATCGCGCAGTTAAAAGTGTAACTTTCTAAACTCGGTATGGACAATCAGGGGAGTAAAAACGAATTAATAGCGCACCTAGAATGGTGTGAAATTAAACACGAAATACCGCAAATGCTCGAGATGGTCGATGAAGCACATGATATCTCGGAAACCGCACGAGGTGATATTAATGTTTTAGCGCGGGATGACGTGTTGCAAGGAAACAAGCTTCGGGACGATGTGGGTGGTCTCCAGCGCTCTGTGGAGATGCCGACACAACAGCTTTCCAAAATGCGCAACATTTACGTAGAACAAACGATATCTAAACTAAGCGCGAAGAACTTGCTTTCGTTATGGCTTCACGTTCAACGACGCGCGGAAAAGTACTATATTAATAGTAGTCGATTTATTTGTACACACGACGCCAACAGGAACGTCGTCAACAGTTCCATTTCGTGAAATTTCGTGAAAAGTGCGGAACGCGTGTGTTGCTAGCACATCTGCAGCCGGTCTACCAAATGTTGCATAGATACTTTCGCCAAGTATTAGTGCACATATGCCAGTATGTACCAACAAATAAGTGTGCGCGAAATAAAACAATGTTTGCCAGTTTTCTATCCATGCGCTAGTGATGTTAAATCCATACAGTTTAAATTTGTACGGGTGGGATCCGAAACATTTTCTTTTAGCGGCTCATTTGAGGAGACTACCCAAGTTATGGGTAAACGCACATCCAATCATTCGTGAATGATCAGAATTCGTAGCGTCTTTTTCAACTGATTTCCCATGCACGGTCAACACCGCGGACATTCATATACAAATGATGGCATCACGTGTCGGGAAAAGTAAAGCATTAATCGATTACTTTTACCGAATTTTATCATTAGGGCGACGTGGCAATTTGGACGAAAAGTCAATCATAAGCTATGTGGTGATCGGCGTAAATGATGATAGTCTGCGAAAAAACACTCTGCTATGAGTAGGTGTTGGAGAACGACACGCAACTTACATTCCACATTACCAAACAACAACAAACGCACCGTATTTAAATGAATTTTCTGTAATATTATTAATAATTACACATACACATTCATTGTATTCTTTTCAATTACAACTGTTAACTCTCTTTGCTCTATTTGACGAAACATATTACATTTGAATTGTACCACTAGTTTCTCTAGCCTAAGTGAAGGCGATGGCCGATGCCGTTGATGCTGGATGAGATTGGTACGTGAATCGTCAACGAGATCGGTTGACTAGCTGCAGTGGCTAAAAGAAAGAGTTATTTTTTTCTATGCACATATCATTAAACAATTCCTAGTTTTTTTTGCTATCAATCACCCATTTTACACAGTTATCGACACTATTACACAAAATACATAAACACACAAAGGGGGACACTATGCACTAAATTATTGGGAAAATTATACACAACACACACGGAGAGGAGAACCACAAGAGGAAGTATTGCAAAAGAGGTGGTATACTTCTCTATATAAATATACATAATTTCTTACACCTTACACATAGAAATACAACATTACACACAACCAAATTTAACTAATTTCAATTAAACTAAAACATAAAAATGGTCCTTCATGAGCCAGATAATCCAATACATATCTTATTACACAAAGTTTGAACATTACATAAGTGCCGTAAATCACGCGTTTCATAATTCATATAGACACAATACATGGTCCTATGTACATTTATGGTGCTGGACTTCGAAATACAGTATATTAATCAAATATTGCATATTTGCCTTTAAATACATATTTAGAGTGTATAAATCTAACAGCTAGTGCGGTAAATCACGTTTTAGACAATGACAATTTTCGTAGCGGTAACATAAACTCTATATACCTACCTATATACTAGTGCCGAAATAACACGCGATTAACGGCTCAACGGGAAATACACTTTGCGCCTTCGTTTTCGTTTCGATATTAAAATGAATAAAATTATGGCAAAACGCGGTCGAGCCAAAGGTTGTATCACACTTGCGGCAACATTTGCCAAATCAATCGATTCAAATACAACCTTATCGAATCTTGAGTTTCGACTTAAAAAACTAGATGAAGCGTGGCAAGAATTCGTAACCTTGCAAAATGAGCTCCTAGAATTTATTGAAACAGAGGGTTATATTGATCGCGAACCGGAATTTGCTGAATATGAAGCAAAGTATTACAAAACGCATTCACTTATTTCAGACGCGATAATTAATGTGAAAAAATATCATTCGGAAGACAAAGTTACAACTCCAGAGTCACCGGTTTCAAGAGTCTCAGATGTCGTAGGCTCAACCAAGTCCATAAAGTTGCCAGACATAACCATAACCCCCTTTTCCGGTGACTACAAGGATTGGCCTACGTTTCGCGACATGTTCACTGGAACTGTCGACTCCAATACCACTATTTCGTGTACCCAAAAATTGCACTTCCTGAAGTCGTTCCTTCGTGGGGACGCCGCAAATTTAATTAAACATATCGCGTGTTCGGAAAGTAACTAGTAACTAACTATGTTGAGGCCTGGGACCGATTGGAAAAACGGTATGATCAGAAACATCTAATCATACATTCGTACTTATCGCTTCCATCGTGCTCTACTGCAAATCTTCCATCGCTTCGCAAAATTGCTGACGGAGCTGATGAGGCTATTCGGGGACTCAATGCGTTGGACACTAACACGAGGGACCCATGGCTCATTTACCTTCTTATTCAAAAGCTAGACCACGAAACCAAGCGAGCTTGGTCGGAAGAAGTTGGAACACGTGATGACTGTACTATCGACGAGTTCTTAGAATTCCTCCAAACCCGTTGCAGATGTTTAGAGTCATGCATGTCATTTTCTCATTTCAACAAACCTCGGGCAGTTCGGACACATATCGTTGAATCATTGCCAGGTTGCTCAAAGTGCAAAGCAAATCATACTCTTGCGCACTGCCAGGACTTCAAAGCATTAAGCATCGAAGCGCGTCGGGGATTCGTTAGAACCAAAGCCCTTTGCTTTAATTGTCTCCGTTATGGACATGCATCCAATCGCTGCCGTTCAACCTTTCGTTGTCGTCAATGCAACGGTCGTCATCATTCGTTAGTTCACCCTTTGCAAAATACAATTTTAAGTCCCAATTCTATTGACGAATCATCGAATAACAATTCTGAGCCACCAATCATCGCGACACATATTGTCGAATCTAATACTCGTCTCACAACATACTCGCCTCACAACATACTCGCCTCACAACAATACTACCCACCGTTTTAGCTCAGATTCGGGACAGGCAGGGCATATTTCAAGACGTACGTATTCTCCTCGATTCGGGATCACAAGTTTCCCTTATTACCGAGCAAACTGCTCAGCGCTTGGGATTGCGCCGCAAACGCTCGCGAATTCCTATCCAAGGAATAGCATCAGCATCTGCCGGAGTTACCAATGGAGTGGTCACTCTAGACATAGTTTCGCGTTACAATTCTGACTCAATTGGTATAGATTGTTATGTTCTTCCACGCATAACCTCTTCTCTTCCTCCAATTTCGATCGACAATATCCCGGATCAGTTTCGATCCCTTAAACTGGCTGATCCTCATTACAACCATCCAGGTACTATCGACGTATTGATAGGAGCGGACAAGGTCTTTAATATCATAACGGGAGCAGGCAGGTCAGACCGTAGGGGAAGTCTTACATCAGTTCCAACAATTTTTGGATGGGTGATAGTCGGAAGTCATTCTCCGCAATCACTGAGATCTGAGGTAAGATCTTACCACACACGGTTGGAGGTTGATTAAGAGTTTGACCTTGAACGTTTTTGGAGGCTGGAAGAAATTTCAAATAATCCACCATTATCTGTAGAGGAGGAATTAGCAGAGGAGCATTTTGTCAAAACTCACACTCGACGGTTAGATGGCAGATATGAGGTACACTTACCCTTTAAGTCCTCAATACAGCTTAATTTTGGACATTCCATCGGTACAGCTCTTACGCGATTCCATTCAATCGAACGAAGATTAAATTCGAATAGTAACCTGAAAACCCAATATTCCGCTTTCATTAACGAATACATTTCACTTGGGCATATGGAAGAAATTCCGCCCAATGAAATTGTTTAATATGCCAAAACCCCCAACTACTACTTGCCACACCACGCTATTTTCAAAGGCGATAGCAGTACCACGAAAATTCGAGTAGTTTTCGATGCATCTGCGAAAACAAATAACTCTTTGTCGCTAAATGAAACTCTTCTCGTCGGTCCGTGTATTCAGCGTGATATCTTTTCAATTTGTTTGAGGTCTCGTCGATACACTTATCTCATGACAGGAGATCTTGAAAAGATGTACCGGCAGATCTGGATTACGCACAATCACACAGACTTCCAACGGATTGTGTGGCGCGATAATCCAAACGAACCGCTGAAACATTTCCGCTTACTTACCGTCACATATGGAACATCGGCTGCTCCGTTTTTAGCAGTCCGAGTTCTAAAACAACTGGCAACGGATTCCGCTCAGACGCATCCCCGTGCATCTACAACTTTGCTAAATGATTTCTATGTAGACGACGTCATCACCGGTGCCGACACCATTAACGAACTCATCTCACTTCGTGTGGAATTGGTTGACGTATTAAAATCTGGAGGATTTAATCTGCGAAAATGGACCACAAACTGCTGGCCATTACTTGTTTCTTTACCAGATGAGCAAAAGGAACTTTCACCAGTCGATTTTGAGCAATCCAACTCAGTTAAGGTCCTTGGTTTGCAGTGGTGTCCCTCAACAGATTGCTTTTCATACAAGGTTAAATTAGGTCCTTCTGATAAATGCACGAAAAGGAAGATATTGTCAGACGCCTCACGAATTTTCGATCCTTTAGGCTTTCTTGCACCCATTGTAATAGGAGTTAAAATATTGCTTCAAGAGCTCTGGAGAAAGCAGCTACAATGGGATGACGAAGTCCCCCAAGGCCTTTCGAATCACTGGACTGCCATAAGAAATGATTTGCATTGTGTCGAGTCATTTACCATTCCTCGAATTATGCTACTAAACAAACAAAATTGGGAACTGCACGGCTTTTGCGATGCATCTCTGGATGCATACGCTGCAGTCGTATATTGTCGAAACATTCACTCCGATAACTCCTTTTCAGTCATACTCGTTGCCGCTAAATCCAAGGTTGCCCCGTTAAAAGTCTTATCACTTCCCAGACTAGAGCTCTGTGGCGCGTTACTGCTCACTCGTCTGCTGAACAAGATAAAACTTTCTTTACAGGAGCCGGAAGTAAAAATCTTCGCTTGGACGGATGCTTCCATTCTGCTTCACTGGTTCTCGGCTCCTCCGAAGAAATGGTCAGTGTTCATTGGAAACAGAACATCCGAAATTCTTACATCGATCCCACTCAAGTCATGGAGTCATGTTCGTTCGGCTTCCAATCCTGCGGACATCGCTACAAGAGGAATGTTACCATCTACATTGGCAAACACTATTCTTTGGTGGAAAGGACCACCGTGACTAAGCCAAGATAGAGATCAGTGGCCCATATCAAGCTATAATAGGGAAGACATTGACATAAACCTGTTAGAAGAGAGAAAGGTGGTGACACCCCAAGTATATATTTCAAACCTAACAACTCCAAACGTATTTGAAGAAATGTTAATAAACTCATCAAGCTGAATTCGGTCGGTACGCGTTGTAGCCTTCGTGATTCGTTTCGTGAAGAATTGTAGCTCGTCACCAAATATCCGAAAAATAGATGCTCTTTCAACGGAAGAACTAACAATCGCACGAACTCAATTAAACAAATCTGCCCCGTAAGGCTCAAAAATAATTTGGAATTGACCTCAAGAAACAAACTATTATCTTTAAGCCCTTTCCTTGACTCTCTCGGTGTGCTTCGGGTCGGCGGTCGCTTAGAATATTCGAACTTAACTTTTTCGGAAAAACACCCTATCTTGTTGTGCAAGTCACACCCTATCAGTAAACTCATCATTGAACACGAACACAAAACCAATTTACATGCTGGTGTATCGCTTCTATTCGCATTAAAAAATCGGAAATACTATATTCTTGGGTCCAGAAATCTTGCTCGTAAGGTTGTTCATAATTGTCTTGCGTGTTTTCGCCAACGTCAAAATACAACCCACCAATTCATGGGAAACCTTCCAATGGAGCGCATTCGATACTCGCGACCATTCAGCAAGGTTGGCTGCGACTATGCTGGGCCTATTATGCTGCGTGTTAATTTAGGAAGAAACCCAAGATTTGTGAAGGCTTATATAGCATTATTTGTATGCTTCGTTACTAAGGCTATACATATCGAACTCGTTGGAGATTTGACATCCGTATCGTTTCTGCTGGCCTTGGATCGATTTGTGGCACGCCGCGGTAAGCCCTATGAGATTTGGAGTGACAACGGAACCAACTTTCATGGAGCCAGACGATTGCTGAACAAGATGTACAAACTTTTATCCAGTCAACAGCACAATACGATTGTCATCGACCATTTGTCTAAAGACAATATACATTGGAAGTTCATATCACCCTCATCCCCTCACTTTGGAGGTTTGCGGGAGTCAGGGGTTCGATCCGTGAAATTGCATTTAAAACGCGTTATAGGTGACACTAAACTCACCTATGAAGAAATGTACACCCTGTTAGCGAAAATCGAGGCCTTATTAAACTCAAGACCAATGTGGCCAACCTCTGATTCAGACCCCATTGCCCTTTCACCGTCTCACTTCTTAATCGGGGAAGCATACACTGCTGTTCCCCAACCAGAAGTCCCTAACTCTGTAATTTCGATGAAAATTAATTGGTCTATTTTACAGGCAATGCTTCAAGGATTCTGGAAACGCTGGCACAAGGAATACCTTACATCATTACAGCAACGACCGAAATGGAAAAGGTCGCAGCCCAATCTGGAAATCAATGACGTTGTTCTGCTCAAGGAACCAAATCTGCCACCGTCGAAATGGATCCTCGGACGCATCCTGAAAACTCACCCCGGAGCTGATAACAAGTGCAGAGTAGTTACCATTCGCACCAAATTTGGGGATTATGTTCGACCTGTCGTCAAGGTCGCTTTGTTGCCTACTTCTGAAAGGCCATAGGCTTTCAGAGGGGGCTGGATGTTGGAGAACGACACGCAACTTACATTCCACATTACCAAACAACAACAAACGCACTGTATTTAAATGAATTTTCTGTAATATTATTAATAATTACACAAACACATTCATTGTATTCTTTTCTATTACAACTGTTAACTCTCTTTGCTCTATTTGACGAAACATATTACATTTGAATTGTACCACTAGTTTCTCTAGCCTAAGTGAAGGCGATGGCCGATGCCGTTGATGCTGGATGAGATTGGTACGTGAATCGTCAACGAGATCGGTTGACTAGCTGCAGTGGCTAAAATAAAGAGTTATTTTTTTCTATGCACATATCATTAAACAATTCCTAGTTTTTTTTGCTATCAATCACCCATTTTACACAGTTATCTACACTATTACACAAAATACACAAACACACAAAGGGGGACACTATGCACTAAATTATTGGGAAAATTATACACAACACACACGGAGAGGAGAACCACAAGAGGAAGTATTGCAAAAGAGGTGGTATACTTCTCTATATAAATATACATAATTTCTTACACCTTACACATAAGAATACAACATTACACACAACCAAATTTAACTAATTTCAATTAAACTAAAACAAGTAGGAGTTAGGTCGATTGAGACTGGGAATTCTGCGTTAGAGTGAGAGGGAAGATGTGAGTTTTGAATGGGGGTTGATTGTTGTTGTCGTTGCTTTCGGTTTGGTTTGTGTCGTCATATTTTTTTCTTGTTGCTTTGTTCTGTGGTTGGCTAGTGAGTATCTTTTATGTGTTTTATTTTTTCTTGTTACTTTGTTGTGTGGGTGGCTGATATGTTTGTTGATGTGAGTTTTGAATGGGGGTTGATTGTTGTTGTCGTTGCATTCGGTTTGGTTTGTGTCGTCATATTTGTTTTATTTTTTGTTTTTGCATGATAAGTTAAATGTATGGTTGCTATGGATTATACATTTTTTATCCATCGGCCATCCCATGGCACCCAAGCTGCAGCGTCAGCCAAATGACCAGACCCTTAGCGAGTCCAGTATCTGGCCCATGCCCTTGAAATCCAACGGCACAGCACAATCGTCGTTCCCACACCAGTCCATCGTCCGTCCCAAGCAGCCAAGCTGCAGCGTCAGTCAAATGACCAGACCCCCCAGCGAGTCCAGTATCTGGGACCATGCCCATGCCCTTGAAATCCAACGGCACATTGTATGTGAGGGTGGTCTTTTGAGGTCTATATTTTATATCTTATATAAATAAATAAATAAAAAACAAATGAGTCTCTGATATGCGACACATTATTGTTTGTTATGATTTCGACACATTATTGTTTGCTATGATTTCGACACATTATGGTGTGTGATGGTTGAACTGACTACGTTAGCGTTACTTTGTTGTTCATGAATTGAGTAAATAGCCCCAAAGGAAGCCTTGTTGTGGCATATTGTGTTGGGTACCGAATAGGATTGCTCTTATTTTAACGACCAATCTGTTTATTGGGATCTAAGTTGCAGCGTCAGTCAAATGATCAGACTTCCAGCGGTCATGCCCATGCCCCTGAAATCCAACGGAACTGCACAATCGTCGTTCCGACGCTAGCCACAACGATGATTGAGTCTCTGGTATGCGGCACATTGTTGTTTGTTATGATTTCGACATATTATGGTGTCTGATGGGTGATTGGGATTGGTTGAATAGCCCATGGAAGGGCACATGAGTTTTATAGGATTCCTGTCTTATCGCGTTGAGCATATTGTCGCGTATTACTTTTTTTATTGAATACAAACTGTGAAATTTTAGGAGGGGATTTCTTGTATAAAGGCCAAGCGTAAGAATTAGGAAGTATCAGTTTATCGTGAAGCTAAAGTGAAGAAAATGTGAAATAAAATGGAATTTTTGAACCAGCTGGGAGCCGTCAAGCCATTGGAGAGTCTGAAGACTTTAAAACTGAGGACAAAGTACCGAATCCTGAAAGGTACGCGATGCCAGACCAAATATGGGTCCAGGATTTTGGTGGAGCTGGAAAAAAGTAAGGTGTTCCTACCGGCGCGGTTTGACACCATGGATGAGGACACTTTGAAGCTGCTCTCCACATACCAGATGGAGGTGATCCAGCCTAATGGAAACTCGTTTGAACTGGCTTTCCATGCCTCATCAGCAGCGGAAGCAGAAGCAGAAGAGGTGGAGTTTTAACTTTCCCAGCCATTTTTGTAAAATTTATTTAAGAAAAAATAATAAAATAAAAAATTTACTTATTGAAAATTATTTGGTGTTTTTTTTTATTTGTCTCTTTAGCGTTTTGAGGTAGTCAAGGATCAGGCAACATTCGTCAAGCCATTCAACTTGCGTGGTCGAAGGATTGAATTCCGTATTAAGGATGTGGCAGACAACGCTGAACCAACAAATTGGGTCCAAAACGCAGTGAAGGGTATGTTTGAGCGTATTGCTGCAGATCTGGATTCTTCAGATATGGTGGGGATAACGTTTACAGGTACGAATTTCGAACATCGTGGTCCTGGTTGGATGGGTTCTAAGAAGGCGTCCGAATTAAATTGAAGTGATGTCGGATAAATGTCACATCGGTAAGGCTTCCTACCGGGCAAGGAAATGAACGAAGGCAAAAATATAATTCTTTCGATGAAGAATCTGCAAGAAGGAGAGGAATAATTGCTATATCAAACAAGGACAACCTATGCTTACCTCGTGCATTGGTTGTAGCAATTGCTCACGTAAACAAAGATTCTGATTACGTGAAAATCCGACGAAATACCGGAAAACTTCAGGATGTTCAAACTGCCAATTTAATAAGCATGAGCGGTGTAAATATACCGACTGAAGATTGTGGTATTCCAGAGCTTCGCAGTTTTCAAGATCATTTGTCGGAATATAAGATCACCGTCTACGAGTATGCCCGAAAAGGACGGTCTGTACTATTTGAAGATGTCACCAACAATAGTAGTAAAAGACTAAATTTACTATATTTCAATGCTCACTTTAATGTCATATCATCTTTGATGGCAGCCTTCTGCTGTGTTTACTATTGTGAAAATTGCAACATACCGTACAATACAAAAGCCGATCATAGATGTGTAAAGGCATGTCCACAATGTCAACAAGCACCTAGATGTCCGACGAACCTTCCCGAAATTCTATGCAAAGAGTGCAACAGAAGTTTTAGAGGACAGGATTGTTTTGACAAACACAAGGCTTCAGGATCAACCGGAAACCGAGCGATTTGTGAAACTGTTAAAAGATGTGCTGATTGCCTTAAAACATATGGAGCAAATAGAGGACATACTTGTGGGGAGTTCTATTGCAATAAATGCGATCAACACGTCTCTCAAGAACACTTGTGTTACATTCAGCCAGACACTAGAAACCCAAAATTAAAAGATGTTCTCTCGTATTCTATGATTTGGAGAGTCGTCAAGAGAAGGTTATTGGTGAGAAGGTGATAAACGATTATGTCGATTCAATAAAACTTCACGAGCCAAATTTGTGTGTTTTCCAGCAAAGATGTGACCATTGTTTGAGTGAAAATGACCTACAATTTTGCCAAAAATGTAAATTCAGACTTAATGTGAAAAAAGGTCCGAATGTTATAGCCGAGTTCCTACAACACCTTCTGAATGTTCGCAAATCTTTTAAAAAGGTTATTGTTATAGCGCATAACGGTCAGGCGTACGATCATCAATTCATTCTAAACTACATCCTACAAAATACCAGATTTCAACCGGCATTGATTATGAGAGGAACTAAAATAATACTCATGGAATTGGAAAATGTGAAATTCATCGATTCACTGAATTATTTTCCAATGGCTTTAGCAGTTCTTCCGCGTGCTTTCGATCTAAAACAATCGCTAAAAAAGGGTTATTTTCCGCATTTCTTCAATACCAAAGAAAATGAAAATTATAATGGTCCATTGCCGCCCGTAGAGTATTACAATACGGATGCTATGAAAAGCAATGATCGAACTGTATTCTTGAAGTGGTATGAAGAAAATAAGCATATCGAATTTTATATGCAACGTGACCTTCTTGAATACTGCATCAGCGATGTACAGATCCTATCTGAAGCGTGTATTAAATTCAGAAATTTGTTCCTTGATCAGTGCAATGTGGAGCCGTTTCTAGAGTCTGTAACTATAGCATCGGCATGTAACCTGGTATATCGCCGTAATTTTCTACAGCCAAACACTATTGGCTTAATACCTAAAAATGGATACAGACAAGCTGATAATCAATCACGCCAGGCAATTGAGGGCTCATTTGGGAAGAAAAGAGGCGAAATTGTGTCATTCAGTATGCAGCCAAGCAACGAGAAGCGAACGTAGTAGCTGGCGTAAGTGTTGACGGTTTTTGTAAGGAAACCAAACAGGTGTTTGAGTTTCATGGCTGCTATTATCATGGGCACACTTGTTTAAAAAATAATCGTGATAAGTCCTAAAGCAATGACCAGTACGACACTTTAAATTCACGCTATGAAAAAATCAATGCTAAATTGACTCGGCTAAGGCAGTTCGGTTACGAGGTAATTGAAAAATGGGCTTGTGAATTTGAAAAACAGTTGAGTAATGAAGATGTCAAATATTTAAAAGCACATCCAATAACACAATATGCTCCATTAAATCCTCGCGATGCATTTTACGGAGGCCGTACAGGCAACACATACAACTATTACAAATGTAAAGAGGGGGAAAAAATCAAATACATAGATGTATGTTCTCTATACCCTTGGGTTTGTAAATACGGGAAATTTCCAATGAATCACCCCAAAGTTCACACCACCACCACCGATTGGTCTCAAGTGAATTTACAGAGCATCAATGGAGTTATAAAATGTAAAATAATTCCTCCAGAGCAATTGCTGCATCCGGTATTACCTGTAAAGCAAAATAATAAATTAATGTTTACATTGTGTATGACATGCAGTGAACAATTATCTCAAGAAGAGCAATGCGCCCACGATGATGATGAAAGAGCTCTGCGCGGAACATGGATTTATTGATGAAGTTTTGAAAGCAATAGAGAAAGGGTATAAGCTAGTAGATATTTTCGAAATATGGGAGTATTCGATGATGCAATATGATAAAATTGCGAAATCAGATGGCCTCTTCACTCAAATGATGAATAAATTCATTAAAATAAAACAGGAAGCATCAGGATGGCCGAATAAATGTGCAACAGAGGAAGATAAAAACAAATATATAGCTGATTTCCTAAACAATGAAGATGTTAAACTAGATTTTGAAGAAATTTGCAACAACCCTGGAAAAAGATCTTTTGCTAAACTGATACTGAATTCGTTTTGGGGTAAATTCGGACAAAGAGAAAACCAGCAGAAAACATCAATAGTTAATAGTCCGTCTGAGTTATATCAGATGCTTACGAATCCAACCGTACTAGTCTGTCATATTCTCCCTATAAATGAGGAAAATATCGTAGTAAGTTGGCTGTATAAAGAAGAAGCAGCAGATACACTATCAACTGTAAATGTGTGTGTTGCAGCTTATACAACCACGCAAGCTCGTCTAAAATTGTACAGTTACCTGGAACAGTTAGAAGATAGAGTACTATATTATGATACTGATTCCGTAATCTACATAAGTCGCGAAGGAGAACCTGACCCACCGACCGGTGAATTCATAGGCGATATGACTGACGAATTAGAGTGCTATGGTCAAGGAAGTTATATTACTGAATTTGTAAGTGGCGGACCGAAAAATTATGCTTACAAAGTCTACAGTACAAGAGATGACATCGAACAAATTGTGTGTAAAGTAAAAGGAATAAACCTAATTATTCAGCATCGAAGAAGGTCAATTTTGAGACGATTAAGGAAGCTGTACTTAATGCTACGAACACAGATGATATTTCGAGTAATATCCGTCGGACGCGAGAACATCAAATAATTACTGTTGCGGAAACAAAAACCTATAAACCCAGAGCAGAAAAACGTAGATTTCTTGGTGATCACAGTTCCCTGCCATATGGCTATAAAAGACTCAAATAAAAAACACCAATTTCATATTTCATTAAAAGAATCTAAAAAGTTTTTTTTTTTTTTGATTTTATTTCACTTAGTTTCCACTTATAAATTTGTTTAACAGGTAAACATTTTGCAGGGCGCAGCATTTACCGTGGAATGAACATTTTGTCTCATTGGGATAGAGACGCTTTAGTTCTTTAAATTTCGGACAGCCAATATCTTCAATGTTCATCACTTCAACATTTTCATCTTGTAGTATTTCCTTCATCCATTGAGCTTTTTCAGTTCCTTTGACGTATAAAAGAGTATTCCTGATTTTCTCCTGAAGATGTTTTCTCACTGTTCGGAATTCTGTGAATCCTCCATCCCAAACTAAGCGGTGATGGTTTTCATACAACCAATTGGCTTGTCTTCTTAATGAAGGTGTTAACTGGTCAGAGCTGAATGGCGGCTTTACGATGAAATGATAATGATGACCACTGTGCAGTACTGCTATTTCCTTTGCAATAAACTGGTTGTTTGGTCCTTTGAATCCCTGCAGGTCGATAACAGAATACATTTTTACGAGTGCGTACGCATGTATTTACGGTAAAAAAAATAGAAAAAAAGGACGTGTGTTTGCGATAAAAGCCAGTATTAAACTAAAGACTTATATTTCTCGTAAAACTGTCTGACTCAATGGATTGTAGTTTATAATGCGATCGTGTAACATTAAACAGTAGGGTAGATGTATTAGCAGGTATTATTTTTGTTGTTGCTGTTTTGATTTCAATACGAATATCAATTGGACCGTTTTTGATTATTTCGCTCTGGTGCCGGCAATCAATTACGAAAATTGTTGCTTGAGATTTAAAAGCATCTCTTGATAAGAGTGGTTCAGCAAAAAGGCGATTATAGTAGGTTTTTTTGAAAATCACAATACATACTATATAATAAACTATAGTTATTTTTATCAAATGCCAAATTTAGATCTTCACATGGATAAGCATCGGAATTTAGATAAGCCTTTATATTTAAAATATCACAATGATCAATGAAAGTAGTTACATTTCCTTTCAGTAAATTACGTTTGTTAGTTTGCAGAGCAATTATAATGTAGCGTGGCTTCTCCATTTGAGAGGTTGTCTTTACATTACAATTATGATGACTAACGCTGGGTAATGCAGGATATTATATAGTTTTAATTTGTAAGTATCAGAGAGTGTTATATGTGGAATTTTCCATTGTACTTTAAGCAAGTTTATCTTTGCTTTCTCATCCTCGTCAGCAATTAATCTGTGCGTGCGCGTGTTAGAATCAAATCATGACGCCCATTTGGTATAATTTTCTTATAGTCTTCAGCAAATCCCAGTAATTTATTTAGTGGCATGCAAAAATTAAAATAGATTCCATTAACATTGATTGAAGAATTAGGTGACCAGGATGCATTCAAAAGCATATCACTTTCATTTTTATTTAAAGGGAGATAGTTTTTAATTGTCGACGTAATGCCGACACTTCGATTGCTATCAATTTCGACACCATTTAATTCATAACGAATTTCATCGAAAAAGAAAGCTACTCCATTATTTACAAGTTTTGTTTTCGCAACGGTTGATCCATCAGTTTTCGACACAGTACCCTCAATATAAATGTAACTTTCTTAAGACAAAATATTAAGATTTTGATTTTGGACACAAATTTGAATGATGTCATTTTTGTCAAAATTATTTAAATATGGCGAGTACGTATGATATTTCAATTTTAAGATACTCTCCTCAAATTTCGGTTCTTCAAAAATATTCAGCATGTCTTGTAGGTGTTTTGGCTTATATTTTTAATCTGTAACCTAGCGATAATAGAAATTGCCGATTTTGTACAGCTAGTACTGATCTTTTCCTATCAGAAGCTGATAGTATATTGGGAGGCTTAGTAATATCACCTACTCTTTTATAATTTGAGGGGTACGATGGGTTATCATATAGTATCATTGTTGTGGTTTTAGATGCAATTGAATTGTTATCGTTTCGTTTCGTTTCGAAAGTTTATACGATTTCCGTCCTGATCTAAGAGATTCAATGCTATAGAACTTATCCTCTTAGCGCTCACTGGTAGATAGATGATATTGTGAGGAACTTCTGGGCTTACATTAATAGAAAATTCATGCAGTTTATGACTGTTCGATTGTTTATATATGTATGTTTTATCAATTAATTTACATTCAATTGGCACAAAATTCACTCTGTTGATGTGAACATATAGGTCAGATTCATGCATAATATTGGGAACAAGTTTCTTCTTACTGAATCCCAAGAGTGAACCAATACTACGATGATGAGAAAAATCAATTTCCATATTGCTGTAAACTTCACATTTCAAAGTATTATTATTGGCTCTTAATTTAATTATAATTTTTTCAGCTCTATCCTCGTTGTGTAGCTTCAGAACCTCCTGAATTACATTATTAATATCCTCAATTTCGTAAGAACCTACCGGAAAAGTGATTTCATTGTTATCACCAAAATGAAACGAGTTATTATATACATCCACATTAGGTATAGAATTGTAGGTCTGGAAGTCAACTAAACCGCAAACGTTATCAGTATTTAGGATTATTGGAGGAAAGTAATTGGCGGTGAGCGTAGATTTGTTTCCACTCAATGTAAGTGCTAACGATACTGCTATTGGAATAAAAATGAAACATATTTTGATTTTGTAGTATTTATTTATTTACATTTTGATCGTATAGGACTTTACCACATATAAATGTATTTAAATTTTGACAATTATTTTAATTGTACTGAATATTTTCACCCAAATATTTGACCACCTCTATAGGCGGTCTTAAATTAGCAAAACTGTCAATGTATTTTACAATATTTTTATTCTTAATATATGCTACCCAATGTGTCCCTGGTCCACGCTCATTGTCCACATTCTCTATCAAGCGATCTTATAGGTAATTTATCTCTCATGTAAACACCACGAAAATAGGGTATACTGACATTTCCGAATTTAATAATATCAATATTGGAGAGCGGACGATTGGGTAGCAAATTTAAAAGTTTTTTGAATCATTCGGTTTGAGAAAAAGTCCAAATCCTTTTTTGAATGGTTGTTGATAAAGTCCCTTGCCCTTCTGAATTTGAACCCCTTCCATAGCTTGGTTGTGGCGTTTGTTCTCCTCCAACTGTTGCTTGGCTACCTTTGAAGCATTTATTGCCTTAACTAGTCCTGCAGCTCCTCCAGTTAGGGAACCAATCGCTGATAATCCAGCTAAGATCGGTAATAATGGTAAGAAACCTCCAATTTTTGGTAGCGGTATGACTCGGGGAATGGCAATGCTCTTCCGTTTATGTTTAGTAACCTTTTTAGCTGCTTGTAAAGCATATAAAAATAAATCTATACATACCACGATCATATAACTTCAAATATGACTTTCAAACAATTCAGAGATTTATGTACAAAATGTTGGAGAGATGCATATGGTTTCTTGGCTATTAATAAAGACTTCAGTACAGAAAAAGGACAATATAATAAATCATTTAAAGAAATTGTATCTATATAAAGCTCCTCAGTCATTAATCAACTGCATAAGATTACATTCAGATTGGAACAGCACCAGTTTGTAGCCGACCCTGTTTGTATCTGATCCTGTTTGTAACTGAACCTGTTTGTAACTGGTCCTGTTTGTAACCGATCCTGTTCGTAACTGATACTGTTTAAAACCGCAGTTTAAAGTTATTAAATATGGATGTTAATGAAAATATTCTTAAAGATCTTATAAAAACTAAAAGAGATTTAAGGAGAAAATATATGTTTCTCAAGACCGGGTGAATTATGAAAGAAAAGGAAATTGAAACTACTTTTAAACCAATAGTTGAACCCTTAAAAGAGATTGTTAAAAATGTCAAAAGTGTTTATAATCAAAACATTGCTGCTGCTGCTGTTGGTAATGAAATCGATAAAACAAAGCATCGACTATGACGACGTTTGCAGCTCTCAAGTTCTCCAGAAACAATCAAACCCTCTCCAAAGGAAAGTTTTGACCATTCATCTACAGGATCAATTCAACTAACGGACAAAGATGTTTCATTTAGAACGCCTACGAATTTTAATACTGACGACCCTGATCAAAGTACTTCATTCAAATGATCATCGCCGTCAGATTCGAATCTTAATAAGATCTATGGGCCATATTTCGATGTGCAGTCAAATTCAACAAAATTGGGTACATCAAGTTTTACAATTAATGAAAAGAGGAATTTCATCATTGGTGATGAAGGTGAAATCTTCTCTGGAACGGATGGTCTTTGATTTGGATGAATATCTTAAGATATTACAAAAAACAAAAGCTAATTTAAAAAATTATGATAGTAACTCTCAAGTTAAAGGAAATAGAGGTTATAGGTATAAACATTTTTTTCAACCCTTACTTCAGAATATTACAAACAAAATTAAGAAATCATACAACAATAACTTACCTGACATGACTTATTCTAATAATTCGATCGATTATGTGCACTGGGATAGCCCCAATGAGCTCGTCGATAGATTAAGACTTTTAATTGCATCTCAAAGGGCAGGAAACAAAATGAGATAAATTCAATCATCATAGAAGAATTACGCGAAGCAAACATCATATATTAACAGCAATCCTAAGCAGAGAATTCGATAAAAGCAAAATGAACGTCGATAAGTTCGGAAGGAGTTTCAATCGAATTCACAATTCAACAACAACAACTGGTCCTCGAGGACCTCCTGGAGAAGGATTTAAGCTATCATCAGCTGGTGATTTTGATATAGAGGGAAAATGTCTGAATAATGTTGCAATGCCTAAAACATCACACCAAGCAGCCAACAAAGAATATGTAGATGATAATATTGATTTCCAAAATAAAACAACAACATGATGTGAAACATAAAGCCTTGAAGAATATGTGTGCATGAACAATTTAAGAGCTCTCTCATTGGTATAGATGAAAAACTTGCAAACATTACAAAATTTTGCGCACATACATTGATGAACAAAGCTTAAATACACTCGAAATTGTGAATAAGCTAAGAAAGTATTTCCTTGATATATTATAGAAATATAATGAGAACATTGTAGACATTAAAGAGAACGGTGTGAAATTTACTAGAAACGGATATAACTTTCCACCAATTTAAAAGACATTTGAAATTCAGTTTGAAACTACATGTCAAGCATGAATACTCTTTTGATCTCGAAAGAAATTTTAAATTTCTTACTGAACAACAAACACAATATACTTGAGGAACATTAGGAAGAGATCTTCCGATGTATCTTCTTTCTAAGCAAATTTGAAAACGCGGCTTGTGTGGAATCTATTTATGGAAATCATTACTTGAATTGCTCTTGGTCTTTGAATAAATGTACATTAGGCTCCGATACATGCTCATGTCATAGAAAAGAATGGATGACGAATCGAGTAAAAGCCCTAATAGTGCTCTATAAAAGACTCAATCAAAAGACTCCAATGTGAATAGTTGCACGACTTTCGGTGAAATCCTAATATTTTTAAAAACCTATCAACACATTCTACTTCCTGAACAGTACAATGAGATACTTGAGTGAATTTCTTTTTTTAAAAAACTTTGAGAACATATCCCGCACCACATCTAATAATGGATGTCATTTCGTCGCATGCCCTGTAAAAATGGACCAGACACCTGTATTTGCTATATGATTGAAATTAAAATGATTAGAATTAAGAAATTAATGTCATTGTATGAAAGATTACAAACAAAGATAAGAAAATAAAAAAAAGGAATGAAGAATCTTCGGTTTCATTTTTGCTTTGATGTATGTATGTCATTCTATTTGGTATGATCCCGGTTCAGTAAAGATTAATTTCATCATAATGCGTAAGAATATAAAAATGCTGAGCTAATCATTTACTTTGTATATAATGTATTCACTGCTCGAGACAGGGTATAAGTTTCGATTAATAAGCAAACAGATTGAGAGTGGATCAGACAGACGAAATGGATCGCAGTCAAACAAATACACATAACATAAATCCAAAGGATAGTTTTTTTAAAAAAAAATTGAGTATGCGCTTAAAAGCAATCCATTTGAATTTGCATCATCATCAACATCATCATCATCTTTGGAACCTAATCAGAGAGAGCAATCTTCTGTTAAGTATCAAAAGTTGAAAGAGGAAATGTAGGGTTCGAATTATTAAAGAATAAAAATAATTATTTCTTAATTCATTAGTATATAGGATGAGTAAACGGGCTGTTGTTGAGGAATTGCACAAAACTGCTCGAAGACACTTCGTCAGACGTCGAGTTGTCATTAGGGGATTCGATGACTTGTGGCAGGCAGATTTAGTAGAATTGATAACCTATAACAGCGATAACAATATGTATAACTATTTACTGACTGTAATTGATACCTTTTCAAAGTATGCATGGGCAGTTCCTTTGAAGAATAAGACTTCGAAATGCACTACAGAAGCTATGAAATCAATTTTCAATAGTTCCCAGCGAGTACCAAAAAATCTGCAAACTGATGATGGTAAGAAGTTTTTTAATAAAATCTTCCAAGATTTGATGAGACAGTACAAAATTAATCACTATTCAACGTATAGTTCATTGAAAGCATCAATTGTTGAACGATTCAATAGAACTCTCAAGGAGAAAATGTGGAAAGAATTCAGTTTTAATGGTAACTATAAATGGCTACCCATTCTAAAAGGATTGCTCCACGCATACTACTCATAGAACAATAAAAATGAGACCAGTTGATGTGAATAAGAAAAATGCTGATAAACTTCTATCATCAGTTTACACTCACATTAAAATTGCTCCACGCAGAAAATTCAAATTTGGTGATCAAGTTCTAATAAGCAAGTTTAAACATGCATTTGAGAAAGGTTACACACCCAACTGGCCAACCGAAGTATTTACAATTAGAAAAGTTAACCTGACTAATCCTGTCACATATTTATTGAAAGACTTTCAAGGGCAATCCATCCAAGGTGGTTTCTACGAAATGGAACTACAAAAAACCATCCACTCTGATGTATTTCTGGTGGAAAATGTATAAAAACTATGGGTGATCAAGTGTATGTAAAGTGGCTTGGACTCTCAACCGATCATAATTCATGGATAAATAAAAGTCAGCTGTTAAAATAAAACAGTACCGAGCCTCTGGTACAAAATAACTAACAACAACAAAGAAAAGAAACAAAAATAAAAATAAAAAAATATTTAGTAATAAATAAAACAGCATTTTAAAAGAAGTTCTATAGTTTTTTATTTATTTATGTAAGATATAGACCTCAACAACATAGACCCTCACATACAATGTGCAATGTACAATACTGGACTCGCTGGGGGGGGTCTGGTCATTTGGCTGACGCTGCAGCTTGGCTGCTTGGGACGGACGATGGACTGGTGTGGGAACGACGATTGTGCTGTGCAGTTGGATTTCAAGGGCGTATGGGCCAGATACTGGACTCGCTCAGTCTGGTCATTTGGCTGACGCTGCAGCTTTGGTGCCATGGGATGGACGATGGATAAAAAATGTATTAGCCATAGCAACCATACATTTAACTTATCATGCAAAAACCAAAAATAAAACAAAGCAGAAGCAGAATTCCCAGTCTCAATCGACCTAACTCCTACTCGCATCTTATTGTCGGTATAAGCAGGTGCTTCCGCTGGGAGGTTTCCTGCCAAACGTAATTAAATATTTAAATTAAAACTGCTTGATAGGCATGAGCCTAGTTGTAGTATAAAAGTATTTTGTAGGGAGCTGTTTTAGTGAGTAAGAATCTCACACTATTATAAACACGCGCAGCCGGTCCTCATAACGTCTCATGCAAGATTTTCCACCTACCTCGGAAAAAAAAAACTTCTGGTACATATATTGTAAAATCCTGGAAAGAAACAAAAATATATACATATATAAAACATAATTTAAACCATTTAGAAAATATAAGTATACACACCCTAGTTAGTCACCTACAAATACAATTGGGAGATATCAAAGAATGAATTGTAAATTTGTGATATTTGTTTTATTTGTAAACACTTGACTGCGCTGGTAATGTTTAAATAATCACGCAAAGCCTTCAAATCATTAAGCATTTAGGATTTAGTTAATTAATGTAAGTATTGGGGCATTACTGATGCTAAAAAAAACCCATCAAGAATATTGGAGAACTCTCAATGAAATTTTAGTTACTTACCCAAAAAGCAAAATGGCTAAAAAACCCCAATCCTGAAAACTCAAATACTAAGAAAATAATAAAGAACACAGAAATACATTTTTTTACTTTTATAATTCGAAAAAATTGTTATTATTCAGAATTATTTTTTTTTGGTAAGAAAGAAATTAACTGTCTGCCGGCTGTCGCAGTCTTAATGGTCTACAAGGTTGTGTTTCATCGTCCTCAACGTCAGTGGTAGATTCAGCAATGGCTTCCAAAGCAGCACGCACGATTTGCTTCTAAATATTTTAGTTTTATATTCTATAAAAACATTACAATTCTCTTAATGGTGGTCTGCTGGTCTTTAATTTCAGTTAGAAAATTGCGAATTCCCTGTCCGGGAAAAATCCCAAATTGCCTCTAA
Source organism: Ferdinandea cuprea (assembly GCA_963576555.1). NCBI lineage: Eukaryota > Metazoa > Arthropoda > Insecta > Diptera > Syrphidae > Ferdinandea > Ferdinandea cuprea. Next base: position 33,863,008 of record OY754962.1, read on the forward strand.
AAGTTCCTCCATTATCGTTGGTATTTTTGAGGTTTCCTGGAGCTTTGTTTTTTCTTTTTTAGCTTTGTTATCCATATCTGTTGTATTTTTTTCAGCTTTTGCTTAATTTACAAATGTACCTACGACTTTTAAGTAAAAGGGACGGCACACTAATGAGGATGGACTCCAAATGAATTAAAAATTCCACCGAAAATTTTAAAATTTGACACATAAAGTTCGTCAATTGACGAATGGAAAAATTTTCCTGCGTGCCTTGTAGAAAGAGAGATCTACACAAGTTTGACAGCTGTTGGATTTACATATGACTTAATAATAACTACAAGTTGTAGATGGAATTCAATAAAGTATTTTATTTGCGAAAAAGTCAATCCACTTACTGAAATATACAAGGTGGCGCAAAATTAATCACCCTATCGAAAGATGTTATGACTTTTGCAAATAGCGTCGTATGTCAACCATAACTTACATTCTAGATAGCTGCAGTTTTTATACTGCATTCCAGATAGCTGCAGTTTTTATGCAACATTTAGCTTTTTAATAATGTATTTTCTTTACTCTTTCAATTTTCTGAAAAACTATGAACTTAATATGTACTTTTTTAGTAATAATTATTGCGCACACTCCTATAAGAGATGTAACTCCTAATCATTATTTTATTAGCAAAACTATCTGATCAGACGTTGTTTTGTCATATTAATTATTTCTTGGGAATATTTTAGTAGAAAAAAAATTAATAAATTATTGATGTGATGTATGATATATGATATATGAGTAGAAAAGGGATGAAAATAACAAAACACTAAGCTTATTTTCTCATGCATTAAAATGTATTCTATATCGATAATTATAATAAATTTACTAATTACATTAGCAATCCCTTAATGCAATTGAATTTACAATATGTTTTGTTATCCCGTCTTAAGCTAACACAAACAAACTGAATGGTGTGCTCATACCTAAATTACAAACAGACATCGTTCGGCCTTGAGATTTATTGACAGTAATTGCAAATGCCAATGTAATTGTAATTGAAGACGTTTAAATTGAATAGGCAAATCTGTTGGTAGAATAGGGATCCGTGGTAGTAATATATATTCACCTCGGAATTTGCCATTTAAAATAATGGCTTCGATAATGTTTTTCATTCAATTTTTAATAAGTAATAGCGTACCGTTGCACAGCCGTGGTGGACCTTCAGTCGTAAATTATGTGGTGGCATGCCTGCTTAATCTAATGAGTTTAAAAACTCCGTTGGCTAATGATAGCTTCGGTGGCATCGCAGACTGTATCAATCGATTAATTAGTCACCAATTCCTCAGGCAACGACTTTTGTATCTTCAGATTCAATTCATTGACGTCCACATTTTTTGCTGCTAAAATTGCTCTTTCTGACAGCCACTCATGATTGTTGTATAGTGTGTACATCGAGAAATATCTGGTCAATGAGAGCATCTTGCGAACTAATGATTGCGCAGAAATCGCTCGCTAATTTTATGGATCCAGTTTTATCCACACTAACTTTTCCATTAACAGTTTTTTGTCAGAATGTTTCCGCGGATGGATTTTGAAACATTTGAACGCGCATATTTCCTTTAAGTTGTAATTTTTCAACATTACGCCACTTTGGCTATGATTTTAAGCAGGCGTTGATTTCATCAGCATACGTTGAACGTATAAACAAATTAAAAATGCATTTTTTTTTAGGGTGGACAACCCTTATCACTTACTGATATAAAAAATACACAAAAACCTATTCTCAGATCCAGATCTATCAAATTTACATGTAAATTTCATTAAAATCTAATACTGTGGCGCAAGAATTATAAATATTAGATTAATAAATTATAAATTAATAACAATAGCACTGAGAAATATTGGTAAAATCACTTTGAGAATAAAATTAGAATGAGAGTTACACTGAAAAATTCAAATGATACGTATAACAGTCACTGCTACGATCGAGACACAAATGAAACCAAAAAAAAAAATGGCGAAAACTAAATAGATGATATGTGAATCCGTTCTCATCCCTACTCCGAGATGTTGTCAGACTGAGAAATTACAGGGGAGACACCTGGCGGGGATAACTAATTGGTTGATAGAACTAAACATGCCATGATTATTTCTTGTGGGGTTATGTAAGGTCGTTAGTCTATGTGTACAAGCCGAACATAATTGAAGCCTTACAGGGTAACAAAACATGGGTAATTCGTGAAATACAGTACTTCGTGTAATACATTGGACCTTCCGAATGGACCATTTGAAACGGAGCCGCGGACAACTTTTACATGAAGTTGTCTGAAAACGTAAATGACAATGCTCATTTATCGATTGCAATAAATTTTTTAAATATTTGATGCAAATTTGAGTGTTTTATTCAATTAAAAAAAAAACGCTTAAAAAAATCACCCTTTAGTATACTACAATTATTATATTCGATTATCATTTTGCGGATCTGTGGATGGAACAGAATTAAAAAAAATTGCGTTTAAAAATCAGAGGATGATCGTATAAGGGTGAAAAATAAGAATTGTATGTATTTATCAATGCTGAATAACGAAAAAATAAACAAATTATAGTTTCAGCCGTTTTGAAGAAGTTTGGTAACAAAAACCGCCACACGAGAATTTTATAAATATATTAGATATCTGTTTTCCACTGCACTTTGTTGTTTCCAATTGAAAAATTTACCAACCGTCGAAATCTATAGCAACCTACCGATGTGACCAGGGGTAAGCTTCCATGCTTATTCTAAACCCATTTTTTATTATGTTAACTGCGAAATTTTGCTATTATTACCATCTTAGTATTTTGTAAGACCGAAAACAAAGTTTTATTTTGCAGTAAATGGTGGATAGGAATGTCACATAGTCAAATTATTTATAAAATTAAGGTCCATCTATAATTGTTGGAGTGCCACGTAAAACCACGTATGTAGCTATTGGAACACACGCAATTTGGCATATATTGTGACTTTAATGACTGTTTGCTCCATTTCGTCGAGTTTTCATCAAATTGGTTCACTTTAATGTTCGGTTTTGACATAAGTTTTCAAGTGCTTTCAAAAATTTTAGTTTAGCCTTTACTCGTCCATAATAAATTAGAGAGTGAAATTTGAAATTTTTAAACATCCCATCAAATTGAACTAATCACTTAAGTGTAGGTCCTTTGATTGAAATGAGATTCTTTTGTTAATTTTCTGAACACAAAACTACGCGAAAAGACTTTACACATTGTAATAAATGCGTTCACTTAAACAAAATAAATGATAGGTACATGCTTTTGTTGATTTTTAGTTTGAAACTTTCAATCGATCTACGCACATCGTTGTTAGAGTCCGCTTGTTTTCATAACAGTATCCAGGTACTTTTCATTAAATTGAGATAATCCTCTTTCCTTTTTATATTTGACACTTTTCATTTTTCTTCACACAAAAGAATGCAACCACCATAAAAGTATAATATCTTTTGAAAATAAACGCACAAGTTCCTAAGAAATGGACAAGCTTTCAACCGGTACTTGTACTTTTCTTCAGATATACAACGTACCAGAAAAAAGATTTAGTGATTTGTGACCGGTTTTTGCGATATGGGTGTCGTCGTTAGATTTTAATTGTTCTTCTCTGTAGTTTGCCATTCCTTCTACGTATTATGTGTGTTGGTTTAAATTATGAGCAGTTATAAAGTCCTCACGACAGTCTTCGGTTTGAAAACAATCACAATATTTTTTATGGCTTTTAAACAAATTTTGTTGAACACAAAAAAGAACAATATTATTATTAATCGAGAAAATACTATTTTGCATCTATGTCGGCATGTAGCGTAATTATCTCCGATTAAAAACAGTTACTCTATACACATACCATTAGAATCATTTACAGCTTTCTTACCAACCGTGAGTTTTACGTGCGGGTAGGAAACTCCATATCCAGTATCAGGGATATCAAGGCAGGGGTAGCCCAGGTCTTACGCCTCGGCCCAACCTAGTTTAATCCATTTACTTGTGATCAACCACAAAATGATTCTCGAACAGGGAATCCGCTTTACGCTTATTCCCCTTGTCCTAATATTGCATTACGTAGAGTCAATGAACACGTCCTAAAAAGTCCTTTGGGAATACTACCAAAAATGGGGAATCAAAATAAACTCCGATAAAACGGAGCTTATATCATTTCGAAATCCCTATGGCACTGCTCGCAACAACACTATTGCGAAATGTAAAAAGTTAACATTTACCCTGTCTGGAAACTCCATAATATTGCCAAAACAATAGGTCAAATATTTAATGGTGAACTTTTCAAAACGTTTCAAGTTCAACCGTCACGTAACCCTTACTCTTCAAAAGACAAATTTTGCCTTAACAGTTATGCGAATAAGAGATCTTTACTAGAAGGAAAGACCAAACTTCTTCCCTACAAGCAATTGATATGACCAATCATAACTTACTGTTTCCCTATCTGGTACACTATTAGTCCCACTTATGTATACAAAAACGATTAAAATTTTCGAGCTAAAAGTGCTCCGTCACTGTACTTCGCTCTACCGGAACCCTTACACAAACCACTACTATAGAACAGAAGTCCTAGATGAAGGCGCCAATCTTATACCCATTGAACAATATAAGTGCTCACTTTTCACGAAAATGACGCGCAATATCCTCTCCCACCACAACCCATTAATTTTTAAAATCTCAGCGACTCCATCAGTACAGGATTACTATCATGCGACAATTTGTAGAAACACAAGTGACAAGTGACATCTATTTGATTTGCATAATAACGACTGCAATATGTTTTAGATGGAAGTAAATAAAGTATTTTATCTGCGAAAAAGTCAATACACTTACTGAAATATATTTTAATTTGCAAACACAAACACATCTCGTCACATATTTAAGCGATCCAAATAGTTTCCGCAAGTAGAAATAAACAAAAAATAGCATCAACATTTGAAATCGATTGAGAATATAAAACTTTACTATATGTTTTTATAATGAATTCTAAATATTATATTTATATTTTTATGCTATTGGATGCAATATATAGATCATAAATAATGGGTTTCCTTTACTCTTCAAATTTTCTGAAAAAATTTGAACTCAATATTCACCTTTTAAGTAATAATGAATGCGCATACTCCTATAAGAGATGTTTTTGTATCAATTATAACTCTATATCTTTATTTGATTAGTAAAATATCTGCACTTTGTTGTTTCCAATTGAAAAATTGAACAACCGTCGAAATCTATAGCAACCTACCGATGTGACCAGGGGTAAGCGTCCATTCGTCAATTCGATTTCCATATTATAATAATGCAATTTATTCTAAACCCATTTTTTTATGTTAGCTGTGAAATTTCTCTATTATTAACTTCTTAGTTTTTTGTAAGACGGAATCCAAAGTTTTTTTTCCAGTAAATGGTGGATAGGAATGTCACACCGTCGAATTAAAATTATATTATTAATTATAAAATTAAGGTCCAACTATATTTGTCGGACTGCCAAGTAGGACCACGCACTTAGGTTTTCGAACAAGCGCTGTTTAGAAATAATATGTGTTTTTTTACATTAAACATTCTTTTTTTTTTATCTCGTCATCGCTGGGCTTAGTCGCAGAATTTATTATCATTTTTTAGTCCTTCGAGCCGGATAATTCTGCAAAATTTCGATAAATTAATAATTCGAACCATCTCGCTGGGAACATTTTTGATTGGATTTGTGCAGATTTTTAGATTGAGCGCGGATTTAGATTTTCGTTTAAAACGGTGTTATAGAAAGACAATCGAAACTTATAAGTTATTAATTTATTTTGTACGGTAACATCAAAGACTTTTCGTGCGATTAATAAAATGAGTGCAAAAGCAAAATTGGCTATATTGCGCGTTTCATGTGGTCGAATAAAGGGCTCGTTAACCAAGCTCGCTTCCTTCACGGAGAGTATTGTGGAGGCAGTGCCGTTAGAAGCTTTAGAAGAGCGTGTAGAAAAGATTAATGAAATGTGTGATGAGTTTAAAATATCGCAAAATTCTATGTACGAGTTCGCTGATGCCAACGATTACACAGACCCAGTGGTTAAATCTGTGTTGCTTACAGCAATTAGGGAACGCACAAACACAGAACAAAATGGGCACTTCGATGCTAATTTAGCTATTCAGCGTACACCTAATTCGACAGCTGCATCGATTTCGCAACAGATTAAAATGCCGTTACCACAAATCATAATCGAGCCGTTTTCGGGAAACTATCGCTAATGGCCTACTTTCCAAGACATGTTCGAAGGATCGGTGCACAATCGAGAATACTTATCGACCACCCAAAGTTGAAATCCAATCGGAGAAGCTTTAAATGTGTTTAGTCACATAATCATTTCTGATGCCACATACGATACGGCTTGGGAAAGGTTAGAAAAGCGGTATAATAGACCGCGGCATATCATAAACAATTTTGAAAAATTATTCATCGATTTACCCTGCATATCCACTTCGAACGTTGATATATTGCGGAAGATATCCGACGGGGCGGATGAAGTAGTTAGGGGTTTGACGTCTTTTGACGAGTTTATCGTTAGATAGGGACCCTTGGCCTTTTTATGTCCTATTTAATAAGGTGGATTTAAATACACAGCAGGCATGGTCAGAACATTGTGTTGAGGAGGATTATCCAACAATGGATCAATTTCTTTTTTTTTGAACGTCGTATGACGCATTGGAGAGCTGCAAAGGTCAGGTTCGAGAACCAAATAGGGGTAGACATGTGGCAGTAAAGAATATGCATGCGTCTCCTTCTTCAATAAGTTGCCCTAAATGTCATGACTCACATTGTAAGACTTGCAACACACGTCATCACTCATTGGTCCATCTCGATTCGGTTTCGGGTACTAAAATTCCGGAAATCTCACCGGAAAGTAGATTCAAAATCGTGTCTCTCAAAATAAGAAAAGGAAATAAAGAGAAAAAGTAAAAAAACATTTTCTTCAAACTCATCGAAGGGACAACAATGGGAAATACTTTTAAAGTTTAAAGAATCTTCACAATTTGCAAACACATTGAATGGTGGAATACATCGACTCATTGTCAATGGAGAGGAAATTTGGAAAAATTGAAGGACTTCGCCAGAGTTACACACAATTTCTTAATGAGTATTTGTCGCTAGCACACATGTAAAATTTCAACCACTTGATAGCGCACGAACGAACGTGTTCTACTTAACGTACCATGCGGTACTCAAACCTGATAGTGCCTCTACAAAACTTCGTGTCGTTTTCGATGGGTCATTCAGGAATACCAATGGGAAGTCATTAAACGAATCGCTCATGATAGGGCCATTCAACCGAACCTTTTTTCTGTGTGCTTAAGATTCAGACAGCACAAATTCGTCTTTACCGCGGACATCGTTAAAATGTTTTGCTAAATTTGGTTGTCGAAAAAAGATAGAGATTATCAGCGAATAGTTTGGCGAAAAGCTCCTAATGCTCCTCTGAAACATTATCAGCTGTGTACGGTTATGTAAAAATTTCCAAATGAATTTTTGTTTTAAAATCAAAAAAAGACACTCAACTTTTATCTACGTTATAACTTTATTTCTTTTCTCGAAAGTTTTCGCTTGAAGGTTATCAATCGAATGAATGTATAATTCAATGCAAGAAATTACAGAATGTGTGGGGCATTAATGTATCGGGAAAGTTACAGTAAAATTTGGAAGTGTATTTGCATATAAGAAAAATTAATATGTTAGGCGGGAAATTCAAATATTCGATGTTTCTTCTACATCGTGTGTGGAACGCATTGATGTGCTGTGCTATCAATCCAGGTCAAGTGGTGCTATCTTGGTTATCGAAATTTTCCATTTGCAGTTTTCAGATCAACCACCCTAACGTTGTTGTCGTCTCCGGGTATTACTAGCTCCACCCTCGCTAAGACCCATTTGTATGGAGGTAGGTTTTCGTCCTTCATAACAACTAGAAAACCTTCCTTTATATTTGGCTTTGTTGCAAACCATTTTGACCTCTGTTGAAGATTCCGCATGTACTCTGTTGACCACCTCTTCCAGAAATGCTGCTTTAATGCTGTGATTCTTTGCCACCTGTGAAGATACGAAATTTTTATTGATTACTTCCGGTTCCGGAAACAAATCTACTTCCCAATTCAAAAATGGCCTGGGGTCAGAGCGCTGACATCTCCTGGATATGATGATACTGCAGTAATTGTCCTTGATTTAAGAATTCCCTTTATTTCAGCGAGTGCCGTGCTGAGCTCTTCAAATGTTAGGAGTGCTTTGCCGAAGGTTTTCGTCAGCAGAGTCTTGTCCGATTTGACTGCCGCCTCCCAAATACCTCCGAAGTGAGGTGCTCGAGGCGGTATGAACTTAAACTCGATCCCTCTATTTGCCACAAACTCAAGAATTGTATTTTTATTTGTCTCTTTATAAAAGATACTTCTAAATGCTACTAATTTGGTTTTTGCGCCAACAAAATTGGTTGCATTATCGCAATATATTTTCTATGGACACCCCCTTCGCCCTATTAATCGCTTAAGTGCGGCTATAAAAGCTTCAGAGCTAAGATCGGACACAAGTTCTAGATGAACTGCCTTTGTAGCAAAGCAAACAAACACGGATACATATGATTTGCAATGTTGTTTTCCTCGAATTTTCCAAGAAGTTACTATGGGACCGCAAAAATCCACCGCACAGATACTAAAGGGTCTTCCTGGAGTTAGTCGATCCTTCGGTAGATTTCCCATTACTTGGTCTAGTAATGTGGGTTTGTACTTGGTTGACCACATGTCTAACCAACTTCCTGGCGTTAAGTATCCAAAATCTATCTCGGATGAAATTTAACAGAGCTTGGGGACCAGCGCGGTAGTTCTTAATGTGCAAATGTCGCACGTACTCCTTCACTAAAGCGTTGTCCCCTGGCAAAAGAATTGGGAATTTGGCATTGAATTCAAGGTCTGAGTTCCTAATGCGTCCTCCTACACGAAGCAAAGGCTTGTTAGCACCGACGTCCAAAAACGGAGACAATTTCACTATTCCCTTTGACGATAAGTTTTTTTGTTAGCAGTTACTTCTGCTATTTCTGATGAAAGGCTACACTGCTGTATGCACCATACGACTGCCATCGTTGCCTCTTCTATTTCCTCGGCAGATATTGGTTTACCCTTTAGATTCATTTTTCCTCTACCTATCTTGCAAAAGCGGAGAATATATCCTACAACACGAATAGTTTTTGTAAAGCTGCTGTATTTGTTCAGCCTTTCAATGAAATCAAAGTCCACTAGCTCACAGACGAATACATTTTTTCTTTTTCTTGGTTTCAAGCAGCTGTCAAAATTCGACCTATTCGACCATCGAACCAGATTGATGAATTTAAATCTTTGACAAGAGTCCCACGCGATATTAGATCTGCGGGGTTGTCTTCCGATCTGACATGTCTCCACAAGACATTTTCAGTCAGACCTTGAGTATCGCTGACCCTATTAGCCACATATGTGTCGTAGGAATTTGATGAAGACATAAGCCAATACAACACAAATTCAGAATCGGACCAAAAGTATATTTCTTTAAACTCCTGTCTTAATGAGTCCTTAACCTTTCGCCACAATTTGGCCAGCAGCTAAGCACCACACAGTTCCTGGCCTGGTAAAGACTGCGTCTTTGACGGAGCAATTCGCGATTTCGCTGTAATTAGCCTAACTGATATCTGTCCGTCTCCTCGTCTTTAGCTCTGGCATAAAGACAGCATCCGTAGGCCTTTATTAAGGCATCAGAAAACCTATGTATTTGAACCTCCTTTTACCTTGGTCGATAGATAAATCGGGGAATGTTGATACAGTTTAGGTTTCGCAGATCTGCTACGTATCCTCCCCAACAGCTGTCCAGTTCATTCGGCAACGAGTCGTCCCAATCTAACCTCTCAGCCCACAACTCTTTGAGAAACATTTTTGCCTTAACAATGATTGGTCCAAGCAAACCCAGTAGATCGAACAACTTCTAGCAGCGGAAAGAATAGAGCGCTTTGTGGAATTGGTTGATAAAAACACGTCCTTATAACAGAAGTTGAAAACATCCTCTTTGGGGTTCCACTCTATACCGAGCGTTTTGGTGGTTTCAGGTTCGCCTGTCTTAAGTTGTTCCTTGGTGTCCTCTGTCGTTGAATTCAAAGTGACATTCGAATGCCATTTATGCAACTGAAAGTGAGCAGAACCCAATAAATCTTTTGAATTTGCATTAATTCTTTGATAGATCCTGCGCCAGTGATGAGATCGTCAACATAGAAGTCTCTTATTGTTAGAACAATTCTGCTTCCTAGTAGATGTGACCGCGTACTTCTAAGACCAATTTCCATAAAACTGCACGTCGCTAGAAATGGTGCAGCTGCAGTTCCGTATGTAACTGTATTAAGACAGTAGGTCTTGAGTCGTTCTGACGAGTCAAATCTCCAAAGAAACAGCTGAAACCGTGTATCACTGGGGTCAATTTCGATTTGACGGTACATTTTTTGTATATCGCCTGTCAATGCAAATTCATGGCTTCTAAACCGCAACACAATTGAGTACATTTCCTCTTGTACACTTGCGCCTACCATCAATAAATTATTAAGTGATAGAGATGACGTCGTCTGGCAAGATGCGTCAAAAGCTACTCTTAGTTTCGTTGGAGAACTCTCAGGACGTAGAACGCACTGATGTGGCATAACATAATGAGGTTTGTTTGGACTTATGTGCTCGATCAGCGACATATGCCCTAAGTCTAAAAACTCCTTGATAAAGTGTGAGTTTTGATTTTTCAACTCCGAGTTCTTATCTAATCTGCGCTCCACCGCAAAGAATCTTTTCTTTGCTATTTCTAACGAGCTACCTACCTTAGATGAGCTATCCTTGAATGAAAGTTTCACTGAAAATCTTCCAGTCGGTAAAACGTTGAGATTGTTTTTTAAAATGATCTTCACAAGCTTCTTGCTCATGTGTGAGTCGCGTTGTGCTGGTAATTTCTTCGTTGTTCCAAAATCTTTCCATCAATTTTTTAAGATTGGAACGCGAAGAATCCGCGACAATTTGCACTAAATTGCAGCTCTTTCTTCCCTTTCCAATGCAGGTACCCTAAACTATTCATCCATAGTATAGTTTTATGCAACACCGGTAAGTTTGGACCTAATTTAATTTGTTCGTTTTTCAATAGTTCGAAAAAGAGTTCAGCTCCCAGGAGCATATCGATTATGTGATGCTTAAAAAAGAGTGGATCCGCCAATTTCAAATTTTTTGGAATGTTCCAACCACCTGTTAAAAGTTCTCGTTGAGGTTGAAATTCGGTTATTGACCGAGCTATCCAGAACTCTAGGTTCTTCTCAAAATTGTTCAACCTGGATCGTAACGTCGTAGTTGTCTGAGAGTCGATAGTCATACTGACTCCACTTATATTGACTGGATTACGAACTGACTTCAATTGTAGTCCTTGTGCCAAAGCTTGGGTCATTAAGTTTATTTGGGATCCTGAGCCCTTCTAGATTCTAGATTGATGGCTGGAACGAAGTCACCTGCCCGATTCTTAACCCTAACAACAACTGTGGCCAATATTACTTGAGACTCAGCATCATCTGCAATTGAGCTTAATAAAGTAGTTTTAGAAGTTCCCGAGATTCCGAAAGGCCCGGCAGCTGGCTGAGGAACCGATGTGTCGTTCCGTGTATTGAAATTTTCATACCTATGCAATAGTTGATGATGAGGTTCCGAGCAGACGCAGCACTTTACTGCAGAACAGCGGCTTATTCCGTGACCTTTGTTAAGACAACTAATGCAAAGGGACAAATCGAAAAGTGATGAAATATGTTCTAAAAAGATCAAGCATTTATTATCATATCTATCCTCAAGCCTCTTGAGTACCTTGGGGTAATTTTCTTCGGTGACCTGAAACGCCTTTATTGTTCCAAGCGCCCTTTCACTTAAGCACTAAATCAAGTGATTGAATTTTTCTATGGGTGCCAGGGAACTATCGTTATGAACTAAAGTTTTGAAAACTCCAATAAAATTTTTGTAATCTGAGTAGCTTCCAGAACATTTTGGTAACCTTTGTAAAGGTAAACGAGAAGAGAAGAAGAAGCCAGAGTAGCTGTGAGAGAAGTGTCCGCAACTGCAACACTGCCCTTTCCATTGTTTCCCATCAGCGACAAAATCCTAGACTTCGTTGTGCAATACAATTCCTCTATTTCACACCGACTGTTATCAGTAGGGACTATCTCTTCCATTCGCGTTTGGTAACTAATAGCTTGTTTGAAGTCCCCAACCGACTCTCCAATTCAGTCAGCTCTAAGTACCTTGTGGCCTATTAAGGTTTTATTACGCGAGATGCTTCCCTTTGTTGAAGCGAGATTTTTAAAGTCTCGAACGATTTATACTTTGAAATTTCAGAAGTGTCTGATGTCGACATAATGAAATTTTAGTAGATATGTGCGTGTGTGTGATATTTATATTCAAACAGAGAACAATTATCACATGCGATTTTCTGTTAAGCAGCCTATCAATATATTACAAAGCTTTAATTATTTCGAAGAAAACAATAAAAGCAAACAATATCAACGAATGTCCAGCGATACACAAATTGCAGCTGCAATGCTCTTCAATTAAAAGCTATTCGTCGTGATTTGTTACAAATATGCTCCGATTATGGTGATATGAATTTATAAAAATTAAAATTTCTAGACAATACGGGAATACCGATGTTGCGAGACATGTTGCGAGACATGTTGCAGCAACTACCAACAAGTTCCAACCATACAATTATTAGAGTAAAAGCTTCTAAAAAAAAAAAAAAAAAAAAAAAAAAAAAAAGTGCATATATAATTATGCGACATAGTTAAGTTAGGTTAAGATTAATCATTAAGTTAGCATGTAAGTTTAATTTTTTAAGACAAAAACCCACATAAAAAAATGTTCATTTACCAAGTTTTTTTTCAATAAAATTTTCTTAGTTTTTCTTCTATTCTAGTAATTTAATTTTAATATCTAAAATGTAAGTTAGGTTAAGTCGAAAGACATTAGTAATTAATTTAGTTTAACTTCGAGCGCCCGTATAGGGCCAGTAAGTTATAATTTAAGTAACATAGTTAAGTTAGTTAAGCTAGTTTTAAGCATTTTTGTCTAGCATGTAAGAATAATTGAATTAATTAAATAAAAAGCATTAAAAACTGAAACTGAAAAGCTTCTAAAAGTAATTGTCTCCCACTACGGTCTAGCAACAACAGCAACAGTGACGCGACGGCGATTATCATGCACGTTCAAGAAAAGCTTGAATCGAACCTTTTCCCACGACGCGACGAATGGACTTTTTGGCAAAGAGCGGCTGAAAGTGAACCATACAACGAGCTTTAAAGGTGAAATTCCCAGTGTATATGAACAGGTAGCGCTAGTAAGAAGAACTTGCGGTAATGATTTGGCGGGTGTGGTGATGTGTGACGGCAATTCCACACAATGTTCTTCGGTTGGTCCAAAGTGCAGGTTACTTGCAATTACAATGCAGCGATTTTTTTTTTGTTTTGTTTTTACGATTTTCTCTGGCGAAATGAGAGAAAGAAAATTCAACCTTTGCGAATTGCGAAAACGATATAAGCAGAGAAAAATTTTTCAGCTCACTATTGTTATCTGAGCGAAATCAATCTTCGATATTAAGATTGGGGATGGAGGAGAATGTAAAAATGAAATTCGATCTTACTTTGCAGGATCGGGAGTATTGTGAAGTGCTTTAGTCAAACACCGAATAGCGTATAAGCGACGATGGGGTCACATGTGCAATGAATACCTTTATGTATATAATTCGCGCAATATCTACTATATTTTGTGATCTAAAACGAACGATACAGACTCACCAATTTAGTTGTAGGTTCGTGTAGACTCCTTTCTATAATTTGATATGCAACCCAGCTTCATAACCGAATGCGAAACCGACCCGAGCACTTTCACTGATTCTATATTGTCTATAGTTTTTTAATTGTTTTTATATTACTGGGACTTTAAAGTCCTGTAAGGGTCGCCATGTAAAAATTTCCAAATGAATTTTTGTTTTGAAATCAAAAAAAGACCTACGTTATAACTTTATTTCTTCTCTCGAACGTTTTCGCTTGAAGGTTTACAAGCGAATGAATGTATAATTCAATGCAAGAAATTACAGAATGTGTGGGGCATTAATGTATCGGGAAAGTTACAGTAAAATTTGGAAGTGTATTTGCATATAAGAAAAATTAATATGTTAGGCGGGAAATTCAAATATTCGATGTTTCTTCTCCATCGTGTGAGGAACGCATTTACGAAGTGTTGGCGGTAACAGGTTACGTATGACACATATTGTGCACCCTTTCTCTCCGTTCGCGTTTTGGAGCAGTTAGCCGTTGATTACTCCCATGAATTCCCTGTTGCAGCTGAAATAATCAGAAATGATTTTTATGTAGATGACGTAGTATCATGTGCAGAGACCTTACCAGATGCGAAATCTAAAAAAATTCCTTAATAAAACTTCTTGCGAAAGCTGGTTTAACGCTTGGCAAATGGCAAAGCAACTGCAAGGAGCTCCTAGCTGGAGGAGGTGAAGAGCGAGATAATGCAGTTTCCTTGGACACCAATGGAGATCCTTGGGTAAAGGTTCTGGGATTATATTGGAATTCTAAGTTGGACTACTTTAGTTTTCGTATAAACTTAGCCCCATGCGAACGTGTGACGAAAAGTCAAATACTTAGAGAGGTCGCTAGTATATTCGACCCGCTAGGGTTTCTCGCACCCTCCGTAATTCGACTCAAAATCATCTTCCAAGAGCTAAAATTGAGCATTCCTCGCCTCGAACTTATGCAGCTCATATGGAGTTTCTATCGAACATCTAAAGAAATATGGTAAATTTCCTAGCAATTTTAAAATGTTGAGTCTTAATCTATAGCTAGATGAGGAAAATGTACTGCGAGTTGGAGGAAGAATAGGGGAAGCAAACATCTCGTATAATTCTAAACACCCTATCATCATTCCGAAGCAACACAACTTCCAGACTCATTTTACTTGATGCCCACGACCAATTCCTTCATGCAGGAGTATCAAATCTGTTTGTTCTTATCCGTCAGGAGTATTGGATAATAGGTTGCCGCAATCTACTCTGGAAAATCTCATATGAATGTATATCATGCTGCAAACAAAGGAAGGCTGTAGCATGTCAACTAACGGGAAACCTACCACGTCAAAGAACAGTGAAGAGCATTTGCAAATTGTGGATGTGATTACTCGGAAGAAAATGTCATATTACCAGAGGATATATTTCTCTTTTCGTCTGCATGGTGACGAAAGCGATACACCTCGAACTAGTCAGCGATCTGACTACGAATGCATTCTTGGCAGCTCTTCGTCGATTAGTGGCACGACGTGGAAAACCATCACACATGTATTCTGACAATGGGACAAATTTTTGAGGGTCTGCTCGTTCCTTGACTGAGATGCATACCTTGGTTCTTTCGGAGAATCACAACTCATTGGTAGAAGACTCGTTAGCACGCGATGGTATTACATGGCATTTCATTTCGTTTAGCACCAGACTTCGGTGTATTATGGGTAGCAGGGGTAAAATCTGTCAATCATCATCTTCGAAGGGTAATCGGAGATGATGCACTCAATTTCGAAAATCCATATCTTTTTACGCAAGTGGAAGCTATACTCAATTCTAGGCCTATATTTCAAATGTCCGACAACGATATAGAACCATTAACCCCAGCCCACTACTGTAGTACATGTCCCGTCATTGGACTTCCCATTAAATCGCTTATCATCGTATCAGTCCATCCAAGCCAAGGTTCAAGGTTATTGGAAGAGGTGGAGCATGGAGTATTTAACATCGTTGCAAGATCGTCCAAAGTGGAAGCAGACGCAAGGTGATCTAAAGATTGATGATATTGTACTTGTGAAAGACTCAAACCTTCCGCCTGGCAAATGGCTGATGGGACGTATACTAATGACTCATCCTGGAAAGGACGGACGCATTCGAGTTGTTACGCTAAAGACGGCCAGTGGGAGTTGTATTGGTCCAATTCATAAGTTGGCACCATTACCCTTAAGCTGAAACTCTGTTCCAGGGGCGGCGGAATGTTTAGAAATAATATGTGTTTTTTACATTAAACATTCAAAATATATCCTATTATATGTATATTTCATTTTTTTGCTGCATTAGAATCTAACTCACTTCATTACTTACCATGTTAACTTTAACGTATTAAGCATGTACTCTTCTTTTAGCACATTACTTTCCCTCTCTTGAATAGCATTGTTTCTTAAATTAGTACTAAGTCTACTTGCTATTGTAATCGCTAATCTCTCGTTCACTTGGATTTGGACCATACACGGGCTAACACCTGTTTAATCTAATAAATTATGACGATTAGAATTTCGCTTTTTTTGTTTTATCTCGTCAGCTGGGCTTAATCGCAGAATTTATTAGTCAAGCGCAATTTGGCATATATTGTGACTTTAATGACTGTTTGCTCCATTTCGTCAGATTGGTTATTGGAAAACTGGTTAACAAAGACAATCACTTTTCGCTCGGTTTTGATGTAAGTTTCCAAGTGCTTTCGAAAACGAAAAATTATATTACAAAGTACACAAATTCGTTGGCGAATTGAGAGTTTTGGATCGGTCGAATTTATAGGAGTTTTGAACCCATTTGTTTTGCCAAACCGAAGTAGCAGCGGTTTCCTAGGGTAATTCTTCGACGATGTCATTTGTGGAGTTGATGTTTACCCCGAGGTAGATGAACTCCTTAACTACCTCAAAGTTGCTGCTAACAATAGTGATATTTTGTCCTAATCGGTGGACAGATGATTCTTTGTTTGTTAATAGCATATATTTAGTCTTGTTCTCATTCACTGCAAAGAAAACTAGTTTCGCCTGTTCTTCAATAGCCGTGATAGAGCTCGCTGGGATCGACCGATAATATCTATATCGTCCGCATACCCCAGCAGTTGGACTGATCTGTTGAAGATAGTGCCTTCCGTGTTGACACCTGCCCTGCGCACTATCTGCTCAAGAACAAGATTGAAGACATCACACGACAGCGCATCTTCTTGCCAAAATCCGGTGCATGTTGAAAGTTTGAATCCCGAATTCGGCCATCACCAGAAAAAGCTCCTGACGATGAATGCTGTCATATGCGGCTTTAAAGTCGATAAAGAGATGGTGTGTCTCGACTGGAAACGCGTTGGTCTTTTCCAGGGTTTGCCTTAGTGTGAAGATTTGGTCTACAGTTGATCTGCCGGGCCGGAAGCCACACCGGTACGTGCCAGCAGGTAGACCATCAGAGCCGGCGGCCTTGTTGTTCTTTAGCTTTTTTGTAGCTAAGCCAACCTCTTCTGTACTGGGCGAAGGGACTGGTTCTTTATTGACTGGGCGTGGTTTCTCTTCTTGCCCCATCACTCTCTCTACATTTTGTCTATTAAGCAGCTGCTGGAAATGCTGCTTAAATACATCTACTATTACCTGCGCGTCGGTGATTAGGTTTTCTGTTACGAAGAGCCTGCGTTCCGGTCTTAAAGCCAGCAGCCAGTTGCTTGGCTTTCTTATAGAACTTCCGGATGTTGTTTCGGTCGCGGGACTCTTCGATCTACTGGAGCTGGGAGACTGTGTGCTCTTTTTTTTCTACGCAGGATCTTCTTCTCCTCCCTTCTCTTGGCTCGGTACTCATCCCTTGCTGCCCTTGTATTCCTCTACAGCGTTTTAATGTGTGCATCTTTTGTCACCTTTTTCCGGTATACGCATCATACCACGGGCTTTTTCTCGGGGGTGGCTGGTATCCTAGGGTGGTTTCGGCTACATCCTTGATGATGTCTCGATACTGAGACCACTGGTTGTTGGCGCCTGTGGAAGGTGAATGAACGGTGGGGAGTTTCTCACTCAGACGCTCTTTGTAGGCTCTGGCGACTCCAGATGTGCTAAGGCGTCCAACTTAGGCTCCGTAGGCTCCGTCCAAGAGGTCATAGAATTCCTCCTTGATAGGGTCTTCAGCCTCGTCGATTGGGGCGTGTGCACATATTAGGCTAATGTTTTGGAATGTAGCTCTGATGCGGATCACAGCCAGGCGATCACTTATCGGCTTGAAGTCCATTACTTTGAATACAAGCCGATTTCCAACGACGAATCCGCATCCTAACACGTGCAATCTTTTGTTACAACTGTAATTAATGTCGCAATTTTTTCTTTTCATAATTCTTGATCCTATCCATCGTATCTCCTAGATCGCGGTAATGTCGGCTTTGTACCGCGAGAGGACAGACTTAAGTTTTTGAGTAGCAAAACAAATTATATATTATGGCCCAAAGGAAAACTTTAGTTTTTAAAAAAGAAATAGTGAATTCGTTGAACTTTCCAAAATGAAAGAAATCTTAATAAGTAAAACCAATCAGTCCTCTATAATTGGGGCAAAATATGAAATAATTAAAATTACAATCATTCTCTGTAGGTTCTAAAAGTAATAGCCATGATTTATGATAATAGCTGACTTTTCATTAGATAAATTAAATATATTATTTCGTTAACTGTAGTGATTGCTGGCAACATTTTATCAGCAGAGTAGGCTATCAGTTTCCCGCTTTTCATACTATTCTACCTCGAGAGAAACTTCTCTGTCACCTTGGGTCCGCGTATAAATAGAGGACTTCAGAAGACAAAAAATAATCATCCATCGTTCGAAATTTTCCTTATTTCCTCCAAAATTAATGCTTTTTAGTTTTATTTTCTTTTGACGAAAGTGAAGTGAAAGACAGACAAATGCATGGGTAAGGAAATCGAGATGAGATAAGAAGCTTAAATATGATATTGTCGTTATTGAATTGAACGCAATTTCCTTCTATAAAAAAGTTCCCACAAAGAGTAGGTACAACTAACTGCGGTAAAAAATAAGAAAAAGGCCCTTGTGTTAGGGTAGGTTGAAGTGGTAGTCGGATAGAGGTCCGACACACTTAGACCTATGTAAGGTCCATTATATACCACGTGGATCTGAAGTTCCTGACTACTTGTTGTGCTGCTTATAAAGCGTGGGAGACATTTCGGGTCGGTCGAGTTTTGATCGCTTAGATCAAGCAGCCTTGTTGCATGCCTGCCTACCAGAGAGTGTCCAGTGATGACACAAATTGTAGCACGAATGTGCGATCTATTGATACATTGCTTCGTTGCCAGATAAGTAGTACCACCTGTCCATCTAAGGTTCGTTTTTTCTATTGCATCCAGTTTTAAGGAATCTTTTTCAGGCAATAATGAGAGGGTAGTTCCAAGTTTGGCGAATTCGTCAGCCTTGCAGTTACCCGGAATGTCTTTATGCCCCGGCACGCAGCACAGGTTAGAGATGACAGGCGTTAGAGATGATCGGTAGTCTAGAGCTACTAAACTGTTAATAGAGACAGAATCCATATACTTGATATTCGAACATCCTATACGGATACCAGGTTATTCTTTAGCCGGAACAAGACTTCTTTGATCTAGAAAGACGGAAAGCGAGACTAAGATTTAGTCTATTTGAGAAGACGCCTCCACACAACCCCATCTTTTTTTTTATATAATATTTAGCTTCGTCAGCTTGTTAAGAGCGTTTTGTAGGAGTTCTAGGTGATTCCCCGAAAAGGCAACAGCAACGTCATCTGCATAGGCGATCACTCTGTAGAGATTCTAAAGAAGTGGGGATAGGACTCCTCCAGTTTTAGTTAAATAGACCCCTTACTCTCGAATCAATGTTTCTCCTAGAATAGGTGGTAGAATAGGTCCTAGAATTTGGTGCAATCTTCTTTAATAGTTTCATATACTAGGCGCCAGATTTTAACTTGCGAGAGTTATCGCACAGATGTGGTGTAATATATATATTTTTTAAAAGTTTTGACTGGGTGCAAAATCCGCCAAAAGCATCTGGCGGATTTTGCACCCAGTCAATTGTAACAGACATGACCTCAAGGGAAGACGCATTTAATTAACAAACTCCTTGCACTAATTTGGCCTATTAAATTAATTTATGTCCATTTTTTGAGTATTCTTGTGTAGTTTTTCTCTGCCCCGAAGCATCTACTTCTCAACATTCTAAGATGCGCACATGTTCTCCCACTTATTAAACCTTTATCCGAGTTATGAGTACCTTATAACCGAATACTAACTATGAGCTTGAACACCACTGCATACTCTCGCATGTCGGATTTCCCTCTTCGTTTCTTCACCCAAATAATCAGCGATGGAGGTCATTCGAAATCAAGTGGCCGTGGCTTGTGGTCTTGACGTGTGTGGAGCGCGAAGACATTTTAATTTAATTTGATCATTTAGTCTTTCTCTGTTTTATGCCAGCTCCAAATACTTAGACGAAGGTTAGGCGATAACAAGTGGCCGTGATTCTTGGACTTGACGTGTGTGGAGCGCGAAGCTATTTTTTTTTTAAATGTTCTCTGTTTCGTGCCAGCTCCTTCTCAATGCACCAGCGCACACCGGTGCCCACGCGTGGGTTGAACTTATAATTTCGTCTTCCAAATACTTAGCAATGGAGATTTGGCGATAAAAAGGGGCCATGATTCGTGGACTTGACGTGTGTGGAGCAGGAAGCTATTTTTTTTTCTTAATTTTCTATATTTCGTGCCAGCTCCTCCCTAAAATAGCTCTGCGGCGTTCACATGTGCCCATGCGTCCTCCAAGCGATGGAGGTCATCAGTGGTGGGATGGATGGATACCGAACTTGTTTTTTTGTTGTTAGTGTTATTTGTCTACACTGAAGCAGGGCCCATTGTCAAAGATGAGAACCGATTCCCACCCATTTATACCTATAATGGGAATAGTAACTGATGACCTGCTCTAAGCCGGTACAACAACAAGTGGTCACATCTTGTGGTCGCTGCGTTACCCTATTACTTGAGGTTGAGAGTTTTCAGAAGATTCTTTCAATTAATTGTTGCAGTTGTTTTCGATAGACAATATTTGTTTTTCTGATGCAAAACTTTTACAGTGTTTGTCTTTTTGAGAGGTTTAAAAGTAAAAACGTCATCTATTCGCAAGCGCTGCATCCACTTTCGAAGGAGTGGGAACCACAGATGAGGAATTAACCAGATAGTCAACTCTGCAATCCTCTATCACTTTCAACCCACAAAAAATATTTAATAATGGCCGCAAAATCCTCTTTCAATTTTCGTATCTGTGAATACGTGTAAGCCAGACACATGAAGTTAGATCTAATTTACTCGATTACCCGCCAAAAATAAGTGTGGGGAGTTTTGCAACATATCCAAATCGCAAATCGCATCACGGCGGGGAAATAGGAAGTGCTGCGAAGTGTTGAGTTTATGAGATTCAACTTTTTCAACTATTTTATTTGAGTATTTTATTATGATTTTATATGTTTTGATTTTCTTTTTGAACATATGAATGAATGTTTATACATATTCGAGTTCTGTGCATTATTAGAAAACTAAGTGGGAAACAAGTTTTTCTTAACCCTTTTGGAAGTATTTTATGTTAAAAACTTTGTACGCTTAAATTTTCTTAGTTGTTTGTTATCTTAGGTGGCTTTGGAAATTAGTTATGTAAGTTATATAGTAAATGATACACAGAAGAAGGAAAACAGAAGGAAGGTGCAAAATGCTTGGTAGTAGAGTAAAACTCATAAATAAGCATGTACATTATGTTACATATATATATTGAATTAATTAGCCATTCTTTTTAACAGACGACTTTATTTGTCAAGGTATAATGTTTTGTATTTTTTTTTATGAAAATAAACAACACAATTTCCTAATACTACTCTAGTAACTGATTGCAAATGTTGTTAAAAAAGTGTTTTCACGTACCAAGGATAATATTTGTAAGAATTTGGATCACGTTATATTAAAAAGCGTTTTAAGCCAGTGACCAATTGTGTAATGCAACTAAACCTAGATTAAGGTTAATCTGCCCTTAATCCACTTTAAATCTCAAGATTCACCATACAAATTTGAATCTGCTTAACACAAGATTAAAAATAAATCCAGGTAATAAACTTAGTTTGCATGAAAATTCGGGTTGCGAGCACACTCTGTACGACTCTACACTACCCACCTACTCTCAACATGTCTCATATCTTTTTTTGAATTGAAATTTTTTTTCCTTCTAGCTACCCCTATATTCATTAAGCACTGTTTTCTGTATATGCGACTTCTCCCGGCCAATGCAACCATTAAAACCTTGATATTGGTTTGAAGAATAAAATGGTGTGCTTATAATATATTCATTCTTTTTCCACTCATTAAACTATAGCAACCAATTTTAATTTTATTTTCGTTTTGTTTCACGTTTAATAAAAAGATCTGTTCTCTTTTGAAAGAGCAAAAATGCGATATAGAGAGCCAAACGTCAGAATAATCTATTTACCTTCCGTGGAAACGCTGAAAGATTAATTTTTAATTTTTTGTGCTTTATCACGGTTTATTTTTTGGTGGAAACGTAGCATAAAAGTACTAAAATGCTTCAATATAATCATCCATAACAAAATCCGTGTTTGTAAAGTTATACTTAAATTTATTGTAAACCGAAAATGTATCATCAACTTACTTTTTATATATTAGTCACGTTAATCAATATTATTTTCATTATTTTTCATCAAAAATTAGAATAAATTGGTTTAAACATAGCTTTATTCTCAATATTATAATATTTTATTATGTTATTAGTTGTGTGGTAAGTATGTTTTTATAAATCCATATTCACCGCATATTGTGCATGTTTATTTTACACACCCAAATTATGAGGTGTAATCTGCTGAAATTCATCAACTGTTCCCAACTTCTTGCTATAAAAAATGTCATTTCTTGGCGGCGGCCATTAGCTTTGCATTTGATTTGCACGTAAAAGCCCATATAAGTGCAAATTATGTGGGGCTTATCAGTTCGACTTAGCTTGTGAGAAAGGTGAGAGATTCGCTCTCGGGTTGACTATTTGGTTAATTCCTCATCTGTGGTGGGAAAATGTCTATTGTAAAACCAATGTTGTTTAATGAAAACTCGGTAAACTAAGTTGTGGGTTCAGTGGCTTAGTGGTTAAGTGCGTTGGGCCACTAAGCGAGGGGTCGCTGGGTTAAATCCTGACCTGTACCATATGAAAGTTTTTATTCGCTGCCCCACCTCTTGCGAACGCCTGACTAACATCCAAGAGTATGAACTGTCATGAGAAGCTTCTCAAAAATTAATTGCCGTTCGGAATCGGCATTTAACAGCAGGTCCCTTCTATTCGTGTCAAAAAAAATAACTTCGCACACACAGTGGTTGGAGAAGCTAGGCTTTGGGTCCTGTATGGGCCGTTAACGCCTATCCCTTTAACCCTCTATGTCAAGGAAAGCTACAAGAGGAAATTCTCCATAATGAAGACTCGGCTGTTCCTATATGTTTTTCTCATATTACATTTGACAAAACTATTTCAGATAATTTAAAAAAAATAAATTGTAATTTGTTTATATTTGTGTCCGAATCAAGTGATGTATAACATTTTTAACTTAATTTAAAAAAAAATTATTTGTTTAAGTTCCAGACTCAAAGGGTTCATACAATTTTTAAAATATAACTGAATATGTTTTCTATGGGTTCATAAAAGTTTTAAAATATAATTGAATATGTTTTCTTATATATGTATGTAATGCAACTAAACCTAGATTAAGGTTAATCTGCCCTTAATCCACTTTAAATTTCAAGATTCACCATACAAATTTGAATCTGCTTAACACAAGATTAAAAATAAATCCAGGTAATAAACTTAGTTTGCATGAAAATTCGGGTTGCGAGCACACTCTGTACGACTCTACACTACCCACCTACTCTCAACATGTCTCATATCTTTTTTTGAATTGAAATTTTTTTTCCTTCTAGCTACCCCTATATTCATTAAGCACTGTTTTCTGTATATGCGACTTCTCCCGGCCAATGCAACCATTAAAACCTTGATATTGGTTTGAAGAATAAAATGGTGTGCTAATAATATGTTCATTCTTTTTCCACTCATTAAACTATAGCAACCAATTTTAATTTTATTTTCGTTTTGTTTCACGTTTAAGAAAAAGATCTGTTCTCTTTTGAAAGAGCAAAAATGCGATAAAGAGAGCATTTCATAAAAGTTTTAAAATATAATTGAATATGTTTTCTTATATATAAACCAGAAACTAATACACTAATTAAACGTTACCTTTTCGAGACGCGGCAGCAACGTCTAGCATCTAAGTATGCACAACAATTTTTTTTATTCCGGGTTTTCCGGTTTCCAGCAAAGTAGTATTGTACTGTAGTAGCTGCAAAAAAAAAAGATTTCTAAAATTATTTTTAATTTTTTGCCTATTTATCATCAGAAGGAAATGTGTTAATTTTATATTTGCATTTTTAACATAAAAAAATGCAGTTTATATTTCTCAAATGTCGCATGCGAATAAGTTTTCCTAAGCACTTCACAATTATGTATGTACTTTTCTTTTCAATGGGCAATAATTTCGATGAGGCAACATTTTACTCACTCTCCAAAATCAACAAAATGTTTGCAAACCCGTTCATTTTCATGCACTGTATGAAAAAAGTTTCATTAAAATCGGTTCATAGGAACCGGAGATATAGCACGACAAATATTGCACAAGAATATATACATACATATAGTTGAAAATTTTCATTTTAGAGAGTGTTCCAGTAAAGCAAAATCTAGTCTTCGATGATTTAATAATAATTCGCTCTGACGAACACTAAACTGCAATGCGGTAGGCAAAGAAAATAGCAACTGGGGATATTCCCGACGAATTTAATAAAATTGCCGCCTTTTTCACGTGGTTTCTTCTCTACGCCCACCATTTTGATCACATTCAAAATCAAAACAGACTTAAGCACATATTTCACAACAGAACGTTTTAATTCGACTTTTTTTTTACTTTTTAAAAACAATGATAATCGAATTAATATGAAGAATTAAATATATACCTTCAATTCAAATCTTAGTTTGGACAACACGGGGTATATTTCTCCCGACTTAATAAACGCAAGATTAACTTTTTTTTAACTTCCCCTACGTCAGCGGTTTCGTTTTAGTGGTTTATGTTTTTTTGACATCTTCTAATGGTTAAGGTCTGGCCACAATGTACCCAACTTTATGGTTTTTGTTAACACGGATGGAAATTTCTCTTGAGTATCACAGATTCAAGTTGAAGGTTACAACTTAAAATTTATTTCGTAAAATCTTAACCACTCTACCGAATTGAATGAAATTTTCACAAATAATTTATGGTATATTTTTAATGTAAATAGTTGCTATTATGTATTGGCAGAGTTAATGGTAAATACAACGAGATTTTTTTTTAAAAAAATTAAAAAAGAAAAAAAGTTGATTTATTTATCCCGTGTAGGTTAATTTTTGTGTGACGTTGTTGAAAATATATTAGTTTTGAAAAGGTACACAATTTAAATTTATATTTCTGTGTATTAATGTAGATTAGCTTAATGTCACTTTTGTAATTCTTAAATATGAACAAAATAAGTACCTATAGATTATTTATAAGCAATGCTCGATTTAAAAGAAAGCTTAACGAAAGGAGTATAATAAGTATACGCGTATATAAATAAGTTGTTTGATAATGGACATACTACAGAACTCGATTAATCGAACACAAAATAAATTCGCTATTCGATACATTTATCTATTTAAATTAATTCGTGGTCATTTGTTGAGTATTCTTGTGTAGTTTTTCTCTGCCCTGAAGCATCTACTTCTCAACATTCTAAGATGCGCATATGTTCTCCCACTAATTAAACCTTTATCCGAGTTCTGAGTGCCTATTAACCGATTAATAACTATGAGTTTGAACACCACTGCATACTCTCGAATTGCGCATGTCTCCAAAACAATCAGCGATGGAGGTCATTCGAAAACAGGTTGCCGTGGCTTGTGGTCTTGACGTGTGTGGAGCGCGAAGACATTTTAATTTAATGTTATCATTTAGTCTTTCTCTATTTTATGCCAGCTTCGGTGCCCACGCATGGATTCACCTTATCATTTCGTCTTCCTTAGACGAAGGTTATGTGATAACAAGTGGCCGTGATTTTTGGACTTAACGTGTGTGGAGCGCGAAGCTATTTTTTTTTTAAATTTTCTGTTTCGTGCCAACTCCTCCCCAATGCACCGGCAGACACCGGTGCCCACGCGTGGGTTGACTTTATCATTTCGTCTTCCAAATACTTAGCGATGGAAGTATGGCGATAACCGTGATTGGTGGACTTGACGTGTGTGGAGCGCGAAGCTATTTTTTTTTTAATTTTCTATATTTCGTGCCAGGTCCTCCCTAAAACAGCTCTGCGGCGTACACATGTGCCAATGTGTCAAAGATGAGAACCGATTCTCACCCATTTAAAGCCGGTACAGCAACAAGTGGTCATATCTTGTGGTCGTTGCATTACCCTATTACTTGAGCTTGACAGTTTTCAGAAGATTCTTTCAATTTATTATTGCAGTTGTTTTCGATAAACAATATTTGTTTTTCTGATGCAGAACCCTTACAGTGATTGTCTTTTTGAGAGGTGTAAAAGTAAAAAAGTCATCTATTCGCTAGCGCTGCACCCACTTTCGAAAGAGTGGGAACATGCCTATTGTAAAACCAATTTTGGTTAATGAAAACTCTGTAAAGTAAGTTGTGGGTAAAGTGGCCTAGTGGTTAAGTCCGTTGGACCACTAAGCGAGGGGTCGCTGGTTCAAATTATGACCTGTACGACCTGAAGGTTTTTATTCGCTGCTCCACCACTTGCGAACTCCTGACTTAGATCCAACAGTAAGAACTGTCATGAGAAGCTTCTCAAAAATTAATTGCCGTTCGGAATCGGCATTAAACAGTAGGTCCCTTCTATTCGTGTAAAAAAAAAAAATAATTCCGACACAGATGTTGGAGAAGCTAGGCTTTGGGTCCTGTATGGGGCGTTTACGCCTATCCTTTTAACCCTCTAAGCTAAGGAAAGCTACAAGAGGAAATTCTCCATTATGAAGACTTTTTTTTTTAAAAATTTTGGAATAATTGGCAGTGCGATTGTTGAAGCCGATTTGACGATATCCTAAGGTTCGGTGAGTCCATTTTTGCAGCATTTAAGCTCCTTCTGGATGATTGCAGTGCAATCACATAGAATGTGTTATATATAGAATACGTAGCGTGCGTTACAAAAGCGATTTTAACTGAGTGTAATATAGAATATCTGCTCATTTATAAAAGGTGCTTAAGCAAATGCAATGACTGATTGTACTGTCGAAGTAGTACAACTCTTCATTTTTTCATTCGTTGTCGTTTACGCATTTACAAATTAATGTGCACACATTCTCACAATTGAACGCATTACTAAACTAGAGTGTCATTGGTGGACAAATTGATATATTCGAATTGGTGGTTAAACGCCCTTGAAAGATAAACTTATTTTTTAGCCCTGAAAAGATAAACATGCGCCTGCACACAATTTTAAAAAAATTTTTTGTTTCAAAATTGAGTAAATTTTTTTATTATTTCATTTCATTGTTACAATACTTAAAATTAAGTAAAACATAAATAAATAACATAATAAACATAAATGGCTTAGAAATTTAAGTTAGTACGAACGTCGTTTAAAAGAAGAAAGCAAAAAAATGTAATTTGCGGACGCCTCCGAGACGCACTTTATCTTTCTAGGGTTAAGAGTCCTAAAGGAAAAGCACTTTAATTGGTGAATGCATTGGCATTTAACGCTTTTTCATTCAGCGCAACAAAAGTTTTTGTCATTTTTCGAAATTCAAAACTGTTAACCTTTTTTAATAAGAATATTATTTCTATTAACAAGTGATATAAATATTTTCGAGAGAAGCTAATGGTTAGAGTGCTAATAAGCAGCCTCGGCCTTAAAATTAAGAAAAAAATAATATATTCCTGTACCTTTTTATTCCATGATCTACCTACACATACTCTAAATTTCAGCTACAGGCCTTACAGTTTCCGATTAATTTTGGGCCGGACAGAAAATTGGCTGGACTATTATCATATGGAGGATTCGGAGGGTTTGAAATCTTATATTTAAGATAGTGCTATATAGTAAAAAAGTCATTTAATTGTACAGAAGATCAATTCGACGAAATGTTGTGAAGAAAACTAGAAAAACTTCATCATAGAATATGTCTTTAGCTTTTTTTTCCTTAATACTCAATGCAAATAAGTATTGTTAATCTTTCCTCTAGAATTTTGTTCCTTGTAAACATTTGAGAGCAGAAAAAGTACGTTTGAAATTGAAACCGATGTTGGCGCTTATTTTTCAATCATATTTCAATTTTAATATATTATTATACAAATAATTTCGCAAAAATAATAGCTGTGATAGCTGTTAGCAATGTTGGAATCTGCCAATCAAAAATTTTCTCAATTCTATATTCTTTGCTACTACCTACATAAGTACTTATTATCTTGCACATTCTTTTGTAAACCCATATGTTTCTAACTTACTGGCGAGGCACATGTAATTTTCGTGGCAAAGCCAAGCTTTTTGACAAAATATTATATTAGACCACAGACGACACCTACTTGATTGAATAACAGCTTCTAATCGAACATACTTAAGCTACATACCTACATAAATGCAAAATACAAATTGTAAAAATGGTACCTTCCCGATAAATAATAATTTTAAAAGCCATACAAAAATATTGTAACTGTTGTGAAACCAAAGGCACTCATTAGGTCTTTATAACTGCTCATAATATAAACAATCGCACATAAAACCCACACGCAAACTATGCCGAACTACAGAGAAGAACAAGGTAAAGACTAACGAAAACATCCTCAATAGCCGTTCACTAAATCTTTCAATTAAGGGGATTATTTCTGTTACGTTTTATATCTGAAGACACCTACAACTACTGGTTGAAATGTGTAAATACTTATTGCCTGTTAATACTAATTAGGCTGCGCGCCCCTGGACATCACAATGTACATTCTCCATTTCTTTGGATTTATTTTATGTGTTTATGTTCAAAATATATGATACGGTTGTGGTGTTTGCGGTCTTTTGTGTGAAGAAAATTGAAAAGTGTCAAGTATCTAAAGGAAAGAGGATTTTCTCATTTTAATGAAAAGTACCTGGATATTGTTATGAATAAGTGTTTATTGCAAGCAAGCGGAAACAACGATGTGCGTAGATCGATTAGCAGTTTTCAAATTCAAAATCAACAAAAACAGGTACCTCTCTTGGTTTCACTTCCACTTTAGTAGTATGTGAACAAGCTGTGTAAGTTCTGGTAAATGCTCATCTATCATTTGTTTTGTTAATCACTTTTTCAATAAGATAACGAGTTAATTACAATCGGTAAAACTTGCTCGCGTAGTTTTGTGTTTAGAAAATTTAAAAGTGTAAAATTTTGAATATATAATAAAAGAATCTCATTGCACCCCTTCACTTTCGTGTAAAAATATGAAAAACCTTTTAAATTAAATAGTGTGTATCACAAACAACCAGACACCAAAAAAAAAATTGTCCGCATATCAGTTTTCGTTTGCTTAGAAAAAGTAAAAAAATATCAACGAAGAACCTACCTACAATTTGTTTTTGTTATATCTTTACTTTTTTTACGACTTCCTCAATTCGCCAACAACTTTGTGTACTTTGTAATAAAAATGTTATCTAAATTTTCGCTTGTATAGTGGTAGGCAAACGGTTCGCGCCCTTTCAGAATTTGCAGAAAATATGTACATTTAAAGGGATGAAATAATTGCTTAGTTCAATATGATGGGATGTTCAGAAATTTCAAATTTCACTTTCCAATTTATGATTTATAATAATTTTCGAAAGCACTTGGAAACTTATATCAAAACCGAACGAAAAGTGATTGTTTTTATTAAACAGTTTTTTAATAACCAATCTGACGAAAACTCGTAGAAATGGAGCAAACAGTCATTAAAGTCACAATATATGCCAAATTCCGCGTGTTCAAAAATCTGCGTACGTGTTCCTACGTGACAATCCGAAAATTGTAGTTGGACCTGAATTTAATAAATAATTCGACTGTGTGAAATTCCTATCCACCATTTACTGAAAAAAAGCCTTCGGTCTTACAAAATACTAAGATCTTTATATTAATAATAGAGAAATTTAAGAGCTAAAATAAAAAAATGGGTTTGAGAATAAATTGTATTATTATTTTATATTTTGACCCCCAATCAAATCAAATAACATCGGTACGTTGCTATAGATTACGACGGTTGGACAATTTTTCAATAGCGGAAAAACAGATATTTTACAAAGTAAATATTGATATGGATTTATAATTTATAGAAAAATATTTACTATAGGAATATGCGCAATAATTATTACTAAAAAAGTGAATATTAAGTTCATATTTTCCAGAAAATTTAAAGAGTAAAGGATATCCATTATTAAAAAGTTAAATATTGCATAAAAATATAAACATCATACTTAGAACTCATTATAAAAACTTATAGTAAACCAGCCACCTAAATATTGGAACAAAACTCGTAAATTTGTTTGAAAATTCTCAACCACATTTCACATTTTGTTGAGGCTATTTCCTGTTAATTTCCAAGAGCGGAAACTATTCGAATCGCTCAAATATGTGTTTGTATTTGCAAATTAAAATATATTTCAGTAAATGTATTGACTTTTTCGCAGATAAAATACTGCATGTACAACTTGTAGTTCTTATTGAAGTCATATGCAAATCAAATTGTTAAACTTATGTAGATCTCTTTCTACCAATTGTAAGTCGTCAAATTTTAAAACTCAAAATCCTTGTATTACTTATTCTCTTGTAAAAAAAGACTCAATAAAATACATACATACGTACATCTCTTTCTAGGAAGTATCGCATCGTATCATTGAAGGCTTTTCAAGGTTCGTAAAGCATTATCAGCACAGTCAAATTTTTAAAAATTTACAATTTAAAAAATTCCAAGATGTCTGCCAATTGTATTTGTAGATATGGCTACTAACATGCGTGTGTATACCTATATTTTCTAAATGGTTGAAATTATGTTGTATGTATTTATTTACTCTTATTTCTTTCCAGGTATATACTTAGATCAATTTGGTATTGGCCTTTAAACAGTATTTTACAATATATGTACAAAGAATAATCCATGTAAAGGGAGTCACTATTCCATCCAAGAGCTACAACGCCTCTAGACACATTCTCTGAAGACTACTTGGAACATTTTCTTAAAACAATTCATCCTTCACATACCGATAAAAATCCTTCACCAGTTATTCCAATAAAATCATGCCAACCCCTCACAGACTACTTAGAAGGGGATATGGTAAGCTTAAGCAACTTTTAAAACTATTCCCAACACTCAATTCTTCCACATGAACTCCATTCACAAACCTTCCCTTCAATACTGTGGATTACATCTCTAAAGACATCTTAGAAAAAAAGATAGTGCATGGGAGCAACTTTTCAACTATTCTCAACACTCAATTCCTTCAAATGTACCTACCCGATTGGCACCCTCGTTAAGAATTTGCCAATCAACAAAAGCATTTCTTTGCAGAACGAAAAATAGACTTTGATTTATTGTTAATCGTACCCTGTCACGCCTATTGGATCAGAACTCTGAAGACTAGTGAAAAAAAAATCTTAAAAAAAAATTCCCAATACTCAACCCCACACAGCATTCACCACTAATATTATGTAATTCATTAGAATTTCCTCTTGGCACAGACCCATGAAACTAACTAATATAAAACGAGTTCGTTCACTTGAGCTTAATATGCTCCACTCAGTCGGAGAGATTTACTTACTTACTGGTGATGAGAAAATCAGATCCCCATTAGCGTTAGCTACACCGACAATTACTAAGTGACTCTCATGTAGATGAAATGTCATAGAAATGTGCTTCGGGAAGAATTTAAACCTGTACTAACAATTTAAAGCCTTTACTCAATTGTTACTTTTGTATATGTGTATACTTAACGCGCCCACTTATAGCGAAGCAAATTTCGGTACACAAAAATAATACTTTACATATCTGTAGTTTTATTCATTTATTTACCTACATATTACGTGTTTAGATTTTAATTGACGCGATTTTTGAATGCGAACTTTCCGTCAGCGCCGACTTCTTCGAACATTTTTGTCTGGCAAGAACTTGGAGAACTCAGGTCATGAATTTTTTATGTTGTACCCGATGTACGGAAGGTTTTACGTTCCAATACTTAGGGGGTTTTATCCCCCTGGACAATATTTCTCTTTCACCTTAGTGCCCGGCAAACAGAGAATGTATACGGCGGGTTTCGTTTAATCGTTGCAGTAGCAACGCTTTTTTCTTGTCATGACTGAGTTTTTTCACCGGTTACATATTTTGTCAAAAAGGTAAACTGTTCGAAAAATTTAGTATCGGACGATTTCATGTAAAGACGGTTCTTCGATGCAATGAACTTTGCGGAGGCTTCAACATGTTCAATTCTTATGGTTGGTTTAGTGCACCCCAAACGAAGATCGAGAGATGGTCCAATTGAACAATCCATTTCTAAATACATTCGATACACCGCTAATAAAATTTATAAAAAAGAGCATCAGAAACAGCTTACACTCGTACTATTAAAAATATTAATATGAATCGTAAAATGGTCGACCTATAATCAGTTAGTACTCGTACTTTCGTTCAATTGCGTTCACCACATCTGTAAACAAAAAATTATTTTTCTGTAGCGATTCAAGCGATTCAACGAAAACATTGAGTTTTCCGGGACGGAATTTGAACGGAATTTTTCGAAGAGCCAATGATTGAATAGAGATTTTTTGTATATTTATGTAAAATATTTACCTATTTGATCGCGGAAGGAGTAGCCATGCAAATTTTTCGTATTCGACATCGACTGAATAGCAAAATTATTTAAGTTTCGCCTCTCGCACAGTAAAAAATGGAAATGTGAATATATTTGACGACAATGGCTACGTCGAAGAGCATTTGGTCGAAGGCTTAAAATGTTAAAATGCAGATAAAGAGATATAAA
Organism: Ferdinandea cuprea; assembly: GCA_963576555.1. Lineage (NCBI taxonomy): Eukaryota > Metazoa > Arthropoda > Insecta > Diptera > Syrphidae > Ferdinandea > Ferdinandea cuprea. The sequence continues at coordinate 33,895,995 of OY754962.1, forward strand.
GTGACCATATGGTTTCAGCTTTTTCTTCCATTTTTCCTGCTATGATTTCGATATATTTGGGTGTACAGACGCTTGGCTTCAGTATTATTCAGTTATTCAATTGCTATGCCACTGACTGACGACCCTTTACACCGTAACAGGTACGTATGGACATGTCTGCCAAGGCGAAGTCTAAGTGTACTCAATTTACGAAATCATTTTTCAGCCCACAAAAATTACATAAAAACACTAAACTGCTCGCAACTAAACATGAGTCCATAAACACACATATTGTCTGGCCAATGGGTACTACCATTTGTGCTGGTACTGCAACCTTTTAATTAAATCATTTAAGCAAATATGCATTGAATTTTTCCTTTAACCACAATCACCTCACCAAAAATTGCATAGCCAACCCCTGCATCACGACACGAAACTTTTACTACCACCCCTAGTCCAAAATTATCCAAGTATACTAAATGTTAACTCTCCTTTATTCAACAATTTGTTCAGGTTAAGCGCATGTACATATATAACCAATCTTCGCTCTCCAACATGTCTGGCTTAACGCGTATACCTTCCTTATTCCTCTTGAACTCAACAAAAGGTCATAAGTTACCCTTACACAATTATTAACCATTCTTGTATTCTCTTAAAAAATTATAAATAACTCACCGACTTTAAATTGTTTGTTTTCCTTCCCTATATTTTGGGAATTCATTTTAAGTCGCACCCATGTATGCACATAGTCCTGTGTGTTTCCAAAAAATAGTACAAAGTTGAAAATCAAAGCAGAAGCAGTTCGATTTCTACATTTCTATCTAAAAAGAAAACAACAGAGTTTATATGAACGAATTGTATTCACCCATTAGGGAAGTATTCAAATTATATATTGCTTAAAAAAGAGTACAAATAGAAATACAAGTTTGTGGTATAAAATTAATTTAAGTACGAATCTCTTTTTCAAGAGGAAGCGAACTAAACAAACGATATAATTCTAAATAATAAAAAAATCATGAACCATCATTAACCAATTTTAAGAAAGTAAGTAAGATATCAATTCTAAGAAACAATTATGCTGGAATTTTTAAAAAATTGCAGAAAACTGTCCGATGACGATTTTGGGAAAACAAAAATTAACATATTATTACTTGTGCAAAGCGACAATCAAGTACTCAATTATTATATTAATTTTCGATCATGTGCCAACGCCACCACGGCCCTGCCAACAACTTTAAATCGCCTCTTTCTATCTTGACCTTTCGCAGATCAACCGCATTTTCCTGGTTTATTCCACCAACTCCCAAAACTCCTGGTATATGTATACGTCCAAATCGTCTATACGTTGCATGTACACATCACAGTTTACGACATCTTCTGGACATAACTTGATAACATACTCAATCGAACTTTTTCCAAAATAAATGAATGGAAACATTTCTGCATCATCAATTGCGTCTTTCTTTATTTCGAAACTATATAAATACATATTGATATGAAATGAAAAATGATATATTTTTTCATAAAATTTGGCAGTTGCTCACGGAGCAATTTGTTATCTTTCTTTTAGTCTTTACTTTTCACAAATGAAGGCCAAACAAAACAAACTATCCAATCCGAATGAATCCCAAATCCTTAGGAGCTATTTATTACTAGCCATCATTTTAAATTTTTGTTTTGCGATTTTAAGACGACTAAGCAAACAATATTGGCTTTTAATGGTATCAAAATAAAGCACTTACAGAATTTTTCTACAAACAAAATTGCTTAATATTAATTTAAACTTCTCTTTAAATCAATTTATATTATTTCACTGATTGAAATCGATTTTAATGACCAATCGTTCACTGATTTGTTCAAGTCTCATTTACGATGGACCAATCTGGAGACGTCCTGATACACAAGAGCTGTCGCAAGAAAGAACATGGGAGCATAGACTCTTCTTGGCACTTCCACTAAAACAGAAACAATTCAGACTAACGCAGAAGTGACATTGAGAAAACAAATTGATTTCGTCGCTTGCTATGCAACTGACTGACGACCCTCTACAGGTACGTAGACATGTCTGGCAATATTTAAGGCTAAGTGAAGTCGTGGCATCCGCACATAGGCCCCAACTTACAAAATACAAAATACAGGTGTAGCAAAGCACTTGTTCAGCCCAAAATCTGCCATAGCGAGGTTTACGTTGCAACACATACTCCGAAGGAGGCAATTTGGTATGTACATTCGAGATGTCCGTATTCGCACCATTTATGTAAAAAAAATTACATAAAAAGCAGTTATTTAGCATGAAATTAAAACATTAAACCGCTCGCAACTAAACATGAGTGCATAAACATACATATTGTCTGGCCAATGGGTACTACCCAATGTGCTGATACTGCAACTCTTTAATTAAATCATTTAAGCAAATATGCATTGAATTTTTCCTTTAACCACAATCACCTTACCAAAATTTGCATAGCTAACCCCTGCATCACGACACGAATCTCTTACTACCAACCCTAGTCCAAAATTATACAAGATACTAAATGTATCACTCTCCTTTATTTAACAATTTGTTCAGGTTAAGCGCATGCACATATATAACCAATCTTCGCTCTCCAACATGTCGGGCTTAACGCGTATGCCCTTCCTCTTGAACTCAACAATATGTCACAAGTTACCCTTACAAAATTATTTATCCTTCTTGTATTCTCTAAAAAATGATAGAGTACTTACCGACTTTTTATTGTTTTTTTCCTTTCCCTATCTTTTAGGTATTCATTTTAAGTCACACCCATGTATACACCAAGTCCTGTGTGTTTCCAAAAAAAATAGTACAAAGTTGAAGCAGTTCGATTTCTACACTTCTATCTAAAAAGAAAACATCACAGTTTATATGAAAGAATATTATTCACACATTTAGGAAGTATTCAAATTAGACATTGTTTAATAAAGAGTACAAAAAGAAATAAAGTTTGTGGTATAAAATAAAAATAAACATATTATTACCCGTGCAAAGCGACAATCAAATACTCCATTATCATCTTCGCCTTCGATACTGGGCTTACGCTACCACGGCTATGCCAGTAGCAAAAATAAACATATTATTACCTGCGCAAAGCGACAATCAAATACTCCATTATCATCTTAGCTTTGATCTTGGGATTACGCTACCACGGCCGTGCCGGTAACTTGCAACTCTCCTATTCATCATGACCTTTCGCAGATCAACTGCATTGTTTTATTCCACCAACTCCCAAAACTCCTGGTTTATGTATGCTTTCCAATATACGTCCAAATTTTCTATACGTTGCATGTCCACATCCGGTTTATGTCATCTGCTGGATAATAAATTGCATCCAGTTCTTCTATTTGAATCCACTATCGGATATTGTCCCACCCGATCTTGTTCCCAAATTTCGCAACTAAATAAATAAATATTGATATGAAATGAAAAAATTCTATATATTTTTAAAAGACTCACAAGACCATTTGTTATCTTTTTTTCTATTCCTTTATTACTACAAATGACAGCTGAACAATACAAAACAAACGATCCAATCCAAATGAATCTTAAATCTTTATTAATATTGACATGACATATCCCTTTTTTTCTGGTAAAGTTTCAAGTTCAATTGTTCCACAGTGCATATATTAAAGTTCAGTTTGTAAGCAGTGCTGCCAATAGGAATATTTTCTTTGGAATTATAAACTTTCTTGTGAAATAAAAAGTTTAATGTTTCGTAGCGGGCTTCCTGAATAATTATTCTTCTCTAACTCTGTTCGGTATTTTGCAAAGAATTTACAATGAAAATGAATTCTTCATGCTGATGTAATTTTGGAGTATGATTTGCATTCCGTACAAATATTATTTTCATAAGTTGGTAAAGAATTAAATTTAATGATAATTATGAAAACCAGGATTAAATAGTAATACAATGGAAAGGCAAATATCGTAAAATAATCATCATTTTTTGATAACTGAACGATGTTTTCAAGACTTATATTTTTTAAATAAATCGAGTTTATTCGGTTTCCACTTACGCTTTAGCGTCAAAAAAATTAGAAAAGTTTTGTGAATTTTAAAATTTCTGTGGTTTTAGTTTGGAGACATTCCTTTTCAGATTTGGTCTGAAAGTGATAGTAAAAACATAAGGAAAGGCTACAGTCCGCTTGAGGCGAACAGTATGATACCCTATCCATATCCCTATATGCCCCAAAAAAAACCATTAAGAAGATGATGCATAGCATTTTATTTAGTTCGATTAATTAAAAAAAAAAAAGTTTTTTTGAAAAAACGCCCCCAAAAAGTGGGCGTGGCCAAAAACTTTGTATGGGCGATATATTGGAAAAAATATTGGGTAAATATTTTGTTATACAGTTTTTTTCGCTTTCTGTGAAAATTTTCGAAGAAAACAGCATTTTAGTCAAAAACGCCCATAAAAAGTAGGCGTGGCAAAAAACTTTATATGACAAACTTATAAAGGAGGGCATTGCCTACATATCTTGTGAAGGTTGTAACACTCTATCTCTCTAACTTTAGCTTTAAAACGGTTTTTTCTAAATTGTGGGCGTGGCAGTGGGCGTATTCAAAAAAATTTTACACTTAACCATTTCGGAGCCCTAGGGAATATGTGGTCCAAATTTCAGCTTCCTAGCTTAATTTTAAAGGCCTAAAAATTGCGTACGGACGGACGGACGGACGGACGGACATTGCTAGATAGTCTTAGGATTTGGTCCTGATCATAAATATATATACTTTTATGGGTCTACGGCGAATATTAAGGGGTGTTACAAACTATGTGTCAAAATTAATATACCCTTAGGATAGGGTATAAACACGTGCGCCGATTAAAATTTACACTTTTTGCACTGAAATGACAGGAAAATATGGATGTATGGTTGCGTTCATCGAAATGCAGCTGCTTTTACTTCGGTTTATTTTTGGGATTCTATCTCTTTGTTTCGATAAGGTATCGAAGAATACTTTTGATGTTTGTAGGGAATATTTATATTTTTGTTGAATTTTTTGATTAAACCCGTGGAAGTTTTAAAATCCATTTTAATTGCTTATTTTGCAGTGAGTGTTCACATACACACTGTTGCCATAGGCGGCTGCCTGATGGAATGCACCTAACCCGAGTGAGCGGTACTTGGCGCCTGAGGTACTGTTCCCATATTGTATTCATCAATATTTATGCCATCTGATTTAAAATTTAAATGTGGGGTTAAGACCAAATATTAGCATTTTTTTTTAACGATTTAGGGGGATCTCCTCACTTCCACTTTGAATATGTTCTATTGAAGCCACTACCTCCGTCTGAAAAAAAAATTAACTTTGATAGCCTGCTACCCTTTTGGAAAGTTTGGACCAGAAAAAAAATTTCAGAAAAGTTGAAAAGATACGTTACTTTCCAGATAGGTGTCAATAACTGTTGTTGTTTTTTGGTGAAAATTATGATAACAGGGTGACAATCATTATAGTGTTTTCTAAGTTTTAAATTGATATTTTATCAAAGCGAAATTTAATAATCTAGTGGTACTCTGGTGTACAACAGCGATTCAAATCAGTATAAAAAATAAAATAAAAATAAAATAAATCAACTTTGTGTTAATTACACAATATTTTAAGAAAAAAAAGGATTTTTTTGAAATAATGTAAGCGGTTTAAAAAAAATATTTTAAAACTTAATATCTCAAAAATTAAATCCGATATCCACAAAATTAAAACCAAATTTAAGAAACATTATTTCATTTAAATGCCCAACATGGAGTTTCTGATAAACGTACATAGTTTTTACTGGGGTAAAGTACTTTAAAAGGTTTTTGCTTATAAATAATATGACCATAAATCAGTATTGAACAGTTAGTCAGTAACACGCTATATATCTAATCAAATAGATAGCCCTTAGGCCAGCGACATTAATGGTAAAAAACGAACATTTTGCGAAGTCATGTTTGAATATAAGTTTGGTTTCTGCAACATTGTAAAATATGAATGTATTATAATTTCCTTGTACACATGGTATTCTAAAGTTTGGTAAAACCTAGAACACCTAAAGATTAATCAAACCAACCAACTAACACAAAACTCAAAAAAATTGGAATATCTGTGTTTGTCATGAAGGATACGATATATTAACTAATTGCGCAGTTTCATAAATTGTTCAACCATATTTGTTAAATTGTACAACAAATTCAAATTTTTTTTACTCTTGCTTGAATATGAATTTGTTTATTTGAAGACTTCATGGTCGTTCTTCTGTCCCTTTTTTGTCTCGGTCATTGTTACAATAGTAGAGCAATAAAAACTAAATCTTATGGTTTTATGATTTACCCAAAAACTGGGATGGAGAATTAAGGAAAACAATTTATTTTAACAATCTATATAAAAGATTTCCAATGAAAAACCCCACAATGGTGCATAGTTTTAAGAACAACAGCCGTTAGTGTAATGACCGCTGCATCGCACGGAAAGGTTCAGATTTCAGAAATCGGATTGCGACTGCGGGTAGGTAGATGGAAAGATTAAGTGAAGTAAAACCAAATTTTTTGAAGTAGATTCTTAATTTCACAAAAAGTAAGTATGTTTTCAATAAAACAATATTTTATTACAACAAAATTACAAAGTGGGTCAATGATTTGTTTATTATAAGAGTTTTCAGTTAATTCAATTACAAGTTTTAATGTACATTGTTTATATAATTTTTTGAAATTCAATCAAGTGATGGTGTGCTCATATTTTTCCGATTTGCCATTAAACAATTAAATTAATGTAATTGAAAAACATAAGCGTATTGGACATTCACAGGGAATGCGGACGCCAGATGAACATAACACACAGCTACATATGTATATCTTTTCAAAACATCAACCACCAACATCCCATTTATAATAGTCTACACCAATGAATAATACGACTTACTTCCGACGTTCAACAAAATACTAAACAAAAAACAACAGATTGCGACTATATTGTCATAACGTGGCACTCGAATTAAGGTTCGGCACGCTTACTATTGCGCGTAAAATCTGTGCAAAATGTAAAATCCTTTAATAAAATTCTTAATAGCCCAACGCACTCAAATTGATTAGTAAATGCCGCAGGAGATGCAAGGTACGAAAATATGGTATCGGTGTAGCGTACTGATCGCCCAACTGAACGAGATGATTTGACGGTGCAGTAAAACATCTAAGTTATATCCTGACATGACGCCTGTCAGTTAACAAGCCGTGCCGAAGAAAAAACATTCCCTAATTTTCGATTTGTCTGTTCTCTATATTCTAAACTCAATGGTTAACCTACACTGACAACGATTCTCTGTTAAGATGTCGAATTAGTTCAACATTCACTTATAATGGGTACATATTCCTGCAAGACAGTTGAACTCACAAAACATGGAAATTTATACCTGAAAAAAAATCCAATTGTTTCATGTAAACTCATGTAACAATTGTTCAGCGACGAAACGGATTTGGCCTTCGTTGGATATTCATTTCATTTATTTGTTCAGAGAAAGCATATTATATGAAACGCTCCAAGTCATAGATCTCTGCAAGCAGACTGCACATACATGCTAGATGCCGAGGCATAGCAAGGCTGATGAACTCACAAACGGGGAACGCAGCCGTATATTTAATTTTTTTTTAGACATTCAAATCGATACATTAAACTCAAGTTGCAATTATTTAGCGTTTGGGCCTTCCTTGGATATTTAATTTTTAAATTGGTAGACATGCAACATTGCTGGGCGTTTATTCCAATGAATTTTTCAGAAGCTGCACTCTCCCTAAACGAAAACTCCAACTATGAGCCTCTTTCAACACTAATCTTGAATATTTGTATTAACATTTAAAGTATCTTTGGCTAAATTGGAACACGAGTAACCAGTAAGATGGAAACTCATACTACACGTAGTATTAAAACAGACCTTGTTCTGTGGTGGAATCGGCTAAAGTGATAGTTGACTGCCGCTTTTTAGTTGTCGTTTTTGATAATCAACATTTCTTTGCTCGGTATAAAGCGATGGCAAACAAGTGGTTGGCGATTGCCAACTGTTGTCATAACAATCAAATTAACTAAATTTGTACTTGCGTTCCTAAATTTGAGAAACATTTCGGTAATTATTTAATATCATTTCTGCTTCATATTGAAGAAGTAAAGATTATACTTTGCAAAAGTAATTGGAATAACACGTCATGAACTAATTTTAATAGGTAAATGCCAGGCAAAATAAAATTAAAAGTTGCTCGCAATACTCTCGCCACCTGTGTACAATGTTTTCGTCGTCCACAAGTAGTTGCCCTTGAGCATTGTAAATGAACTTGGGCGTACGAATTTCCTGAGCATTTCTTCTTCTCTGTGCGGCAATCTTGAAAATTGTTGTTTCCTTGTTCGTGTTTTGTCGAAGCTCGTGGGTTTACCTGGTTCCTATCAGCAGGCGAAGAGCTTAGCTTGAATTTGCGCACACTTTTTCTTCGCGAAGTCCAAAAAAGTGGGTCCGTCAATGCCGTCCGTCGGTCTGTCTGTCTATCTTTCCGAGCACCGTATGGCGAATCGGTTCATGTTTTTATTTTCTGATTTATCGTTTGAAATAACGGTACCTGCCATACATTTTTTTTTTGTGTAAATCACTTATCACTTATTTTCTCGAAAATGGTTCAAAGGATTTTGATCTTTTTTTGAATTATGGATACATGAGATGGGACCAAAAATACTGCATACTAAGTTCTGGAAAATCTATTAACGGTAATTTATAAAACCGCCAATTTCTCGAAAACTAATAAAGGGAACTCAAAAAAATTACGGGTTTTTTATACCACAAAGATGAAAAAATTTGCATACTCAGATTTTTAAAATAATTTTTTTTTTCATATAACGATTATCTTAAAATGTAATTAAATTCGGTTTCTCAAAAAGGGCTCTAACGATTTTGATAATTTTTTGTATTGTGAACAATTATGTGCCGTTTTTTAGAAAATTAATTTTTTCAGTGATTTATATAAATTTGTCACCATTCATTTTCGATTAATTTTGCGATTCGAAAACGCATCTCATGTACTGAGAAACTTTCGTATGACGCAGTCGTGCACATATGGCGTAACGACTTCAATATTGGCACCCCTAAGAAAATTTTAGCTTTGATTAACTTAACATTTTTATTTGTATACTGGTTTGAATCGCAGCTGTATACCAGAGTGCCAACAGATTATTAAATTTCGCTTTGATAAAGATATAATACTTATTTCTATATTATAGATTTATTTACTAAAAATATATTTAAAATGTCAATTTAAAACTTACAAAACACTGCAATTATTGTCACCCTCTTATCATAATTGTCACCAAAAAAATGGTAATTGGTACCTATCAGGAAAGTAAAGTATCTTTTCAACTTTTCTGACAATTTTTTTGTCTATTTGGGGCCACTTTTCAAAGGGGTAGTAGGCTTTGAAAGTTTTTTTTTTCAGAGGTAGATAGTGACTTCAATAGAACATATTCAGAAAGAGGAAGTGAGAAGTTAAAAAAAAATGTAATTTTTGGTTTTAACCCCACACATAAATTTTCAATCAGATGGCATAAATATTGATGAAAACAATATGGCAACAGTACCTGGGTGGCCCACTTCGCGGATTTAAAGCATTTCAACCCCATCTCCGCAGGCGGCAACTACTGCTTTTCATCAAGCAAGCACCGCAAACAACAATTCATTCAACAAAAAAAAAATCCCTACAAAAATCAAAAATAAACTTTGATATAGTATCACTGAAATAAAGAGAAGTTTAAAAAATCCCAAAATAAACCGAAGTAAAAGTAGCGATAAACGCAACGATTCAACCATATTTTCCTGTCATTTCAGTGCAAAAAGTGTATATTTTAAATCAATAATTTTATTATATCTATCTCCTCACATTCAGATTTTGGATTTATTATTTTGAACGTTTATTTTTATCGAATTTGATGTATTAAAATATTACACGAAACTGCGTTAAAAACAAATAAAAAAAGTAAATCATTTTTCTTGATCCCAATTTTTTGGGGCCAAATTATTGGCACATTTTTTTATCAATAAAACAATAATTTTTTTTGACAATATAAACTTATTATTTAATTCATTATTCATATAAATACAAATAAATCATTAGAAAAGGAATTTGTAAAAAAATCTTGCAAAATTATAGGTCCTTACCCAAACAATCGAAGCTATCCATATTTGGAAAAAAAATGTCAGCGCATGTGTTTTTACTTTGACTTTGAAACCAAATCTGAAAAAGAATGTCTCCAATCTAAAACCACAGAAATTTTAAAAAATCCAGTATCACAAAAAGTTTTCTAATTTTTTTGACGCTAAAGCGAAAGTGGAAAACGAATAGAGTGCTATTTTATTTAAAAAAATATAAACCTTGAAAACATCGTTCAATTATCAACAATTAAAAATGATGATTATTTTACGATATTTGCCTTTTCATTGTATTACTATTTAATCCTGGTTTTCCTAATTATCATAAAATTTAACTCTTTGACAACTTATGAAAATAATATATGTACGGAATGCAAATCATACTCCAAAATTACATCCGCATGAAGAATTAATTTTCATTGTAAATTCTTTTCAAGATGCCGAACAGAATTAAAGAACAATAATTCAGGAAGCCCACCACAAAATATTAAAACTTTTTATTTCATAAAAAAGGTTATCCATTTCAAGTTTTAATACTTATTTTAGTTTTAAAATGACAAAGAATATATTTGTATTGGCAGCACTGTTTACAAACAGAACTTTAATCTATCCACTGTGGAACAATTGAACTTGAAACATTACCAGAAAAAAAATGGATATGTCATGTCAATATTAATAAGGATTTGGGATTCATTTAGATTGTATCATTTGTTTTGTATTGTTCGGCTGTCATTTGTGAATAATAAAGAAAAAGAAAAAAGATAACAAGTGGTCTTGCGAGTAATTGCCAAGTCTTATTAAAATATATAGCAACTTTTTTTTATTTCATATCAATATTTATTTATTCATTTAGTTGCGAAATTTTTTAACAAGATCGGTTGGGTCAATGTCCGATAGTGGATTCAACTGGAAGAACTGGATGCAATTTATTATCGAACAGATGACATGAACCGGGTTTGGCCATGTAACGTATAGACAATTTGGACATATATTGCAAAGCATACATAAACTAGGAGTTTTGGGAGCTGGTGGAATAAAACAGGAAAATGCAGTTAATCTGCGAAAGGACAAGTGAAAAGGCGATTTGAAGTTGCCGGCACTTCCGTGATTGTGGCTTTGCACAGGTAACATGTTTATTTTTATTTTATACCACAAACTTGTTTTTCTTTTAGTACTCTTTGTTAAACAAAATCTAATTTGAATACTTCCTAAATTTGTGAATAATATCCTTTCATATAAACTGTGATGTTTTCTTTTTAGATAGAAGTGTAGAAATCGAACTGCTTCAACTTTGTACTATTTTTTTTTGGAAACACACAGGACTTTGTGTATACATGGATGTGACTTAAAATAAATACCTAAAAGATAGGGAAAGGAAAAAAAAACAATAAAAAGTCGGTAAGTACTTTATCATTTTTTAGAGAATACAAGAAGTGTAAATAATTGTGTAAGTGTAACTTGTGACATATAGAGGAAGGGCATACGCGTTAAGACCGACATGTTGGAGAGCGAAGATTGGTTATTTATGTACATGGGCTTAACTTGAACAAATTGTTGAATAAAGGAGAGTGATACATTTATTATCTTGTATAATTTTGGACTAGGGTTGGTAGTAACAGATTCGTGTCGTTATGCAGGGGTTAGCTATGCAAATTTTGGTAAAGTGACTGTGGTTAAAGGAAAAATTCAATGCATATTTGCTTAAATGATTTAATTAAAGAGTTGCAGTATCAGCACATTGGGTAGTACCCATTGGCCAGACAATATGTATGTTTATGCACTCATGTTTAGTTGCGAGCGGTTTAATGTTTTAATTTCACGCTAAATATCTGTTTTTTTTATGTAATTTTTTTACATAAATGGTGCGAATACGGACCTCTCGAATGTACATACTACATTGCCTCCTTCGGCGGAGTATGCGTTGCAACGTAAACCTCGCTATGGCAGATTTTGGGCTAAAAAAGTGCTTTGCTACGTCTGTATTTTGTATTTTGTAAGTTGGGGCCTATGTGCGGATGCCACGACTTCATGTAGCCTTAAATATTGCCAGACATGTCTTTACGTACCTCAGTCAGTCGCATAGCAAGAGGAGAAATGAATTTGTTTTCTTAATGTCACTTCTGCGTTAGTCTGAATTGTTTCTGTTTTAGTGGAAGTGCCAAGAAGAGTCTATGTTCCCATGTTCTTTCTTGCGACAGCTCTTTTGTGTGTCAGGACGTCTCCAGATTGGTCCATCGTAGATGAGACCTGAACACATCAGTGGAACGATTGGTCATTAAAATCGATTTCAATCAGTGAAATAATATAAATTGATTTAAAGAGAAGTTTAAATTAATAGCAATTTTGTTTGTAGGAAAATTCTGTAAGTGCTTTATTTTGATACCATTAAAATCCAATATTGTTTGCTTAGTCGTCTTAAAATCGCAAAACAAATATTTAAAATGATGGCTAGTAATAAGTAGCTCCTAAGGATTTGGGATTCATTCGGATTGACTAGTTTGTTTTGTTTGGCTTTCATTTGTGAAAAGTAAAGGATAAGAAAAAAGATAACAAATTGCTCCGTGAGTAACTGCCAAATTTTATCAAAAAATATATCATTTTTCATTTCATATCAGTATGTATTTATATAGTTTCGAAATAAAGAAGGACACAATTGATGATGCAGAAATGTTTCTATTCATTTTGGAAAAAGTTCGATTTGGTATGTTATCAAGTTATGTCCAGAAGATAACGTAAACTGTGATACGGACATGCAACGTATAGACGATTTGGACGCATACATAAACCAGGAGTTTTGGAAGTTGGTTGAATAAATCAGGAAAATGCAGTTGATCTGCGAAAAGTGAAGATAGAAAGAGGCGATTTGAAGTTATCGGTAGGGCCGTGGTGGCGTAGGCACAAGATCGAAGATTCATATAAAAATTGAGTACTTGATTGTCGCTTTGCACAAGTAATTATATGTTTATTTTTGTTTTCTCAAAATCAGCATAATTGTTTCTTAGAATTGATAACTTATTTACTTTCTTACATTGGTTACTTTAAGTGACCTTCATGGTTTTTTATTATTTAGAATTATGACGCTTGTGTTGTTCGCTTCCTCTTGAAAAAAGAGATTCTTACTTAAATTTATTTTATACAACAAACTTGTATTTTTATTTGTACTCTTTTTTAAACAATGATATAATTTGAGAACTCCCTTAATGGGTGAATACAATTCGTTCATATAAACTGTCTTTTTAGGTAGAATTGTAGAAATCGAACTGCTTCTGCTTTGATTTTCAACTTTGTACACACAGGACTATACTGTACACATAGGACTAGGTGTATACATGGGTGCGACTTAAAATGAATACCCAAAAGATAGAGAAAGGAAAGATAGGTCGGTAAGTACTTTATAATTTTTTAAAAGAATACAAGAATGGGTAATAATTGTGTAAGGGTAACTTATGACCTTTTGTTGAGTTCATGTTGGAGAGCGAAGATTAGTTATAACGGGTGATCCAAGTAGAGGTACTTTTTTCAATAGACTTTTCTGACAGATCACATGTGAGTCGTGTCATGCTGTCATGTTATTTTTGTTTAGTATTGTTTGGCGTTTCATAATGGAAAGACTTACGCGTGAACAACGTTTACAAATTGTTCAACTTTATTATGAAATTTCACGTTCTGTGAGGAATGTGTTTCGTGCACTTCGCTCAACTTTTGGTCAACATAATCGGCCTACTGAGCGTACTATTCGCAACACCATCACCCATTTTGAGACCCAGCATTCATTATTGGATAATATTCGACCGAATAGACCACGTCCAGCACGCTGTGAAGAAAATATAGCGGCCGTAGCTGAGAGTGTACACGAAGAGCTTGTGCAACAACTGAAGCCGCTCGCGCTTCCCAAGCGACATCGCTTCGCTCTATGGGCTCTTGAAAAGTTCCAAGAAGATCCGACGTTTTCGAGGCAAATTTTGTTTAGCGATGAGGCCCATTTCTGGCTCAATGGGTATGTAAACAAACAAAATTGCCGCATTTGGGACGAAGAGCAACCTGAAGAGATTGAAGACTTCATCTAGAAAAAACAACGGTTTGGTGTGGTTTGTGGGCCGGTGGAATCATCGGTCCATATTTCTTTAAAAATTATGCCGGTGCGAACGTAACCGTCAATGGCGACCGTTATCGTGCCATGATAACCGACTATTTGATGCCTGAAATTGAAGCTCGTGATCTCGGCGACATTTGGTTTCAACAAGACCGCGCCACTTCCCACACATCGCATCAATCAATGGACTTATTGAGAGAACATTTCGGTGAGCACATAATTTCACGTTTTGGGCCGATCGATTGGCCACCAAGATCGTGTGATATCACACTGTTAGACTTTTTCCTGCGGGGATATGTAAAGTCAAAAGCTTATGCCGACAAACCCGCTTCGATTCAGGCCTTAGAGGAAAACATCACGCGTGTCATTCGCCAGTTACCAGTCGAAATGCTCGAACGAGTGATCGAAAATTGGACGGATGCGACGTAGCAACGACCAACATTTGATAGACATAATCTTCAAAAAATAAATGCCAAAGAATGTTCTTTCAAATGATAATAAACATTCTCCATTAAATTTGAATTTTCAGTGTTTTTTTCTTTAAAAAAGTAGGGAACCTCGAAATGGATCACCTTTTATATGTACATGCGCTTAACCTGAACAAATTGTTGAGTAAAGGAGAGTGAACATTTAGTATACTTGGATAATTTTGGACTAGGGATGGGTGTAAAAGTTTCGTTCCGTGATGCAGGGGTTAGCTATGCAATTTTTGGTGAGGTGATTGTGGTTAAAAGGAAAATGCAATGCATATTTGCTTAAATAATATAATTAAAGGGTTGCAGTGCCAGCACATTGGGTAGTACCCATTGGCCAGACAATATGTGCATTTATGGACTCATGTTTCGTTGTTAGCGGTTTAGTGTTTTCATCATAACTATCTGTTTTTATGTAATTTTTGTGGGCTGAAAAAGTACTTTGCCACGTCTGCTTATAAAATGATTTCGTAAATTTTTCGTTCAAATGCCGAGACTTCACTAAGAAATGAATGTTGGCAGACATGTCTTTACGTACCTGTTACAGTATAAAGGGTCGTCAGTCAGTGGCATAGCAATTAAATAATTGAATAATACCGAAGCTAAGCGTCTGTATAGCAGGACAAATGCGCAGGGAAAATGGAAGAAAAAAGTGAAATCTTTTTATATCTCTTTACCTGCATTTTTACATTTTAAGCTTTCGACGTAGCCATTGTCGTCAAAAATATTTTTTGGCGAGAGGCAAAACTTAAATGTCGAATACGAAAAATTTGCATGGCTACTCCAAAACTCGCTTCCGCGATCAAGTAGGTAAATATTATTATTATTATTATAACTTTATTAACAGGTAATAAATAACACAATTAATATAATTTTGCGGCACTAGCTACTAGGGCTTTCTGCCAATAAGGATAATTATTAAAAATAAAATAAGGTTTTGGTAACTTAAATATAGTTATACTTAATATAATTATATAAGTTAAATTTGCTTTTCAATTTTGATTACAGTTAGAATCTTAAAACCATCTAATATGTTTTGTTCAGAGGGAACCGTTAAGAGTTCGAACAGACTGATTTTTGAATAAATTTTTTGGGATGTGAGTTTGACATGCTGGCAGTCGTTGATTAAGTGATTTATAGTAAGTGGGACGTTGTTATTACAGAGGTATCAGAGCGGTTGTTGATCTTTTGTAATTAAGTAACTGTGAGTGATGCTGGAGTGGCCGAGTCGAAGTCTTATGTAACATTTTAGGATATTTGGAGCTATGTTTATCGGGTAAATAGTTCTTTCGGTTTGTGGGTAAATTTTGGAGTAAAGATGAACATATTATTTGTTTTAAAGTTACGAGATGTATGCGAAAGCATCTTCCTCGCGTCTCTTTTATTGAAGACGTGGAATTTGATAAGTGGTTCTGAAAGGGCTTCTTTTGTGGTCTTATCTGCTATCTCATTGCCAGGTATTCCAGCATGTCCTGGCACCCAAATGATTTTTAAATTTTTATTTCGGATTATTTCGGTGTTGTTGTTGAGATTTTTTATGGCTGTAATAGTTGATAGCCTGTCGGAGAAGATAGCAGTTTTTTTTTATTGTTTTTAAACATTGTAGCTTTGAGAATAGCGAAATCTTCAGCAGTAAAGATGGAGGAGGAGTCAGCTAGAAGACCTTTATGTTTAATATTTTCAACTTCGTCAACTACTGCAAACGAAATTCCTAGATTATTTTTGGAACCATCGGTGTACAGAAAGTCCCAATCAGCCTTTTTTATATTTGTTGCCGTTTCCATAAACATTTTTCTATACATTTCATTGCTTGCTGTTGCTTTTGGGAGTCTTTGTAGATCAGTGTTTATAGAATTTATTGCTAATCTCCATGGAGGGAATATTGGCCATTTTGTTGAGTTTATCAGGACTGGGGAATTACATTTTTCTCCGTATAATTTTTGTAGTGACATGTTGAATAGGTGATTTTTTGCAGGCATTAGTTTTAAGGGAATGGAAGCAGTAAGGTACTCTATCCGTTCAGGTATTGATGGGAGTCAGGCGTCTGTTAAAACATTGTACGTATTGCACTGTGATAGGATGGTGTAATTAGTCCGAGTGTTGATTTGGAGCATTTACTGTAGATAGTCCGTAGATAGTGTAGATCCGTAGTCTATTTTTGCGTGCAGAACTGATCTGATGATATTACTAAGAGAATTTAAATTACAAAAGCTGTGTTTAGAAGCTAAGTATCTTATCATATTAACCCTAGTTTTTTATTATCTTTTTTAAATATATAGACAATGTGACTTAAAATTAAACTTAGTATCAAAGAAAATTCCCATATTTTTAAGCTATTTACATTTTCAATTACCATATCATTTAAATTAACTACAGCATTTTTAGAACAGTTTTTTTTTACAAATGTGTACGATTTTACTTTTTTTGGTAGATATTTTTGTTCCAGAGCTTTTTCACCATTTTACTAAATCAGTACGGCTGTTTGGAAAATCTGCTGCAAAATTGTTTAAATCTTTGAATTTGGATAAAATAATGAGATCATCGGCGTATAAAGAATAGCTGACATTGCTGTATTTTTCGATTATATCGTTAATTTTGTTAAGGGCTATAACAAAGAGTATAACGGAAAGGGGAGATCCTTGGGGGATACCGTTTGCTAGGTTGTAAGTCGAGGAAAGAGTGTTTCTTATTTTTATCCGAAATTTCCTATGTGATAAAAATGCTTTTACAAAGGTGATGACTTTAGGGCCAATTTTCCATTGAATCATGGATTCCGATGCGATCAAAAGCTCTTTCGAAATCAATCTAAAGCAGCGATTTATGATTTTTTGACGAAAGTCTGAGGCAACAAATTCGTCAATGTGCAATATTGAATCTATTGTACCTCTATCTTTTTTGAAGGCCACTTGGTTAATATCTAATAGGTTGTTTCTTTCAAGAAACCAAGAGAGTCTACGAGATATAGTTTTTTCTATGACTTTGCTTATGCATGGTAGAAGGGATATTGGCCGATAACTGGACAGCTTTGTGATTTCTTTTTTAGGTTTGGGTATTGGCACTACTGTAGCAGTCTGCCATACTTGTGGTATAACACCTTGAGTTAGGATCTCGTTGTATAGGTTTAATATAGGTTTTTTGAGAGAGAGTGGACTGTTTTTGATCATGGCGTATGATATACGATCAAAGCCAGGCGTGTTACCTTTGCATGAGTTGACGCAGCTTTCAAGCTGCAATGCTTTCTTCAATATGTTACGCTGTCTCATTAATGGGTTGTAATTGAATTTCTTGATTCAATATATTATTTTTATGGTTGCAAAATTCAGAATGAAAGTTTGCGACTTCGGAAGCAGTTGGCCATATGCTGGTAAAACTTTTTGCAATTTCTATGGGGGATGTTATTATTTTATTGGATTGGTCTTTTATTAATTTAATGAAAGTTGGTTCATAATTTTCTGTGAGTGATTTAAAATCAGACCATAGTTTTTTGGAAGAAGAGTTTGGATTGATGTTGGAAGTGAATTTTTCAAAACTGTTAATTTTTGCCTCTTTTGCTGCCTTTGTGAACACGGCATTGGCTTTTTTAAATGTTATCATACTGGTTTTATTTGGGAATTTTTTAAATGTTTTCCAATCCGTTTGTTTGCTCTGACGAAGATAGCTCAGCTCTTTATTCCACCAGGGTACTATGTGGTTGTATGGTGCATTTTTAGTTTGGGGAATGGCTAAGTTGGCTGCGAAACGGATCGATCTTTGTATAAGCCTCTTTATTGATATTGTAAGATATGTCCTTGTTCAAAATAAATTCTGTAATTTTGGATTGAAATAATGACCAATTTGCTTTGTCTAATTGAAATTTATATATTTTATAGTCATGGTTTATGTGATTGTTAAATCTTATTTCGGTGGTGGAAGGAAAATGGTCCCTTCGGTGAAGGTGAGTTAAAGCTTTCCATGTGGTATTTGGGATAAGTGAAGGAAAAATGAATGTGAGATCAATATGGCTGAAACTATTATGGGTGGAAAAATGAGTAGGAGAGCCATCATTAAAAATGGCAAGGTTAGAGTTGATGAAAAATTGTTCAACGGTTTTGCCACGGCTATTCAGACAAAGAGAACCCCAAATAGGGTTCGCAGCGTTGAAGTCACTTGTTAACAATACCGCTGTATTAAACATGTTAACAATGTTTTCCAAATCAGTATTTGTAAAGGGTTGTTTTGGATGAATGTATATGGAGGTAATTGTCAATTTGACATTAAGCTCAATTTCAACTGCTACTGCCGAAATGTTTGATGTTATTTTTATGAATTTGTGCGGAATAGATTTGTGGACAAGAAGTCCAATTCCTTGCTTGGGGGTGGTGTTATGGTTGTGGAGATAAGCTGCGAACTGTTTTGGAGGATGAAAAATAGAATTTATAGCTATGTGTGTTTCCTGAAGTGCAATAATGGAAGGTTTTAGTTCGTTAATTAACAGTTGAAATTCATTGGAGAATTTTTACCATTGCTGGTTTTGAGAGAAGAGTATGTGGGTTTCGTTGCTGCGTTTTTCTGTAACTCCGCTGCACGGATGTTGAATCCTCCAAGTTCCCAAGTGAACTTGGTTTGATTTTTTCTTGGTTTGTCGGGGACATATCGATTGTGGTTTGGTGGGTAGTATTTGGATTACATTTTGATACGTTATTTTTTTCTTGTGTAAGGTGATAATTTCTTGTATAGTTAGTAGTTTTTGAATTGTTAGAGTTAAGTTTAGCTGTGGAATTTTTTTCTTGTGGAAGGTTTTTTTCTGTTGGTTTTAAGTTAGAGCAGTGGTGGATAGGGGGTTGAAATTGGATTAAATGTTGGGGGGATGCTTGGTTTTCAGTATGAGTAATAAGTACATCTTGATCCTGTTTTGGGGGTTTCTGTTTTTTTGTTGGAATTCTGTTTTTAATGACTTCTGCCATAGATGGTTTAGAATTTGGGTTTTTCTTTGGAGCGGGTAGTTGGTGTAGTGCGGGGTCGTCTCTGAAGATCTGCCAGGCTCGGCGAAGAGTACAACTCCGATGGGATTTTATTTTGCTGACGGACTTATGGCGAAGGAAAGTTGGACAACAGGGATCGTAGGATGTATGATTATCTTCTTGGCAATTGAATCAGTGTGTACATTGGTCGTGTGGTAGTGATAGGCAGCATTCTTTACAGACTACGGCATTGTTGCATCGATTTTTGGTGTGTCCCAGTTTTTGGCAGATGATGCATCGAATTGGGTTTGGAATATACTCATCTACTTTGCAGTTAAGCCATCCAAGTTTTATTGTCGTTGGGTCGTCTAATTAAATCAAAGGTAATAATCGCAGCTCCGGTTGGTATCAAGTCATCGTTTATTTTTTAAAACATTTTTTTTATTTGTTATTTTTTGATTTTTAAGCTCACTTAACAGTTTTTCTTCGGATATGTCTTTGATGTGAGGAGAGTAGATTCTTCCTTGGACTTTACTTTAAGGCTGTTGTGGTTAGTAATTTTAACAGGAATAGTGCCAATACGGGTTTGTTTTAGGAATTTATTTGCAATTTGCAGATTGGCTACTTTCACTAAAAGATCACCATGCGGTCCGGCTATAACCTCTAAAAAAATCTTTGGAAACAAATTCTACACCGCGATTAATTTGGAATAAATTTTAGGATGATAGTCGGCGTAGTTTATCGTGTTCATCAATTTTTTCTAATCCTGAAATCACTAGGTAGCGAGCAATATTGTCGTCGTTGGTGGGAATAACTGATAGGGAAGGGAAATGTGGGTCGGTGGATTTGCGTTTGATTTTGGCGTGTTGGTTCAAGGGGGTATCAGGATCTAGTCCTTTAAACCTCCTTTTTTTGGGGGGTTCGGTATCCCCCGGCATTTTTATTGTTTGTTTAACCAGACAACTTTTTTTGTTTTTTTCGTAAATTCGTAAAAAAATAAATTTTAACGCCTCGTGGCGGGGAATTTGACAGTTCCAAATAAACTCTATATAACTTTTCACTCTTCTCACACGTCTATACACGGCGTTTGCCAGATAGCAACTGAGTAGGTAAATATTTTACATAAATAATACAAAAAATCTCCATCGAATCATTGACTCTTTGAATTTACTTGTGTAGGCAGCACTGTTAAATTAATTGACAGCGACTCCGTCTCGGAAAACTCAATGTTTTCGTAGAATTGATTGAATCGCTACAGAAAAATAACTTTTTGTCTACAGTTGTGGTGAATGCATTTGAACGAAAGAACGAGTACTAACTGATTATAGGTCGACCATTTTACGATTCATATTAATATTTTTTTAATAGTACGAGTACGAGTGTTAGCTGTTTCTGATGGTCTTTTTTTCAATTTTATTAGCGGTGCATCGAATGTATTTATTGTTCAATTGGAACATCTCTCGATCTTCGTTGGGGTGCACTAAACCAACCATAAGAATTGAACATGTTGAAGCCTCCGCAAAGTTCATTGCATCGAAGAACCGTTTTGACATGGAATCGTCCGATACTAAATTTTTCGAACAGTTTACCTTTTTGACAAAATATGTAACCGGTGAAAAAACTCAGTCATGACAAGAAAAAAGCGTTGCTACTGCAACGATTTAACGAAAACCGCCGTATACATTCTCTGTTTACCGGGCACTAAGGTGAAAGAGAGTTCTCTTTAATTAATGAAATATTGTCCAGGGGGATAAAACCCCCTAAGTATTGGAACGTAAAACCTTCCGTACATCGGGTACAACATAAAAAAGTCATGACCTGAGTTCTTCAAGTTCTTGCCAGACAAAAATGTTCGAAGAAGTCGGCGCTGACGGAAAGTTCGCATTCAAAAATCGCGTCAATTAAAATCTAAACACGTAATATGTAGGTAAATAAATGAATAAAACTACAGATATGTAAAGTATTATTTTTGTGTACCGAAATTTGCTTCGCTATAAGTGGGCACGTTAAGTATACACATATACAAAAGTTACAATTGAGTAAAGGCTTTAAATTGTTAGTACAGGTTTAAATTCTTCCCGAAGCACATTTCTATGACATTTCATCTACATGAGAGTCACTTAGTAATTGTCGGTGTAGCTAACGCTAATGGGGATCTGATTTTCTCATCACCAGTGAGTAAGTAAATCTCTCCGACTGAGTGGAGCATATTAAGCTCAAGTGAACGAACTCGTTTT
Organism: Ferdinandea cuprea; assembly: GCA_963576555.1. Classification (NCBI taxonomy): domain Eukaryota; kingdom Metazoa; phylum Arthropoda; class Insecta; order Diptera; family Syrphidae; genus Ferdinandea; species Ferdinandea cuprea. The sequence goes on from OY754962.1 coordinate 33,917,886, forward strand.
ATATTAGTTAGTTTCATGGGTCTGTGCCAAGAGGAAATTCTAATGAATTACATAATATTAGTGGTGAATGCTGTGTGGGGTTGAGTATTGGGAATTTTTTTTAAAGATTTTTTTTTCACTAGTCTTCAGAGTTCTGATCCAATAGGCGTGACAGGGTACGATTAACAATAAATCAAAGTCTATTTTTCGTTCTGCAAAGAAATGCTTTTGTTGATTGGTAAATTCTTAACGAGGGTGCCAATCGGGTAGGTACATTTGAAGGAATTGAGTGTTGAGAATAGTTGAAAAGTTGCTCCCATGCACTATCTTTTTTTCTAAGATGTCTTTAGAGATGTAATGCACAGTATTGAAGGTAAGGTTTGTGAATGGAGTTCATGTGGAAGAATTGAGTGTTGGGAATAGTTTTAAAAGTTGCTTAAGCTTACCATATCCTCTTCTAAGTAGTCTGTGAGGGGTTGGCATGATTTTATTGGAATAACTGGTGAAGGATTTTTAGCGGTATGTGAAGGATGAATTGTTTTAAGAAAATGTTCCAAGTAGTCTTCAGAGAATGTGTCTAGAGGCGTTGTAGCTCTTGGATGGAATAGTGACTCCCTTTACATGGATTATTCTTTGTACATATATTGTAAACTGCTGTTTAAAGGCCAATACCAAATTGATCTAAGTATATACCTGGAAAGAAATAAGAGTAAATAAATACATAAAACATAATTTCAACCATTTAGAAAATATAGGTATACACACGCAGGTTAGTAGCCATATCTACAAATACAATTGGCAGACATCTTCGAATTTTTTAAATTGTAAATTTTTAAAACTTTGACTGTGCTGGTAATGCTTTACGAACCTTGAAAAGCCTTCAATGATACGATGCGATACTTCCTAGAAAGAGATGTACGTATGTATGTATTTTATTGAGTCTTTTTTTACAAGAGAATAAGTAATACAAGGATTTTGAGTTTTAAAATTTGACGACTTACAATTGGTAGAAAGAGATCTACATAAGTTTAACAATTTGATTTGCATATGACTTCAATAAGAACTACAAGTTGTACATGCAGTATTTTATCTGCGAAAAAGTCAATCCACTTACTGAAATATATTTTAATTTGCAAATACAAACACATATCATCACATATTTGAGCGATTCGAATAGTTTCCGCTCTTGGAAATTAACAGGAAATAGCCTCAACAAAATGTGAAATGTGGTTGAGAATTTTCAAACAAATTTACGAGTTTTGTTCCAATATTTAGGTGGCTGGTTTACTATAGGTTTTTATAATGAGTTCTAAGTATGATGTTTATATTTTTATGCAATATTTAACTTTTTAATAATGGATATCCTTTACTCTTTAAATTATCTGGAAAAATATGAACTTAATATTCACTTTTTTAGTAAAAATTATTGCGCATAGTCCTATAGTAAATATTTTTCTATAAATTATAAATCGATATCAATATTTACTTCGTAAAATATCTGTTTTTCCGCTATTGAAAAATTGTCCAACCATCGAAATCTATAGCAACGTACCCATGTTATTTGATTTGACCACCAGGGGTCATAAAATATAAAATAATAATACAATTTATTCTCAAACTCATTTTTTTTATTTTAACTCTTAAATTTCTCTATTATTAATATAAATATCTTAGTATTTTGTAAGACCGAAGGCTTTTTTTCAGTAAATGGTGGATAGGAATTTCACACACTCGAATTATTTATTAAATTCAGGTCCAACTACAATTTTCGGATTGTCACGTAGGAACACGTACGTAGATATTCGAACACGCGGAATTTGTCATATATTGTGACTTTAATGACTGTTTGCTCCATTTCTACGAGTTTTCGTCAGATTGGTTATTGAAAAACTGTTTAATAAAAACAATCACTTTTCGTTCGGTTTTGATATAAGTTTCCAAGTGCTTTCGAAAATTATTATAAATCATAAATTTGAAATTTTTGAACATCCCATAATATTGAACTAAGCAATTATTTCATCCCTTTAAATGTACATGTTTTCTGCAAATTCTAAAAGGGCGCGAACCGTTTGCCTACTACTATACAAGCGAAAATTTATATATTTACATATTTATTACAAAGTACACAAAGTTGTTGGCGAATTGAGGAAGTCGTAAAAGAGTGAAGATATAACGAAAACAAATTGTAGGTAAGCAAACGAAAACTGACATGCGGACATATTTTTACACGAAAGTGAAGGATTGCAATGAGATTCTTTTATTATATTATATTATTATATTTTACACTTTTAAATTTTCTAAACACAAAACTACGCGAGCAAGTTTTACCGATTGTAATTAACTCGTTCTCTTATTGAAAAAGTGATTAACAAAACAAATGATAGATGAGCATTTACCAGAACTTACACAGCTTGTTCACATACTACTAAAGTGGAAGTGAAACCAAGAGAGGTACCTGTTTTTGTTGATTTTGAATTTGAAAACTGCTAATCGATCTACGCACATCGTTGTTTCCGCTTGCTTGCAATAAACACTTATTCATAACAATATCCAGGTACTTTTCATTAAAATGAGAAAATCCTCTTTCCTTTAGATACTTGACACTTTTCAATTTTCTTCACACAAAAGACCGCAAACACCACAACCGTATCATATATTTTGAACATAAACACATAAAATAAATCCAAAGAAATGGAGAATGTACATTGTGATGTCCAGGGGCGCGCAGCCTAATTAGTATTAACAGGCAATAAGTATTTACACATTTCAACCAGTAGTTGTAGGTGTCTTCAGATATAAAATGTAACAGAAATAATCCCCTTAATTGAAAGATTTAGTGAACGGCTATTGAGGATGTTTTCGTTAGTCTTTACCTTGTTCTTCTCTGTAGTTCGGCATAGTTTGCGTGTGGGTTTTATGTGCGATTGTTTATATTATGAGCAGTTATAAAGACCTAATGAGTGCCTTTGGTTTCACAACAGTTACAATATTTTTGTATGGCTTTTAAAATTATTATTTATCGGGAAGGTACCATTTTTACAATTTGTATTTTGCATTTATGTAGGTATGTAGCTTAAGTATGTTCGATTAGAAGCTGTTATTCAATCAAGTAGGTGTCGTCTGTGGTCTAATATAATATTTTGTCAAAAAGCTTGGCTTTGCCACGAAAATTACATGTGCCTCGCCAGTAAGTTAGAAACATATGGGTTTACAAAAGAATGTGCAAGATAATAAGTACTTATGTAGGTAGTAGCAAAGAATATAGAATTGAGAAAATTTTTGATTGGCAGATTCCAACATTGCTAACAGCTATCACAGCTATTATTTTTGCGAAATTATTTGTATAATAATATATTAAAATTGAAATATGATTGAAAAATAAGCGCCAACATCGGTTTCAATTTCAAACGTACTTTTTCTGCTCTCAAATGTTTACAAGGAACAAAATTCTAGAGGAAAGATTAACAATACTTATTTGCATTGAGTATTAAGGAAATAAAAGCTAAAGACATATTCTATGATGAAGTTTTTCTTGTTTTCTTCACAACATTTCGTCGAATTGATCTTCTGTACAATTAAATGACTTTTTTACTATATAGCACTATCTTAAATATAAGATTTCAAACCCTCCGAATCCTCCATATGATAATAGTCCAGCCAATTTTCTGTCCGGCCCAAAATTAATCGGAAACTGTAAGGCCTGTAGCTGAAATTTAGAGTATGTGTAGGTAGATCATGGAATAAAAAGGTACAGGAATATATTATTTTTTTCTTAATTTTAAGGCCGAGGCTGCTTATTAGCACTCTAACCATTAGCTTCTCTCGAAAATATTTATATCACTTGTTAATAGAAATAATATTCTTATTAAAAAAGGTTAACAGTTTTGAATTTCGAAAAATGTAAAAACTTTTGTTGCGCTGAATGAAAAAGCGTTAAATGCCAATGCATTCACCAATTAAAGTGCTTTTCCTTTAGGACTCTTAACCCTAGAAAGATAAAGTGCGTCTCGGAGGCGTCCGCAAATTACATTTTTTTGCTTTCTTCTTTTAAACGACGTTCGTACTAACTTAAATTTCTAAGCCATTTATGTTTATTATGTTATTTATTTATGTTTTACTTAATTTTAAGTATTGTAACAATGAAATGAAATAATAAAAAAATTTACTCAATTTTGAAACAAAAAATTTTTTTAAAATTGTGTGCAGGCGCATGTTTATCTTTTCAGGGCTAAAAAATAAGTTTATCTTTCAAGGGCGTTTAACCACCAATTCGAATATATCAATTTGTCCACCAATGACACTCTAGTTTAGTAATGCGTTCAATTGTGAGAATGTGTGCACATTAATTTGTAAATGCGTAAACGACAACGAATGAAAAAATGAAGAGTTGTACTACTTCGACAGTACAATCAGTCATTGCATTTGCTTAAGCACCTTTTATAAATGAGCAGATATTCTATATTACACTCAGTTAAAATCGCTTTTGTAACGCACGCTACGTATTCTATATATAACACATTCTATGTGATTGCACTGCAATCATCCAGAAGGAGCTTAAATGCTGCAAAAATGGACTCACCGAACCTTAGGATATCGTCAAATCGGCTTCAACAATCGCACTGCCAATTATTCCAAAATTTTTAAAAAAAAAAAGTCTTCATAATGGAGAATTTCCTCTTGTAGCTTTCCTTAGCTTAGAGGGTTAAAAGGATAGGCGTAAACGCCCCATACAGGACCCAAAGCCTAGCTTCTCCAACATCTGTGTCGGAATTATTTTTTTTTTTTACACGAATAGAAGGGACCTACTGTTTAATGCCGATTCCGAACGGCAATTAATTTTTGAGAAGCTTCTCATGACAGTTCTTACTGTTGGATCTAAGTCAGGAGTTCGCAAGTGGTGGAGCAGCGAATAAAAACCTTCAGGTCGTACAGGTCATAATTTGAACCAGCGACCCCTCGCTTAGTGGTCCAACGGACTTAACCACTAGGCCACTTTACCCACAACTTACTTTACAGAGTTTTCATTAACCAAAATTGGTTTTACAATAGGCATGTTCCCACTCTTTCGAAAGTGGGTGCAGCGCTAGCGAATAGATGACTTTTTTACTTTTACACCTCTCAAAAAGACAATCACTGTAAGGGTTCTGCATCAGAAAAACAAATATTGTTTATCGAAAACAACTGCAATAATAAATTGAAAGAATCTTCTGAAAACTGTTAAGCTCAAGTAATAGGGTAATGCAACGACCACAAGATATGACCACTTGTTGCTGTACCGGCTTTAAATGGGTGAGAATCGGTTCTCATCTTTGACACATTGGCACATGTGTACGCCGCAGAGCTGTTTTAGGGAGGACCTGGCACGAAATATAGAAAATTAAAAAAAAAATAGCTTCGCGCTCCACACACGTCAAGTCCACCAATCACGGTTATCGCCATACCTCCATCGCTAAGTATTTGGAAGACGAAATGATAAAGTCAACCCACGCGTGGGCACCGGTGTCTGCCGGTGCATTGGGGAGGAGTTGGCACGAAACAGAAAATTTAAAAAAAAAATAGCTTCGCGCTCCACACACGTTAAGTCCAAAAATCACGGCCACTTGTTATGACCTAACCTTCGTCTAAGGAAGACGAAATGATAAGGTGAATCCATGCGTGGGCACCGAAGCTGGCATAAAATAGGGAAAGACTAAATGATAACATTAAATTAAAATGTCTTCGCGCTCCACACACGTCAAGACCACAAGCCACGGCAACCTGTTTTCGAATGACCTCCATCGCTGATTGTTTTGGAGAAGAAACAAAAGGGAAAACCCGACATGCGCAATGCGAGAGTATGCAGTGGTGTTCAAACTCATAGTTATTAATCGGTTAATAGGCACTCAGAACTCGGATAAAGGTTTAATTAGTGGGAGAACATATGCGCATCTTTGAATGTTGAGAAGTAGATGCTTCAGGGCAGAGAAAAACTACACAAGAATACTCAACATGACCACGAATTAATTTAAATAGATAAATGTATCGAATAGCGAATTTATTTTGTGTTCGATTAATCGAGTTCTATAGTATGTCCATTATCAAATAACTTATTTATATACGCGTATACTTATTATACTCCTTTCGTTAAGCTTTCTTTTAAATCGAGCATTGCTTATAAATAATCTATAGGTACTTATTTTGTTCATATTTAAGAATTACAAAAGTGACATTAAGCTAATCTACATTAATACACAGAAATATAAATTTAAATTGTGTACCTTTTCAAAACTAATATATTTTCAACAACGTCACACAAAAATTAACCTACACAGGATAAATAAATCAACTTTTTTTCTTTTTTAATTTTTTTAAAAAAAAATCTCGTTGTATTTACCATTAACTCTGCCAATACATAATAGCAACTATTTACATTAAAAATATACCATAAATTATTTGTGAAAATTTCATTCAATTCGGTAGAGTGGTTAAGATTTTACGAAATAAATTTTAAGTTGTAACCTTCAACTTGAATCTGTGATACTCAAGAGAAATTTCCACCCGTGTTAACAAAAACCATAAAGTTAGGTACATTGTGGCCAGACCTTAACCATTAGAAGATGTCAAAAAAACATAAACCACTAAAACGAAACCGCTGACGTAGGGGAAGTTAAAAAAAAAGTTAATCTTGCGTTTATTAAGTCGGGAGAAATATACCCCGTGTTGTCCAAACTAAGATTTGAATTGAAGGTATATAGTTAATTCTTCATATTAATTCGATTATCATTGTTTTTAAAAAGTAAAAAAAAAGTCGAATTAAAACGTTCTGTTGTGAAATATGTGTTTAAGTCTGTTTTGATTTTGAATGTGATCAAAATGGTGGGCGTAGAGAAGAAACCACGTGAAAAAGGCGGCAATTTTATTAAATTCGTCGGGAATATCCCCAGTTGCTATCTTTGCCTACCGCATAACAGTTTAGTGTTCGTCAGAGCGAATTATTATTAAATCATCGAAGACTAGATTTTGCTTTACTGTAACACTCTCTAAAATGAAAATTTTCAACTATATGTATGTATATATTCTTGTGCAATATTTGTCGTGCTATATCTCCGGTTCCTATGAACCGATTTTAATGAAACTTTTTTCATACAGTGCATGAAAATGAACGGGTTTGCAAACATTTTGTTGATTTTGGAGAGTGAGTAAAATGTTGCCTCATCGAAATTATTGCCCATTGAAAAGAAAAGTACATATATAATTGTGAAGTGCTTAGGAAAACGTATTCGCATGCGACATTTGAGAAATATAAACTGCATTTTTTTATGTTAAAAATGCAAATATAAAATTAACACATTTCCTTCTGATGATAAATAGGCAAAAAATTCAAAATAATTTTAGAAATCTTTTTTTTTGCAGCTACTACAGTACAATACTACTTTGCTGGAAACCGGAAAACCCGGAATAAAAAAAATTGTTGTGCATACTTGGATGCTAGACGTTGCTGCCGCGTCTCGAAAAGGTAACGTTTAATTAGTGTATTAGTTTCTGGTTTATAATATACAAAATAAGAAAACATATTCAATTATATTTTAAAACTTTTATGAACCCATAGAAAACATATTCAGTTACATTTTAAAAAATTTGTTGTACCCTTAGAGTCTGGAATTTAAACAAATATTTTTTTTTAAATTAAGTTAAAAATGTTATATGTCACTTTTTTTGACACGAATAGAAGGGACCTACTGTTTAATGCCGATTCCGAACGGCAATTAATTTTTGAGAAGCTTCTCATAATAGTTCATACTCTTGGATGTTAGTCAGGCGTTCGCAAGAGGTGGAGCAGCGAATAAAAACTTTCAGGTGGTATAGGTCAGGATTTAACCCAGCGACCCCTCGCTTAATGGCCCAACGCACTTAACCACTAAGCCACTGAACCCACAACTTACTTTACCGAGTTTTCATTAACCAACATTGGTTTTACAATAGGCATGTTCCCACCACAGATGAGGAATTAACCAAATAGTCAACCTGCTAAGTCGAACTGATAAGCCCCACATAATTTGCACTTATATGGGCTTTTGCGTGCAAATCAAATGCAAAGCCGCCAAGAAATGTCATTTTTTTATAGCAAGAAGTTGGGAACAGTTGATGAATTTCAGCAGATTACACCTCATAATTTGGGTGTGTAAAATAAACATGCACAATATGCGGTGAATATGGATTTATAAAAACATACTTACCACACAACTGATAACATAATAAAATATTATAATATTGAGAATAAAGCTATGTTTTAACCAATTTATTCTAATTTTTGATGAAAAATAATCAAAATAATATTGATTAACGTGACTAATATATAATAAGTAAGTTGATGATACATTTTCGGTTTACAATAAATTTAATTATAACTTTACAAACACGGCTTTTGTTATGGATGATTATATTGAAGCATTTTAGTACTTTTATGCTACGTTTCCACCAAAAAATAAACCGAGATAAAGCACAAAAATTAAAAATTAATCTTTCAGCGTTTCCACGGAAGGTAAATAGATTATTCTGACGTTTGGCTCTCTTTATCGCATTTTTGCTCTTTCAAAAGAGAACAGATCTTTTTCTTAAACGTGAAACAAAACGAAAATAAAATTAAAATTGGTTGCTATAGTTTAATGAGTGGAAAAAGAATGAACATATTATTAGCACACCATTTTATTCTTCAAACCAATATCAAGGTTTTAGTGGTTGCATTGGCCGGGAGAAGTCGCGTATGCAGAAAACAGTGCTTAATGAATATTGGGGTAGCTAGAAGGAAAAAAAATTTGCAATTAAAAAAAAAAATTTGAGACATGTTGAGAGTAGGAGGGTAGTATAGAGTCGTACAGAGTGTGCTCGCAACCCGAATTTTCATGCAAAGTTTATTACTTAGATTTATTTTTAATCTTGTGTTTACCAGATTAAAATTTGTATGGTGAATCTTGAGATTCAAAGTGCATTAAGGGCAGATTAACCTTAATCTCGGTTTAGTGCTCGGTGGAAACGTTGCTTTACACAATTGAGCACTGGTTTAAAACGTTTTTTAATATAACGTGATCCAAATACTTACAAATATTATTTTTGGTACGTGAAAACACTTTTTTAACAACATTTGCAATCAGTTACTAGAGTAGTATTAGGAAATTGTGTTGTTTATTTTCATAAAAAAAAATTCAAAACATTATACCTTGACAAATAAAGTCGTCTGTTAAAAAGAGTGGCTAATTAATTCAATATATATATGTAACATAATGTGCATGCTTATTTATGAGTTTTACTCTACTACCAAGCATTTTGCACCTTCCTTCTGTTTTCCTTCTTCTGTGTATCATTTACTATATAACTTACATAACTAATTTCCAAAGCCACCTAAGATAACAAACAACTAAGAAAATTTAAGCGTACAAAGTTTTTAACATAAAATACTTCCAAAAGGGTTAAGAAAAACTTGTTTCCCACTTAGTTTTCTAATAATGCACAGAACTCGAATATGTATAAACATTAAACTTTCATATGTTGAAAAAGAAAATCAAAACATATAAAATCATAATAAAACACTCAAAGAATTAATATACATATATTTAAAACCAATCCAAAACTATTTACTATAAATATTTTACACCCAAACATTACTAATTTAGTAATATTTATGCAATAATACAATAATATACATATTATCTCCTTTTTTTAACCAAAATTGAAGCAGTATAACAACTCTTATAACCGAAAAAAATATTCCAATTAAATTGTAACAACTTTATTGGGTAAAGAATTTTTTGTTTCTTCATAAACATTAACATTAAAATAGTTAAAAAAATTGAATCTCATAAACTCAACACTTCGCAGCACTTCCTTTTTCCCCGCCGTGACCAGCTGTTTTGTTGTTGCGATTTGGATATGTTGCAAAACTCCCCACACTTATTTTTGGCGGGTAATCGAGTAAATTAGATCTAACTTCATGTGTCTGGCTTACACGTATTCACAGATACGAAAATAGAAAGAGGATTTTGCGGTCATTATTAAATATTTTTTGCGGGTTGAAAGTGATAGAGGATTGCAGAGTTGACTATCTGGTTAATTTCTCATCTGTGGTTCCCACTCTTTCGAAAGTGGATGCAGCGCTTGCGAATAGATGACGTTTTTACTTTTAAACCTCTCAAAAAGACAAACACTGTAAGAGTTCTGCATCAGAAAAACAAATATTGTCTATCGAAAACAACTGCAACAATTAATTGAAAGAATCTTCTGAAAACTCTCAAGCTCAAGTAATAGGGTAACGCAGCGACCACAAGATGTGACCACTTGTTGTTGTACCGGCATAGAGCAGGTCATCAGTTACTACTCCCATTATAGGTATAAATGGGTGGGAATCGGTTCTCATCTTTGACAATGGGCCCTGCTTCAGTGTAGACAAATAACACTAGCAACAAAAAAACAAGTTCGGTATCCATCCACCCCACCACTGATGACCTCCATCGCTTGGAGGACGCATGGGCACATGTGTACGCCGCAGAGCTATTTTAGGGAGGAGCTGGCACGAAATATAGAAAATTAAGAAAAAAAAATAGCTTCCCGCTCCACACACATCAAGTCCACGAATCACGGCCCCTTTTTATCGCCATATCTCCATCGCTAAGTATTTGGAAGCCGAAATGATAAGGTCAACCCACGCGTGGGCACCGGTGTGCGCTGGTGCATTGAGGAGGAGCTGGCACGAAACAGAGAACATTTAAAAAAAATAGCTTCGCGGTCCACACACGTCAAGTCCAAGAATCGCGGCCACTTGTTATCGCCTAACCTTCGTCTAAGTATTTGGAGCTGGCATAAAACAGAGAAAGACTAAATGATCAAATTAAATTAAAATGTCTTCGCGCTCCACACATGTCAAGACCACAAACCACGGCCACTTGTTTTCGAATGACCTCCATCGCTAATTATTTGCGAGAAGAAACGAAGAGGGAAATCCGACATGCAAGAGTATGCATTGGTGTTCAAGCTCATAGTTAGTATTCGGTTATAAGGTACTCAGAACTCGGATAAAGGTTTAATAAGTGGGAGAAAATGTGCGCATCTTAGAATGTTGAGAAGTAGATGTTTCAGGGCAGAGAAAAACTACAAAAGAATATTCAAAAAATGTCCATGAATTAATTTAAATAGATAAATGTATCGAATAGCGAATTTATTGTACTTCGAATATTTTGTGTTCGATTAAGCGAGTTCTATAGTATGTCCATTATCAAATAACTTACTTATATACGCGTAGGTATTCTCCTTTCGTTAAGCTTTCTTTTAAATCGAGCATTGCTTATAAATAATCTATAGGTACTTATTTTGTTCATATTTAAGAATTACAAAAGTGACATTAAGCTAATCTACATTAATACACAGAAATATAAATTTAAATTGTGTACCTTTTCAAAACTAATATATTTTCAACAACGTCACACAAAAATTAACCTACACAGGATAAATAAATCAACTTTTTTTCTTTTTTAATTTTTTTTTTTAAAAATGCCGTTGTATTTACCATTAACTCTGCCAATACATAATAGCAACTATTTACATTAAAAATATACCATAAATTATTTGTGAAAATTTCATTCAATTCGGTAGAGTGGTTAAGATTTTACGAAATAAATTTTGAGTTGTAACTTTCAACTTGAATCTGTGATACTCAAGAGAAATTTCCACCCGCGTTAACAAAAGCCATAAAGTTAGGTACATTGTGGCCAGACCTTAACCATTAGAAGATGTCAAAAAAACATAAACCACTAAAACGAAACCGCTGACGTAGGGGAAGTTAAAAAAGTTAATCTTGCGTTTATTAAGTCGGGAGAAATATACCCCGTGTTGTCCAAACTAAGATTTGAATTGAAGGTATATAGTTAATTCTTCATATTAATTCGATTATCATTGTTTTTAAAAAGTAAAAAAAAAAATCGAATTAAAACGTTCTGTTGTGAAATATGTGTTTAAGTCTGTTTTGATTTTGAATGTGATCAAAATGGTGGGCGTAGAGAAGAAACCACGTGAAAAAGGCGTCAATTTTATTAAATTCGTCGGGAATATCCCCAGTTGCTATTTTCTTTGCCTACCGCATTACAGTTTAGTGTTCGTCAGAGCGAATTATTATTAAATCATCGAAGACTAGATTTTGCTTTACTGGAACACTCTCCAAAATGAAAATTTTCAACTATATGTATGTATATATTCATGTGCAATATTTGTCGTGCTATATCTCCGGTTCCCATGAACCGATTTGAATGAAACTTTTTTCATATAGTGCATGAAAATGAACGGGTTTGCAAACATTTTGTTGATTTTGGAGAGTGAGTAAAATGTTGCCTCATCGAAATTATTGCCCATTGAAAAGAAAAGTACATATATAATTGTGAAGTGCTTAGGAAAACGTATTCGCATGCGACATTTGAGAAATATAAACTGCATTTTTTTATGTTAAAAATGCAAATATAAAATTAACACCTTTCCTTCTGATGATAAATAGGCAAAAAATTAAAAATAATTTTAGAAATCTTTTTTTTTGCAGCTACTACAGTACAATACTACTTTGCTGGAAACCGGAAAACCCGGAATAAAAAAAATTTTGTGCATACTTAGATGCTAGACGTTGCTGCCGCGTCTCGAAAAGGTAACGTTTAATTAGTGTATTAGTTTCTGGTTTATAATATACATAATAAGAAAACATATTCAGTTATATTTTAAAACTTTTATGAACCCTTTGAGTCTGGAATTTAAACAAATAATTTTTTTTTAAATTAAGTTAAAAATGTTATACGTCACTTGATTCGGACACAAATATAAACAAATTACAATTTATTTTTTTTAAATTATCTGAAATAGTTTTGTCAAATGTAATATGAGAAAAACATATAGGAACAGCCGAGTCTTCATTATGGAGAATTTCCTTGACATAGAGGGTTAAAGGGATAGGCGTTAACGGCCCATACAGGACCCAAAGCCTAGCTTCTCCAACACCTGTGTGTGCGAAGTTATTTTTTTGACACGAATAGAAGGGACCTACTGTTAAATGCCGATTCCGAAGGGCAATTAATTTTTGAGAAGCTTCTCATGACAGTTCATACTCTTGGATGTTAGTCAGGCGTTCGCAAGAGGTGGGGCAGCGAATAAAAACTTTCATATGGTACAGGTCAGGATTTAACCCAGCGACCCCTCGCTTAGTGGCCCAACGCACTTAACCACTAAGCCACTGAACCCACAACTTACTTCATTAAACAACATTGGTTTTACAATAAACATGTTCCCACCACAGATGAGGAATTAACCAAATAGTCAACCCGAGAGCGAATCTCTCACCTTTCTCACAAGCTAAGTCGAACTGATAAGCCCCACATAATTTGCACTTATATGGGCTTTTACGTGCAAATCAAATGCAAAGCTAATGGCCGCCGCCAAGAAATGCAATTTTTTTATAGCAAGAAGTTGGGAACAGTTGATGAATTTCAGCAGATTACACCTCATAATTTGGGTGTGTAAAATAAACATGCACAATATGCGGTGAATATGGATTTATAAAAACATACTTACCACACAACTAATAACATAATAAAATATTATAATATTGAGAATAAAGCTATGTTTTAACCAATTTATTCTAATTTTTGATGAAAAATAATCAAAATAATATTGATTAACGTGACTAATATATAATAAGTAAGTTGATGATACATTTTCGGTTTACAATAAATTTAAGTATAACTTTACAAACACGGATTTTGTTATGGATGATTATATTGAAGCATTTTAGTACTTTTATGCTACGTTTCCACCAAAAAATAAACCGTGATAAAGCACACAAAATTTAAAATTAATCTTTCAGCGTTTCCACGGAAGGTAAATTAATCTGACGTTTGGCTCTCTTTATCCAATTTTTGCTCTTTCAAAAGAGAACAGATGTTTTTCTTAAACGTGAAACAAAACTAAAATAAAATTAAACTTGGTTGCTATAGTTTAATGAGTGAGAATAAGAATGAACATATTATTAGCACAACATTTTATTCTTCAAACCAATACCAAGGTTTTAATGGTTGCATTGGCCGGGAGAAGTCGCATATACAGAAAACAGTGCTTAATGAATATAGGGGTAGCTATATTCTGATATCATATTTTGAATTGCAATTCAAAATATGATATCAGACATGTTGAGAGTAGGAGGGTAGTGTAAGTCGTACAGAGTGTGCTCGCAACCCGAATTTTCAGGCAAACGAAGTTTAATACCTAGATTTATTTTTAATCTTGTGTTAAGCAGATTAAAATTTGTGTGGTGAATCTTGAGATTCAAAGTGCATTAAGGCAGATTAACCTTAATCTCGGTTTAGTGCTCGGTGGAAACGTCGCTACACAATTGGTCACTGGTTTAAAACGTTTTTTAATATAACGTGATCCAAATCCTTACAAATATTATTTTTGGTAGGTTTTTTTTGAGTAATCTTTAGAAGATACAAGTGGCCCGTACCATTGGTTATGCCCGATTCAGATATATCTAGTCTGCCTACGTGGTAAACCTCACCCCTCAGAGAGGCACTATGAGACCCGGTCGCGCGCGCTTATAGTAGTAAGAAATTTTGTTCCTCTCATTTTTTAATTTTTAGTGATGACTACGACTAAGTTACATTAACAAGTAGTTTACGCTTCTTGAGTGTTAATCGCGTTTGGTAAAAAAAATGTCCATGAATTAATTTAAATAGATAAATGTATCGAATAGCGAATTTATTGTACTTCGAATATTTTGTGTTCGATTAAGCGAGTTCTATAGTATGTCCATTATCAAATAACTTACTTATATACGCGTAGGTATTCTCCTTTCGTTAAGCTTTCTTTTAAATCGAGCATTGCTTATAAATAATCTATAGGTACTTATTTTGTTCATATTTGAGAATTACAAAAGTGACATTAAGCTAATCTACATTAATACACAGAAATATAAATTTAAATTGTGTACCTTTTCAAAACTAATATATTTTCAACAACGTCACACAAAAATTAACCTACACAGGATAAATAAATCAACTTTTTTTCTTTTTTAATTTTTTTTTTTGAAAATGCCGTTGTATTTACCATTAACTCTGCCAATACATAATAGCAACTATTTACATTAAAAATATACCATAAATTATTTGTGAAAATTTCATTCAATTCGGTAGAGTGGTTAAGATTTTACGAAATAAATTTTGAGTTGTAACTTTCAACTTGAATCTGTGATACTCAAGAGAAATTTCCACCCGTGTTAACAAAAACCATAAAGTTAGGTACATTGTGGCCAGACCTTAACCATTAGAAGATGTCAAAAAAACATAAACCACTAAAACGAAAACGCTGACGTAGGGGAAGTTAAAAAAGTTAATCTTGCGTTTATTAAGTCGGGAGAAATATACCCCGTGTTGTCCAAACTAAGATTTGAATTGAAGGTATATAGTTAATTCTTCATATTAATTCGATTATCATTGTTTTTAAAAAGTAAAAAAAAATCGAATTAAAACGTTCTGTTGTGAAATATGTGTTTAAGTCTGTTTTGATTTTGAATGTGATCAAAATGGTGGGCGTAGAGAAGAAACCACGTGAAAAAGGCGTCAATGTTATTAAATTCGTCGGGAATATCCCCAGTTGCTATTTTCTTTGCCTACCGCATTACAGTTTAGTGTTCGTCAGAGCGAATTATTATTAAATCATCGAAGACTAGATTTTGCTTTACTGGAACACTCTCCAAAATGAAAATTTTCAACTATATGTATGTATATATTCATGTGCAATATTTGTCGTGCTATATCTCCGGTTCCCATGAACCGATTTGAATGAAACTTTTTTCATATAGTGCATGAAAATGAACGGGTTTGCAAACATTTTGTTGATTTTGGAGAGTGAGTAAAATGTTGCCTCATCGAAATTATTGCCCATTGAAAAGAAAAGTACATATATAATTGTGAAGTGCTTAGGAAAACGTATTCGCATGCGACATTTGAGAAATATAAACTGCATTTTTTTATGTTAAAAATGCAAATATAAAATTAACACATTTCCTTCTGATGATAAATAGGCAAAAAATTAAAAATAATTTTAGAAATCTTTTTTTTTTGCAGCTACTACAGTACAATACTACTTTGCTGAAATACTACTTGAGCTTGAAAACCCGGAATAAAAAAAATTGTTGTGGATACTTAGATGCTAGACGTTGCTGCCGCGTCTCGAAAAGGTAACGTTTAATTAGTGTATTAGTTTCTGGTTTATAATATACATAATAAGAAAACATATTCAATTATATTTTAAAACTTTTATGAACCCATAGAAAACATATTCAGTTATATTTTAAAACTTTTATGAACCCTTTGAGTCTGGAATTTAAACAAATAATTTTTTTTTTAAATTAAGTTAAAAATGTTATACGTCACTTGATTCGGACACAAATATAAACAAATTACAATTTATTTTTTTTAAATTATCTGAAATAGTTTTGTCAAATGTAATATGAGAAAAACATATAGGAACAGCCGAGTCTTCATTATGGAGAATTTCCTTGACATAGAGGGTTAAAGGGATAGGCGTTAACGGCCCATACAGGACCCAAAGCCTAGCTTCTCCAACCACTGTGTGTGCGAAGTTATTTTTTTGACACGAATAGAAGGGACCTACTGTTAAATGCCGATTCCGAACGGCAATTAATTTTTGAGAAGCTTCTCATGACATTTCATACTCTTGGATGTTAGTCAGGCGTTCGCAAGAGGTGGGGCAGCGAATAAAAACTTTCATATGGTACAGGTCAGGATTTAACCCAGCGACCCCTCGCTTAGTGGCCCAACGCACTTAACCACTAAGCCACTGAACCCACAACTTACTTTACCGAGTTTTCATTAAACAACATTGGTTTTACAATAGACATGTTCCCACCACAGATGAGGAATTAACCAAATAGTCAACCCGAGAGCGAATCTCTCAACTTTCTCACAAGCTAAGTCGAACTGATAAGCCCCACATAATTTGCACTTATATGGGCTTTTACGTGCAAATCAAATGCAAAGCTAATGGCCGCCGCCAAGCAATGACATTTTTTTATAGCAAGAAGTTGGGAACAGTTGATGAATTTCAGCAGATTACACCTCATAATTTGGGTGTGTAAAATAAACATGCACAATATGCGGTGAATATGGATTTATAAAAACATACTTACCACACAACTAATAACATAATAAAATATTATAATATTGAGAATAAAGCTATGTTTTAACCAATTTATTCTAATTTTTGATGAAAAATAATCAAAATAATATTGATTAACGTGACTAATATATAATAAGTAAGTTGATGATACATTTTCGGTTTACAATAAATTTAAGTATAACTTTACAAACACGGATTTTGTTATGGATGATTATATTGAAGCATTTTAGTACTTTTATGCTACGTTTCCACCAAAAAATAAACCGTGATAAAGCACACAAAATTTAAAATTAATCTTTCAGCGTTTCCACGGAAGGTAAATTAATCTGACGTTTGGCTCTCTTTATCCAATTTTTGCTCTTTCAAAAGAGAACAGATGTTTTTCTTAAACGTGAAACGAAACTAAAATAAAATTAAAATTGGTTGCTATAGTTTAATGAGTGAGAAAAAGAATGAACATATTATTAGCACAACATTTTATTCTTCAAACCAATACCAAGGTTTTAATGGTTGCATTGGCCGGGAGAAGTCGCATATACAGAAAACAGTGCTTAATGAATATAGGGGTAGCTAGAAGGGAAAAAAATTCAAAATATGATATCAGACATGTTGAGAGTAGGAGGGTAGTGTAAGTCGTACAGAGTGTGCTCGCAACCCGAATTTTCAGGCAAACGAAGTTTAATACCTAGATTTATTTTTAATCTTGTGTTAAGCAGATTAAAATTTGTGTGGTGAATCTTGAGATTCAAAGTGCATTAAGGCAGATTAACCTTAATCTCGGTTTAGTGCTCGGTGGAAACGTCGCTACACAATTGGTCACTGGTTTAAAACGTTTTTTAATATAACGTGATCCAAATCCTTACAAATATTATTTTTGGTAGGTTTTTTTTGAGTAATCTTTAGAAGATACAAGTGGCCCGTACCATTGGTTATGCCCGATTCAGATATATCTAGTCTGCCTACGTGGTAAACCTCACCCCTCAGAGAGGCACTATGAGATCCGGTCGCGCGCGCTTATAGTAGTAAGAAATTTTGTTCCTCTCATTTTTTAATTTTTAGTGATGACTACGACTAAGTTACATTAACAAGTAGTTTACGCTTCTTGAGTGTTAATCGCGTTTGGTAGGTAGCTTTCCAGCGAACGCACCTACTAATACCGTCATTACATGCGGTTTTTCCGTATGGCGCTAGGTCGAACGCTTTTGTTCTTTATAGTCGGCGCTCAAGGTATATCACGTCCAGGGTACGAATTATTTCAGTATTGCAGTGACCATGAATGCGAGTACCAAGTTTGCTAGCAAAATTTGTTACTTCGTTACTCACGGTAGCAATTCCTAGATCTCTATGAATATCACTATTCCTTATATACCATGGAGCATTTACGATTGCTCTTAGCGTTGTGTTTTGGAATGTTTGTATTATAGCCATATTGCTTGGTTTGGTACAACCCCAAAGTTGTATACCGTATGTCCAAAAAGGTTTTAGCACTTGCTTATATAGGAGCAGTTTGTTGTATACGCTTGTCTTAGAATATCTTCCGAGTAGCCAATACATTTCTCTAAGTCTGACTGCGAGCTCGTCGCGCTTTTTCTAACGTGTGGCTTCCACTTAAGTTTTGCGTCTATGGTCATTCCTAGATACTTCGCCTCGTTTGCGTATGGTATTTCTACCGAGTTAATAAAGACAGGTAAGTTGTTTATCCTTTTGTACGTGAAATTGACATGCTTCGACTTGGTCTCGTTAAGGGCAATTCGCCAAGTCTTTGTCCACTCCCATACTTTATTAAGAGCCCGTTGGAGTTTTCCAGTTCGACTGACTTATCCATTGCGAGGATAGCCGTATCGTCTGTGAACGTTGCTACGATTGTCCCTTCATCTTGTGGTATATCTCTTGTGTAGAGCAGGAATAATATTGGTATGATTGGTATATGATACTTGACTTTATTGCTCCGTGTAGCTGTCTGCCGGAAGGGAGTGTTTATCCACGCTGCGTTCTGAATGGCCTCTACAAGACTGTCAACTTCATCTTCTATTTCGAGCGGTGTCTTTAGTGGCACATTTAGTGGCACACACTTTCTTTGCACTATTTTCGGAAAACGTCCCAGTTGGTTTTGTTACTACTTAACCTGGGCGGTCCTACATTTGTTGCTACACCTCCACCCATTTTCAGGGTGACTGCTGAGTGGTCTGAGCATAGATCGTAGCATTCTTCGACTTCCGTCAGAGTTTTGTTTAGCCCTTTTGCAATGAAGAAGTCGACGAGGTCAGGGATTTTATTTTTGTCAGTTGGCCAATATGTTGGCTTTCCCGTCGAATAAAAGTCCACACCACGCTTCATACTGGCTTTGTACAGTAGTCTGCCTTTCGTTAAGTTGCATCTTGAACCCCAAAAAGTGTGTTTGGCATTAAAGTCCCCACCGATAATAAAATTAGACCCTGATGAGTCAAAGAGGTGGTCGAGGTCGTCGTCTGCCAGTCTATTCCTGGTGGGAAGTAGCAAGATCTGATAAGATACTCTAAATGGTTTACTTTTACGGAGACTGAACTTATTTGCATATAATCGAGTTCTATTTTTATGTCTGTTGAGTGCTTGATACAATCTTTGATTAAAGAGAGGATCCGCCTCTGGCATTTTCCGAACGATGATGCGCGTGATAATCTCTGTAGCCTTTTATTGTGGGTCCATATTCCTTTTTTAAGTGGATTTCCGATATCAAGCATATATCAATATTGCTTTTCCGTAGAAATATTTCTAGTTCGTTAATTTTGTTTAGGAGGCCGTTTGCGTTCCATGTCAATATTTTAAGAAACTCTATCATATTCTTTTTTTTAATTTGCACGTGCGAAAGGGATTGTTAGCACCCTTATAATGTTATAGTAACACAGCACGGCGTTAAGGAAATGAGGGATTAGAAGAAAGGATGAGAAACCGATGCACATTGATTTTAAATGGTTGTAAATTGTAATGGTCAGGAAAAACAGAGTGAGGCAGAGCATTCGTGTTGTACGGCAGAGGAACGAATCCTTAAATTTCACAGTGCGACCGAATATAGGCTTTAGGGTGAACTGATGAGCATTCCTCGCGTGGCGAGTATTACGGTTGAAGTGTTGAAGGGGAGGAATGCAACTGGCTATTTCGTTTGAGCACTTGTGATGGTAGTATCGATAGAACAACGATAGGCGGGAGACATAACGACGATGACTAAGTCAAGCGAATTCGCAATATCTCGGTCGGCAATAAGTTTTATCGCGCGTTTTTGAATTCTGTTAAGAAACTCCAAATATGTAATTGGTGCACCCGACCAGGTTCTTGTTTTGTTATTAGTCTTGCAAGGTTTGAACTCGGGCTTGCTCAATTTGTCAAATATAACTTGATTAATCTTGCTTTGCTGCTCAACTTTTTCTAATATCACAGTTAATAATTGGCGGATCGGATCTGTTGTATCTGATCTTGACTGGTCTCCATGTACGTGACTTGCGCGTATGATCTCGCATCCGCCAATGCCGGATTTTTCTTTGTACTTGGTCCAGCGACAAGTTGTTGTACAATTTTTTTTTTTTTTTTTTCATACCGGTTTCGTCCTTTTGACTGCCCTAGCGGTTTTCGGATTATCGGTTTTATGAAAATTTAAGCTTGGGTCTGGATGTACCGGTTTCTTGAGAGTGTCGCGTCTTTTTTGTAGTTCTTTCGCGATTTCGCAACCTCTATAATTCGCTGGGTGGTTTTTCGTACAATTTGCGCAGACCGCTGGGACCTGCTTGGTTTTTTCGCACTCGTGGTTCTTTCTGGCAGTATGCCTTCGTGTGGTTAAAACCTTGGCAACGTTTGCACTGAGGTACCGTTCTCCTTCGCTTACGCATTGGCTCGATTTTGACCTTTATGTTTAGGATTGTCTTGATTTTGAAAATATCCTCCACATTCTCAGTCCTATCAAAGGTGAGCATAAATAGTGGAAGGCCGCGTTTGATAACGATATCTTTGTCTCCTTCCGTGCATTACTTTTCCTTCTTGATAATATTCACGGCGTCAATAATTTTTAGGCCTTGTGTTTGCACGTCTTCCATAATATCTTCTTTTATGCAGGTCGGGTGGAGTAACCTAACGATGACTCGCATCGGTTTTTGGTACTTATTTTCATAAGTAAACCATTGGATATTATCTGTGTTCAATTTAAGAGGCAGTGCTCGGTAAGAATCAGAATCCTCTACGTTGATTTTCCACACGTTGTTTCCGTCGACATTTATTGCGGGTGGAGGGCGATGTTTCGCTTGAGTTTTTGTCCTGTTTGTTACAGCGGCCTTATATTTTTCCTGTAGGACTTCGGGTGAGGTTACAGCCTTACGCTTTTTGCTTGACTGTTTTTTAACGGCCGGATTAGTTTCGCGGGCAAGTTCTTTTTCGTCCGTGAAATATTCCGTTGCTGCACAGTTCGACGTTGTCTCGAGATCTTTCGGTACACGAAGGTTTTTAAGATCCTCGTTTTCTTTTCGCAGAGAATCTACTTCCTTCTTAAGCTCATAGAAGAGTCGCTCCATTTTATTAAGTTTAGCACGTAATTCGTTGTTCTCTTTTACGAAGCATTGTGTTTTCACTGAGTCCTGATTAACTTCCTGGTCTTCTGGTCCTGGTCTTCTTTTCCCAGAGACATGCGATCCAGTTGGAGATCGATATGTTTTCTTTCTTTTTTCAGAATGATCTATAGGCAATATTGTTGAAGTTGTCCTTGGCGCTATCGGTGGTGATCTTAGCATACTATTTTTCGATCTGAAAGGGTCTCTTAGAAGCAATAGTTGGTCCTCCCCAGAATCCGAGGGACCGACCTCCGTAGAGGGTGGATTTTCCAGTGTAACTGGTCTGCCACCTGGGGTAATAATTCCATGTGTTTGTTCCATTGCATCTTTTCGTTGTTGTATTTTATAACTTCTACCAGGTTTTAACACTGCCGTCCTTTAAGGATCAGACGCAGACCAGGAAGCCGCCTACTATAGGTCAGACGCTCTTGGATTTGGGTTTGCCGTCGGTTTTACCCTTCAACTATAACCTGGCTGCCTTGGGTGGCCCTACCAGGAGAATACACTCCCGACAGCATAGCTTATAGCATCACCAAGGCTACTCACTCTGGCGTTCGATTTTAGTCGACCTTGCAGGGGGTACGTGAAAACACTTTATTAACAACATTTGCAATCACTTACTAGTAGTATTAGTAAATTGTTTTGTTTATTTTCATAAAATAAATTTAAAAAAAAAATTACAAAACATTATAGCTTGACAAATAAACTCGTCAATGTAACATAATGTACATGCTTATTTATGAGTTGTACTCAACTATTAAGCATTTTCGATAAAAAAATGTACAATATATTTATGCAGTGCATTCCACCTTCTGTTCTCCTTCTTCTGTCTATCACCTACTATAAATTTTAAAATTAAACATATTAACTTATAAAAAAAATTTCTAAAACCGCCTAAGAAAAGAAACAGCTAATAAAATTGATTGAATATATGTACAAATTATGTAGCACAAAATAAAAAGGATCTAAAATACTTTATTCCACTTTTTTTTATCGATGTACGGACCCGAATATGTACATATATTCATTAAACTTTCATACGTTGAATAAAAACAACCAAAGAATTTAATATATATACATATATAAACCCATTGCAAACTATTTACTACAAATATTTTACACCCAAACATTACTAATTTAGTAATATTTATGCAATTATACAATAAAATATGGATTTTGTCTCATTTTATTAACCAAAATGGAAAAAGGATAACAAACCAAGAATGTTTATTTTAAGGCAGGTAAAAAATAGAGAACTATTTTTTATAACCGCTAAAAATATTCCAATTAAATTGTAACAACTTTACTGTGTAACTAATTTTTTTGTTTTTTTATAAACATTTATATTAATTTATATTAAAATAGCTATAAAAGGCGAATCACATAAACTCAACTCTTCGCAGCATTTCCTATTTCCCTACACATTCGCCGTGACCAGCTGTTTTGTTGTTGCGAATTGGATATGTTGCAAAACTCCCCACAAATATTTTTGGGGGGTAATCTAGTAAATTAGAACTTTATGTGTCTGGCTCACACGTATTCACAGATGGGAAAATTGAGAGAGGATTTTGCGGCCATTATTTAATATTTTTTGCGGGTTGAAAGTGATAGGGGATTGCAGAGTGGACTATCTAGTTAATTCCTCATCTGTGACTCGGATGTGCGTTGAATAAGACGTGGTGAATCTACGTCAGATGCAATTGGAAATTCACTGGAGGATAAACTTTATAAGGGGTTTCTTTCAATTTAGTATGTTAGAAAAATATGGCACGCTACTGATTTTTAAAAAGCTTCCTTATAAGAAGTGTACTGCCTATAGTCAGACCCAAAATTATCAAATGGATAGATTTTAGAAATTATCTGACTACTAGATAGGCTTTTAAACTATCTGAATTTTTGTTTATTAAAAATATATACCACCTTTGTATGCAGAAATTCAATTCCTATGCGTTTAATAAAAACATTTATGAAATATGTACCTATATTGCCTCAGCCGAACAATCAAATATCGATGGGAATATTAATTTAAACCCGAATCACTTTGCATCAAAACGAACCACGCGAATACCTACTTTAACCAAAAACTGCCTGAATTTGCCCATTCATGTGGATGAGTTAATACTTTATTACATTATAATAATTAATTACAAATCGCGGTTTAAAACACCTAAAATTATTAATTAACGCACTATAATGGACTGAATTTCCGAAATGCACGTATTAATCTTGCTAACAAACTGTTTGTTTAGCCACCACGCTAATTTTTTTTTTTACGTCAAAGGGTATAATTCTAAAATGTTTCCGTTTGGAAGTAGGATTAGGTATGGTAAGTACCAACATATATTTTTATATGATTTATTATTAAGGGCATTTGATTTATTGAGCCTTAGCAATAACAAATTAAATGTCGTAAATAACCCTCGACCCGTATACCTACTGTAAAATTAAAAAAATACTTGAAAAAATAGTAAAATAAATGGTCTTGTAGGTACTTAGGCATTGAAGATATGCGCTAAAAAACCGCTCCTTTCTTGCATGCCATCCACCAATATTTTCATATATAAATTACTTTTGGGCACCGTTTTGTTTTTATTTTTGAATTTATCAAATTTCTCGGCATAGATTTGAGTTTCTCCTTCTCTTTTCGTCGGTTTGAAAAATCCCGTCATGTCCATGGCGCCATAACAAAAATGTACATATAAGTGCCTGGCTACACGTTCATGGTAATGCGAAAGTCATTTCCCATGAACGTCGTGGCTACACACACAAAAAAGTCTCATAAGTGCCTGGCTACACGTTCATGGGAATGATCGTCAAGTCGCACGAGACAGCTAGATTTTATGTGAGGCAGAAAAAAAGGGTAGATTGCACCAAGAATCCACCGAAAATCCTCTTTCGATTTGAATTCTCGGCGTGAGCATGAACGTTTCGGTTCCAAACCATATCACTTTTGACAGAAATCCTCATTTGAGATTTGTGTTGCAAGAGTGAAGACCGAATACAGGTACTAGATAGGCCAAAAGTATTCGATTTTTAAAGAGAAATTTTGTTTCGGATTCCAGCGTTCCCCGCCATTCAAATTGCTTTCATTTCTTATGAGACTTTTTTGTGTGTGTATCCACGGAGTTCATTCCCATGAACGTATATAGCCAGGCACTAAAATATGTATGCTTGTGTAGGTATGCACACCCCTTCTTTTCATCTTTCTCTGTGACTATGTTTCTTTCCACATCAAACCAGTACTATTCCCCAACCATCGATTTGATTACGGTTACCTATACATTCGTTTACAAGTTATCAACAGCGTCAAGGTATATAAAATAAAAGAGGTTCATCTGTTGTTTGCTCTTTTACTTTCAATAATAAAGGCACACTCACACATTGGAGAATTGCTCTAACTCAGATGAACCTGTTTGGAATCATAGAAAAAATAACAAAAATTGAAAGCAGAAATACAAACTAATTTTTATCGGATAATTTATTTTGTATCATCTTCGTTGGTCGACTTAGGGTGGTAATAAATTTGTGTAGTTATACGGAACTTATACTGCGGTTAAACAAAGGGTTGAGATTTTAGTGTTGCACGTAATAATTATTACACCAAAAACCATAAATGTTAAAGAATAGCCAAGTAAGTACAAAGTACAAAAAGCACTGAGATTTAAAAGAGAACGCCAAGTTTGTATTGTTATGAAATCTGATCTATAATCTATAAACTGCCACTTTCACAAAAAAATCGTAGACTCCCCTTAATGGGCTTTTAAGGTTTCATATATTTATATATTTGCTGAAGTTTAAGTTTTTGATAGATACCAGAACAGTCTACTTTCGCAAGAGTAAGTAAGGGACTAGTCCTCTCCGTTAATGATGAAATTAATCTTTAACTATTTTCTACTAATTTCAACCTATCTTTAAGTAGTAAAAGCTTGAGTTATATTCGAATTCTGGTGGTCTTGATGGCGCAGTATTTCCTTTTTACCTTCACCTTTTGGAAAAAAAAATGCATAAAACTATTCCCTCTTGGGAAAATAAATTGCTTCTGATAAACGTAGGTAGGTACTTTAAACTTAAATTACTTTCCTAAAAACATTAATTTTGTTACTCCCAACGTCAAAGATTTGTGTAAATTCCTTGAAAAATCCCCGTTCTTTTATCTTTTATGGGACGGAATTAAGCTCAAAATCGACAAAATTTTTCACAATTTATGTGGTCTTTATCGTCTGAAAAATAATAGGGTTATAAATTTATATACGGGGCCTTAAGTTATAATTCCTGGGATATGTGTATCAAATAGATAAAGGTATCTAATAGCGAATTTATTGTACTTCGAATTTTGTGTTCGATTATTCGAGTTCTATAGAAAGTCAATTATCAGATATCTTACTTATATCGACTTTGTTTTATATACGCGTAAGTATTCTCCTTTCGTTAAGCTTTGTTTTAAATCGAGTCGCATTGCTCATAAATTATCTATAGTTACTTTTTTGTTCATATTTAAGAATTACAAAAGTGACATACAGCTAAGCTACATTAATACACAGAAATATTAATTTAAATTGTGTACCTATTCAAAACTAATATATTTTCAACAACGTCACAAAAAAATTAACCTACACAGGATAAATAAATCAACTTTTTTAATTTAAAAAAAAATTCCGTTGCATTTACCATTAACTCTGCCAATACATAATACCAACTATTTACATTAAAAATATACGATAAATTATTTGTGAAAATTTCATTCAATTCGGTAGAGTGGTTAAGATTTTACGAAATAAATTTTAAGTTGTAACCTTCACCTTCAATCTGTGATACTCAAATGCAATATCCACTCGTGTAAACACATACATCAATTTAGGTACATTGTGACTAGACCTTAGCCATAAGATGTCAAAAAAAACAAAATCCACCCATCCCAAATGGTGCTACCGCTGTTGTGGAAATTAAAACCAACGGGACTATTCCTTTGGTTGTGTTTGTATATTTTCTCGGCATACACAGGCGAATAGCACGTATTATCACGTCAATCGTGTGAAAGGATATAAAATTACGGGAAATTGTCGATCTCCAAGATTTTTTGTGCATGAAGAAGTAGAAATAAGACGAAATACGACGCAAGCAACAGTTGATATTTGACTACGGGTTTGGTTTTTTGTTTGTTACTCTTGCGTTTATTAAGTCGGGAGAAATATATGTACCTCGTGTTGTCCAAATTAAGCTTTGAATTGATGTTATATAATTAATTCTTGATATTAATTCGATTATCATGTTCTTAAAAAGTAAAAAAAGAAAAACAATTAAATTGTTCTGTTGTGAAATATGCGTTTAAGTCTGTTTTGATTTTGAATGTGATTAAAAATATGGGCGGTAGAGTAGAATCCACGTGAATAAGCCGGAATTCAACGGGAATATCCCTAGTTGTTATTTTCTTTGCCTACCGTATTACAGTTTAGTGTTCGCCAGTGCGAATTATTACATCATCGAAGACTATATTTTACTTTACTGGAACACTTTCCAAAGTCAAACATTTTTTGCAATGCTGTTCATTTTCAATAATTTTTGTCGTGCTATATCTCCAGTTCCTATGTATTGATTTTAATGTAACTCTTTTCATTAATTAACTACACTTTTCAAGAATAAAACTGAATTATTTTTTTGGAATTTGGACTCACCACTTAAGAAAATTTGGTACCACTTCATACTCCAAATTTTGGGCAGGCGCCACCCTCAAAAGATAAGAGAGCGCCAAAAACTGTTTCCACATTCGAGTTCAGTGCGTAAAAATGAACAGGATTGCAAACAATTTTTGATTATGTACATACATATGTATGTAATTGTGAAGTGCTTAGAAAGACGAATTGGCATGCGACATTTGAGTAATGAAAACTGCATTTTCTTTATGTTAAAAATGCAAATATAAAATTCACACATTTCGTTAAATGTTAAAAATAATTTGAGAAATTGGTGGAAAGTAAATATTTCAATAACTACCTTTTATTTGCAGTCGCTAATTGTGCATTCTTGCTGCAACCCGGAATAATAAAAAAAAGTTGTGCTATACTCAGATGCTAGACTTTGCTGCCGCGTCTCGAAAAGGTAACGTTGAAGAAGTGTATTAGTTTCTGGTTTATAATATTCCTACAAAACAAGAAAACATATTCAGTAATATTTTAGAACTTTTATGAACCCTTTGAGTCTGGAATTTAAATAAATATTTTTTTTTTAAATTAAGTTAAAAATGTTATACGTCACATGACTATATTCGGACACCAACATAAACAAATTACATTTTTTTTAAAAAATTAAGTGAAAAATTTTAAATGTTTTTGTGTCTGAACATAGTTAGTGACGAAAAAATTTAAAGAATGAAAAATAAGGAATGAATCAAAATTACAAATTTATTTTCGTAGTGCATAATTACTTTTTAGTAAACTCTTATAGGGAAATAACAGAGTTATTTAATTTACTTTACTGTACCACAACTGATTCGCTGATTAGACCTCCACAAAAACCTGCACGTCTTCCGGTTCGGGAGATCATTTCGTCATTGAGGCTGCTGATCAGTTGTTCTTTGTATTTTTACATTTTTGGGATAGATTTTACTTTACTGTCCCATCTCCAAAATTACTCATATTTTGTAATATAGTTAGCTGTTTTTTATGCACTTAATTCAGATAAGAAAAAACATTTTGGCGCTCTCTTGACGATAAGATTACTAAATATAAGTGATTGTAGAGTAGGCAATGTATGAGTTTTGGTCGAACAAAAAACGAAACAGAGACGATCGCTCATTACACAAGAAACACATAATAAAAATCTTCCACAATACGTTGTATTAAAAAAAAATTACCGCCACAATGCTCTGCAGATGGTTAAGATTGTTTTTATTTGTAAGAATCCAGATGGAACGAAAATAAAGAAAAGGATAATCCCATCGATTTAGAGGTGCTGTAATAAAAAAAGAGTTTTGCAATTGTGTCTTGCATCTGGATATGATGTATTTGGAAAAACATACACCAAGGTCAAAAATATGTCTTCAACTAGAACTGAGTAGGTACTTACTTTGTTATTTCAACTCTTGTAAGTACACAAGTAAAACAAAAGGGTTCACCTTGTTATCAGCAGCTATGTAGATATTATAAACTTTTGAAGGTCTGGCTCTTTTTTGTGCAGAACTAAATTTCCCATTTTATTTTCTTTGGAAAACGAATACTTAGGTACGTAAAGTTTTTGTTGCAAGCCAAACGTAATTTCTTTCACGTGTGTATATTGAATTAAATAGAGACTTGACGTGTAGCGTAGGGAAAACCTTTTTTGTTGTGAACGATATTTCGGGCATGTTGTTGTTGGCATATTCTTAGCGTAATCTGATGGTCCAATTTTTACAAACTCGGCTATATTTCGGAAATAATCCATCGGTCGAATGTTGGTTTCCAAGTGCTAAAGTGTTTCTGGTTTATCGGCGTAAACATGGAACTTAAAGTCCACTTCGTGAAATTCGTGAAACGTCAACATGCCCGCTACAATAATGCCTTCCAATTGAGGCACGAAAAGGTTAATAATCCATATCTCTGTTCCCTCTTTCCGTTGACTTTATCGTTTTGACCATAAATAATAAACAAACAGTGGGGTGGAATCTGCTTAAGTTACAAGTGGTATCTATTCTTGTCAGTAGTATTCACTTTCATTGTCAGATTGTTCGAGTGATAGCTATTTCGCTTTCACTTTTAAATACAAAACGAAAAAATTGTTCTGCATATTGTGCATGCTAAACTCCAAAACAAAAAAAAATAATACAAAACGAATAAAGTTTTCTGCATACACACTAAACACTTAACTCAAAAACAAAAAAATTCTCGTTTGCTATTTTGAGTCTCGAATGTTAATGTTTTTGGAATTACCTTAGGCACACTACACTATACAGGAAAAATATCTTTGTCTCCAAACATAACCAAAATAATTTATCAAAAAAAGTACGCAATTGCAGAAAACATTTTTTGTTTCATAAATATTTATCGATTCAGTCGTACAAAAAAACATTTGGTTCAATCGACACTTTTTTTTATAAATTCGTTTTGTATTTTATAAGTTAACTTCCAAGAAAAAGATTATTAAAAAAATATATTAAGTGCATGCAAAAAGATAAAAACTATTTCCATTCCTGGAGTTCTTGATAAAATGTTTTCTTTTCATCTGTGAGTAATAAAATTGTTGCAAAAATATACCCAACTACCGAGAACACACTCCACATTTGGGAATTTGAGCTGCATAAGTACCATTATGTTACATCCAAAAGCAGGCACAATGGTTCATTTCGCATCTTTTGTATCTTTTACTTCAGATACATCCAAAAGCAGATAAAAAGTGTCATTTCACACGTTTTGTATCTTGGCGTCTTCAGGTGCATTCAAAAGCCATTAAAAAATGTAATTTTGCAAGTTTCCTACCTAAACGCTACTTCCGGTACATCCAAAAGCAAGTACAAAGTCTCATTTCCTATTTTCCATTTACATTACATCAGGTACATCCAAGCAATTGCACAGCGTCATTTCCCATGTTTTGTATCTTGACATTCAAAGGTACATCCAAAAGCAGATACACAACGTAATTTCGTATGTTTTGTACCTTGACTTTACTCCAGGTACATACAAAAGCAAGTACAGAGGAAATTTTGTATTGCTCGTACATTTACGTTACAACAGGTACATCGAAAGGCAAAGCGTCATCCATCCAATTGTGCGAGAAAAGATTAAGACAAAAAAGGAGCACAGGAGCAAAGGAGTTTCACAAGTTTCGGCACTACAGGTATCATCTCACGGATACAAAAGTATTGGGATTTGGAATTATTAATTTTCATTTGTTTTTACCGTCGCGTTTGCCAACCATACAAATACTTTCTCACGTGAGACATGAAAAAGTTCATGATTGTAACGAATTTCTACTCGCAATCCTCGTATGTACATTTGCTTCCTTGTTCCATGTTCGTCAAATAAGCATTCTTTCTTTCATTGTTTCGATATAATAACAATAAGTAAAATCGTCAATATTTAAATTTCTGAATACCAACATAAAATAGACATTCGATTATTTAGCATAATTATCCCTTTCTGTTTCCATTCCAGATTCACGCAGAGCAGTTGTTGATATTTAAATTTTCTTTTCTGTACTCAAAATGAGTAACATGACAATCAGACGCAACTACATTCGTACATTGTTCTTGGAGCCTCCACGTCCGGGCAGGGTGAGTGATTTTTCTTTTTAAATTAATTACATTAATTTATGTATCTATTCTTTTCTTTTACCATAGGTACGATATCTGGTATCTATTTATACAAGGGTCGTCTTGAAGTGGCCAGAAGGCCGAAGAAATTCCAAGTGGTACTTTCGAGCGCGAGGCGGTCACAAGATTTTTCTCAAATTAGGATGGAATTTGATCGGAAAAGGTAATTCGAATACCATTCAAATAATGGACTCTAGACTTACTAAGTCTTGCGAATTATCTATTTATGTAACCGAAAATTGCGGCACTATTTTCAACGTAAACAATACCACCATTTTTAACGGGTTTGAAATGATTCGTCATTCATCGCAAATGGTGCATCGTCGCAGTATCTATATTGTGCCACCGCTGCTTATCTTCATTTTTGACTTTCGTCATATAGATTTTGATTAAAAGCAAAACAGTATCAAGCAGTTAAAAAATACCTTAAAATTAAAGTTATAATAATATAATAAGTTTGTAAGAATTTTTTCATGAAACAAATTCTCTTTTCAAACAAAAAGTAATCTAAATAAAGACAAAACCAGTTTAATATTCTCATTAAATGACAGCGATATCAATACAAAATGAAACTATGCATTTCATTATTATACACAAGTGATGAACACCAAATAAATTTAAATATTAAATTTCTTTATTTGTAAAAGTTTTACAGTCGGCCTTAGTGCGGTAGTATCCGTCGGAGGGGAAAATTGTCCGCTTTCATACGAATCGGAGTACTTTTACGGTAAGGTATTTTTCCGAGCAGCAAAAATTTTCAGATCGGAGAATTTTCTGTTCCGACGGATAGGGCGCTAGTGCCGATAACAAACAGAAGAATAATATTTACTTGAATTTCTAATTTTCTAAAAGACATAATTTGCTATGTTTTTGCTAAATCAAATGTCTATGTCTAAAAGACATAATTTGCTATGTTTTTGCTAAACCAAATGTTGTCTAAATTAAGATATAAATTTAAAATTTTAAACTTAATTACAGGGATTATGAAATGATCACATTATTTGATATTATACTATTTTTTTTTTGATTTCCTTAGCTATAATTTTTTCTTATACAAAACATACATATAATTAAAATGGAATACTTTTATTGATTTTCAAATAAATAATTAAATACATTTCAATTATGTAAAGCTTTATTTTTATATGAAGTTTGAAGTTAATAAAATTGAGTTTTAATGAGACGTAAATCTAGAAAATGTAACTATTATTAAATACGCGGGGTTTTGGTTGGGTTAAAGTGGCAATCCACTCGGCCAACTTGTTGAGTTATCAAATAACCAATCCCTTTTTTAATATCGATTTCGTGTGACAACTATTTAGGTGTCGCTTTCCTTTTCGTGCTATTCCAATTACCTGTGCAGAGTATAATCTTTACTTCTTTACTTATGAAGCAGAAATGAAATAAAATAATTACTGAAATGTTTCTCAAATTTAGGAACCCAAAGTAAAAATTTAGTTAATTCGATTGATATTGCAACAGTTGGCAATCGTCAACCACTTGTTTGCCATCGCTTTATACAAAGCAAAGAAATGTTGATTATCAAAAACGACAATCAAGACAAGCGACAGTCAAGTATCACTTTAGTCGATTCCATCACAGAACAAGGTCCATTTTGATACTACGTGAAGTATGTGTTTTCATATTACTCAGATACTTCAACCCCGTTTGACTGTCCTAGAAAATGCTGCTGAATACAATGATAGGTTAAACGAAAAGAGAACCAGTTTTTGATTATGTGGATCCATTCATCTCCCAGGTCAGCCCATTTCTCCCAGAACAATGTAGATGAAAACTGGAAAGGTTGGTCAAACACAACGGAAGTATGGTGGAATTTGGAATAATGTCGGAGATCTTTCTTGGTTTGTTAACTGATAGGCGGCGTCATGTCAGGATGTCACTTAGATGCTTTACTGTACGGAAAGGAACATACACTTAAGAAGAGTGTGTTTTGATGCCTGTTCCTGACTGCATTAATATGGGATCGTACATAGGGAAAACTGATGTAGGCTGCTTTATTTCTATGTCATCAAATCATCTCGTCCAGTTGGTCGATTAGTACACTACACCGATACCATATTTTCGGCATTTTCTAATCAAATTCAGTCCGCTTTTTGTGGTGCAGTGGCTTAGTATTTAAGTGGACCTTTGATCGAGGATGGTAAAACGATCCAACAATTGATGAAAAGGTTATGTTTGTGAAAATTAGTTTATTGATTTCACTAGAACGATAATTTTTTTTAAAGGATTGTATATTTTGCTCAGATGTTGCGTTCGTGTCGGACCTTTATCAGAGTGCCACTTCAACCTAAGATGGTCGTAAACTATTGTTTTTTTTTTTGTATATTGTTATTTAACATGTTGAAAGTCGGAAGTAAGTTGTATTATACATTGCTGTGGACTATTGTTGCATAAATGGGAGGTTTGTGGTGGATGTTTTGAAACGATATACATATGTAGCTGTGTGTAATGTTCATCTGGCCCACGAATTGTGAAGTCATTAAGCATACGGGGCGACATATTATCTAGGTAGATATGTATATTATTGGAAAATATTTGGAATATTTTTTATGGAAGTATCTATTTCACTGGGTTCTGCAAATGATATTTTATTTTATTTTTTTTATTTAAAAAATGATCATGGAAATTTAATTTATTCCTATTAGTTATTTTTTTTGACCCACTTTGTAATTTTGTTGTAATACAAATTTGTTTTTTGTTAAAAAATGTATAACTTTTCCACTTCAACCTAAGATGATTGTTGTTTTGTTTTATACTTTGTTATATAACATGTTAAACGTCGGAAGTTAAATGTTTTATACATTGGTGTGGATGTTGATATACACACATGTGCAGCTGTGTGTGATGTTCGTCTGGTCCACGAATTGTGAAGTCATTAAGCAT
Organism: Ferdinandea cuprea; assembly: GCA_963576555.1. Lineage (NCBI taxonomy): Eukaryota > Metazoa > Arthropoda > Insecta > Diptera > Syrphidae > Ferdinandea > Ferdinandea cuprea. Next base: position 33,951,819 of record OY754962.1, read on the forward strand.
ACGGGGCGACATATTATTTAGGTAGATAGTAGGTATCTTTTTCATTGGGCGTCAAATTCAATGAGTGGCTCATTAGATGTTGATTTCGCAACTACATCTGCAATTTTATTTCTTTTTACTTTGTACTTTATAACATTTATTACTCTTTTAACAATATTTATAAATTTGTTTTTCTTAAGTTTGGGATAATCTGCCAGCACTGATGGGGATTTGCATTGTGCTAATGATATTTTTTTTAAATTTTTATTTAAAAAAATGTCATGGAAATTTAATACATTCCTAATTTTTATACCCTATCCTAAGGGTATATTAATTTTGACACATAGTTTGTAACACCCCTTAATATTCGTCGCAGACCCCTAAAAGTATATATATTTATGATCAGGACCAAAATCTAAGACTATTTAGCAATGTCCGTCCGTCCGTATCAACTTTTGAGGCCTTTAAAATTATGCTAGGAAGCTAAAATTTGGAACATATACTCGCTAGGGTTCCGAAATGGTAAAGTGTTAAAAGTTCTTGAATCCACCCACTGCCACGCCCACAATTTAGAAAAAACCGTTTTAGGGCTAAAGTTAGAGAGATAGAGTGTTAGAACCTTCACAAGATATGTAGGCTCTGCCCCCCTTTATAAGTCTGTCATATAAAGTTTTTTGCCACGCCTACTTTTTGTGGGCGTTTTTCACTAAAATGCTGTTTTCTTCAAAAATTTTCATAGAAATCGAAAAAAAATGTTTAACAATATATTATGCCAATATTTTTCTCAATATATCGCCCATACAAAATTTTTGGCCACGCCCACTTTTTGGGGGCGTTTTTTGAAAAAAAAAATTTTTTTTTTCTATAAATTTCATAGAATGAAATAAAGTGCTATCCATCATCTTCCTAATGCTTTTTTTCTTTGGGGTATATAGGGATAAGGATAGGGTATCATACTGTTCGCCCCAAGCGGACTGTAGCCTTTCCTTATGTTTATTTCTTTTTTTGGTCCACTTTGTAATTTTGTTTTAATACAATATTATTTTTTGTTGAAAAAATATAATTTTTTTATTACTTTTTGTGAAATTAAATATCTACATAAAAAAAAAACAGTTTATGAAACTGCGCAACAAATTGACATGACAGAGCATGAATATTCTTTTTTTTTAATTTTGTGTCAATTGGTTGGTTTGATTAACCTTTAGGTATTCTAAGTATTCCCAAACTATAAAATACAATGTGTACAAGAAAATTATAATACATATTTTACAATGTTTCAGAAACAAAACTTCCTAATTCTACGAGAGCAATTAATATTCAAACATGACTTCGCCAAATTTTTTTTTTGCACATTAATATATGTAAAATATTTGAGTAGATATATAGCGTGTTACCGACTAAATGTTCAATACTCCAAGAAAAAATCTTTTTACAGTATTTTACCCCAGTTAAAAGTACCCTTATCCTCATTAACACAAATAACTACGTTAATCAGAAACTTCTTGTTGGGCTTTTATACGAAATAATGTTTCGTGTAACTGCGTTTAAATTATGTCAATATCTCAAACTTTAAGTATTGGTCTTAAAATAAATTTCAAAATCACTTGCTTTTTTCTTACCCATTTACATTGTTCCAAAAATCCTTTTTTTTTCTCAAAATATTGTGTAATAAACCTTATAATAATAAAGAAACCATGTGTTCATAAGTTCGCGAAGAAACTCATAGATTTTACGAGAATTGGGAAAATATGGTTCAAAATGTAATTGAAGTTTAATAAAAATAGCGCAAATTAATACTCTCAATAATAATTCTGGATCATTTCGAGATATTTTGATTACATTACTTTATTTTGTCATATTATTTATTAATTACATTTGTAATTAATTATTTATATTATTTATTTATATAGAGTAACGGCTACAATTATTGGCACCCCTAAGAGAATTTAAACTTTGATTAACTAAAACATTTTTATTTGTATACTGATTTGAATAGCAGTGTATAAATTATTAAATTTCGCATTGATCAAGTTAGAATACTTATTTATTTATTAAAGATTTATTTATTAAAAATATATTTAAAATATCAATTCAAAACTTACAAAACACTATAATTATTGTCATCCTGTTATCATTATTGTCACCAAAAAAATGTTGGCACCAATCAGGAAAGTAAGGTATCTTTTAATTTTTTCGACTTTTTTGTCTATTTGATGAATTAAAACATAATACGAAGGTGCCCCAAAAAGAAATAAAAAAACGAAATGATTTTTCTAAATAAAAAAATTGGAACTCCTCTGCCAATAATTTAATCCACATTTTTTTTGGCCCAATTATTGGCACCCCAATATTATTGAATGCATTATTCATGTAAATAAAAAAAATTTTCATTTAAAAAGGAATTAGTAAAAAAAAATTGCAAAATTATAGGTCCTCCAAACTAAAGCCACAGAAATTTTAAAAAATCCAGTGTTTCCTTAAATTTGTTTGCGATTTTGCACTTAACTTTTACTTTCTTTTATTTTCTATGTATGTAGTCTTCCGATTTTTTAGACGCTAAGGCGACAGTGAAAACCGAATGAACTCGTGTAAATGCAGTTTTATTCGAAAAAAAATATGGTGAAAACATTTCAAAAATGAATACATTCCATTGTATTACTATTTGATCCTGGTTTCCCTAACTTATGAAAATATTTTTTGTACGGAATGAAGTTCATGCTCAAAAATTTCATCGGCATGATGAATTCATTTTTTATTTAAATTCTTTTCAAAATGCCGAACAGAATTAGAGAAGAATAACCATTAAAAAAACATTTAAACTTTTTATTTCACAAAAAAGTTTATCTTTTTCACATGTATTGGCAGCACTGCATTACTGTAATCTATTTACTGTGAAACAGTTGAACTTGAAACATTACTAGAAGCAAACATAAGGAAAGGCTACAGTCCGCGTGGGGCGAACAGTATGATACCTTATCAATATCCCTATATGCCGCAACGAAAAAAGCGTTAAGAAGATGATGGGTGGCATTTTATTTCATTCTATAAATATTATAAAAAAAAATTATTATTTAAAAAAAACGCCCCCAAAAAGTGGGCGTGGACAACAACTTGGTATAAGCGATATATTGAAAAAATATTGGCTAAATATCTTGTTAAACATTTTTTTCCAGTTTTTATAAAAAATTTCGAATAAAACACCTACATATCTTGTAAAGATTACAAAACTCTATCTCTCCAACTTTAACTTTAAAAATGTTTTTTCTAAATTGTGGGCGTGGCAGTGGGCGTATCAAAAAAATTTTACACTCTACCATTTCAGGACCCTAGGGAGTATATGTTCCAAATTTCAGCTTTCTAGCTTTAATTTAAAGGCCTATAAATTGGTGACGGACGGACGGACATTGCTAAATAGTCTTAGGTTTTGGTCCTGATTATAAATATATATATTTTTGTGGGTCTATGACGAATATTAAGGGGTGTTACAAACTATGAGTCAAAATTAATATACCCTTAGGATAGGGTATACAAAGGAAGAACCAGTTGATCTGCGAAAGGTCAAGATAGAAAGAGGCGATTTGAAGTTGCCGGCAGGGCCGTGGTGGCGTAAGCCCAAGATCGCTTTTCACAAGTAATATTATGTTAAATTTTGTTTATTTAAAATTAATCGGACAGTTTTTCTGTCATTTTTAAAATTCCAGCATAATTTTTCCTTAGAATTGATAACTTACTTTCTTTCTTAAAATTGGTTACTTTAAGTGACCTTCACGCTTTTATATTATTTAAATATGTCTTGTGTTGTTCGCTTTCTCTTGAAAAAAAGTGATTCTTGCTTAAATTAAGTTTATACCACAAAATTGTATTTCTATTTGTACTTTTTGTAACAATATTTAATTTGAATACATCCTATTTGGGTGAATTCTTTCATATAAACTGTGACGTTTTCTTTTTAAATGCAAAGGAAGAAATCGATCTACTTCTGCCTTTAATTTTCAACTTTGTACTATTTTTTGAAACACACAGGACTAGGTGTTTACATGGGTGTGGCTTAAAATAAATACCCAAAAAGATAGGAAAAGGAAAAAGAAAGGCCGGTAAGTACCTTATCATTTGGCTAGAGAGTGCAAGGGCCCTTCCACTTGAACTCAACAATAGTTCCACAAGTTAAGTCAGAGATCTTGGAGTGTGAGGATTGGTTATATTCATGCGCTTAACTTGAACAATCTGTTGAATAAAGGAGGGTGAACATTTAGTTTACTTGGATAAGTTTGAACTAGGGTGGTGGTAAGAGTTTCGTGTCTTGATGCTATGATGCTATGTAATGGGAATAGAATTGTGTAAGGGTGGAAGGGCCCTTCCACTTGAACTCAACAATAGTTCCACAAGTTAAGGCAGAGATCTTGGAGTGTGAGGATTGGTTATATACATGCGCTTAACCTGAACAAACTGTTGAATAAAGGAGGGTGAACATTTAGTTTACTTGGATAAGTTTGAACTTATGGTGGTGGTAAGAGTTTCGTGTCTTGATGCAGAGGCTAGCTATGTAAATTTTGGTGAGGTGATTGTGGTTATAGGGTAAATTCAATGCATGTTTGCTTACATGATTCATTTAAGGAGTTGCAGTAGGAGCACATTGGGTAAAACCCATTGGCCAGACATTGTGTTCATGGACTCCTGCTTAGTTGGGAGCGGTTTAGTATTTTAATTTCATGCTAAATATCTGTTTTCAATGTAATTTTTGTGGGATGGAAAAGTACTTTGCTACGTCTGCTAAATAAATTAGGGTTTATGTGCGAATGCCACGACTTCACTTAGACTTCGTAGTTTACGTACCTGTTGAAGTGTAGAGGTTCGTCAGTCAGTGGCATAGCCATTGAATAATTAAATCAATTTTCTCAATATCACTGAGCTTCAGCGTTAGTCTGAATTTTTTCTATGTTAGAATGCCAATAACTTTCTATCTATCTCTTGTAGAATTTAGGAGCAGATATGCATTTCTTTTATGCTTGGCTGTTGAGTATACACATACATGTTACATATACAAAAGTAGCGATTGAGTTAAGGCTTTAAATTGTGAGTACAAGTTTAAATTCTTCCCGAGGCAGATTTCTATGACATTTCACATGTTTTGAAACGATACGTGTACCATCTTCATGAGAGTCGCTTAGTAATTGTCGGTGTATCTAATGAATGAATGCATGTTTATGATTGTTTTTTTTTCTAATAGGTAACTCGTTTTCATTGCCACAGCTTATACCATGAATTCTAGAGAAGTATTTGTTCGTTCCACAAGGGTGTTCTACTAAATCTATCCGACTGAGTGGAGCATATTAAGCTCAAGTGAACGAACGCATTTTAAAGTTGAAGCTAGTTTCATGTGTCAGTGCCAAGAGGAAATTCTGATGAATTACACAGTATAAGTGGTGAATGCTGTGAAATCGAGATCATGTGAAGGAGTTGAGTATTGGGTAATGTCGTTAATATTTTTTTTCAACTAAGTAGTCTTCAGAGATCTGATCTAATAGGTGTGACAGGAAACGATTATTACAAAAACAAAGTCTGTTCTTCGTTCTGCAAAGAAATGCTTTTATTGATTGGGAAATGTTAACGAGGGTGCCAATCGGGTAGGTACATTTGAAGGAATTGAGTGTTAAAAATAGTTTGAAAAGTTGCTCCAATGAACTATCAGTTATTCTAAGAGGTCTTTAGAGATGTAGTCCAAGAGGCGCGGCTCGATTTGACTTAAATAACTATAGTATTTACTTTGTTCTTCAAAGAAACAATCGAATTGGACAGTATTGGAGGTAAGATTTGTGAATGGTTTGGGTGTTGGAAATAGTTTAAAAAGTAGCTTAAGCTTACCTTCTTCCAGCCAAGTAGTCTGCGGAGGTATTATTTAAGAGATATGACATGGTTTTATTGAAATAACTGCTGAAGCATTTTTATCGGTATGTAAAGGATGAATTGTTTTATGAAAATGTTCCAAGTAGTCTTAAGAGATATGCGCTGAGAGGCGTGGTAGCGGTTGGATGGAAAAGTGACTCAATTTACGTAGTTTATTCGTTGTAAAGGGTGATTTTTTAGCTAGTTTGGTTTTGGCAACACTGGTTTTGACAGCTGACGTGTGTTTAGTACCTTGTGTCACTGTCAAACAGCTTCAGTTTGGTTTGCAATTTAACCATGGATCGTCTTACAAATGAACAACGCTTGCAAATTATTGAATTTTACTATCAAAATTCGTGCTCGGTTCGAAATGTTCATCGCGCGCTGCTTCCATTTTATGATCGGCATTCTCGACCTTCTGAGCAGTCTATTCGGAAGATTGTGACCAAATTTCGCACCAAATTTACTTTGTTGGACATTTAACCACCAACACGTTTACGTACTGTGCGTATTGAAGAAAATATTGCGGCCGTATCAGCTAGTGTGACAGAAGATCGCGAAATGTCGATTCGGCGCCGTTCCCAGCAGTTAGGCCTTTGTTACAGCACTACGTGGAAAATTTTGCGGAAGGATTTGGGCGTAAAGCCTTTTAAGATACAGCTGGTGCAAGAACTAAAGCCAGCCGACCTACCACAACGCCGAATTTTTGGTGAATGGGCTCTTGGAAAGCTGGCCGAGGATCCGCTTTTTTATCGAAAAATTGTGTTCAGCGATGAGGCTCATTTTTGGTTGAATGGGTACGTAAATAAGCAAAATTGCCGCATTTGGAGTGAAGATCAGCCAGAAGCATTGCAACAGCTACCAATGCATCCCGAAAAAGCCACTGTTTGGTGCGGTTTATGGGCCGGCAGCATTATTGGGCCATATTTCTTTAAAGATGATGCGAATCGCAGCGTTACTGTCAATGGTGAACGCTACCGAGCGATGATAACAAACTTTTTTTTGCCCGAAATGGAAGTTCTTGACTTGCATGATATGTGGTTTCAACAAGACGGTGCCACATGCCACACAGCACGCGAAACAATGGCGCAATTGCGAGGCGAGTTTGGTGAACAGTTAATTTCACGTTTCGGGCCGGTCAATTGGCCGCCTAGATCGTGCGATTTGACACCATTAGATTATTTTTTGTGGGGGTATGCCAAGGCTAATGTGTATAGGGACAAGCCCGCTTCGATTGACGCACTGAAAGCCAACATCCATGCATTCATTCGTGAGATACCGGCCGATATGTGTGAAAGAGTATGCCAAAATTGGACTCAGCGGATGGGCTACCTGAGACGCAGCCGCGGTCAACATTTGCATAAAATTATCTTTAAACATTAAATTGCAAGGTTCAAACTATCGATTCAAATAAATATTTCATTCATTTTTTCGAATTTTTTGTGTTTTTTTTTTTAAAAAAGTTTTAAACCTCTTAAAAAATCACCCTTTATATATTGTAACATCCTGTTTAAAGGCCAATAGCAAATTGATGTAAGTAAATACCGCAGAGAAATAAAAATTACATACATCTCTAGAAAATGATTTCAGCCATTTAGAAAATATAGGCATACACACGCAGGTTAGTGGCCGTAACAACAAATACAATTGTGAAATATTTCAGAATTATTTGAATTGTAAATTTGTGCTATTGGTTAAATTTGTAAACGCTCGACTGCGCTGGTAATGCTTTACCAACCATGCAAAGCCTTCAACCCATGAATCTTTTAGCTTTGAGTTAATTTATGTAAATATTATGAAATTATTGGTGCGCAAAAAAATTATCAAGAATATTGGAGAACCTAACAATGAAATTTTAGTTACTTACCCAAAAATCAAAATGGCTAAAAAAAACTCATTACTGAAAACACGAAGAATAAAAAATAAGAATGAACACAGAAATACAGATTTTTTACTTATATTAATCGAAAAAAAATTTTATTCAGAATTAATTTATGAGAAAAAAATTACCAAAAAAGGACTGCGGGCTGTCTTACTTGTACAAGGTCATACAAGGTCAAAGTCAGGAGCACGCACGATTTGCTTCTAAACATTTTTATTTTCCAATGTCTGCTTCCAATTATGAAAATAATTAAGAAATCTGAAAAATCTTAATTCCAATTTATGGCTAGATTTTAGAAGACTGCCCTATCTTCGAAATCGCTCAAATTTTGTATTCCAGTTTCTTTTTATGTCCCAAACTCAAATCTGCAAAAGAACATTCCAATGATTTTACCTAAATTACGTAAATTTTATTATATTTATTATAATAACAATCGGTTTTTCTGTGCTCCTGTTTTTAACACCTAAACCCACTTACAATTTGTGTTAAGTTCAATGTCCTGCAGGACCCCATTCGAGGTCAATTTTTGTTTGTAATTTATCTCGATCTTTAAAATTACAGCTGAAAAGAAGAAAACCATATTTTCACATGCACCGAGAAGTATCCAATCGAGATAAATTGTTTTGTAACACAGCTGTTGTTCTGTTGACGAAGAATATTAATTCAATTTAGATATGGTACATACTTAATTTAACAAGAGAAGAAAAAAAAAAACTCCGTAGCTGTGATTTTAAGTGCAGTGGCTGTATGGTTGATGGCATTAGACTTGCATGCGAGGTGGGGTCCCCGTCCCAGGTTCAAATCTGTTCCGGAGAGGTATATTTCGAACTACTCGACCGATGTTGAAAATGTTTTCAATGTTGAATTGGTGACACGGAATCAGGATATGCTACCTATGGATATTATTACACTTAAGGATATTATCTGGCTTAAACGCTACAGTGTAAAATGTCTATCCTAGGCTTTCAATCTGCTCCAACATCGTTGACTGTTCATAAGCCTATTAAGTGGTTACATGGGTTTCTCAGCTTCAATTTTTATTGTCTTAATAATTTCTACAACATATTGAGAATATTATCCTAAACTTTCAAGTCAATCCGAATAAAAGTTTCGGAGATACAGCCTTGGGAAAGTGCGCACTCAATTGAATCACGAGGTTTATTTGAGGTTATCTAAATTTTAAACGCGTTTCTCTCAAAACTGTGTTTTCAAAGTCGGTTGTCAAAAGTTCTCGAAAACCACTCGACAGATCTTGATGAAATCTTACACAGGTCAATCACGAGGACAAATTTGAGCAAATTTTATCAAAACTATCCTTTTCTTTTAAAAAGGTCTGCCAAAAATCCAATTTTCCCTTAGTCCAAATTCATGTTTATGGTCTTAAATAAAGCACCATTTTTTTTACTTCTGATGATCCTGTCACGAGTTCTACTGTCAACGCGAACGCACCTTTTTCCGAGGGATCACCGGAAATGACGTCACAATGACGGAGTTTTGAATATTTATACCCTATCCTAAGGGTATATTAATTTTGACACATAGTTTGTAACACTATTTACATATTATTATTAAATATTCGTCGTAGACCCATAAAAGTATATATATTTATGATCAGGACCAAATCCTAAGACTATTTAGCAATGTCCGTCCGTGCGTCCGTCCGTCCGTCCGTATCAACTTTTGAGGCCTTTAAAGTTATGCTAGGAAGCTGAAATTTGGAGCATATACTCCCTAGGGTCCCGAAATGGTAAAGTGTTAAAAGTTGTTAAATCCGCCCACTGCCACGCCCACAATTTAGAAAAAACCGTTTTAAGGCTTAAGTTAGAGAGATAAAGTTTTAAAACCTTCACAAGATATGTAGGTACTGCCTACCTTTATGAATTTATCATATAAAGTTTTTTGCCACGCCTACTTTTTGTGGGCGTTTTTCACTAAAATGCTGTTTTCTTTGAAAATTTTCATAGAAATCGAAAAAAAATGTTGAACAATATATTTAGCCAATATTTTTTCCAATATATCGCCCATACAAAGTTTTTGGCCACGCCCACTTTTTGGGAGCATTTTTTTAGAATTTTATAGAATGAAATAAAATGGTATCTATAATCTTCCTTATGAATTTTTTCTTTGGGGTACATAGGGATAAGGATAGGGTATCATACTGTTCGCCCCAAGCGGACTGTAGCCTTTCCTTATGTTTTTATATCATGTTTATCTTTAAGACAGTAAAAAGTTTGAATAAAATTATATGTTTTATAAAAAAAAAATTGTTGAATATATACCTTTTCTTTCCGCAAATAAACCCATGTAAGCCCTTAGGGAAACAAGCGTAGTAAAAGTAAAACTATCCTCATTCATCGTTCACTTAAAGCATGTTTGAAGGTGACGCATTGTAGGAAATTACCATATATTATTCGTAGTATTGGATGGATGTTTGGAAAAGCAATATCCTTCGCTTCAAGTGAATGCTTAATATTAATGCATTTTTTCTATCTATACTGTTTTGTATTTGTATTATTTTTAATTATTAATTTAACAATATTAAATGCAATTTAAATTACAATGAAAAAGTATAAGGAAAGGCTACAGTCCGCTTGGGGCGAACAGTATTATACCCTATCCATATCCCTATATGCCCTAAAGAAAAAGGCATTAAGAGGATGATAGATAGCTTTTGATCTAATTCTATTTAACTAATTTGTTTGGAAAAAACGCCCCCAAAGAGTGGGCGGGGCCAAAAACTTTGTATGGGCGATATATTGGAAAAAATATTGGCTAAATATCTTGTTTAACATTTTTTTTCGGTTTCTATGAAAATGTTCCAAGAAAACAGCATTTTAGTGAAAAACTTCCACAAAAAGTAGGTGTGGCAAAAAACTTAAAATGAAAGTTAATGTGTAGTTAATGCAAGCTAAATTTATCAGCACATTTCCATACTGAATAAGTAAATCCAAAATAAATAGATCCAAAAAATAGATTGCTGCAAATGCTGATTCGATTATAGTCTTCGAAGATGTTGCGTTTACAGTGTTGGGTTTGTTGTCGAGCAAGTCTTTGTTTTTGCAGTGTCAGAGTTGTAAAATAATTCAATCATTGAGGAATAAATATGTTGATAAAATTATTTCATTCAAGTTAAAGTCTTGTCTTTGTCTTCAGATTGAGCAAAAAGCAATAATTTTTTATTAACATTGAAGTTAATTCTAAGCCGTTAGCATTCACTTAATCTGTTCTATTTGGTTTAAGTCTTTTGCAGTGCTTGAAGACTGTGAATGAATTAATAGCCATTTTAATGGGCTTTGGGTACTATGATATAGATATAAATTGACAGCGTTTGACGAAAAGAAAAATTTGCACAATTTGAAATGTAATGATAATGATATCTTAAAAATATCAATTTGAAAAATTAACAATATGACCGAAGGTTTCCATACAAAATAGAGGTAATTGCATGACGACGCAGTTGAAAAAGCGGCACATTTATAAAACTTCAAGAATTTAAAATGTATAAATAAATATTAGGTGTAAACGGCCCATACAGACTCTAAAGCCTAGCTTCTCCAACAATGGTCGGTGAGAATTTTTATTTTTTGACATGAATAGAAACTGTAGGTCCCAAGTTAATGCCGATTCTGAACGATAATTTTTTTTTTCAGAAGTTTCTCATGACAGTTATTTCACTCTTGAATGTTTGTCATACGTCCCCAAGTGGTGGGGCAGCGAATAAAAGTTTTCAGGTGGTACGGGTCGTAATTGAACCGGAGAACTGTCGCTTAGTAGTTCAACGCTCTTAACCACCAAGTCACTCCACCCACCTTCAATAATTTACACCACAAAATTAAAAAAGAAAACTTTTTAGAAACAAAAAAATTAACATAACCACGAGGTTAACCATGTCCTGGTTCTTACATTGGCCACCACTGTATGTGTCGAAAAACACAAGATTCCCCTAATCATACTTAACATGCCGATCTATATATGTTTGTATCCGTAATAATTTTATTTTCTTATGAATTTTTCAGAATCGAAAGAAATTATCAACCAATAGGTCCGAAAGTAATTGCAAACTTTGCAAAAAAAAAACTATAGTCTTACACAATGTGCGGTACGTGCTATTCCAATAAAACTACATTTTCACGAACCCAACCACAATTATTCAAGAGCACAGCAACAAAATATGTAGAAATTATATCTAGGTCTTCGTGTACTTTCTTTCTCTCTCTCTCTTATGCATCAACTTTTTATTATCATATGTAACTGCATCCGTTTTGTTTTTAAATGAAACAATTTTTTTTTTCTTAAATGAAAATACATCTATAGGATGCTTTGCGTCAACTAATTCTTAACAACCATAATAACTGAATTCAACTTTTTTGTTTCTGTATCCAAACCGTACTAAATTTGTAAAATTATTACTAATAAAATGCAAAAAAGAAAACACAGAAATTCAGTAGCATCGATCATCCAAATAACAATGACCTAATGTATCATACATACTTATCCTGCGTGTACAACGATTTTTCAGGAGTTTACTGCTTCTTTTGTTTTGTATATATAGGGAGAAGGAAAAAAAACAAGCTCAAGGTGAAATTTGGATGCCACTTGCGGGATGGTGTTGGGATAATTCATAGCTACCTGTCTACAAACATGAAAACATATTCAAAAATTATTTGGCATCTGAACAATGATTCAATAATGGTGTTACTTACATGCTGTTGCTTACCTGTTTTGGAGACAAGAAATTTTTGCAAGGGTCGACGCAGGAAACACTTCAGCGGGTTCGTAGGTTTTCTTTTTTTTTGGTTAGATATTTGCGTAGCAGATTTTGACAAACAAAGATACATAATTGATTTTGCGCAGATACAATGAAATTGAATAATTAAAATTCAATGTCATCCTCGGTTATGGCTTAATGCTTAGTTTTTACATACACATGTTGGTATGTTAACTGTTTATATTTTGTTTTTTGATTGCGCTTACGATTGAGGGATAAAATCAAAATTGAGTTGTTAACGGTTGTCAGTAGGTAAAGTATAGCATGATAATGTTGCCTGTCACGTTTGGTGGTAACTCGTAAAGTATCTCATAGGAAACGCTTTAAAAGCGGTGTGCCTGAATGCAGACATTTGGCAGTATTGATGCGAAAAAGTCATGGCATATTTAATTTAGGAAATAAGTGATGACATCCACACAATTTTGTCAATATTAAAAAAAAAAATAAACATTCACGGAAATTTAAAAACAAAAACATTCCAATAAAAGAAAACTAAATTAATAAATAGAAATACTAGTCCGATGTGCTATTTATGCAAATACATTTTTACGATTATATTTCATGTGCGAAAACTGTACATTTAATACATAAAAGTAGGATCAACCTACATATCCGGTGGTGGTGGCTCCTGGGGTCCATGGTTTTCTTCGTTTTGCAGGAAGCGCTCCTGCCATAACTCCACCCAGAGAGGCATTATGAGTTCAAGCCTTTGATTATTGATCTGGTCTGGGGGTAACTGCCAGTACTGCATCAAATGTTCATTTGCTTCTTCGTATGTGTGAAATCCGTTGTGCAGAATTTCTTGATCCTCTGCTGGGTTCGGCATATTTGGTGCATCTGGAGCATCCAGTTGGTTTGGCGGATTTGGTGCATCCGGTGGATTCGGTGGATCTATTTGTCCATTTTCTGGATCTGGTGGGTTTTGCGGTCCGTTCATATTGCAGTAGTGATTACTTTATTTTCTTCCAAATTCGCGCTTTAAATTTGTATCGCACAACTAACAATTTGACTAGTAGGTAAATAAATGACGTGACTGACCGGGGTCAGTGTTACCTATAATAAATTTCAGAAAGAGCCAAAACAGAGTACCGGCTAAAAAAAGGAGTCCGATGGAATCTTAAAGAAAAACACAATTATTTATTAAGGCTAAACTTGAATTTCAAATTAAAGTGGGATAAAGAAACGTAACGGCTTCTTACTAGTAATCTAGTATATCTGGTGCAGAGACTATTATATCATTGATAGGACATGATTCTACCTTAAGTATGTTGGTTAGTACGGGATCATATCTTTTATCTGGGCTTATAAAATCACACCATGCTACTTACATTTTTTGCGTAGTTAAATTAGGTCCACAAAATATGTTAAGTGGTTTTTCTATCTACATATATCTAATCCTAAGTATCAATTTAGTTTCCATAAGGGCCAAGGAAAGCTATTTTCTTATTTCAATAACAACTGTAAGAGATCTTATGAAAAACGATTAGGCGCACTTTAGCGAAGTTATTTACTTTCCTTAAGACCTTTGTTCACAGGCTCTATAAAAGTAATAGTCTCTTCTTAGATGTTACTTTAAGGAATTAAAGAAGTTATTACGGAAATCTTAAGGAAATTAAAAAAATTCGCACATATTACTAGTTTTTATTATATTTTTCGTTTTGATCATAATATTTTTTTTATATGTTCGTATTAATATTTTCCATCAATTGAAAGCGTCAAGTTGCTTGAAGGTTTATCTGAAGAGGAAATAAATGATGATTAAATGAAAAAAATACTTTATTATAATATTTATAATAACTACCACTGGAGCTATAAAAATATTATTTGGCTATAAAAATATTATAATTCACAAACATTGTATCATATTTTTGGTTTCTTATTTATAGCCTTATCTAAGTCTATGAGAGCCTTCCCTGATCCATGAAAACTTAAGTAAATATTTATATGATATCTAAACCGAGGTTCAAATCTCCACTATACAGATGGTATGTTATGCTTCTATTCACAAGCCTATAGATAATCTTGTTCCTGACTTGGAGTAGCAAGCTTCGAAAAAGCTATTCTATTTCAGACCTCCACCAACTAACTTCGAAAGACCTTATAGTCACCTGGTTAAATAAGAATGTTTTATTCCTTATGAACAGTTTGTGAAATTGTTTCCCTTTAAAGAAACTTTTTCTGAAAGCATATCTTGAAAAATAGTAAACATAGCTCATCAAATTTAAAAAAAAAAGACCTTTTAGAAGGTAAATTGTTAGCTGGGATATTTCTGAAGTTATATCATTTACAGTAGTAATATCTCAAAATGGTAGTTATTCATTTTAACTTGATATAACTTGAGTTGTGGTGATGATAGAACCCTCTGCTCTACCACTCGTCTGAGTTTCAGGAATAACTATCTATGAGTATTCTTTTATAATTCAAAAATATTTGTCAAATTTCTATAAGCTTACTTAACACAAACAGACACAAACTTTCGACACTCACATAAAGTTTTCATAAAGCGTTGAATTAGGTTATTCAATCAACAGAGTAAATTTTTGTCAGTATTCGACAAATGCAGTATAAACTCCAGAAAATTTATAATGATATAGTCGAATTTTAGAAAAAAGCGTCATACATTTTTAAAAGAAGTCCAATTTCGTTGATTTTCAGACTGACTCTAAAGAGTACAAGAAGGTAACACTGACTTCTCGAAATGAATCCAGTGCGAAAATGAAATGAATACTAAATAAAAATTCATTTTTCTAGTACAGTGTCTACTTTATTACTACTTTTATATTTATACCCTATCCTAATACCCCATTCACACCGCACTTATATTTGAGGTTTACACAAAATGATTTCGAAATCTAGTCAAAGCATTCACACCGAAAACTACCTGGGTTTTGTGTGACGTTTCAGTCAGCCATCGAAAAATAAAAGCGAATACACAATTGTTGCGTTCAAATTGCAAGTGTACTGCAAGTCCACTATAAGCTAACAACGTCTATGTCGTCATATAATTCGCGTGTTCGTCGTTCAAGAAATCGGTAAGCTGACTCTTAGGTGACTTGCAGTTGACTTGCAACTCAGTTAAAAATCTGTCAACCGCTTGTCAACTGCTTTGTGTAACTTGTGGAATGTGTTAAAAGGTGCATTTGCTCTGACAACCTTTGAAACCAGATTCTGAGGAGGTTTTTATCGAAACCTCATACAACATCGAGGTTTGGAAATCTCGAAAATGTATGGGAAACCTCCTGATTTCGATGCAGGCTTCATGAGTTTTTGCGAAACCTCAGATTTCGATGCGGTGAGAAAAGGATATAAGGGTATATTCATTTTGACGCACAGTTTGTAACACACGCCTCTTAATATTTGCCGTAAACACTTAAAAGTATTTATGATCTGGACCAAAACCTTATGCTACGTTTTAACCGAGCACCAAACCGAGATTAAGATTAAACTGCCCTTATACCCTATTCACAGCGCACTAAGTTTCGAGGTTTTCACAAACAGATTTCGACATCGCGGCAAAGCATTCACACCGAACACAATCCGGGTTTTGTTTGACATTTCAGTCAGCCATCGAAAAATAAAAGCGAATAAACAATTATTGCGTTCAAATTGCAAGTGCACTACAAGTCCACTATAAGCTAACAACGCCTGTGATTTTATATAATTCGCGTGTTCGTCGTTCAAGAAATCGGTAAGCTTACTCTTAGGTGACTTGTAACTCAGTTAAAAATCTGTCAACCTCTTGTCAACTGCTTTGTGTAACTTGTGGAATGTGTTAAAAGGTGCGTTTGGTTTGACAACCTTATTAGGAGGTTTCATTGAAACCTCATACAATATCGAGGTTTGGAAATCTCGAAAATGTATTGGAAAACTCCTGATTTCGATGGAGGTTTCATGAGTTTTGGCGAAACCTCAGATTTCGATGCGGTGTGAAAAGTGTATTAATCTACATTAAATCTTAGGATTTACAATACAAATTCTAATCTGCTAAACACAATATTAAAAAATAATCTTGAAAGAAACTAGGTTTGCATGCAATGCTACGTCTCCACCGAAAACTAAAGCAAGATTAAGATTAATCTACCCTTAATCTACCTAAATCTTAAGATTTACCATACAAATTTTAATCTGCTAAACACAAGATTAAAAATAAATCTTGAAAGAAACTGGGTGTGCAATTAAGAATCGGTATGTGAACACACTAAATACCAATTTACCATACCATAAGTGACTTTGGTTACTGAGAATTGAGAGCGAGGAAGCTATTTGACAACCAGATGTTGGACATTTTGTGTGCAAATTTGAGAGCCAGAGAGCGGGTTGAAAGAAAACCTATATGCTAATCTCCTGTTTGTTCGGTGGAATCGTGTTAATTGGTGGATTTATTGTTAATCTTTTGCCTTAAATCTCCGTTTATCTTTTGGTGGAAATGAAGCAGAGAGACTATTTGGAAATGTCCGTGCGTCTTTCCGTCCCTATCAACTTTTGAGGCCTTTAGATTTATGCTATAAAGCTAAAATTTGGAACACATACTCCATAGGTTTCCGAGAAGGTAAAATATTAAACTTTTCAATACGCCCACCGCCGCGCCCACAATTAAAAAAAAAACGTTTTAAAGCTGTAGTTGAAGAAATCAAGGGTTAGAACCATAACAAAATATATACACACTGAACTCCTACACAAGTTTGATATATATAATAATTTTTTTGCCACGCCTAATTTTTGAGGGCATTTTTTAACAATATATGGTTTTCATAGAAAATAACAATAGAAAACGAAAAAAAAAATGTATAACAAGATATTTAGCCTATATTTTTTGAAGTATATGACCCATACTAATTTTTTGGCCACTATATTACCTATTTTAATTGCATAGTGCATTTTAGTTGCGTGTTTATAACTTTAGCGTGTGTATTAGGTACTAATCAAAAAACCTACCTTAATTATAATTTTTTTCAAAATAGATGTGTTGTCAACTTTTACTCATACCTAGTTAGTTGACACCAAATTCCATAAGAAAATGAGTTATTTTTACACATCAAAGTTTGTTAACTGATTTTGAGCGGACAAATTCATGTCCAAAATATTCAATTATTGCGACACATACCTAAATTAAATCAAAATTAAAAATAATCTACTTCTGTTTCCATTAATACATAATCAATACATATGTAAGCTTTCAACCCACAACGCATTGATGTAATTGCTACCTTAAAGAGCAAAAGTGTATATTCTTTGCCTCCACCATTCGCATCCAATAATTCATCCAATATGACACTTTGGGTATAATTTGTTGTCCTTTTCTTTCAACAAATCGGTGTGCATGTGTGTGTAGCGTCGTTTCTAAAACAACAAGTATTCAACAAGTTAAGACGAAGAATCAAAGTAGTCAATGCTTTTTATAAATTCCTAAAAGAAGAAAATTGCAACATTCAGCTGATATTTAACCAGTATTAAGATCAAAAATCGTTTTTATTAAGTCATGGGTGAAGCAGCAAACAATAATAATAGGTCTGAAAGTTACCTGCAAACTTTGCAAAAAAAAAAAAAATGTCCTACACAATGTGCGGTACGTGCTATTTCAAAAACAAAAAACTACAATTTCACGAACCCAACCACAGCACAGGTAACTATTCAAAAGCACAGCAACCAAAATATGTAAAAAATTGTATGTAATTATTCTATTCACAGTCGAAGATTCAAAAACCGGAGATCGTGAGAAATCCAAGAAGTAGGAGGTGGAACGTCTAAATGAAATCGAATGGTTTGTTCAAACGGTGGGATGCATATTATATGTACTGGAGGCCATCCCCAAAGAACGGACGGAGGCAGTTTTTTCAATGCCATACTGCGAGCTCACTATACGCATACCAGAAGTTGGAGTTCCTATTATGGGTTCGAGGATAAGAGGCGGCAAACCGAAACAAGTGTTTCAAAAACTATGCATGACCTCTTTTGGATCTCTAAGACATGAATATCTTTGGAAATTTTAGTTAAAAAAAACACGTGTCTTGTACTTTGTTCTTACATAAATTTTAATTTATCTACCTTAACTTATCATATATCACAGGCAACTCTTTTTTAATGATTTATTATTACTGACATACGTTATTTTTCTCTCTCTTATGCATCAACTTTTTACTCATGTATCATAATATGTAACTGCATTCGTTTTGTTTTTAAATGAAACAATTTTTTTTCCTAAATGTAAATACATCTAGAGGATAAATTATTCTTCACAATCATAATAACTGAATTCAACTTTTTTGTTTCTGTTTCTACTAAACCTTACTTAAATACACACTGAAATTCAGTAGCACCGATCATCCAAATAACAGTAACCTAATGTATCTATCATATTATATACTTATCCTGCGTGCTCAACGATTTTTCAGGAGTTTACTGCTTCTTTTGTTTGGTATATATAGAGAAGGAAAACAAAAAAAATCAAGGTGAAATGTTGATGCCACTTGCGGGATGATGTTCGGATAATACAATACGTAGGCTACAAACATGAAAACATATTGAATTAGTTGGCATCTGAACAATGATTCAATAATGCTGTTGCTTACCGAATTGATGATAGATATGTTTTGGAAACAAGACATATTTTTGTATTGCACAACATTGGCCGGTGCCGAAGAGATTTTGTTTGGTGCCGTTCTGTTTACTGGATTATTTGTAAATGTACGAATGTACGTAGGGATCGTTGTGTTAAAAGGATCTGTGTCAGTAAGTACCAACATTGATTCAAGTGTGACGTTGTTCTGGTGGGTAGGAGAAGATATCCATAAAAATGTACAGGTAGGTACATCGCTAATACAGAATAAAGATTGAATTAATTGTCAAGCGCCGACACAGAAAACTTATGAAAGGGTTTGTATTTTTTTTTATTAGATATGTGCCTGGCAGATTTTGACAAACATAAATGCATAATTGATTTTGAGTGCATAAACCATGAAATTTAATAATTACAATTAAAAGTCATCCTCGGTTATGGATTAATGCTTAGTTTCTATATACATATGTTGGTATGTTAACTGTGCATATTTTGTTTTCTGATACCGAAGAAAATTGAGTTGATAAGAGTTATTATTTAGTAAATAAAGTATTGCATTAGGATGTTCAGCTGTCACGTTTCTAGGTAACTAGTAAATTATCCTCATAGAAAACGTTTTAAAAGCGGTGTGCCTAAATGCAGGCATATCGCCCGATTGATGCAGCGGCAGCTGCTACCGCTCGAGCATATAGGTATCTATATCTTCGGAAGCATCAAATCCATTGTGCAGAAGTTGTGGGTTTTCTTCTTGGTAAAAATCGTTGTACACATATTGTGGGATCGGTAGGTTAAGTTCAATTTCGCGATCTGGTGAATCCGGTAGATTCCGTACATCTCGTTCATCCAGATTCGGTGGATTATGACTATTTTGTAGTTCTGGTGTGTTCTGTTCTGCATCTGCTTCATCCGGTGGATTATGTTCATTTCGTTGACCTGGTGGGTGGGTATTTTGCTCCTTTAATTTGCTTTAAATTTTTATAGCACAACTAACAACTTCACGATCGCCGAATTAATTGAAAAATGCAAAGAAAATCTTCTAATAGGTACAGTCGCTGTTGGAAATTCACCTGATGATATTAATTACCAATAAATAAAAAACGTTCGTGAAACTGTGTAAACTTTCCAGTAAAAAAAACGAAATAAATAAAAAAAAACACTAGTCGATGTGCTATTTATGCAAATATGTACTTTTATTTTTTTATGTTTCATGTGCGAAGACATTGAAAAAAAATGTAGCAACCTACATATCCGGGGGCGGTGGATCCTGGACATCAGGATCTTCTTCGTGTTCGTGTCTAGCAAATATGCGCTCATCCAACATATCTACCCAGTCATCCATTATCATTAGATACCTTGGATTATCGAGTTCGTCTAGGGGCTGCTGCATCACATAGGCATCTATTTCCTCGAATGTATTAAATCCGTTGTGCAAACCTTGTAAAATCTCTTCTCCGTTCGGTGGGTTAGCTCCATTAAGTACTTCCGGTGCGTTGGGTACATGTGGTGCATCAGGTGGGTTGAGTAAATCCGGTGCATCCGGTTGAATCGGGACGTTCGGTGGATCGATTTGTCCATTTTGTGCATCTGGAGGGTTAGGAGCTAAAAACTCTTCTCCGTTCGGTGGGTTAGCTCCATTAAGTGCTTCCGGTGCGTTGGGTACATGTGGTGCATCAGGTGGGTTGAGTAAATCTGGTGCATCCGGTTGAATCGGGACGTTCGGTGGATCGATTTGTCCATTTTGTGCATCTGGAGGGTTAGGAGCTCTGTCCATATTGACGCAGTAATTAAATTTTTGTTTTAAAAGCTGCCGCTTTAGGTTTAATAACACAACTACAATACAGCTATTCTAATGAAATCAACTATTAAAATGAACTGACTGACAATGTTAAGAGTACTAGATCAAAAATTGAAACTTTCTGGTAGTGTACCCACTTTTGTTTTTTTAAGTAATACCCTTTTCACACCGCATCGAAATCTGAGGTGTCGCCAAAACTCTGAAACCTCCATCCAAATCAGGAGGTTTCCATACGTTTTCGAGATTTCCAAACCTCGATATTGTATGAGGTTTCGATGAAACCTCCTCAGAATCTGGTTTCAATGGTAATATTGTCAACGCAAACGCACCTTTTAATACATTCCACAAGTTACACAAAAGCAGTTGACAAGTGGTTGACAGATATTCAACTGAGTTATAAGTCAACTGCAAGTCACCACTTGTCAACTGCTTTATGTAACTTGTGGAATGTATTAAAAGGTGCGTTTGCGTTGACAATCTTACCATTGAAACCAGATTCTGAGGAGGTTTCATCGAAACCTCATACAATATCGAGGTTTGGAAATCTCGAAAATGTATGGGAAACCTCCTGATTTCGATGGAGGTTTCATGAGTTTTTGCGAAACCTCAGATTTCGATGCGGTGTGAAAAGGATATATAAGAGTCAGCTTACCGATTTCTTGAACGACGAACACGCGAATTATATAAAATCACAGGCGTTGTTAACTTATAGTGGACTTGCAGTGCGCTTGCAATTTGAACGCAATAATTGTTTACTCGCTTTTATTTTTCGATGGCTGACTGAAACGTCAAACAAAATCCGGATTGTGTGCGGTGTGAATGCTTTGCCGCGATTTCGAAATCTGTTTGTGGAAACCTCGAATTTTAGTGCGATGTGAATAGGGTATAAGATGGTTCGAAATGGGGTACCTAATACACATTAATGTTGTATTAAGTTCTCTATTTTAAGAAGTTTGTTTACGATATTAACAATTTTTTTTCTTGGCTCTTAGTAAGTTTAATTATTGGATGCTTATATACGTCATTTATTTATCATTATATTGACAAACATGATGAACAAATGCTGTTTTGTGTTTAGCCGGACAGTTTTTTTTAAAGAAAAAATGATGTTTCAATAATTTTTTTGTTTAGTCGTGCAGCTAATTTTTATTTTTTTGTTTTATATTTTTTGCTGGCGTTCGGAACTGATATTAAAGAACTTTTATTGCTGATATATTTTACAACTAAACTAAATCGCATTATTAAAACGCAAGGAAATGCTAGAGTCCACTTAGGGGTCAAATGTTTGATACTGCCGTGTTAGGCAAAATGCCATAAGCACCAAAAGTTATTCTTCGAGTTAAAAGCATATCTGTACCTAATCATGCTTCTCTATTTTCCAGCGTTTTCAGCGTCTGGAAGTGCTCAAAATCCCTAATGAAATTAGTCCCATAGGTATCTAATGTTGTTTTCCATTTGGGCTTTGAGGAAAAGTCATGTTTTCTAATACATCAAGATTTAAAATAATTCACACAACCAAAACATTTGATATTTATCGTTTCCAATGGGCAAAGTACAATTCATTTTGGAAATATAAAAAAGTTATTAGTAAATTAACCTTTTTCTGTTCGATGCGATATTATATTGATTTGCATTGCATAAAAGATAAGTCAATCCGTCGTCTGTATACTTTTAGACATTATTTTTTAAATAATATGTGACATTTTTTTTTCAAATCCCGGCCTGTATCACCTGAAAGATTTTATTCGCTGTCCCATCTTATGTAAACGTCTGACAAACATCCAAAATTGCCATTGAGAATAAGCACTAAACTGTAAGTACATCCATTCGTGTCAAAAATATAGCTTCGCACACAAAATGGTTGGAGAAGCTAAGCACTAGATCCTATAATACGCATAATAATTATATAGGTACGATGGATGGAAGAAAAAATCCAGTACATACTTTTTCCGTTTCCGAGGGTGCTCTTACCAAGTTTCCTCAGAAAAACATTAGCCATCGAGAAAAATAAACAAAAAACGCATAATTTTATGTATTTTTTTTTTGTTTTAACTGATTTTTCTCTTCTATTAAATTTTTTTTATGACTAAAATTAATAAAATTCGGGACTTGACCTACAGTCTTATATTTGGTTATTTTTATGTCAAAACACTTTTCTCGAAAACTATGGTAAGATAAGGTTGAAGAGGCTGTCGGTATGAGAGCCGACACACTTATGCCAGTATTGATCCTTTGTGATACCAGAGGGATACTAGAAGGATAAAGCTTCCCCCTACTCGCTGAACGAATTGGATCTTCTGATGAAACGATGTAAAGATTTGATGCAAATATTTGTGAGATCACATGTGTCGTCATAGAAGAAGGCTCCGAGATGGAGCTTCCTTCTTCGTCCAAACAACTTCCGCAAAAGTAGTTTGAGAATGCACCAAGTCTTGCTGCATGTTTACCTATAAGACAGTGTCCAGTGATGACACCGATAGTAGTGCTAATGTTCCGTCTGTTTAGAGAGATCAAACTTTTAGCGTATTTCACATCCAGCCTAAGCCAGATCCGTTTTGTCGCTAGACATGTGAAACCGCATGTCCACTTAAAATTTGTTTCGTCCATATCAGCCGGACTTAGCGATAATTTATAAGTAGCGAATGGTATACCAATCTCCCTTCTATTAGGCGGGAGAAGTGACGGGGTTCCTAGCTGGGCGAGTTCATCAACCTTAAAGTTCCTGTGCCCCGGCACCCAGCAAAAGTGAATGTTGAACTGCTCCGACAGTCTAGGGCTACTATAGAGTTAACAGAGACTGATTTAAATGACTTGATAGCCGCCTGACTGTCCGAGAAAATGTTAATATCTTTGGGGATATCACGTTCGTGTTTAGCCAAGGTAAGACTTCTTTAATCGCCATTATTTCCGTCTGGAACACGCTACAATGATCAGGATATCCCCATCATTAGTTTTTGTTCCGTCGGTGTATTTTGTAATTGGGAAATGGTGTAATCAATTTTACTAGGGATACTCCCTATCATGTTTAGAATGGAAGCATGGCTAATAGCGTTGTCTGTCCATTGGGACGTAGCTTTAGTACGAACGACTATATATGCTGCCGTTTATCTGCTGAAAATATAAATGGGGGTCAAGTGAAACAGAATGTGAGTGCGTAAGGTTCCTCTAATGCATAGGCAGGCTGATCTTGTGACTTTGCTGCGAACTGCCCAACTCAATAGCTTCTAGAGAGCGTTTTGAAGAAGATCTTTACTAGTACTGAGATGTTTACCTGGGACGGAAATATGTTATCAGCATAAGCGTTAGTGTTAGTAGTTCATTTACCGCCAAGTTCCAAAGAAGGGGGGATATAACACCAGCCTGTGGGGTTCCTCTACTGACAGCTCTTCTAGCAGATCATCCAGCCTATTTTAAGTGAGTAAGTTTGTGAGTAAGATATTGATCAGCTCACCGATTGCTGTCTCTACTTTCAGGGCCGACAGTGCATTTGCGATCGCAGATGTATCGACATTGTTGAAAGCTCCTTCTATGTCCAGGAGGGCAACCATAGTGTACTGTTTATTATACTGATAGTATTCAACGGAGCGTACCGGCGTATGCAAAGCTGTTACCACCGATTAACTCTTGCAGTATACATGCTGCGCGTTAGACATCGATGCGTGTTCGTCAATATATACCAATCAATCTTTCCAAGGTTTTAAGAAGGAATCACGATTGACGTATGGGTCTGAGATCTTTCGGACTCGCATGAGAGAATTTACCAGCTTTGGGTATGAAAATCACCTCAACTTCTCTTCACAGCAGCGGAATATCGACCAGGTCTATGCAGCTGATATAATGCCATCTGGTCCCGCTTATTTGTAAGGTTTGAAGCTATTTAGCGCCCAAAGCAATTTGTCCTTAGATATCAGATATTGCGAGTTATTGCAAGCATTTGACTGATTAAATCTCGTGTTGCTGTGCTACCTGGAAAATATACATCCATATCAAACTCTTCTCTTGTATCTTTAGCTCGATTAAAGAGTTTTCTGCAGTTGACATGGAGAAGATCTAAATCTCTGGTCCACCAATGCGATTTCTTCGTTCCGTTTGTTCTTGTAAGAGGATACGCGATAGCGCTTTATTGAAGGCTGAGGTGATATTCAAAATCGGGTCGGATCGGAATCAGAATGAGGCAGCAGTTTGCCGCTTCCAATTCATCCCTTTTGTATACCCTCAGCATAATATCAATATCACTTCCATCAATGACCGCGACCACGATTTTGTCCTTAAGAGCATCAGCAAAATACTTTTGAGATGTGTATGTGGGAGCGTTACATTACCCTCGCGCGCAACGTTGCCGAGTCTCATTATTTATCATATGAAAAAATCTCATGATTTTTTATTTTCCGTAACAAATTTAAAATTTCTTAAGGCTAATTTCAGCCAAAACTGAAAAAATTTCTTACAAAAGTGAGAAATAATAAGGAAAAGTCATTAGAATGTTCTTATGAAAAATCAGAACTACTGTAATTTTAAGGTCATTGATAAATGACAAGTTATATAATCAAAAAAAAAACCAAAAAAAACTATATCACTAAACCAGTTAACGGTGAGTTACCCATAAGTCATGAGTTATGTGTAAAATGTTATTAATAAAACAAATTTGAGACTAACTGACGTTATTCAACTGTGAGTTAACATAACTCACTGAACGTCAGATTTTTTATTAATAAGAAATTTTAACTTGTTAAGTCTTATTCCATCGCTAAGTTAGCTCGTGAGTTAAGGATTTTTATTAATAGGGCTATATGTAAATATAGTTAACCCATTTCCGGCGGCTACCAGTTCCAGTTGAGTTAGAACCGTGAAATTTCGAATAGTTTCTATTTTTGGCCTAATTAGATGAAAAGTGAAAAAAAAAAATAGTATATCTTTTAGTTTTCCGGAAAATTGACGTTGCGTTTTCGCAACGTTCGCTAAAAGGGGTATCAAAACTATTAAAATGAAATTTTCTTCTAACATGGAAAATGAATCATTTTTATTTGAATATTTTTATGACAAATATACTAAATAAGAAAATTAAATCGATAAAATTTATAAAAAAAAAAATATATTATATATGTAGATATTTTTACAAAAAGGTTTTATTTTGTGTGATATTCATCGAAGCATTTTGGATCAAGCGATGTCAAGTGACGTAAAAAAAATGGAATATCGATTTTCTAAAGTTATCTCAGTACAACGTTTTCTCCCAAACCAAATTCAGAATAGTTTTCAGTACTTGCACCGCCATACGGGAGGAATTGAAATAGGTATCCATCATGTGAGAGCAGTTCCAATATTTATATCCAAAGCGTATGGGTTTTGCTCTGATAAACATTTTAGCAGAATGACGTCCATAGTAAAGTATCATTTGTTCATCTATTGATGATGGGAAAATATTCCAAACTGCATAAATCTTTACTTTAGCATGTTGTTGAGCGTTGTTATTTTGGCAAACTTTTCGGTGGAATGATGGTACTGTTGTTACAAACATGTAAATATGACTTTATACTTTTAAAACGATCTCGACTCATAGCATCTTTTATTATGTCGCATCGAAATACTGGTTACACCAATATAAATCCAGCTGGGGCAATGTATGCATACCAGAAAAAAACATTATTGGAATGAATTTGAATTGAAATCGGTTTTGAATTTTGGATTATTTTTATCTATATTGGCATACACATTTGTGCTTTTAACAATAAAGTTGATAACTTCATTGTCAAGAAACAATTGCAATAGTTGCATAGGATTAAAATTTCCTGCAAGAAAAAAAGAAGGGGTTATTTCTCATACTCTTTCAAGACAAGAATATATTTTGAATGATTTAAATATAATAAGCTTACCGATTTTTTCATAAGTTACTTGTACCTTTTCACTTGATACGTCTTTTGGAGTTTTTGAAAATTCAACTCGATGGCTTTTTGACCACTTCGGCATCTTATAATGGAGAGATGTTGATTCCTTTTTCCTTCTCCAGCAGATAAAAAACTTTTTGATACATTATGTTGATTATTTTTTTAAGCACATAGATCGTTTTTAAAAAACCACTTGTCCGCGCAACTCACAGTTTATAATTAAAAATTAAGTCTAAGTTCTTGATGGGTGTATACTCGCGTTAACGTGCCTGACCACACTCATAAAAAATGGTTAGGCTTAGTGGTTTCCTTTCCGGTAAAGGTACTTCCTAATTATTTCTAATAAATCATGTGGATAGGTTTTTTTTACAACACCTCTGCATGAATTTATTTTTTTTAAGAACTAGAATATGTATCCTGTTTTTCAAATATGGGTACATTATAATCAGAAACACACAATTTCACAACAAAAAACCGTTTATTTTGATTTGAAAGCACATCGAACGCAAAAAATTTTTTTGGGTTTAAATGCTACTACATTCGGCGAACGTTGCGAAAACGCAACGTAATGCTTTTATCTCGCCTGTAGGGTAAGCAATTCATATAAATTGCGTCAACTTTTTTTTAGAATATAATTTGAATCTTTTTCTAACCTGCAGTTAATATGATTTTAAAAATTTATAATTTTTAAATAAAATTTCAATAGTCCAAAAATGCTACCTCAAAATGTCGGATTTTGAAGATGCTAAAAAAGCATTTAAATACAGTTTCAGAAAAAACTCCAAAATCAGGTCGATTAGATAATACAATTATAATACCTTTTAGATCACTATTTTGTTCATTAAAATATATCAGCAGTTAAGTACCAGAAGCCCACACTTATAACGTTGCGTTTTCGCAACGTTAGCCGGAAATGGGTTAAGGCACATTTGAAACGTTAATACCTTTAAAATGCAGTTAACTTAGACTTTTTAAAGAAGTAGGTAAAAATATATTAAAATATTAGTATAATATTTGAAGATAACACATACGTAGTGATTATTATATATTTATCAATAATTTTTTTCTTCCACAGATCTCTTTCGCGTCTTTTGCCTGCTCATAACCTCCTTGGGCCACTTAATTCGCGCATTCATCACTGGCGTCCTGTGGATCTTCAAATTATCTCCGAAGTTCTCCAGTATGCGCATAGCACTCCTGCGTTCCTTATAATTGACCGAAGAGAGACTATTGCGGTAAGATCTTACTTTGGGAGACCTACCCGAAGGGGACTTTTGTACTAGGGGTTTCTTTTCTAAGGTTTTGGCAGCACCGGGTCGACCGTGAACATTACAACAATTGGGGAATTTACATTGTTTTGCCTATCATTTTTAAGAGCTTACTTACTACACTGTTAAGCAAAAACGTCATATCTCCAATTTGTAAGGCAAACAACTAAAACGTACCTATGTCAATTTTTCTTTAAAAGCCTATAACTTATTTAAATCATATCTAAGTATGCTAACTTTTTACCAATAAATTAACTGAATTCCACCGCAGATTCGTATAGCTATACGAAATAGTTTAAAACAACCTTAGCATAGATCGAAACCAAGAAATTTTAATTATTCAAAACTAGGAGTTAAAAGATTTGAAAAACATTTTCTATGTATTATGTTTTATTTCATTTTCTGTTAGTTTTATAGAACAAAATTAGCATTTCGCTCGGAAACACCCAAACAAATTTGGCGTGGTCAAATGTGGAGTGTAATGGTAAAGCAATTCAAACTCAAGCTTAACTTTAAAGGCCTCAAGGCCTCAAAAGTTTATACGGACGGAAGGACGGACATTGCTAACTAGTCTTGGGTTTTGGTTTACTTTTATGGGCCTACGACGAATATTAAAGGGTGTGTCAAAATTAATATACCAACACATTTGCCACAATAAGTGCTTCAACTGTTATAGGTCCGGACATTGCCCTGGAATGGCCCATCATGAGTTCAACCTTAAGCCTATTTTCGGATGTACAATGAAAATTTTTTTTCCTTAGCAAACAAATGCCGAATGTTTTTTTTACCTTTGCGTTATCCAACCACCCAGTTTTCATACATCCTAAACCAAAATGATACATCGGCATGTTATCCTTTTATCTTATTTCCAATTTCCCTAATGGCCGCACTAAGCTTCCAGATGCAACAAACATTTCAATAAATAAAAAAAAAACATTCGCGGAACTGTGTAAATAATCCAATAAAAGAAAAATTATTCTCATATGCTGTTAATACAAAAAAATGTATTTAAATTTTTAAATTTTTTTCAGTAGGATCAACCTATATAATTCGGTGTTGGTGGCTCCTGGGGTGCAGGATTTTCTTCGTTTTGAAGAGAGCCATTATGTGTTGAAGCCTTTGATCATTTATCTGATCTGGGGGTAAGTGCCACTCCTGCATCAAATTTTCATATGTGTGAAATCCGTTCTGCAGAATGTCTGCATTATCTTCTTGTTTCGGTAGGTGGGTTGCATCCGGTGGATCCTGTTGATTCTGGGCGTTCGGTGGATGTAATCCATTTTGATCTTGTGAGTTTTGTTCTGTGGAATATTGTCAGTGCATATGCTCCCCAAATCGGGTGCGAGCAGAGGGACAAAGAATATCCCAAAGGATGAGCTTTTGTTTGTTGGCGGAGATTTGATTTGATGTCGGGAAGTCTAACGAAGACTATGAAGACTGTCCTCCATCTAGGATATGGCACTAGGAATTCTTCTGGTGAAGACATCCTAAGCATGTGCAATTCAAACGGTCTGATCGTTTTAAATACAATGTTCATCAACATTGTCACTTATAGCAGTGGTGGAAATGAAACCCAGATTGGCTACCATTTGGTGGCAAGTTTCACGAAGCAACTTTTTAAACGAACAGTTTCTCCGGCTATATTTTCCAGGAACCGCTCCCAACAATGAAGAAGTGACCGACATAACAGTCGAGGAAGTTGGGAAAGCGGTCAAGAACTCCAAGAAGAGAAAAGCGATTGGGCCGGATGAGATACTCAGTGAGTTCTGGAAAAAAAGATGGGAGACATCGGGCTCAGATGACTCACGATTCTTATCTCCAAACTCGCGAGAGGTGATCCAATGCCCAATCAGTGGCATATGATTCTGGTTGATTTTTAAAAAGCATTCGGTAGACAACCAAGAGATCTGATATGGGTAGCGCTAAGACAACGAGGAGTTCCTGAAACCTACGTACAGACGATCATGGACGTGTATGCCGGAGCGAAGACATAAGTCAGATGTCCCGCAGGGCTCACCGATTAATTCCCAATTAAAGTCGGTGTTCACCAGGGAAGTGTCTTAAGTCCTTTGCTCTTTACTATAGTCCTAGATTATCTCCTTGAGGGAAAAGTGACGGACCCTGATCGAATTAGAAGTTCCAGAATCCGAGAAAGCCTTCACGTCAAAGAACCCATCTCGAAAAAATTGGAGCACGACCGACTTAGGACGGATCCTGCAAACCCCGTCAAAAAGACAATGCCAATCGACGTTCCCTTATAATCGCGTAAGAGAGGCAGGCCTAAAAACTCCTGGATCACACAAATGCAGAAACACCAGCATTTGATTGGCCTCAATGATGCAGTGATCCAAAATCGGGATGCCCTAAGATATTTTTTGAGGTCGAACCGGCGAACCAGTATGATCCCTGTAGTCCTGATCATAATCTCGTCGTTAAATGGAGAGAAGAAAAAGAGAAAAGCCAATATAATTGCCTTGCGATTGATTCCATTTTTGGTTTTTTTTTTGCCACACATCAAGAGGAAAAATTACAATTGATATACATATTTTTTCATCTGATCCGAATCAGATCACAGGAATAATAAAACACGTCTATTGTTTACCAATAACGTCATATCTCCAATTTGTAAGGCAAACAAGTTAATGGTACCTACTACTAGGAGAGTCAAAAGTGGGTGAACACTTAGCATTTATCTATTTGTGTTAAGTAAGTTTATAGCAATAGTTTGAATTATATTAAAAAATGCTCATATAGCTATTGCTAAAGTTCAGGTGTGAAAAATTTGGGACAGTAGAAGGGTCTATCATCACACCAACTCAAGTTATATCAATTTAAAGTGAATATTTCCAATTTTGAGGTATAAATACTCTAAATGATATAACTTCGGAACTATTAGACAGAGCTACAAAAACAGTTTATAAGATATGTCAGCCGAATTGCACAGAAAATGATAAGAATTTCATGTGATTTTATTTACCCAACAAAAAGTTAAAAAAGCTCTAAAAAAACAACAGTGTTTTTGGCTTCTCATTTAAAATAAATTTGTTATGATGTGTTAATGTTTCTAAACAGATTTTAAAGTATCCAAGTATTTGTCAAACAATAAATTAATATTTAAGAAAGTTTCTTTACTAACAAAATCCCATATCAATAGTCCTACCCAATTGTTTTTCAAAACAATTGTTATCAAATGGATGGATTTTAGAAATTATCTAACTACTTTAAAAGCCTATCGTAATTACAACGATTGACCTAATTACTTTTTTAATACACCACCTCAAGCATCAAATACGACAAACAAATATTTATTTTGCAGTGAATTTTTGTTTATTAAAATTCCTACTCGTTTAATAAAATCATTTATGAAATACGTATATTACCTCAGCCGAACAATCAAATACCGATGGGAATATTAATTGCAACCCAAATCACTTTGCATCAAAACGAACCACGCGAATACTTTTACCAAAAACTGCCTTAATTTGCCCATTCTGCGGATGAGTTAATATTTTATTACATTGTAATATTTATTTACAAATATATATATCACATCGCGGTTTAAAACCCTTAAACTTATTTATTAACGCACTTTAATGGATTGAATATCCGAAATACACGTATTGAGACTACTAACAAGTTGTTTGGTTGGCCATCACGCTGATTTTTTTTCCCAGCTGTCAAAGGGTATAAAGCCCTTATTCTAAAATATTTCCGTTCGGAAGTCGGATTAGGTACCTACCTACCTATTGATTTGCAATTAAAAACTCCCGTCGGCATTATTAAACTGGGGATTGTAGGTACCTACATATATTTTTATATGATTAATTATTATGGGCATTCGATTTACTGAGCCTTACAAATTAAATGTCGTAAAGAGGGGTCGTGGGCCCTCTACCTACTGTAAAATTAAAAAAATACTTAAAAAAAATAGTAAAATGTAGAACGATTATTAACTTACTCGGTACCGCGACCACTTCCTATTGATTGCTCGAACGAACTGAACTCAAACGACAACCAACCACAGTACCAAGCTGTAGTAAGCAATTATCTCCTTTTCAAGGACATTCGTATGAGACGGGATTTTGCTTATATTCACCATTCACTGTTCCTAGTGATTTACACCGGATTTACAAGCACAAAGCTCATCCTTAACCACATAGGACGGTTAATCTTGACAGCGAAGATGTCACTGTCCGAAAGTATATTTCAATCTGCCCGTTAGCACGGGGTGTACGTACAGCTGTCAAGATATGTTTAATGCCTTGCACTTGACAAAATTCCTTAAATTGCTTGGAATTAAACGCTGTCCCCCTATCACTTATGATTTGGGCTGGTAAGCCCACGAACTGTGAGATTTCATGTAGGACTTTAATTACAGCTCGTGTTGATGTATTCCTGACCGGGCGAAGGATGATGAATTGCGAAAAGTCGTCTATTATGCCCAGGATATGTACATTCACATTTTTACCTTTAGGGAAAAGCCCCAGATGGTCTACATGTATTGTAAAAAATGGTAATGCTCTCTTCTCAATTAGGTGTATTTGATAACGTTTTTCGCCAGATCCGCGCTTATTGTAGAGGCAGTGAATGCAGGTGTTTAATGTTTTAATGATTACTGTTCGCATTTTGGGAAACCAATATAATTTATGTATTCGTTCCAAGTTTTGTTCAAGACCATAATGTCCAACATCGTCATGCGCTGATATTATTCTCCAACGAACACCCCTCGGTACAACAAAACGTCGTCCTTCTTCCGTTTTTTTGTAAAGTCTGCACTTTTTTAGAATGTACTCTTTTTCTAGTTCCTTACGTTTGCAACTATCACTTGTCTCTTCTTTTAAAATTTTGCTTTTATCTTTGATATCTTCGTCTTGTGCTTGGAGTGTGTATATCCAATCCTCTTCTTCAATTGTGATTGGCAACACTTCGTATCCAGCAACATCTACTGGATGTCGACTCAAAGCATCGACGTGTTGCAATTGAGTTCCCGGACGATGAATAAGTTCGAAGTCATATTCTTGTATTTTTAAGCACCATCTGGCTATTCTAGGAATCAAGTTAGTTTTGTTTTGGGTGGATCTTAAAGAATTACAGTCTGTGTAAATTTAGAAGTGTTTTCCCAGCAAGTAGAGCCGGCATCTTTCGAGGCTTTCTACAACGGCTAATGTTTCGAGTTCGTAGCTATGAAAATTAGATTCAGAATTACTTGTGGCTAAAGTACGCAACAGCTGTTCTGGTTTCGCTTTCACTGATTTGCATTAAGACGCCTTTACTGACTTTATGACCTAAGAAATTAATTTCCCTTTTAAAGAATTCGCATTTTTCGGCGTTTAATGTTAAACGCAAGCTTCTTAATATGTTTCATAATTTCCGAAGCGTACTTAATAACTCCTCGACGGTTGAGCCAAATAAAACTAAATCGTCCATGTAGATTAAAACTTCTGATGTACCCATTTTTTGCTTCACTATATGCATTAATCGTAAAAATACTGCCGGTGCATTCGTCAGTCCAAACGCCACACTTTTATACTGAAACAAAAGGTCCTCTATTTGTGTGTCAAAAACCTCTCTAAGGTGATATGGTACTCGGTATGGTTTGCTTTTTATTGTTCCGTTTTCTTTAAGTTAAATAGTCATTTCAATTACGTTGGTTTTTCCCAATTGGCTTAAGTTGTTTGCAAAGCAATCATTATATTCGATCAACAATTGAATGAGAGATTCTTTCTCAACTCTTAAGACCGAATTGTCTACCTTTATTTTCTCTGCATCAATTTTTTTTATAACAGATACCATATCTTACCATATATCATGCTCTAGTTATTCTGGATCCCCAATATTACCCTTATCATGCGTTATTAAGAGGTTTCGCCCCCCCCCCCCCCTTTCTGACTAGGCTGACTGATGGCGAATCCAGAAAATTTCTTCCCAATATCACGGTTTCTCCTGAATTACAGTCGGGTTTAAAAGAAACCCCCTTTCAATTAATCTCGTTTAACAAAAATAAATGTTCTTGTAGGTACATAGAAATTGTATATATGCGCTAAAAAATAACTCCTTTCTTGCATGTCATCCACCAATATTTTAATATTTAAATTACTTTGGGCACCCAATGCCCATTACACAAAATAAAATTTGCATTGCAATACACATATTATAACTTTAATTTCTATTGATACGTGCCGTTATGTTTTTATTTTTTAATTTATCAAATTCCTCTATATATGTTTCAGTTTCTCGGTTCGTTGGTATGAAAAACCCCGTCATGTCCATGGCGCCATAACAAAATTTTACATATAAACACATATTATCTTCTGTTTGCCTAACCCATACTTCGCGCCGGCACTTGGCAATAACTCAAAATATGTATGCTTGTGTAGATATGCACACCCACTTTTTTCTTCTTTCTCTGTGACCACGTTTCTAACCACAACAATCCACAAAATAGTACTATTCTCCAACCATCGATTTGATTACGGTTACCGATACATTCGGTTACAAGTATAAACAGCGTCAAAGAATATAAAATAAAAGAGCTTCATCTGTTGTTTGCTCTTTTCCTCTTCAATAATAATGGCACACTCACACATTGGAGAACTGCTCTTACTCAAGTGAACCTGGCTGGAATCAAAGAAAAAAAAAAACAAAAATAGAAAGGGACAGGGATAGGCACAAATATAAACAGTTTTTATCGGGTAATTTCTTTTGCATCATCTTCGATGGTCGACTTATGCTGCGGTTAAACAAAGGGTTGAGATTTTAGTCTTGCACGTAATAATTACCACACCAAAAACCATAAATGTTAAAGAATAGCCAGTTAAGTACAAAATACAAAATACAAAAAGTACTGACTGAGATCTAAAAGAGAACGCCAAGTTTGTATTGTTACTATTTAACATTTCGCAGCATAGAATCCTAGACCTATAATCTATAAACTGCCACTTTCACAAATAGGGACCTCTAAAATTGTAGACTCCCCTTTATGGTTCCTAAGGTTTCATATTTTTATATATTTGCTGAATTTTATGTTTTTAATAGATACCAGAACAAGCTACTTTCGCAAGAGGTAGGTAGGGTGTAAGTAAGGGACTAGTCCTCTCCGATTATGATGAAATTAATCTCTAACTATTTTCTGCTGATTTCAACATATCTTTAAGTAGTAAAAGCTTGAGTATTATTATTATTCAGAACTGACAGAAGTTTTCGCAATTTATGTGGTTTTATCTTCTGAAAATAATAGGGTTATACATTTATGCATCTCGTAAATGTATAAATTTATATACGGGGCCTTAACTTATAATTCCTCGGATATGTGGAACTAATGTGGCGTGTAGGTACCCTCAAATAGATAAAGGTATCTAATAGCGAATTTATTGTTCTTCGAATTTTGTGTTCGATTAATCGAGTTCTATAGAATGTCTATTATCAAATAACTTACTTACATCGATTTTGTTTTATATATGCGTAATTATTCTCCTTTCGCTAAGCTTTATTTTAAATCGAGTCGCATTGCTCATAAATAAACTATAGACCCTTTTTTTGTTCATATTTTAGAATTACAAAAATGGCATATAGCTAAACTATGTAAGTACATTAATACACAGAAATATCAATTTAATTAGTGTACCAATTTAAACCTGATATATTTTCAACGTCACAAAAAAATTAACCTAGAAAAAAAAATCAACTTTGTTTCTTTTTTAATATTTTAACGCAGCCCACGCCTTTGTAGTTACCATTAACTCTGCCAGTACATAATACCAACTATTTTCATTAAAAATATACCATACATTATTTGTGAAAATTTCATGCAATTCGGTAGAGTGGTTAAAATTTTAGGAAATAAATTTGAAGTTGTAACATTCAACTTGAATCTGTGATACTCAAATGCAATATCCACCCGTGTAAACATATACATCAAGTTAGGTACATTGTGACCAGACCTTAAACAATAAGAAGATGTAAAAAAAAAACAAAAATCCACCCATCCCAAAGGGTGCAACCGCCGTTGGGGAATTGAAAAACAACGGGACTATTTCTTTGGTTGTATTTGTATATTGGCTCGACATACATACATAGGCGAAAAGCACGTTTAATCACGTCCGTCGTGTGAAAGGATATAAAATTAGGGGAAATTGTAGATCTCCAAAGAGATAAATAAAAAATAAGACTTAATACGAAGCAAATAGGGGAACATCAAAAGATGTTTACTATTCCCAAGCAACAGTCGATATTTGAGGAAATCTGAGGTTTCGCAAAAACTTATGAAACCTTAATCGAAATCAGGAGGTTTCCATACGTTTTCGAGATTTCCAAACCGCGTTGTTGTATGAGGTTTCGATAAAACCTCCTCAGAATCTGGTTCAATGGTAATGTTGTCAAAGCAAACGCACCTTTTAACACATTCCACAAGTTACACAAAGCAGTTGACAAGAGGTTGACAGATTTTCAACTGAGTTACAAGTCACCTAAGAGTCAGCTTACCGATTTCTTGAACGACGATTACGCGATTTATATGAAGTCGTTGGCGATGTTAGCTTATAGTGGACATGCAGTGCACCTGCAATTTAAAAAATAATAATTTTTTATTCGGTTTTATTTTTCGATGGCTGACTGAAACGTCAAACAAAACCCGGGTAGTGTTCGGTGTGAATGCTTTGACGCGATTTCGCAATCTGTTTGTGGAAACCTCGAATTTTAGTGATGTGTGAATAGGGTATAAGAGTCAGCTTACTGATTTCTTGAACGACGAACACGCGAATTATATTAAGATATAGGCGTTGTTAGCTTTTTTTTTATATTTATTATAATTTCTTCCGACAAAGAAGTAATTGGTTCAAATTATTCATTTATTATTAGTAAATTAGATTATTTAAATTCATGTACAAAAGCAATAAGTAAAAATATTAAAAATATCTCATAAACAAAAAATTAACTTAGTATTTTAAAATTCAATGCCAAAAGTCTCCGTCCAGTGGTGAAAAAAGTTCAAAGTAACATTATATGGTATGGTTACTAGTTTGTGTTGCCACCCTTCTCTCTAAGGACCTAAATTAAACGATTTTTCACACTACCAACAAGTTTCTTTGTGTTATCCGGCTCAATTGAATTATACATCCGAAGGATGGCACTTTAAGTGCATTTTTGTTGTTAATATCATATTTTTTAATCGCCTTCCTATAATACTTCCTACAGATATTTAATGGGGTTTAAGTGAGCATATTGGGGGGTGTATGAAGCTGTCTCGCGGTTTTGTAGATTGGCCATTCTTTTATAGACCTAGGAGTGTGACTAGGGTCATTGTCTTGTTGGAATACAAATGATCCTGCTATTCCAAGTATCTGCGCACTATACCTTAAATTATTTTTCGATTATCTACGTTAATGTGTTGGCCCATAATACCATCTATAACAACCATATTTCCAACATCGGATGCACTTGCCAGTACCGACAATAATTTGTTCCATTTGTAATATGTGAAAAAATAATAGTTTAACAAATAAATGTTAATGTTAATAAATTCATTGTTGTACATTTATATGGTTTTATTGTTGGAATACAACGCCAGCCTTACTTGACCACACACATTTCCATTCGCTCGGATCTAATGCCAGATGCTTTAGTTCAACTTTATGTGGCCTCTCATTTATTGTTGTCGTTTGAACAACGTAACCAATAATTATGTCTTTGTGGCACAAAGCAGTGCGAATAGAGTATACCCAACCAGCATCCACCAAATTTTCGCCTTTTCGCAATGGTCGAACTTAGTGTGCTTAAAATATATAACAATTTTGTCCATAGAAATTTTTAAAATTGTTGTTCCATCGTCTTCAA
The DNA here is from genome assembly GCA_963576555.1 of Ferdinandea cuprea. Lineage (NCBI taxonomy): Eukaryota > Metazoa > Arthropoda > Insecta > Diptera > Syrphidae > Ferdinandea > Ferdinandea cuprea. The sequence goes on from OY754962.1 coordinate 33,989,666, forward strand.
TGTCGCTATTGTTGTTGTTTTTTGATGTTCGTGTTGTACTTAAGTTTCTATTAAAATATTATATTAGTATCATCAAGAATTCAAACGTAAAACATCGAATTATACAAAAATTATGCTATACAAACACTGTTTGTTTACATATTTCACATTTAGTTCAAGCCGAAATCTATTTGAAATTTTCACTTCTTTCACTGTTTCTATACACTTACACACTTTTCAAAGAAACTCCGCTACAAAAATTACCACGTTTCATTGCGAATCGTATTTAAAATGTGAATTTCTTTTACTACCGATTATTTGTTTTCATATGCAAAATATATTGGGCCGACCAGCTGTCAAAAGCATGTAGACACATTATTGTTTCAAAAAATGACAAGCAGATGTAGCGCAAAGCACTTTACCGGGTCCAAATTGCAAAACTGTAAGGGTGTCATTAAACCCGTTGGCAGTACATTCGTTTTTCCAACGTGTGACTGAATTCAACCGTGTCGTTGTTGATGGCTCCAACGAAGTACGAGGCAATCAAAGAGCAACAACAAAAGTCTGGTCCTGACAAGAGAGAAGAAGACAGCGGAAGATCAAGCAACAGGAGAATACCGGTGAAGCGTGGCGGCGAAGCAGAACAGTAGAAATAATCAGATGGTGGTATTTTTGTATACCCTATCCTAAGGGTATATTAATTTTGACACATAGTTTCTAACACCCCTTAATATTCGTCGTAGACCCATAAAAGTATATATATTTATGATCAGGACCAAATTCTAAGACTATTTAGCAATGTCCGTCCGTCCGTCCGTCTGTCCGTAAGCAATTTTTAGGCCTTTAAAATTAAGCTAGGAAGCTGAAGCTCTCTAGGGCTCCGAAATGGTTAAGCGTAAAAAATGTTTGAATACGAACACTGCTACGCCCACAATTTAGAAAAAAAACCGTTTTAAAGCTAAAGTTAGAGAGATAGAGTGGTACAACCTTCACAAGATATGTAGACACTGCCCTCCTTTATAAGTGTGTCATATTCGTTTTTTGCCACGCCTACTTTTTGTGGGCATTTTTCACTAAAAAGCTGTTTTCGTCTAAAACTTTTATAGAAAGCGAAAAAAATGTTTTACAGATATATTGCCAATATATATGGATAGGGTATCATACTGTTCGCTCCAAGCGGACTGTAGCCTTTCCTTCTGTTTTGTATTGTATTTCCTGCTGCTATAATTTTTTTCCATTGCATTTCAACATTAATAAATACATTATATCTTGGTAGTTTTTTCTGAAATCATAATATTATTTCCAAAAATTGAATACCCTTAAAATTAAACTTTGGAGATTTTAAGTAGTACATTTTTAAAATATAGATGTTAATCAAATGTTGGCTCTGACAGTAGACGGACTGAGAGACAGACTGACACAACTTGAACTTCCGACGACAGGACTAAAAAACGTATTCAAAGACAGGCTCATGAATCACTTTGGGTTATCCCGTGGTAGAAACGTGGGAGAGGAAGAAGAGTTTGAGGAGGCCTAGAGCATGGCTGATTCTGCGGAAGGGGCATCAGGTAGGAGAAGCAGTTTACTCTCCGCGATATTGAAGATTCCATGACACAGTTTGATGGAACGGGTTGCATGGACATAAGGAGAACGCCCTCACCGCCGAATGGGACGAGATTCAGAAGTACATATAGGCAAAGCAGTTGCTCAGGGGTGCCGCTTAACTTTTTCTCAGAAGCCAAGTAGGAGTCAAGAACTGGAATTGTCTTAAGAGAGCATTTGTTGGAGAGTTTGGTAAGAGGTTATCGGCAGCAGAGGTGCATCGGAGGCTGAGAAAGCGTCAGAGACACTACAGGAGTACCTATGTATATAGCCTTATTGAGCTGGGAAATATGGTCAAACTGGATGACGAAAGCGCTATCGAGTATTTCGTAGAGGAATCCCGGATGCCAGGCACAATAAGATGGTCCTGTATCATACAAGTAGTATCAGCGAGCTGAAAACTCAATTGCACGTGTACGTAAGTGCGAGGGGTCCCATAGCGCAGACATCAAACTTCAGGCGAAGCTCACGCACGGTCACCAGTGATAGGATCCAATCGACAATCAAGTCGGAAGCGAAGGATAAAGGTTGTTTTAAATGCGGTGAAACAACGCACTTAGATAGAGGGTGTCCATCTAGGGTGTTCAAATGTTTTAAGCGCGGGCAATCAGGGCATAAATTACGGGATTGGAAAGTAGATGCGAAAACAACGTCAAGACGGCCGGAGGACAGAGACGGACACACAGGTGGCCGAAGCCAGGGTTAATTTGGCAGTTGGATCGAATTGCGTGTTCAAGGACATTTCAATGCGAGGTGTTTTGTTATCAGCACTTCTGGATACGGGAAGCGATTTGTGTCTCTTGCGATACGACAGTCTGATGACGATGGAGTATTCATAATTAAACAAGTCAAAGAGGAACTTGTTAGGAATCGGTCAGCATAGGGTCACAACCTTGGGTAATGTTTGGATATACCTGGTGGTGGATGAAATTCCGTTACATCTGAATTTCCATGTGGTGAGCGAAAGGGAATTGCAGTATTCGGCGATATTGCGAAACAGCATTCTCAAAACGGTGGACTTGGTCATTAACGATGAGGGCGTAGAGTTCAGATGCAGGTCGGATAAGCGACACATGGTGCATCCAGCAAATCCAGAGGCTAACGAGGTTCGCAAAGTTGTTATTGGCGATCCAGGCGAGGTTCGCAAAGTTGTTGTTGGCGATCCAGGTTAGGCTTGCAAAGGTGTCAGTGGTCATTCAGGTGAAGATCGCAAAGGTGTAGTTGATGATCTAAGCAAAGATCATGAAGTTTTTGTTGGTTCCTTGGAGAAAGACACTAAGGGTATGAAGGTGGGCGAAAGCCGAAACTACGAAGCGGGTTATGGTGTTGGTAGCTGTGAACAGGAAGTATTCGAGCTAGCGAATGTGTTTGGGAATATTGGTTTAGCCGTAGACGAGCAAATGTTCAGCAGCATGGAGGATCTGGCACTGGATCATTTAGATGTCCGTTTTAGGAAGAAGTTACATCAGATCATAGATCAGTATAATCCAATCAAGGAAGAGTCATCTCCTATTGTAATTAAGCTTGTCCTTGAGGACGATATTCCAGTTTTGCAGAGGCCACGACGAAAGGCTTACGCTGAACAGATGTTGGTACATGAGCAGATAAGGCAGTGGCTGGCAGAAAAGGTCATACAGCCATGTAGATCAGCGTATGCTTCGCCGATTGTTCTGGTGGCGAAGAAAAACATCACCAAAAGACTGTGCTGCTACTAATGTAAGCATTGTAATGAAACTCATGGACGAAGATCTCGAGCGGCTGCAAGGAGGAAGAGTATTCACTACCCAGGATCTCAAGGATGGTTTCTTCCATGTTCCGACGGATCCAGATTCCCGCAAATATACCGCCTTACTAACGCAGGATTAGCAGTACGAATTCTTGTATGTACCTTTCGGAATCTCGAATTCCCCGGCGGTGTTCGCTAACTTTATCAACGCTATTTACCGAAAATTAATCCAAACAGGTGTAGTGGAAGCCTATATGGATAACCTGATAAAACCATAACAGGAGAAGAAAAAGTTGGAAATGGTTAGCTAATTATGGTCTGCGGTTGAATTGTCAGTTCCTAAGGAAGAACATTTCTAGGTTACATCTTCGAGAACAACACGATCCGGCCAGAATAGGAAAGCGCTTCAACGTCGTTTACTAGGCCTGGCCTCTTACTTCAGGGGATTTGTAGAAGGATTCGCTGTCATTGCCAAGCCTTTGTCTGACCTACTACGTAAAGATGATACTTTTGTGTGGGAAGTCGAACAAGCGGCAGCGTTTAAGCAACTGAAGACAGCTTTAAGCAAGCCGCCAGCCCTTAAGTTGCTTATTCAGGCGACGATAGAGATTTACACGGATGCCAGCAAGTCCGGATATGGCGCCGTTTTGATGCAGAAGGACGATCTGGAGCTACTGGCGGTAATCGAAGCGCTGAAGAAGTGGAGGGTGTATGTGACGCGGTTGGATTTCAAGATAGTCACAGATTGCAACGCGTTTTCCATGACTATGAAGAAGAAGGACGTTCCACTGAGAGTTTCCAGGTGGGAAATGTTTCTTCAGGAATTCAAATACGAGATCGAACATCGATCTGGGTCTAAAATACGATTTGTGGACGCGCTGAGCAGGATACATTGCCTCTTTGTAGAACAATCCCTAAGTCATAGGATAAAAGAGGCGCAGCTTCAGGAAGATTGGATTAGTATTCGAGAACGATACGAATGATTATTTCTGCATGAAGGGCGGAATACTATACAAAGATCTAGTGAAAGAGTTGGTGGTGATACCTTCGGTAATGGAGTTAGAGATTATTGGCGTGTCTCACCGGCAAGGGCATATTCCCACCAAGAAAACGCAAGACATGGTTTAGAGAACGTTTTATATCCCTGGGTTAGCTGCAAGGGTAGAGAAAGTGGTGTGAGGATGTGTCAAGTGCATCGTGGCGGAGTCGAAGAGTGGTAAAATGGAGCGGCTGCTAAGACTAATCGACAAGAGTAGGAGTTAGGCCAGTATCTGGCCCATGCCCTTGAAATCCAACGGCACAGCACAATCGTCGTTCCCACACCAGTCCATCGTCCGTCCCAAGCAGCCAAGCTGCAGCGTCAGCCAAATGACCAGACCCCCCAGCGAGTCCAGTATCTGGGACCATGCCCATGCCCTTGAAATCCAACGGCACATTGTATGTGAGGGTAGTCTTTTGAGGTCTATATCTTATATAAATAAATAAAAAACAAATGAGTCTCTGATATGCGACACATTATTGTTTGTTATGATTTCGACACATTATGGTGTGTGATGGTTGAACTGACTACGTTAGCGTTACTTTGTTGTTCATGAATTGAGTAAATAGCCCCAAAGGAAGCCTTGTTGTGGCATATTGGGTTAGGTACCGAATAGGATTGCTCTTATTTTGACGACCAATCTTGGGATCTAAGTTGCAGCGTTAGTCAAATGATCAGACTTCCTGCGGTCAAGCCAATGCCCCTGAAATCCAACGGAACTGCACAATTGTCGTTCCGACGCTAGCCACAACAATGATTGAGTCTCTGGTATGCGACACATTGTTGTTTGTTATGATTTCGACATATTATGGTGTCTGATGGTAGAATGGGATTGGTTGAATAGCCTATGGAAGGGGCACATGAGTTTTATAGGATTCCTGTCTTATCGCATTGATCATATTGTCGCGTATTTCTTTTTTTTTGTTGATTATTGAATACAAACTGTGAAATTTTAGAAGGGGATTCCTTGTATAAAGGCCAAGCGTAAGAATTAGGAAGTATCAGTTTATCTTGAAGAGCTAGAAAGTGTTGAAGAAAAAGGAATTTTTGAACCAACTGAGAGCCGTCAAGCCATTGGAGAGTCTGAAGACATTAAAACTTAAGACAAAGTACCGAATCCTAAAAGGTACGAGATGCCAGACTAAATATGGGTCTGCTGTGTTTGCTGTGTTTACTATTGTGAAAATTGCAACATACCGTACAATACAAAAGCCGATCATAACATGTCCACAATGTCAACAAGCACCTAGATGTCCGACGAACCTTCCCGAAATTCTATGCAAAGAGTGCAACAGAAGTTTTAGAGGACAGGATTGTTTTGACAAACACAAGGCTTCAGGATCAACAACCGGAAACCGAGCGATTTGTGAAACTGTTAAAAGATGTGCTGATTGCCTTAAAACATATGGAGCAAATAGAGGACATACTTGTGGGGAGTTCTATTGCAATAAATGCGATCAACACGTCTCTCAAGAACATTGGGTTACATTCAGCCAGACACTAGAAACCCAAAATTAAAAGATGTTCTCTACGTATTCTATGATTTGGAGAGTCGTCAAGAGAAGGTTATTGGTGAAAAGGTGATAAACGATTATGCCGATTCAATAAAACTTCACGAACCAAATTTGTGTGTTTTCAGCAAAGATCTGACCATTGTTTGAGTGAAAATGACCTACAATTTTGCCAAAAATGTAAATTCAGACTTAATGTGAAAAAAGGTCCGAATGTTATAGCCGAGTTCCTACAACAACTGCTTAATGTTCGCAACTCTTTTAAAAAGGTTATTGTTATAGCGCATAACGGTCAGGCGTACGATCATCAATTCATTCTAAACTACATCCTACAAAATACCAGATTTTAACCGGCATTGATTATGAGAGGAACTAAAATAATACTCATGGAATTGGAAAATGTGAAATTCATCGATTCACTGAATTATTTTCCCATGGCTTTAGCAGTTCTTCCACGTGCTTTCGATCTAAAACAATCGCTAAAAGAGGGTTATTTTCCGCATTTCTTCAATACCAAAGAAAATGAAAATTATAATGGTCCATTGCCGCCCTTAGAGTATTACAATCCTGATGCTATGAAAAGTGATGTTCGAACTGTATTCTTGAAGTGGTATGAAGAAAATAAGCATATAGAATTTAATATGCAACGTGACCTTCTTGAATACTGCATCAGCGATGTACAGATCCTATCTGAAGCGTGTATTAAATTCAGACATTTTTTCCTTGGTGCTAGAGCCTGTAACTATAGCATCGGCATGTAACCTGGTATATCGCCGTAATTTTCTACAGCCAAACACTATTGGCTTAATACCTAAAAATGGATACAGACAAGCTGATAATCAATCACGCCAGGCAATTGAGGGCTCATTTGGGAAGAAAAGAGGCGAAATTGTGTCATTCAGTATGCAGCCAAGCAACGAGAAGCGAACGTAGTAGCTGGCGTAAGTGTTGACGGTTTTTGTAAGGAAACCAAACAGGTGTTTGAGTTTCATGGCTGCTATTATCATGGGCACACTTGTTTAAAAAATAATCGTGATAAGTCCTTAAGCAATGACCAGTACGACACTTTAAATTCACGCTATGAAAAAATCAATGCTAAATTGACTCGGCTAAGGCAGTTCGGTTACGAGGTAATTGAAAAATGGGCTTGTGAATTTGAAAAACAGTTGAGTAATGAAGATGTCAAATATTTAAAAGCACATCCAATAACACAATATGCTCCATTAAATCCTCGCGATGCATTTTACGGAGGCCGTACAGGCAACACATACAACTATTACAAATGTAAAGAGGGGGAAAAAATCAAATACATAGATGTATGTTCTCTATACCCTTGGGTTTGTAAATACGGGAAATTTCCATTGAATCACCCCAAAGTTCACACCACCACCACCACCACCGATTGTGCTTAAATGGACTTACAGAGCATCAATGGGATTATAAAATGTAAAATAATTCCTCCAGAGCAATTGCTGCATCCGGTATTACCTGTAAAGCAAAATAATAAACTAATGTTTACATTGTGCAGTGAACAATTATCTCAAGAAGAGCAATACGCCAACAATGATGATGAAAGAGCTCTGCACGGAACATGGATTATTGATGAAGTTTTGAAAGCAATAGAGAAAGGGTATAAGCTAGTAGATATTTTCGAAATATGGGAATATTCGATGATGCAATATGATAAAATTGCGAAATCAGATGGCCTCTTCACTCAAATGATGAATAAATTCATTAAAATAAAACAGGAAGCATCAGGATGGCCGAATAAATATGCAACAGAGGAAGATAAAAACAAATATATAGCTGATTTCCTAAACAATGAAGATGGCAAACTAGACTTTGAAGAAATTTGCAACAACACTGGAAAAAGATCTTTTGCTAAACTGATACTGAATTCGTTTTGGGGTAAATTCGGACAAAGAGAAAACCAGCAGAAAACATCAATAGTTAATAGTCCATCTGAGTAATATCAGATGCTTACGAATCCAACAGTACAAGTCTGTCATATTCTCCCTATAAATGAGCAAAATATCGTAGTAAGTTGGCTGTATAAAGAAGAAGCAGCAGATACATTATCAACTGTAAATGTGTGTATTGCAGCTTATACAACCACGCAAGCTCGTCTAAAATTGTACAGTTACCTGGAACAGTTAGAAGATAGAGTACTATATTATGTTACTGATTCCGTAATCTACATAAGTCGCGAAGGAGAACCTGACCCACCTACCGGTAAATTCATAGGCGATATGACTGACGAATTAGAGTGCTATGGTCAAGGAAGTTATATTACTGAATTTGTAAGTGGCGGTCCCAAAAATTATGCTTACAAAGTCTACAGTACAAGAGATGACATCGAACAAATTGTGTGTAAAGTAAAAGGAATAAATCATTCAGCATCGAAGAAGGTCAATTTTGAGGAAGCTGTACTTAATGCTACGAACACAGATGACATTAAGATTTTTTCGAGTAATATCCGTCGGACGCGAGAACATCAAATAATTACTGTTGCGGAAACAAAAACCTACAAACCCAGAGCAGAAAAACGTAGATTTCTTGGTGATCACAGTTCCCTGCCATATGGCTATAAAAGACTCAAATAAAAAACACCAATTTCATATTTCATTAAACTGGCCGTTGTGCTTCCTCAACAACGACGTGGGTGCCGCTGCCGATATGATTACAAATTTAATTCACCTAACATCCCTAACAGGATAAAGTGTATCAGACCTAAGGAAAACGCGTGGTGTGACTTGAGCTGTAAAGAAGCTATCAGGGCTAAAGAGGCAACTTTTCGGTCATTTAAGGCCAACCCAACTGAGGAAAACCGAAAAAAGTTCAAACGAGCCAGAAATGACTGCAATGCCCATATTAATCGTGTCAAATTCTCCTACGACCAAAAGTTGAGGCAAAAAATACTACAAAGTCCCTCCGGTAGTAAAAACTTTTGGTCGTTTGTTAAGAATATTAAAAATTCGGCCTCGTCATCTATCCCGACACTCATTTACAATGGCACTCTAGCTGTCAGCTCTTCGGATAAAGCCAATCTGCTCGCTGCTCATTTTGCAGCTAGCTCAACGCTCCCAGATTGTGCTTTATCTCCCACAGTACTCGAGCGCATAGAACTCTATGCGACAAATCCACTTTCGCACCCGTACTGTGGCAAGAGTACTTCAAGATCTCAACATTCACAAATCCGCTGGTCCAGATGGTATTTCCCCTATAGTTCTGGAATTTGACAGAGTTTGGCATCAAGCTCTCTTGTCGAAAATGCGTGCATTTGGGATCGATGTTACCTTCTTCAATGGATTAGAAATTACCTTTCGGACCGTTCAATACAAGTTGTTTTGCAACTCACCAAATAAATGCTGGTGTCCCTCAAGGCTCTGTTTTGTCTCCGACTCTCTTTCTCATTTTTATCAATGACCTCCTGTCTGTCACTTCTAATCCAATCCATTCCTTTGCTGATGACGGTACCCTCAGCTTTACATATTCGTGTCCTGGGCAATGCCCCTCATCTTCGGGCGTTGAACTGGAACGGCAACGTATGTTAAGCTCATTGAATTCCGATCTTGACAGCATTCTTAAATGGGGTAAAACCAACAGAGTGGAATTTAATGCTTCCAAAACGCAATGCTGTCTGCTGTCATTGAAGCGAACCCCTAATTCTCTGCCATTATCCATGAATGGCACTTGCGTCGCTGAATCCGAAAGACTTTCCATTCTCGGTATGTGTGTTAATGACAACCTTCGTTGGAATGACCACATATTTGATGTCGCCAAGAACGCTGCGAAATGAACGCAAGAAATATTTCACCCCTTCTGATCTGGCTAGAATCTACAAGGCTTTTATTCGCCCAAAACTTGAGTACAACGCTCATATCTGATCTGGTGCACCAATAACATATTTGGAGCTACTTGACAGGATTCAAAAACGTCCGGTAAAATTTTTGGGCGATCGAGACATCGCGAAATCACTTGACTCTCTTAGTCATCGTCGTAATGTCTCCTGCCTGTCATTGTTTTATCGGTATTTCCACCACAAGTGCTCAAATGAAATAGCCAGTTGCTTTCCACCCCTACAGCAATTCAACCGCAATACTCGCCTTGCGAGGAATGCAGATAAGTTTACCCTTAAGCCTGTTTTCGGACGTACTGTGAAATATAAAAATTCCTTTCTCAACCGTACAATACGAATGTGGAATGCTCTACCACGCTCTGTTTTTTTTTTATTTTATTTCACTTAGTTACCACTTATAAATTTGTTTAACTGGTAAACATTTTGCAGGGCGCAGCATTTACCGTGGAATGAACATTTTGTCTCATTGGGATAGAGACGCTTTAGTTCTTTAAATTTCGGACAGCCAATATCTTCAATGTCCATCACTTCAACATTTTCATCTTGTAGTATTTCCTTCATCCATTGAGCTTTTTCAGTTCCTTTGACGTAAAAAAGAGTATTCCTGATTTTCTCCTGAAGATATTTTCTCACTGTTCGGAATTCTGTGAATCCTCCATCCCAAACTAAGCCGTGATGGTTTTCATACAACCAATTGGCTTGTCTTCTTAATGAGGGTGTTAACTGGTCAGAGCTGAATGGCGGCTTTACGATGAAATGATAATGATGACCACTGTGCAGTACTGCTATTTCCTTTGCAATAAACTGGTTGTTTGGTCCTTTGAATCCCTGCAGGTCGATAACAGAATACATTTTTACGAGTGCGTACGCATGTATTTACGGTAAAAAAAATAGAAAAAAAGGACGTGTGTTTGCGATAAAAGCCAGCATTAAACTAAAGACTTATATTTCTCGTAAAACTGTCTGACTCAATGGATTGTAGTTTATAATGCGATCGTGTAACATTAAACAGTAGGGTAGATGTATTAGCAGGTATTATTTTTGTTGTTGCTGTTTTGATTTCAATACGAATATCAATTGGACCGTTTTTGATTATTTCGCTCTGGTGCCGGCAATCAATTACGAAAATTGCATCTCTTGATAAGAGTGGTTCAGCAAAAAGGCGATTATAGTAGGTTTTTTGAAAATCACAATACATACTATATAATAAACTATAGTTATTTTTATCTTCCAAATGCCAAATTTAGATCTTCACATGGATAAGCATCGGAATTTAGATAAGCCTTTATATTTAAAATATCACAATGATCAAAAGTAGTTACATTTCCTTTCAGTAAATTACGTTTGTTGGTTTGCAGAGCAATTATAATGTAGCGTGGCTTCTCCATTTGAGAGGTTGTCTTTACATTACAAATATTATGACTAACGCTGGGTAATGCAGGATATTCGTATAGATCCCAGTTGCTAAAAGCCAGCTTCATAGTTTGTCCATTATTAATATGTTTGTATAGTTTTAATTTGTAAGTATCAGAGAGTGTTGTATGTGGAATTTTCCATTGTACTATAAGCAAGTTTATCTTTGCTTTCTCATCCTCGTCAGCAATTAATCTGTGCGTGCGCGTGTTAGAATCAAATCATGACGGCCATTTGGTATAATTTTCTTATAGTCTTCAGCAAATCCCAGTAATTTATTTAGTGGCATGCAAAAATTAAAATAGAATCCATTAACATTGATTGAAGAATTAGGTGACCAGGATGCATTCAAAAGCATATCACTCCGACACTTCGATTGCTATCAATTTCGACACCATTTAATTCATAACGAATTTCATCGAAAAAGAAAGCTACTCCATTATTTACAAGTTTTGTTTTCGCAACGGCTGATCCATCAGTTTTCGACACAGTACCCTCAATATAAATGTAACTTTCTGAAGGCAAAATATTAAGATTTTGATTTTGGACACAAATTTGAATGATGTCATTTTTGTCAAAATTATTTAAATATGGCGAGTACGTATGATATTTCAATTTTAAGATACTCTCCTCAAATTTCGGTTCTTCAAAAATATTCAGCATGTCTTGTAGGTGTTTTGGCTTATATTTTTAATCTGTAACCTAGCGATAATAGAAATTGCCGATTTTGTACAGCTAGTACTGATGTTTTCCTATCAGAAGCTGATAGTATATTGGGAGGCTTAGTAATATCACCTACTCTTTTATAATTTGAGGGGTACGATGGATTATCATATAGTATCATTGTTGTGGTTTTAGATGCAATTGAATTGTTATCGTTTCGTTTCGAAAGTTTATACGATTTCCGTCCTGATCTAAGAGATTCAATGTTATAGAACTTATCCTCTTAGCGCTCACTGGTAGATAGATGATATTGTGAGTAACTTCAACTATTTTATATTCTGGGCTTACATTAATAGAAAATTCATGCAGTTTATGAGCAGGTCATTGAACATTGTTTATATATGTTTTATCAATTAAATTACATTCAATTCGCACAATATTCACTCTATTGATGTCAACATATAGGTCAGATTCATGCATAATATTGGGAACAAGTTTCTTCTTACTGAATCCCAAGAGTGAACCAATACTACGATGATGAGAAAAATCAATTTCCATATTGCTGTAAACTTCACATTTCAAAGTATTATTATTGGCTCTTAATTTAATTATAATTTTTCCAGCTGTATCCTCGTTGTGTAGCTTCAGAACCTCCTGAATTACATTATTAATATCCTCAATTTCGTAAGAACCTACCGGAAAAGTGATTTCATTGTTATCACCAAAATGAAACGAGTTATTAAATACATCCACATTAGGTATAGAATTGTAGGTCTGGAAGTCAACTAAACCGCAAACGTTATCAGTATTTAGGATTATTGGAGGAAAGTAATCGGCGGTGAGCGTAGATTTGTTTCCACTCAATGTAAGTGCTAACGACACTGCTATTGGAATAAAAATGAAACATATTTTGATTTTGTTGTATTTATTTATTTACATTTTGATCGTATAGGACTTTACCACATATAAATGTATTTAAATTTTGACAATTATTATAATTGTACTAAATATTTTCACCCAAATATTTGACCACCTCTATAGGCGGTCTTAAATTAGCAAAACTGTCAATGTATTTTACAATATTTTTATTCTTAATATATGCTACCCAATGTGTCCCTGGTTCACGCTCATTGTCCACATTCTCTATCAAGCGATCTTATAGGTAATTTATCTCTCATGTAAACACCACGAAAATAGGGTATACTGACATTTCCGAATTTAATAATATCAATATTGGAGAGCCGACGATTGGGTAGCAAATTTAAAAGTTTTTTGAATCATTCGGTTTGAGAAAAAGTCCAAATCCTTTTTTGTATGGTTGTTGATAAAGTCCCTTGCCCTTCTGAATTTGAACCCCTTCCATAGCTTGGTTATGGCGTTTGTTCTCCTCCAACTGTTGCTTGGCTACCTTTGAAGCATTTAATGCCTTAACTAGTCCTGCAGCTCCCCCAGTTAGGGAACCAACCGCTGATAATCCAGCTAAGATCGGTAATAATGGTAAGAAACCTCCAATGTTTGGTAGCGGTATGACTCGGGGAATGGCAATGCTCTTCCGTTTATGTTTAGTAACCTTTTTAGCTGCTTGTAAAGCATATAAAAATAAATCTATATATACAACGATCATATAACTTCAAATAGGACTTTCAAACAATTCAGAGATTTATGTACAAAATGTTGGACAGATGCATATGGTTTCTTGGCTATTAATAAAGACTTGAGTACAGATAAAGGACAATATAATAAATCATTTAAAGAAATTGTATCTATATAAAGCTACTCAGTCATTAATCAACTGCATAAGATTACATTCAGATTGGAACAGCCCCAGTTTGTAACCGACCCTGTTTGTAACTGATCCTGTTAGTAACTGGTCCTGTTTGTAACCGATCCTGTTCGTAACTGATCCTGTTTAAAACCGCAGTTTAAAATTATTAAATAATATATATAAATTTAAATAAATTGTATCTATATGAAGATACTCAGTCATTAATCAACCCCTTATATGATCATATCCAGATTGGAACAGCCCCAGTTTGTATCTGATCCTGCTTGTAACTGAACCTGTTTGTAACTGATCCTGTTTGTAACCGATCCTGTTCGTAACTGATACTGTTTAAAACCGCAGTTTAAAGTTATTAAATATGGATGTTAATGAAAATATTCTTAAAGATCTTATAAAAACTAAAAGAGATTTGAGGAGAAAATATATGTTTCTCAAGACCGGGTGAATTATGAAAGAAAAGGAAATTGAAACTACTTTTAAACCAATAGTTGAACCCTTAAAAGAGATTGTTAAAAATGTCAAAAGTGTTTATAGTCAAAACATTGCTGCTGCTGCTGTTGGTAATGAAATCGATAAAACAAAGCATCGACTATGACGACGTTTGCAGCTCTCAAGTTCTCCAGAAACAATCAAACCCTCTCCAAAGGAAAGTTTTGACCATTCATCTACAGGATCAATTCAACTAACGGACAAAGATGTTTCATTTAGAACGCCTACGAATTTTAATACTGACGACCCTGATCAAAGTACTTCATTCAAATGATCATCGCCATCAGATTCGAATCTTAATAAGATCTATGGGCCATATTTTGATGTGCAGTCAAATTCAACAAAATTAGGTACATCAAGTTTTACAATTAATGAAAAGAGGAATTTCATCATTGGTGATGAAGGTGAAATCTTCTCTGGAACGGATGGTCTTTGATTTGGATGAATATCTTAAGATATTACAAAAAACAAAAGCTAATTTAAAAAAATATGATAGTAACTCTCAAGTTAAAGGAAATAGAGGTTATTGGTATAAACATTTTATTCAACCCTTACTTCAGAATATTACAAACAAAATTCAGAAATCATACAACAAAAACTTTCCTGACATGACTTATTCTAATAATTCGATCGATTATGTGCACTGGGATAGCCCCAATGAGCTCGTCGATAGATTAAGACTTTTAATTGCATCTCAAAGGGCAGGAAACAAAATGAGATAAATTCAATCATAGAAGAACTACGCGAAGCAAACATCATATATTAACAGCAATCCTAAGCAGAGAATTCGATAAAAGCAAAATGAACGTCGATAAGTTCGGAAGGAGTTTCAATCGAATTCACAATTCAACAACAACAACTGGTCCTCGAGGACCTCCTGTAGAAGGATTTAAGCTATCATCTGCTGGTGATTTTGATATTGAGGGGAAATGTCTAAATAATGTTGCAATGCCTAAAACATCACACCAAGCAGCCAACAAAGAATATGTAGATGATAATATTGATTTCTAAAATAAAACAACAATTATTCTTCAACAATATGTTGATAATAATTTTGAATCTCTCATGAGCGCTATAAAAGGTGAAACTGAAATGGGTCTCATGTTACACTCAGATGGCTACTATGATGCGAAATAAAGCCTTGAAGAATATAAATAATCCTACCGATGCAAATGATGCTGCAACAAAAAACTATGTTGATAATCATGTGCATATAGATGAAAAACTTGCAAACATGACAAAATTTTGCGCACATACATTGATGAACAAAGCTTAAATACACTCGAAATTGTGAACAAGCTAAGAAAGTATTTCCTCGATATATTAGAGAAATATAATGAGAACATTGTAGACATTAAAGAGAACGGTGTGAAACTTTCCACCAATTTAAAAGACATTTGAAATTCAGTTTGAAACTACATGTGAAGCATGAATACTCTTTTGATCTCGAAAGAAATTTTAAATTTCTTACTGAACAACAAACACAATATACTTGAGGAACATTAGGAAGAGATCTTACGATGTATCTTCTTTCTAAGCAAATTTGAAAACGTGGCTTGTGTGGAATCTATTTATGGAAATCATTACTTGAATTGCTCTTGGTCTTTGAATAAATGTACATTAGGATACATGCTCATGTCATAGAATAGAATGGATGACGAATCGAATAAAAGCCCTAATAGTGCTCTGTAAAAGACTCAATCAAAAGACTCCAATGTGAATAGTTGCACGATTTTCGGTGAAATCCTAATATTTTTAAAAACCTATCAACACATTCTACTTCCAATGAGATACTTGAGTGAATTTCTTTTTTTAAAAAACTTTGAGAACATATCCCGCACCACATCTAATAATGGATGTCATTTCGTCGCATGCCCTGTAAAAATGGACCAGACCAGATTAGAATTAAGAAATTAATGTCATTGTATGAAAGATTACAAACAAAGATAAGAAAATAAAAAAAAGGAATGAAGAATCTTCGGTTTCATTTTTGCTTTGATGTATGTATTTGATTCTATTTGGTATGATCCCGGTTCAGTAAAGATTAATTTCATCATAATGCGTAAGAATATAAAAATGCTGAGCTAATCATTTACTTTGTATATAATGTATTCACTGCTCGAGACAGGGTATAAGTTTCGATTAATAATCAAACAGATTGAGAGTGGATCAGACAGACGAAATGGATCGCAGTCAAACAAATACACATAACATAAATCCAAAGGATAGTTTTTTTAAAAAAAAATTGAGTTTGCGCTTAAAAGCAATCCATTTGAATTTGCATCATCATCAACATCATCATCATCTTTGGAACCTAATCAGAGAGAGCAATCTTCTGTTAAGTATCAAAAGTTGAAAGAGGAAATGTAGGGTTCGAATTATTAAAGAATAAAAATAATTATTTCTTAATTCATTAGTATATAGGATGAGTAAACGGGCTGTTGTTGAGGAATTGCACAAAACTGCTCGAAGATACTTCGTCAGACGTCGAGTTGTCATTAGGGGATTCGATGACTTGTGGCAGGCAGATTTAGTAGAAATGATCTATAACAGCGATAACAATATGTATAACTATTTACTGACTGTAATTGATACCTTTTCACACAGTTCCTTTGAAGAATAAGACTTCGAAATGCACTACAGAAGCTATGAAATCAATTTTCAATAGTTCCCAGCGAGTACCAAAAAATCTGCAAACTGATGATGGTAAGGAGTTTTTTAATAAAATCTTCCAAGATTTGATGAGACAGTACAAAATTAATCACTATTCAACGTATAGTTCATTGAAAGCATCAATTGTTGAACGATTCAATAGAACTCTCAAGGAGAAAATGTGGAAAGAATTCAGTTTTAATGGTAACTATAAATGGCTACCCATTCTAAAAGGATTGCTCCACGAATACAATAACTCTACTCATAGAACAATAAAAATGAGACCAGTTGATGTGAATAAGAAAAATGCTGATAAACTTCTATCATCAGTTTACACTCACATTAAAATTGCTCCACGGAGAAAATTCAAATTTGGTGATCAAGTTCGAATAAGCAAGTTTAAACATGCATTTGAGAAAGGTTACACACCCAACTGGTCAACCGAAGTATTCACAATTAGAAAAGTTAACCTGACTAATCCTGTCACATATTTATTGAAAGACTTTCAAGGGCAATCCATCCAAGGTGGTTTCTACGAAATGGAACTACAAAAAACCATCCACTCTGATGTATTTCTGGTGGAAAATGTATTAAAAACTAAGGGTGATCAAGTGTATGTAAAGTGGCTTGGACTCTCAAACGATCATAATTCATGGATAAATAAAAGTCAGCTGTTAAAATAAAACAGTACCGAGCCTCTGATACAAAATCACTAACAAAACAAAGAAAAGCAACAAAAATAAAAATAAAAAAATATTTAGTAATAAATAAAACAGCATTTTAAAAGAAGTTCTATAGTTTTTTATTTATTTATGTAAGATATAGACCTCAACAACATAGACCCTCACATACAATCTGCAATGTACAATACTGGACTCGCTAAGGGTCTGGTCATTTGGTTGACGCTGCAGCTTTGGTGCCATGGGATGGACGATGGATAAAAAATGTATAATCCATAGCAACCATACATTTAACTTATCATGCACAAACAAAAAATAAAACAAAGCAGAAGCAGAATTCCCAGTCGCAATCGACCTAACTCCTACTCGCATCTTATTGTCGGTATAAGCAGGTGCTTCCGCTTGGAGGTTTCCTGCCAAACGTAATTAAATATTTAAATTAAAACTGCTTGATAGGCATGAGCCTAGTTGTAGTATAAAAGTATTTTGTAGGGAGCTGTTTTTAGTGAGTAAAATCTCACACTATTATAAACACGCGCAGCCGGTCCTCATAACGTCTCATGCAAGATTTTCCACCTACCTCGGAAAAAAAAACTTCTGGTACATATATTGTAAGATCCTGGAAAGAAACAAAAATACATACATATATAAAACATAATTTAAACCATTTAGAAAATATAAGTATACACATCCAAGTTAGTCACCTACAAATACAATTGGGAGATATCAAAGAATGAATTGTAAATTTGTGATATTGGTTATATTTGTAAACGCTTGACTGCGCTTTAATGCTTAAATAATCACGCAAAGCCTTCAAATCATTAAGCATTTAGGATTTAGTTAATTAATGTAAATATTGGGGCATTACTGATGCTAAAAAAAACGCATCAAGAAATTTTAGTTACTTACCCAAAAAGCAAAATGGCTAAAAAACCCCAATCCTGAAAACTGAAGGACTAAAAAATAATAAAGAACACTGAAATACATTTTTTTACTTTTATAAATCGAAAAAATTGTTATTATTCTGAATTATTTTTTTTTGGTAAGAAAGAAATGAACTGTCTGCCGGCTGTCGCAGTCTTAATGGTCTACAAGGTTGTGTTTCATCGTCCTCAACGTCAGTGGTACATTCAGCAATGGCTTCCAAAGCAGCACGCACGATTTGCTGCTAAATATTTTAGTTTTATATTCTAAAAAAACATTACAATTCTCTTAATGGTGGTCTGCTGGTCTTCAATTTCAGTTAGAAAATTGCGAATTCCCTGTCCGGGAAAAATCCCAAATTGCCTCTAAAAGTTCCTCCATTATCGTTGGTATTTTTGAGGTTTCCTGGAGCTTTGTTTTTTCTTTTTTAGCTTTGTTATCCATATCTGTTGTATTTTTTTCAGCTTTTGCTTAATTTACAAATGTACCTACGACTTTTAAGTAAAAGGGACGGCACACTAATGAGGATGGACTCCAAATGAATTAAAAATTCCACCGAAAATTTTAAAATTTGACACATAAAGTTCGTCAATTGACGAATGGAAAAATTTTCCTGCGATACCTTGTAGAAAGAGAGATCTACACAAGTTTGACAGCTGTTGGATTTACATATGACTTAATAAGAACTACAAGTTGTAGATGGAATTTAATAAAGTATTTTATTTGCGAAAAAGTCAATCCACTTACTGAAATATACAAGGTGGCGCAAAATTAATCACCCTATCGAAAGATGTTATGACTTTTGCAAATAGCGTCGTATGTCAACCATAACTTACATTCTAGATAGCTGCAGTTTTTATACTGCATTCCAGATAGCTGCAGTTTTTATGCAACATTTAGCTTTTTAATAATGTATTTTCTTTACTCTTTCAATTTTCTGAAAAACTATGAACTTAATATGTACTTTTTTAGTAATAATTATTGCGCACACTCCTATAAGAGATGTAACTCCTAATCATTATTTTATTAGCAAAACTATCTGATCAGACGTTGTTTTGTCATATTAATTATTCCTTGGGAATATAGAAATAGAATAGAAAAAAAATTAATAAATTATTGATGTGATGTATGATATATGATATATGAGTAGAAAAAGGATGAAAATAACAAAACACTAAGCTTATTTTCTCATGCATTAAAATGTATTCTATATCGATAATTATAATAAATTTACTAATAAAATTAGCAATCCCTTAATGCAATTGAATTTACAATATGTTTTGTTATCCCGTCTTAAGCTAATACAAACAAACTGAAAGGTGTGCTCATACCTAAATTACAAACAGACATCGTTCGGCCTTGAGATTTATTGACAGTAATTGCAAATGCCAATGTAATTGTAATTTACTAATTACATTATCAATCCCTTAATGCAATTGAATTTACAATATGTTTTGTTATCCCGTCTTAAGCTAATACAAACAAACTGAATGGTGTGCTCATACCTAAATTACAAACAGACATCGTTCGGCCTTGAGATTTATTGACAGTAATTGCAAATGCCAATGTAATTGTAATTGAAGACGTTTAAATTGAATAGGCAAATCTGTTGGTAGAATAGGGATCCGTGGTAGTAATATATATTCACCTCGGAATTTGCCATTTAAAATAATGGCTTCGATAATGTTTTTCATTAAATTTTTAATAAGTAATAGCGTACCGTTGCACAGCCGTGGTGGACCTTCAGTCGTAAATTATGTGGTGGCATGCCTGCTTAATCTAATGAGTTTAAAAACTCTTTTACATGAAGTTGTCTGAAAACGTAAATGACAATGCTCATTTATCGATTGCAATAAATTTTTTAAATATTTGATGCAAATTTGAGTGTTTTATTCAATTAAAAAAAAACGCTTAAAAAAATCACCCTTTAGTATACTACAATTATTATATTCGATTATCAGTTTGCGGATCTGTGGATGGAACAGAATTATAAAAAATTGCGTTTAAAAATCAGAGGATGATCGTATAAGGGTGAAAAATAAGAATTGTATGTATTTATCAATGCTGAATAACGAAAAAATAAAAAAAATTATAGTTTCAGCCGTTTTGAAGAAGTTTGGTAACAAAAACCGCCACAACAGAATTTTATAAATATATTAGATATCTGTTTTCCACTGCACTTTGTTGTTTCTAGTTGAAAAATTGACCAACCGTCGAAATCTATAGCAACCTACCGATGTGACCAGGGGTAAACTTCCATGCTTATTCTAAACCCATTTTTTATTATGTTAACTGCGAAATTTTGCTATTATTACCATCTTAGTATTTTGTAAGACCGAAAACAAAGTTTTATTTTGCAGTAAATGGTGGATAGGAATGTCACATAGTCAAATTATTTATAAAATTAAGGTCCATCTATAATTGTTGGAGTGCCACGTAAAACCACGATGTAGCTATTGGAACACACGCAATTTGGCATATATTGTGACTTTAATGACTGTTTGCTCCATTTCGTCGAGTTTTCGTCAAATTGGTTCACTTTAATGTTCGGTTTTGACATAAGTTTTCAAGTGCTTTCAAAAATTTTAGTTTAGCCTTTACTCGTCCATAATAAATTAGAGAGTGAAATTTGAAATTTTTAAACATCCCATCAAATTGAACTAATCACTAAAGTGTAGGTCCTTTGATTGAAATGAGATTCTTTTGTTAGTTTTCTGAACACAAAACTACGCGAAAAGACTTTACACATTGTAATAAATGCGTTCACTTAAACAAAATAAATGATAGATAAGAATACACGAATGTGAAACGAAAAAACCAAAGGATGTACATGCTTTTGTTGATTTTTAGTTTGAAACTTTCAATCGATCTACGCACATCGTTGTTAAAGTCCGCTTGTTTTCATAACAGTATCCAGGTACTTTTCATTAAATTGAGATAACCCTCTTTCCTTTTTATATTTGACACTTTTCATTTTTCTTCACACAAAAGAATGCAACCACCATAAAAGTATAATATCTTTTGAAAATAAACGCACAAGATCCTAAGAAATGGACAAGCTGCATTGTGATGTCCTTAAGAGGGGTGCACGTGCTAATAACTATTAATAGACAATAAGTATTTACACATTTCAACCGGTACTTGTACTTTTCTTCAGATATACAACGTACCAGACAAAAGATTTAGTGATTTGTGACCGGTTTTTGCGATATGGGTGTCGTCGTTAGATTTTAATTGTTCTTCTCTGTAGTTTGCCATTCCTTCTACGTATTATGTGTGTTGGTTTAAATTATGAGCAGTTATAAAGTCCTCACGACAGTCTTCGGTTTGAAAACAATCACAATATTTTTTATGGCTTTTAAACAAATTTTGTTGAACACAAAAAAGAACAATATTATTATTAATCGAGAAAATACTATTTTGCATCTATGTCGGCATGTAGCGTAATTATCTCCGATTAAAAACAGTTACTCTATACACATACCATTAGAATCATTTACAGCTTTCTTACCAACCGTGAGTTTTACGTGCGGGTAGGAAACTCCATATCCAGTATCAGGGATATCAAGGCAGGGGTAGCCCAGGTCTTACGCCTCGGCCCAACCTAGTTTAATACATTTACTTGTGATCAACCACAAAATGATTCTCGAACAGGGAATCCGCTTTATGCTTATTCCCCTTGTCCTAATATTGCATTACGTAGAGTCAATGAACACGTCCTAAAAAGTCCTTTGGGAATACTACCAAAAATGGGGAATCAAAATAAACTCCGCTAAAACGGAGCTTATATCATTTCGAAATCCCTACGGCACTGCTCGCAACAACACTATTGCGAAATGTAAAAAGTTAACATTTACCCTGTCTGGAAACTCCATAATATTTCCAAAACAACAGGTCAAATATTTAGGAGAGAACTTTTCAAAACGTTTCAAGTTCAACCGTCACGTAACCCTTACTCTTCAAAAGACAAATTTTGCCTTACCAGTTATGCGAATAAGAGATCTTTACTAGAAAGAAAGACCAAACTTCTTCCCTACAAGCAATTGATATGACCAATCATATCTTACTGTTTCCCTATCTGGTACACTATCAGTCCCACTTATGTATACAAAAACGATTAAAATTTTCGAGCTAAAAGTGCTCCGTCACTGTACTTCGCTCTACCGGAACCCTTACACAAACCACTACTATAGAACAGAAGTCCTAGATGAAGGCGCCAATCTTATACCCATTGAACAATATAAGTGCTCACTTTTCACGAAAATGACGCGCAATATCCTCTCCCACCACAACCCATTAATTTTTAAAATCTCAGCGACTCCATCAGTACAGGATTACTATCATGCGACAATTTGTAGAAACACAAGTGACAAGTGACATATAATTGATTTGCATAATAACGACTGCAATATATTGTAGATGGAAGTAAATAAAGTATTTTATCTGCGAAAAAGTCAATACACTTACTGAAATATATTTTAATTTGCAAACACAAACACATCTCGTCACATATTTAAGCGATCCAAATAGTTTCCGCAAGTAGAAATAAACAAAAAATAGCATCAACATTTGAAATCGATTGAGAATATAAAACTTGTTTTATATAATGAATTCTAAATATTATATTTATATTTTTATGCTATGGGATGCAATATATAGATCATAAATAATGGGTTTCCTTTACTCTTCAAATTTTCTGAAAAAATTTGAACTCAATATTCACCTTTTAAGTAATAATGAATGCGCATACTCCTATAAGAGATGTTTTTGTATCAATTATAACTCTATATCTTTATTTGATTAGTAAAATATCTGCACTTTGTTGTTTCCAATTGAAAAATTGAACAACCGTCGAAATCTATAGCAACCTACCGATGTGACCAGGGGTAAGCGTCCATTCGTCAATTCGATTTCCATATTATAATAATGCAATTTATTCTAAACCCATTTTTTTATGTTAGCTGTGAAATTTCTCTATTATTAACTTCTTAGTTTTTTGTAAGACGGAATCCAAAGTTTTTTTTCCAGTAAATGGTGGATAGGAATGTCACACCGTCGAATTAAAATTATATTATTAATTATAAAATTAAGGTCCAACTATATTTGTCGGACTGCCAAGTAGGACCACGCACTTAGGTTTTCGAACAAGCGCTGTTTAGAAATAATATGTGTTTTTTTACATTAAACATTCTTTTTTTTTTATCTCGTCATCGCTGGGCTTAGTCGCAGAATTTATTATCATTTTTTAGTCCTTCGAGCCGGATAATTCTGCAAAATTTCGATAAATTAATAATTCGAACCATCTCGCTGGGAACATTTTTGATTGGATTTGTGCAGATTTTTAGATTGAGCGCGGATTTAGATTTTCGTTTAAAACGGTGTTATAGAAAGACAATCGAAACTTATAAGTTATTAATTTATTTTGTACGGTAACATCAAAGACTTTTCGTGCGATTAATAAAATGAATGCAAAAGCAAAATTGGCTATATTGCGCGTTACATGTGGTCAAATAAAGGGCTCGTTAACCAAGCTCGCTTCCTTCACGGAGAATATTGTAGAGGCAGTGCCGTTAGAAGCTTTAGAAGAGCGTGTAGAAAAGATTAATGAATTGTGTGATGAGTTTAAAACATCGCAAAATTCTATGTACGAGTTCGCTGATGCCAACGATTACACAGACCCAGTGGTTAAATCTGTGTTGCTTGCAGCAATTAGGGAACGCACAAACACAGAACAAAATGGGCACTTCGAAGCTAATTTAGCTATTCAGCGTACACCTAATTCGACAGCTGCATCGATTTCGCAACAGATTAAAATGCCGTTACCACAAATCAGAATCGAGCCGTTTTCGGGAAACTATCGCTACTGGCCTACTTTCCAAGACATCTTCGAAGGATCGGTGCACAATCGAGAATACTTATCGACCACCCAAAGTTGCATCTCTTGAAATCCAATCGGAGAAGCTTTAAATGTGTTTAGTCACATAATCATTTCTGATGCCACATACGATACGGCTTGGGAAAGGTTAGAAAAGCGGTATAATAGACCGCGGCATATCATAAACAATTTTTTAAAAATTATTCATCGATTTACCCTGCATATCCACTTCGAACGTTGATATATTGCGGAAGATATCCGACGGGGCGGATGAAGTAGTTAGGGGTTTGACCTCTTTTGACGAGTTTATCGTTAGATAGGGACCCTTGGCCTTTTTATGTCCTATTTAATAAGGTGGATTTAAATACACAGCAGGCATGGTCAGAACATTGTGTTGAGGAGGATTATCCAACAATGGATCAATTTCTTTTTTTTTGAACGTCGTATGACGCATTGGAAAGCTGCAGAGGTCAGGTTCGAGAACCAAATAGGGGTAGACATGTGGCAGTAAAGAATATGCATGCGTCTCCTTCTTCAATAAGTTGCCCTAAATGTCATGACTCACATTGTAAGACTTGCAACACACGTCATCACTCATTGGTCCATCTCGATTCGGTTTCGGGTACTAAAATTCCGGAAATCTCACCGGAAAGTAGATTCAAAATCGTGTCTCTCAAAATAAGAAAAGGAAATAAAGAGAAAAAGTAGAAAAACATTTTCTTCAAACTCATCGAAGGGACAACAATGGGAAATACTTTGTAGATCTCCCGTTTAAAGAATCTTCACAATTTGCAAACACATTGAATGGTGGAATACATCGACTCATGTCAATGGAGAGAAAATTTGGAAAATTGAAGGACTTCGCCAGAGTTACACACAATTTCTTAATGAGTATTTGTCGCTAGCACACATGTACAAATTTCAACCACTTAATAGCGCACGAACGAACGTGTTCTACTTAACGTACCATGCGGTACTCAAACCTGATAGTGCCTCTACAAAACTTCGTGTCGTTTTCGATAGGTCATTCAGGAATACCAATGGGAAGTCATTAAACGAATCGCTTATGATAGGGCCATTCAACCGAACCTTTTTTCTGTGTGCTTAAGATTCAGACAGCACAAATTCGTCTTTACCGCGGACGTCGTTAAAATGTTTTGCTAAATTTGGTTGTCGAAAAAAGATAGAGATTATCAGCGAATAGTTTGGCGAAAAGCTCCTAATGCTCCTCTGAAACATTATCAGGTGTGTACGGTTATGTAAAAATTTTCAAATGAATTTTTGTTTTAAAATCAAAAAAAGACACTCAACTTTTATCTACGTTATAACTTTATTTCGTTTCTCGAAAGTTTTCGCTTGAATGTTAACAATCGAGTGAATGTATAATTCAATGCAAGAAATTACAGAATGTGTGGGGCATTAATGTATCGGTAAAGTTACAGTAAAATTTGGAAGTGTATTTGCATATAAGAAAAATTAATATGTTAGGCGGGAAATTCAAATATTCGGTGTTTCTTCTACATCGTGTGTGGAACGCATTTACGAAGTGTTGGCGGCAACATTCCGGCCCCATTGATGTGCTGTGCTATCAATCCAGGTCAAGTGGTGCTATCTTGGTTATCGAAATTTTCCATTTGCAGTTTTCAGATCAACCACCCTAACGTTGTTGTCGTCTCCGGGTATTACTCGCTCCACCCTCGCTAAGACCCATGTGTATGGAGGTAGGTTTTCGTACTTCATAACCTTCATTTGACTGCCGCCTCCCAAATACCTCCGAAGTGAGATGCTCGAGGCGGTATGAACTTAAACTCGATCCCTCTATTTGCCACAAACTCGAGAATTGTATTTTTATTTGTTTCTTTATAAAAGATACTTTTAAATGCTACTAATTTGGTTTTTGCGCCAACAAAATTGGTTGCATTATCGCAATATATTTTCTATGGACACCCCCTTCGCCCTATTAATCGCTTAAGTGCGGCTATAAAAGCTTCAGAGCTAAGATCGGACACAAGTTCTAGATGAACTGCCTTTGTAGCAAAGCAAACAAACACGGATACATATGATTTGCAATGTTGTTTTCCTCGAATTTTCCAAGAAGTTACTATGGGACCGCAAAAATCCACCGCACAGATACTAAAGGGTCTTCCTGGAGTTAGTCGATCCTTCGGTAGATTTCCCATTACTTGGTCTAGTAATATGGGTTTGTACTTGGTGCAATGGATACTTTTGTTGACCACATGTCTAACCAAATTCCTGGCGTTAAGTATCCAAAATCTATCTCGGATGAAATTCAACAGAGCTTGGGGACCAGCGCGGTAGTTCTTAATGTGCAAATGTCGCACGTACTCCTTCACTAAAGCGTTGTCCCCTGGCAAAATAATTGGGTATTTGGCATTGAATTCAAGGTCTGAGTTCCTAATGCGTCCTCCTACACGAAGCAAAGGCTTGTTAGCAACGACGTCCAAAAACGGAGACAATTTCACTATTCCCTTTGACGATAAGTTTTTTTGTTAGCAGTTACTTCTGCTATTTCTGATGAAAGGCTACACTGCTGTATGCACCATACGACTGCCATCGTTGCCTCTTCTATTTCCTCGGCAGATATTGGTTTACCCTTTAGATTCATTTTTCCTCTACCTATCTTGCAAAAGCGGAGAATATATCCTACAACACGAATAGTTTTTGTAAAGCTGCTGTATTTGTTCAGCCTTTCAAGCAGCTGTCAAAATTCGACCTATTCGACCATCGAACCAGATTGATGAATTTAAATCTTTGACAAGAGTCCCACGCGATATTAGATCTGCGGGGTTGTCTTCCGATCTGACATGTCTCCACAAGACATTTTCAGTCAGACCTTGAGTATCGCTGACCCTATTAGCCACATATGTGTCGTAGGAATTTGATGAAGATATAAGCCAATACAACACAAATTCAGAATCGGACCAAAGGTATATTTCTTTAAAATTTATTACCATCAATAAATTATTAAGTGATAGAGATGACGTCGTCTGGCAAGATGCGTCAAAAGCTACTCTTAGTTTCGTTGACGAACTCTCAGGACGTAGAACGCACTGATGTGGCATAACATAATGAGGTTTGTTTGGACATATGTGCTCGATTAGCGACATATGCCCTAAGTCTAAAAACTCCTTGATAAAGTGTGAGTTTTGATTTTTCAACTCCGAGTTCTTATCTAATCTGCGCTCCACCGCAAAGAATCTTTTCTTTGCTATTTCTAACGAGCTACCTACCTTAGATGAGCTATCCTTGAATGAAAGTTTCACTGAAAATCTTCCAGTCGGTAAAATGTTGAGATTGTTTTTTAAAATGATCTTCACAAGCTTCTTGCTCATGTGTGAGTCGCGTTGTGCTGGTAATTTCTTCGTTGTTCCAAAATCTTTCCATCAATTTTTTAAGATTGGAACGCGAAGAATCCGCGACAATTTGCACTAAATTGCAGCTCTTTCTTCCCTTTCCAATGCAGGTACCCTAAACTATCCATCAAAGTATAGTTTTATGCAACACCGGTAAGTTTGGACCTAATTTAATTTGTTCGGTTTTCTATAGTTCGAAAAAGAGTTCAGCTCCCAGGAGCATATCGATTATGTGATGCTTAAAGAAGAGTGGATCCGCCAATTTCAAATTTTTTGGAATGTTCCAACCACCTGTTAAAAGTTCTCGTTGAGGTTGAAATTCGGTTATTGACCGAGCTATCCAGAACTCTAGGTTCTTCTCAAAATTGTTCAACCTGGATCGTAACGTCGTAGTTGTCTGAGAGTCGATAGTCGTACTGACTCCGCTTATATTGACTGGATTACGAACTGACTTCAATTGTAGTCCTTGTGCCAAAGCTTGGGTCATTAAGTTTATTTGGGATCCTGAGCCCTTCTAGATTCTAGATTGATGGCTGGAACGAAGTCACCTGCCCGATTCCTAACCCTAACAACAACTGTGGCCAATATTACTTGAGACTCAGCATCATCTGCAATTGAGCTTAATAAAGAAGTTTTAGAAGTTCCCGAGATTTCGAAAGGCCCGGCAGCTGGCTGAGGAACCGATGTGTCGTTCCGTGTATTGAAATTTTCATACCTATGCAATAGTTGATGATGAGGTTCCGAGCAGACGCAGCACTTTACTGCAGAACAGCGGCTTATTCCGTGACCTTTGTTAAGACAATTAATGCAAAGGGACAAATCGAAAAGTGATGAAATATGTTCTAAAAAGATCAAGCATTTATTATCATATCTATCCTCAAGCCTCTTGAGTGGCTTGGGGTAATTTTCTTCGGTGACCTAAACGCGCCCTTTCACTTAACCCATATGTAACGGCTCGAAAACTGTCCATTCAAAATTGTTAAAACTTTGTGTGCGAGCCAATTTTGGGTCAGAATACCCGCAAAAAAAATTGGAGTCGTACCTGACCAGGGGTACCGTGGAGGTGGTGGTCGAGATCTCGACCAATAGTACCATACGATATAAAAAAATGCAAAAGTGAACCAAAAATTCAGAAATTATTTTTTTAATATTTTAATTGATAAATAGATTCGATTATAGAATAAATAAATAAATATGGTAATGGAAAATCGTTATTTTATATGCTGTGGAATGAATTGAAACATTTTGTGTGTAATGCAACATCGCATTTGCTTCACTTGAATGAGGCATGTTTGTGGCAGACACGACAACGAAGTTTTTTTGCGCTGTGAATGATTCCATGGTCGGTTCTATCGCGGCGAATATCGTTCAACGCGACCTTTTCGCTTATTTTGGTTGCTTTCGGAGTCTTCGGGATTCCACTTCTCTATTGGCGCAGCAAGCATTCGGTTACGTAAACACGGAAGTCTAGTTGGCTCATGATGACACATTTTTTCTTCTTCGTGTCTTGATTTATGTGGTCTTCGTGTCTGCGCAGCATACAATGAATTTTCCATGCATTTACCATTGCTGCATCAAATGCATTGGTCAACAATGGCCAGTACCATTTCTTGCCACGAACGCGGATGCGATAATTATTCATTGCATTGTCGAAAAGATCGACACCACCCATGCATTTGTTTTATGCCTTGAGAATTTGAGGCATTTCCACGGTCGTCATTTTTCGAGTTTTTCGGTCCCAACGCTTTACTTTTTGCATTGGCTCGATCGCTTAGTGGTTGGATGCGACAGTGACGACAGAGTTGTCGTTCCATCGAGCCATCAAAATCTCATTCGCCTTATCGAAGGAGTAGTCCAATGAACCGCGGTTTTTTTTTTCATTGTTCGAACTACATAACAATGTGTTATCGCGGAATCCCTTTCCGAACGGTCGGACGTTTTATTTATTTAGGACCACTGTCCATATCCCTACCGTTACTCAAAATGGTATATTTATGAGTTTATGACCTAAACTCTTTTCTTGTATGAAATAGGCAATAAAGCAAAACAATAGCTAATGACGCCGCGCCGTAACATATACTTATCTGTTGACACAGCTGCAGCTAACGCGTAAAAATTATCTTAGGATACTTATTTGAATTGACCTAATGTTGTTTGTCTTACAAGTGTCCCTATGATTTGGAGGGGGTTTCGTGGCATCAACCATCGGAAGCTGAAATAGCGGAAATGTCTTGGCTATAAAGTTTGATCCGATTACAAACCGAAATAAATTTACAGTGCATTTTTGTATATCGCATAGTACTATTGGTCGATATCTCGACCAGCTACCTTCTCCGCCCAACTAGCCCATGACGAAAGATCGCGATTCGTGCCCAAACATTTTTTTTGTAAAACAGGCATGGAATAGCTATTATTTACGGGCGGTCATTCCGCTGCTGTAATTTTCCTATTTTTCCGGAATATTTCTTTTTATTGTCCAAAAAGGTGTTTTGCAGTTTTCCGTAAAAGACCACGCAAAAATCTAAATCGAGAAAAACGCAAAAACAGGTCGATTAGATATTAAACCAAACTATCGAAACTCATATTCTACCAGGTAGATCGATTTTCCCTCTCGCCTACGGAAAATGATAAAATTGATTGTCGATATATCGACCAGCCGTTACATATGGGTTAAGCACTAAATCAAGTGATTGAATTTTTCTATGGGTGCCAGGGAACTATCGTTATGAACTAAAGTTTTGAAAACTCCAATAAAATTTTTGTAATCTGAGTAGCTTCCAGAACATTTTGGTAACCTTTGTAAAGGTAAACGAGAAGAGAAGAAGAAGCCAGAGTAGCTGTGAGAGAAGTGTCCGCAACTGCAACACTGCCCTTTCCATTGCTTCCCATCAGCGACAAAATCCTAGACTTCGTTGTGCAATACAATTCCTCTATTTCACACCGACTGTTATCAGTAGGGACTATCTCTTCTATTCGCGTTTGGTAACTAATAGCTTGTTTGAAGTAGGATTGTGATATCCCCAACCGACTTTCCAATTCAGTCAGCTCTAAAGTTCCTGCCTTAGTACCTATTAAGGTTTTATTACGCGAGATGCTTCCCTTTGTTGAAGCGCGATTTTTATCTGAGCGAAATCAAAGTCTCGAACGATTTATACTTTGAAATTTCAGAAGTGTCTGATGTAGACATAATGAAATTTTAGTAGATATGTGCGTGTGTGTGATATTTATATTCAAACAGAGAACAATTATCACATGCGATTTTCTGTTAAGCAGCCTATCAATATATTACAAAGCTTTAATTATTTCGAAGAAAACAATAAAAGCAAACAATATCAACGAATGTCCAGCGATACACAAATTGCAGCTGCAATGCTCTTCAATTAAAAGCTATTCGTCGTGATTTGCTACAAATATGCTCCGACTATGGTGATATGAATTTATGAAAATTTAAATTTCTAGACAATACGGGAATACAGATGTTGCGAGAAATGTTGCTGTGAAGACCAATTATGTTTACTTTTTATGCAGCAACTACCAACAAGTTCCAACCATACAATTATTAGAGTAAAAGCTTCTAAAAGTAATTGTCTCCCACTACGATCTAGCAACAACAGCAACAGTGACGCGACGGCGATTATCATGCACGATTGTTTCTTCGATGTTTCTTCTCCATCGTGTGAGGAACGCATTTATGAAGTGTTGGCGGTAACAGGTTACGTATGACACATATTGTGCACCCTTTCTCTCCGTTCGAGTTTTGGAGCAGTTAGCCGTTGATTACTCCCATGAATTCCCTGTTGCAGCTGAAATAATCAGAAATGATTTTTATGTAGATGACGTATCATGTGCAGAGACATTACCAGATGCGAAATCTAAAAAGAATTCCTTAAAAAAACTTCTTGCGAAAGCTGGTTTAACGCTTGGCAAATGGCAAAGCAACTGCAAGGAGCTCCTAGCTGGTGGAGGTGAAGAGCAAGATAATGCAGTTTCCTTGGACACCAATGGAGATCCTTGGGTAAAGGTTCTGGGATTATATCGGAATTCTAAGTTGGATATTCGACCCGCTAGGGTTTCTCGCACCCTCCGTAATTCGACTCAAAATCATCTTCCAAGAGCTATGGCATCGCAAATTAGAATGGGACGAAGAAGTTCCAGTCTCCATCGCAACTGAGTGGACAAAATATCGAGAAGAGTTTCTTATTCTTACCAATGTCACTGTCACGATAGCTAGTCCAATCGGTTTACTTAATTCTGGCATGGGTTTTCTGATGCATCGGCAGCTGCATACGCAGCCGTAATATACTCACGGTATGAACTACCAAATGGTTTATTCGAAACAAAAATTGTAGCAGCCACAACACGGGTTGCTTCACTCAAAAAATTGAGCATTCCTCGCCTCGAACTTATGCAGCTCATATGGAGTTTCTATCGAACATCTAAAGAAATATGGTAAATTTCCTAGCAATTTTAAAATGTTGAGTCTTAATCCATAGCTAGATGAGGAAAATGTACTGCGAGTTGGAGAAAGAATAGGGGAAGCAAACATCTCGTATAATTCTAAACACCCTATCATCATTCCGAAGCAACACAACTTCCAGACTCATTTTACTTGATGCCCACGACCCATTCCTTCATGCAGGAGTATCAAATCTGTTTGTTCTTATCCGTCAGGAGTATTGGATAATAGGTTGCCGCAATCTACTCTGGAAAATCTCATATGAATGTATATCATGCTTCAAACAAAGGAAGGCTTTAGCATGTCAACTAACGGGAAACCTACCACGTCAAAGAACAGTGAAGAGCATTTGCAAATTGTGGATGTGATTACTCGGAAGAAAATGTCATATTACCAGAGGATACATTTCTCTTTTCGTCTGCATGGTGACAAAAGCGATACACCTCGAACTAGTCAGCGATCTGACTACGGATGTATTCTTGGCAGCTCTTCGTCGATTAGTGGCACGACGTGGAAAACCATCACACATGTATTCTGACAATGGGACAAATTTTTGAGGGTCTGCTCGTTCCTTGACTGAGATGCATACCTTGGTTCTTTCGGAGAATCACAACTCATTGGTAGAAGAGTCGTTAGCACGCGATGGTATTACATGGCATTTCATTTCGTTTCGCACCAGACTTCGGTGTATTATGGGTAGCAGGGGTAAAATCTGTCAATCATCATCTTCGAAGGGTAATCGGAGATGGTGCACTCAATTTCGAAAATCTATATCTTTTTACGCAAGTGGAAGCTATACTCAATTCTAGGCCTATATTTCAAATGTCCGACAACGATATAGAACCATTAACCCCAGCCCACTTCTTTTTCGGTCAACCCTACACTACTCTACTACTGTAGTACCTGTCCCGTCATTGGACTTCCCATTAAATCGCTTATCATCGTATCAGTCCATCCAAGCCAAGGTTCAAGGTTATTGGAAGAGGTGGAGCATGGAGTATTTAACATCATTGCAAGATCGTCCAAAGTGGAAGCAGACGCAAGGTGATCTAAAGATTGATGATATTGTACTTGTGAAAGACTCAAACCTTCCGCCTGGCAAATGGCTGATGGGACGTATACTAATGACTCATCCTGGAAAGGACGGACGCATTCGAGTTGTGAAGTGAAGACGTCCAGTGGGAGTTTTATTCGTCCAATTCATAAGTTGGCACCATTACCCTTAAGCTGAAACTCTGTTCCAGGGGCGGCGGAATGTTTAGAAATAATATGTGTTTTTTACATTAAACATTCAAAATATATCCTATTATTTGTATATTTCATTTTTTTGCTGCATTAGAATCTAACTCACTTCATTACTTACCATGTTAACTTTACCGTATTAAGCATGTACTCTTCTTTTAGCACATTACTTTCTCTCTCTTGAATAGCATTGTTTCTTAAATTAGTACTAAGTCTACTTGCTATTGTAATCGCTAATCTCTCGTTCACTTGGATTTGGACCATACACGGGCTAACACCTGTTTAACCTAATAAATTATGACGATTAGAATTTCGCTTTTTTTGTTTTATCTCGTCATCTGGGCTTAATCGCAGAATTTATAAGTCAAGCGCAATTTGGCATATATTGTGACTTTAATGACTGTTTGCTCCATTTCGTCAGATTGGTTATTGGAAAACTGGTTAACAAAGACAATCACTTTTCGCTCGGTTTTGATGTAAGTTTCCAAGTGCTTTCGAAAACGAAAAATTATATTACAAAGTACACAAATTCGTTGGCGAATTGAGAGTTTTGGATCGGTCGAATTTAAATCGTTAAGATCACTGTAAAAGTAAGCTGATAGATGGAAATTTTGTTTTCGGGAGAGAGCAGGGCATGCGCAAAGAAGGTGTAAAGGTGTCTCTTCCTCCTCCTCATATACACAGCTCCTGCAAAAGTCGTTCGAGTAATCGCCAAGCCATGTTGCATGCCTGTCTAACAGACAGTGTCCAGTGATGATACCAATTATAGGACTGATGTGCGATCTATTGAGGGTAATCAAGCTCTTAGAGCGTGTCAGATTTACTTACTTTACTTAGCGGGCTCCCGACCCGTGAAGAGTCCCTGCCTGAGATACGGCAGCCTTCCACCCTCTGCGATTCCGAGCACGGTGCTTCCAGTTGTCCAGACCAAGCGCTCTGGCATCCGCGATGGCTTGGTCTTTAAAACGAAGGTTCGGTCTTCCTTGTCGTCTCGAACCTGGGAGCTCGGATTCGAAGATCCTCTTGATTTTGGCTTTTCGGACTACATCCACATCTTGGTACAGCTCATAGATTTCGCGGTTGTATATTCTCCTCCATTCGCCCTCCTCGCACACAGGACCAAATATCCGTCGAAGGATTTTTCTTTCAAGGGATCCCAGTATTAACTCTCCTTTCCTGCATATCGTCCAGCACTCGGCGCCGTATAGCAGAGCTGGCAGGATAAGGGTTCTGAAGAGCATGCACTTTGTCCTTCAAGTCAGGAGTTTTGAACCCAAAAAACAAATTTTGCCAAACCGAAGTAGCAGCGGTTTGCTAGGTTCAACGGATCTCCAGAAAGATGTCATTTGTGTAGTTGATGTTTACCCTGAGGTAGATATACTCCTTACCTACCTCGAAGTTGCTGCTATCAACAGTGACATTTTGTCCTAGTCGGTGGGCAGATGATTGTTTGTTTGTTGATATCATATATTTAGTCTTTTCCACATTCACTTCAAGGCCAACTAGTTTCGCCTGTTCTTCAATAGCCGTGAAAGCCTCTATCACGGCACGATGGGATCGACCGATAATATCTATATCGTCCGCATACCCTAGCAGTAGGACTGATCTGTTGAAGATAGTGCCTTCCGTGTTGACACCTGCCCTGCGCACTATCTGCTCAAGAACAAGATTAAAGAAATCACACGACAGCGCATCTCCTTGCCGAAATCCGGGGCATGTTTGAAAGAGTTCAGATGAGCTGCTGCCAAACTGCACATTGCATTGCGTGTTATCTGGATCAGTTTTGACGGGATCCCGAATTCGGCCATTGCCACAAAAAGCTCCTGACGATGAATGTTGTCATATGCGGCTTTTAAGTCGATGAAGAGATGGTGTGTCTCGACTTGAAACTCATTGGTCTTTTCCAGGATTTGCCTTAGTGTGAAGATTTGGTCTACAGTTGATCTGCCGGGCCGGAAGCCACACTTGTACGTGCTGATTAGTGTGTTGCAGAAATGTTTGAGACGTTCACACAGTACGTTGGATAGGATCTTATATGCGACATTAAGCAGGGATATGCCTCGATAGTTCTTGCAAGACATAGGATCGCCTTTCTTGTAGATGGGACATATGGAGCTGATGGTCCAGTCATCGGGCATGCTTTCAGCAGCCAGCTGCTTGGCTTTCTTATAGAACTTCCGGATGTTGTTTCGGTCGCGGGACTCTTCGATCTCCTTGAGCTAGGAGACTGCATGCTCTCTTTTCTTTTTACGCGGGATCTTCTTCTCCTCGCTTCTCCTGTCTCGGTACTCATCTCTTGATGCCCTTGTTTTCCTCTGCAGCGTTCTAATGTGTGCATCTTCTGTCACCTTTTCCGATATACGCGTACATCATCACACTACGGGCTATTTCTCAGGGGTGGCTGGTATCCTGGGGTGGTTTCTGCTACCTCCTTGATGATGGCGTGATACTAATACCACTGCTGCAAAGCCAATTAGTCGGTAGCCATTATCGGTTGTCATTTTGTGGAGGCTGTGCTTACCGACTAATCCGCCGAAGATGTTTTCCTTGCCGACTTTAGCATTGAAGTCGCTGAGTACAATTTAGACATCGTCCTCCGGACAGGCTCCGTAGGCTCCGTCCATGAGGTCATAGAATTCCTCCCTGATAGGGTCCTCAGCCTCGTCGGTAGGGGCGTGTGCACATATTAGACTAATGTTTTGGAATGTAGCTCTGATGCGGATCACAGCCAGGCGATCACTTATCGGCTTGAAGTCCATTACTTTGGATACAAGCCGATTTCCCACGACGAATCCGCACCCTAGGGCGTGCAATCTTTTGTTACAACTGTAATAAATGTCGCAAGTTTGTCTTTTCCATCGTATCTCCTGGATCGCGGTAATGTTTGAGTAGCACCTGGAATATAGAGTGTCACACATTACAGGTACACACTCGCATGTCCGTTAACGTTCCGAGTCTATTTTGCCTATTTTGCTCAGCCATCTCCTTTAGAGATGATCGGCAATCTAGAGCTAATAAAGAGTTAATAGAGACGGAGTCCAGATATTTGATGGCCGCCTGGCTGTCCGAAAAGATTCAGATATCCTTTACGGATACCACGTTCTTCTTAAGCCAGGAAAAGAATTCCTTGATCGCCATTCTTTCCGTTTGGAAGGCAAGGCAGTGACCAGGAAGACGGAAGGAGAGACTAAGATTTAGTCTGACTGAGAAGACACCTCCACCAACCACATCGTTTGTTTTTGATCCGTCCGTATAAAAATGGATTGATTCTTCCTCCAGCAAGGCGCCGTCGTCCCAAAAGGATCTGGGGGGAATGGATAGCTGGATGTATTTATCGAACTGCTGTTGGGGTATGGTGTAGTCTATATTCCTAGGAAGGATTCTGAGTGTGTTCAGAATTGCAGAGTGGCCGATTTCATTTTCGGTCCATTAAGAAGTTGCTTTGAGGCGAATGGCCGTGGTAGCAGCTGTCTGCTAAAAATGTCAAGGGGTATTAAATGGAACAGAATGTCTAATGCAGGTGAGGTAGTGGTTCGAAGTGCTCCACTTATGCATAGACAAGCTGATCTTTGGACCTTGCTTAATTTTTCGCGATTAATCGCTTTCTCTAAGGCAGTCCACTAGACGAGTCTTCCGAAACCTTTCTTGTATATTAAATTTCCAGCTGAGGTTTTTATCCAAGATGAGACCTAAGTATTTGGCTTCGTCTGAAAAGACTAAGCTGGTACCTGTGATTGAGGGCGGGTCGACATGTGGGATTTTGTATCTCCTAGTAAAGAGGGCGAGACCAGTTTTGTGGGGGTTGACGCCTAGACCACAACTATCAGCCCACCTTGTTAGCTTGTTAAGAGCATTTTGAAGGGGTTCTCTTAAATTGTTCAGGTTTACCTTGATCGATCAATGAACTCGCTAACTGTGCCATCTACTTGTAGATCCGTGAGTGCGCTTGAGATGGCAGATGTGTTGACGTTGTTAAAAGCGCCTTCCATATCGTGGAAACGTACCATTGTGTACATAGTGGTGAAGAGAATGTTCAATCGAACGTACTAACGTGTGCAGGGCGGTTTCTACAGATCTGCCTTTGCAATAAGCATGTCGACAGCAGCCTTTTGTCAATGTTGGTACGTCTATGGATATCTACCATTTTTTTTGAAGTTTTAAGGAGAAATGATGATAGCCTAATGGGTCTAATCTAGGTACAACATGCGTCCCTCTCTTTTCAGGATCCATTTCCATTTCAATGTCAAACAGTGCTAATAGTACACGTTACCCAGAGTATTCATCCATCTTGTTTACTCAAATTAACCTACAGCACTGCAAGGCTCCTACCGCTCTTTTAAGTAGCAGGCTTGTGGCTTGTAGAACAAAATCACGCATAATATCCATCCAGGAACCATGGGTGTGGAAAAATCGCATATGTGGTCTTGGTTGCTTGGTGATTTATACCACGTTCTTTATGATGAACAATCCAAAAGACCTAGGACTTGTCTTAATGTATCGAAATCTTTTACAGCTACTATGATCAAAAGCTTTTGTAGCCAAGATTTGGTAGCTGTTTCTATAACTTACCATGCAAGTGATAATTGGGAAACGTTTGTCGCTGCGGCGCTCCATCAAAGGCTTTTGTAGAGCTTGTAGAGTATTGTGAATCCAAAAAGTTGGGTCTTGTCTTGTGCTACGATGCTAATGCTCAGAACACTGTTTTGGGCAGCAGCAAATTAAACATAAGGGAAGATCGACTCTTGGACTTCATTTTATAGTCTGATGTTACCATCAACACTGTAGGTCATCAACCTACCTTTGTTACAGCCAGAAGACAGCACGTAATTGATTTTACCCTGTCAAACAGGCATTTGAAGTCTATCATAAATTGGAAGGTATCGCCTGATAGCACCTTATCAGATCACTGATACATAGAATTTTAAATCTACTGCGAACTTTCACCTTCGCAAGAGAGGAGAAATCCGAGAAAATTGAACTGGCCACGGGTTTGAGAGGAGCTTGCCAACTCGGTTAATGTTCCACTCAAACTTAGATCAAGACAGGGAGTGGAGAGGTCTCCTCAGGATAAGAACAACGTCCTCACCCGCTGCTTTGACCTTTCGTCCCCTGTTCCTTGAAAAGAATTTTCACCGCGAGCTTGGACTTTACTTATATACCTTCCCCATGGCGAATGGTTAAAGTGGTTTTCATACCAAAAATTGATAAGTCTGACTACACTTTAGCTAAAAGCTTTAGACCCATAAGTCTGTCTTCCTTCTTAGTAAAAAGTTTGGAAAGACTGCTTGAGCTGCATGTGCGCAAAGTTGCTCTTCGATCACATGCTCTCCCTGCCGTATAAAAATGGATTGATTCTTCCTCCAGCAAGGCGCCGTCGTCCCAAAAGGATCTGGGGGGAATGGATAGCTGGATGTATTTATCGAACTGCTGTTGGGGTATGGTGTAGTCTATATTCCTAGGAAGGATTCTGAGTGTGTTCAGAATTGCAGAGTGGCCGATTTCATTTTCGGTCCATTAAGAAGTTGCTTTGCTCCCTGCAACACGCGGAAAATCCTGCGAGACTGCCTTTCAAAAGCTTGTTGGTAGGATTGATAGTGCGCTTGACTGGAAGGAGTACGCGTTGGGCATTTTTGTCGATATTGATGGTTCTTTTGATAATGCGACCTTTGACAGTATGTGTAACTCAGCCACACAGCATGGTGTAGATGAAACTTTGGTGTTGAGGATTAAAGCAATGCTAATGCACAGGACGTTGGTAGCTTATGCAGATTGTGGCAAGTGCGTCATAACAGGGGTAAATAGGGGCTGCCCTCAAGGTGGTGTTCTGTCTCCCCTCCTATGGTGTATGGTGGTAGACTCTCTGCTTACGGCTCTCAATTTTCCTGGAAACTACACACAAGCTTATGCCGATGATGTCTCCTTCTTTCTGTCGGTTCAAATCTACGGGCTGTCTGCTCTCAAGCGCAGAGATCCCTGGATTTGATCGATGTCTGGTGCACTAGTAATGGGCTTTCAGTGAATCCTCTAAAAACCACGGTTGTTCTCTTTACGAGAAGGAGAATCATCACTGGTCTGTCCCATCTCGTGCTTAAAGGTGTCACCATCCCTATATCCGAAGAAGTCAAATATCTGGGTGTAATCCTTGATAAAAAACTTCTGTGGTCCAAACATGTCGAATCGCAAACCGATAAAGCGCTGTCGACTTTCTGTCAGTGTAAAGGCGCTTTTGATAAGACATGGCGCTTGTCTTCGAAACGGGTCCTTTGAATCTATACGGCCATGATTAGACCGCTACTCTCATACGCATCAGTTGTTTGGTGGAACAGGCTTTCGCGGAAACGTGTTACTGCTTCTTTTGCCAAACTCCAAAGATCGGCATGTCTCGGCTGCACAGGGCCCTTCTCTAGCACCCCGGGCTCTGCTCTAAATGCTTTGATGAATCTTCCCGCACCCCCCCCCCCCCCTTCCCTGATTTATATATTATGCGGTGTACGCTAAAAACCATCTTTCGCTTAAAGAGAGTGGATAGGGGTCTGGTGCTGGAGTCTTTGTGGAACGCGATAATATACGACTTTACTACCCCTTGGGTAAACATGCATCTGTTTTCCAAGTGGAGATTTTTGTCATCCTAATGGCTATGCACTATATTGTGAACAACAGGTGGAGGGCTAGAGGCATTTGCATCTGCAGTGATAGCCAAGCTGTATAAAAGCGCTTTTGAACCCTCTTACCTCATCCAAGTTTGTGCTAGAACTCTAGCTGATTTTTTGAGACAGCTGGGCACCGTTGAATTTGTAGAGGTTTTTGTTAAGCCTAGAAGCTTCTGAGGTATTTTCTATTTTGTTAGTCGACATGATACTCTTTTGGCTTTCCACAATTCTGTTTTATAGGATTTGAGGGATACTTTATATGCATCCCAAACGTAATCTGTTCGTGTGGTCTTGGGCTTACTGAACAGTTTCCTACAGTCGTTTCTAAGTCGGCCTAATTCAGATGTCCACCAGTGCGGTTTACGTTTGCCTCGCTGTCGATTGAGAAGACACGAGGAGGACAGTACTTTATTTAGAGCCAGAGTGAGTTCCCTTACCTTATGATCGAGTTCGGTTGTATCATGAGGGGAACATAAGACATAGAGTGCACTGAACGCCATCTCTGAACATGAGCCAATTAGTTTTACGGTAGTTTCTGAAGATAATCATTTAATCTTCAGAAACTACCGAATGTATCTGCGGTTTGAAAAAGAGTGAACAGACGAAACTTTTCAATTGTCAATCAATTTAGTGATGAATTCAGAGACGAGAGTTATGTCTAAGACCTCTTGTCGACTTCTGGTGATGAAGGTAGGTTTACCACCTCTGTTGCAAACAATAAGATTGATGTGTAAAATATAATTAAAAAGTATAGCACCTCTATTGTTTATGTCGGAACTGCCCAATACTGAGTGATGAGCGTTGGCATCGCACCCAATTATGAGTCCAGTGTTTCGTTTTCCAGCTTCCTTTACGAGATATTCCAGGGTGTTCCCAGGAGGATTTCCCGCGATATCGTGAGCGAAATAGACCAGTACGTGCCTTTGGCCGTTTCCAGCCTCGCTGTGGGTTGTATATCGGTCGCTGAAATTAGGAAGTAAAAATACATTAAGATTATTTTTCACTAGTATGCAGGATCTAGGGTTACCTTTGTCTGAAACATACAGTGCGTAGTATCCCGGAGTTTTAAGTCCACTAACCAGATTGTTGACAATCCATGGTTCTTGGATCAGGACGATATCTTCTCTATCTTGAGAAAGACGGAGAAGCAAGGATGCCGAATCCTTGTTGGAGTTCTGTTTATCTGTTCTTACTGCAATTAGGCAGACAAATTTCCACCACGGTCTTATTTAGGTCCCTGCAGATTAACCAAGAAGTTCATCCTCACTGAGAAGGACCTTGTTTAGAAAGTCATCCGTCTCCATATCAGACAAGGTGTCCGCGATAGAGGCAGTGGACTTGGCTGGAGCTATTTGCTCTGTGGAAACATCGTCATCCATACAAGGTAAGGACAATGTTCCAGAGTCCGGGGCTGCGGAAACGGGGTCTAAGGGGTGAGGAGGCAGTTTGGCAGTCTTTAGCTCATTCTTTGTAGACGCGTAAGGTTATTTTATCCCAACCAAAACTTATCATGCCGTTAGTCTTCACCAAAGGAGCAAGGGTTTCCTGATTGATAATTACCACAGCAGATCTATGGGCACCCCTTTGGTCTTCCATTTGCTTAAGAGCTTTTATTTGATCATTTGTCACCGTTCAGGAGATATCGTGCCGTCTATATCGCTGCGATCAATAACAGCGACCACGATTTTATCTTTAAAGACCTCGCTGAAAGACCTGAGAGGTGGAGGTGCTGGTGTTATGCAGTTTGGGGCAATTTAAGAGCAACGCGGTTTCTTCCACAGACCTATGGCGCTTAGACGAAAAGTCACCGCTGGTCTCGTTGTCTTTGGCCCATTTCAGTTTGGCAACCTGCTTCGGAGTTCTGTTGGTCTCCAGAATAGCTCCAAAGACCGTCAAAGTCCGGATTGCCTCCCGTCGTTGTTTGTAGTACGACATAGATGGAGTGCGATGTCGCGAATTTCCACCATGGGTTACTGCCAGCAGAGTAAGAGCCATGAAGTGCCACAATCCTACCACTGCTGGGAAGAGTGCCTTCTTTTTGCTCAAGACAGCTGCTTTTGCCAATACGTGGTCGAACACGAGTAGCCACAGTCTTACCACCACTTGGCGTAGCAGGAGCCATACCGGTAGACAGTTTAGTCACCGTACTACAGTCCAGTTTGATGGGATAGCGGTCTTATGCACTGTAGTTCTTTGTTTGTAATTCTGAATGTTCATAATAGGACCCACGAGTAGCGGAGAAAGGAGGTCGATATGTACAGAGATTCGCAATATACAGACAAGCCCAGCAAAATCCGGAGGGCGCCAGGTATCCGGACACTCCGTTAGCGACTGAGCTATTTGACATCATCCGGCCCAGGCGAAGGAAGAAAGGAGAGGATGAAGAAAATGTGGGGAAGAACGTCCTTTGGTTTCAGGACACATCTAGAGAAAAGTTTCCCGAGAATCATTGACCTTACTCAGCCCCTACAACTCGGCAAGTTTTGTTTATGATAAACACAATTTTTCAGAAACCAAAATTTATACTTTTATGAGAGCAATTAATATTCAAACATGACTTCGAAAATGTTCATTTTGGCACATTCATGATGCTGGCCTAAGGGGGACGATATGTAATATACATAGCAGTTGCACACTGTATGACTAAATTTTCAATAATTTGGCATATGATTTATGGTCATATTCTTTGACCCAAATAACTACTTTTATCAGAAACTTCATGTTGGGCTTTTAAACGAAATAATGTTTCTTATAAATGGGTTTAAATTATTTGAATATCTCATTTGAGTTTTGAGAGTTGAAATTTAATGAAAATATAGCAAATTTATATTCTGAATATTAATTCTGGATAATTTCAGGGTGTTTTGATTAAATTGCATTATATTTGTCAGATTATATTATTAATTGTTTATATTATTCATTTATATAGCGTAATGACTAGTATTATGGCACCCCTAAGAAAATTTAAACTTTTATTAACTATAACATTTTTATTTGTGTGCTGATTTGAATCGCTGTTGTATACCAGAGTGTACATTTTTAAATTTCGCGTTGATAAATTCATAATACTTTTTAATTTATTAATAATATACTTAAAATTTCAATGTTTATCTGTTATCATTATTGTCACTAAAAAAACTATAGTTATTGGCACCAATCAGGAACGTAACATATCTTTTCAACTTTTCTGAAATTTGTTTATCTATTTCATGAATTAAAACATAATACGAAGCCGGGTTAAAAACAAATAAAAAGAAAAATAATTAAAAAAATTGTTCATTAAAAAAAATAGTAAAAAAAAACTTGCAAAATTATAGGTCCATACCAAAATAATCAAAGCAATCCATATTTCAAAGACTTTTTTCGGCGCACGTGTTTTTACTTTCGCTGTAAATACAAATCTGAAAAGTAATGTCTTCAAACTAAAGCCACAGAAATTTTAAAAAATTCAGTGTTTATAAAAAAAAATTGGCTTGATACTTCACACTAAATTTTTTATTTTTCACAATTATTAAACAAAGAACAATCTTCTGTCCAATAGTCTTCTGATATTTTTTGACGCTAAGGCGAAAATAAAAACCGAATGAACTCGTGTAAATCCAGTTTTATTCTAAAAAAAAATGTAAAAACATCGTACAATTAAAAATGATAGGATTATATATCATAAAATCTAATTCTTCGCTAACTTATGAAAATACTTTTGTACGGAATAAAAATCATACTCAAAAATTACATCAGCATGATGAATTCATTTTTATTGTAAATTATTGTAACACGTCGAACAGAATAATAGAAGGCTTATCATTCAATAAGTGGTAAAAAACGCCCACTACGAAACATTAACAAGAAAGTTTTATTCTAAAAAAAAATTTAAAAACATCGTACAATGTTATGATAGGATTATATATCATAAAATCTAATTCTTCGCTAACTTATGAAAATACTTTTGTACGG
Source organism: Ferdinandea cuprea (assembly GCA_963576555.1). Classification (NCBI taxonomy): domain Eukaryota; kingdom Metazoa; phylum Arthropoda; class Insecta; order Diptera; family Syrphidae; genus Ferdinandea; species Ferdinandea cuprea. The sequence goes on from OY754962.1 coordinate 34,033,537, forward strand.
AATGAAAATCATACTCAAAAATTACATCAGTATGATGAATTCATTTTTATTGTAAATTATTGTAAAACGTCGAACAGAATAATAGAAGGCTTATCATTCAATAAGTGGTAAAAAAAGCCCACTACGAAACATTAACAAGAAAGTTTATCAATTTCATGTTTTAATCTTTTTTAAGTACTAAAACTCCAAAGATCATATTTTGTATTGGCAGCGCTGTTCGTACTCACTTACTTTCTTAACGGGCTCCCGACCCGTGAAGAGTCCCCGCCTGAGATACGGCAGCCTTCCACCTTCTGCGATCCCGAGAACGCTCCTTCCAGTTGTCCAATCCAAGCGTCCTGGCATCCGCGATGACTTGGGCTTTAAAACGGAGGTTCGGTTTTCTTTGTCGTCTCGAACCTGGGGGCTGGGATTCGAAGATAGTCTTGGCTGGGGCGTTGTTGTCCATTCGCTCGATGTGGCCGAGCCAATGTAGTCGACGAGTTTTGGCTTTTCGGACTACATCCACATCTAGGTACAGCTCATAGAGTTCGCAGTTGTATCTTCTAATCCATTCGCACATAGGACCAAATATCCGTCGAAGGATTTTTCTTTCAAAGGATCCCAGTATTAACTCGTCCAGCACTTTGTCCTTCAAGTTAGGAGTTTTTTTTTTTGCCAAACCGAAGTAGCAGCGGTTTCCTAGGGTAATTCTTCGACGGATCTCCTCTAAGATGTCATTTGTGGAGTTGATGTTTTCCCCGAGGTAGATGAACTCCTTAACTACCTCAAAGTTGCTGCTATCAATAGTGATATTTTGTCCTAATCGGTGGACAGATGATTCTTTGTTTGTTAATAGCATATATTTAGTCTTGTTCTCATTCACTGCAAGGAAAACTAGTTTCGCCTGTTCTTCAATAGCCGTGATAGAGCTCGCTGGGATCGACCGATAATATCTATATCGTCCGCATACCCCAGCAGTTGGACTGATCTGTTGAAGATAGTGCCTTCCGTGTTGACACCTGCCCTGCGCACTATCTGCTCAAGAACAAGATTGAAGACATCACACGACAGCGCATCTCCTTTCCAAAATCCGGTGCATGTTGAAAGTTTGAATCCCGAATTCTGCCATCACCAGAAAAAGCTCCTGACGATGAATGCTGTCATATGCGGCTTTAAAGTCGATAAAGAGATGGTGTGTCTCGACTTGAAACTCGTTGGTCTTTTCCAGGGTTTGCCTTAGTGTGAAGATTTGGTCTACAGTTGATCTGCCGGGCCGGAAGCCACACCGGTACGTGCCGGCAGGTAGACCATCAGAGCCGGCGGCCTTGTTGTTCTTTAGCTTTTTTGTAGCTAAGCCAACCTCTTCTGTACTGGGCGAAGGGACTGGTTCTTTATTGACTGGGCGTGGTTTCTCTTCTTGCCCCATCACTCTCTCTACATTTTGTCTATTTAGCAGCTGCTGGAAATGCTGCTTAAATACATCTACTATTACCTGCGCGTCGGTGATTAGGTTTTCTGTTACGAAGAGCCTGCGTTCCGGTATTAAAGCCAGCAGCCAGCTGCCTGGCTTTCTTATAGAACTTCCGGATGTTGTTTCGGTCGCGGGACTCTTCGATCTAATTGAGCTGGGAGACTGCATGTTCTTTTCTTTCTACGCAGGATCTTCTTCTCCTCCCTTCTCCTGGCTCGGTCCTCATCCCTTGCTGCCCTTGTATTCCTCTACAGCATTCTAATGTGTGCATCTTCTGTCACCTTTTTCCGCTATACGCATCATACCACGGGCTTTTTCTCGGGGGTGGCTGGTATCCTAGGGTGGTTTCGGCTACATCCTTGATGATGTCTCGATACTGAGACCACTGGTTGTTGGCGCCTGTGGAAGGTGAATGCACGGTGGGGAGTTTCTCACTCAGACGCTCTTTGTAGGCTCTGGCGACTCCAGATGTGCTAAGGCGTCCAACTTAGGCTCCGTAGGCTCCGTCCAAGAGGTAATAGAATTCCTCCTTGATAGGGTCCTCAGCCTTGTCGATAGGGGCGTGTGCACATATTAGGCTAATGTTTTGGAATGTAGCTCTGATGCGGATCACAGCCAGGCGATCACTTATCGGCTTGAAGTCCATTACTTTGGATACAAGCCGATTTCCCACGACGAATCCGCATCCTAACACGTGCAATCTTTTGTTACAACTGTAATAAATGTCGCAATTTTGTCTTTTCATAGTTCCTGATCCTATCCATCGTATCTACTGGATCGCCGTAATGTCGGCCTTGTACCGTGTAGCACCTGGAGTGTAGAGTGTCCGCACATTCCAGGTACACACTCGCATGTCCGTTAACGTCCCGGGTCTATTCTGCTTTGAGGTACATTTATATCCGAGGCTGCCATTGTCTCTCCCATAACATAACGGCACAACTCCCAACCGGGGGCCCTGTTCCTGACCCTAGGACAGAAGGCCGGTAAATCCTGGGCTAGTAACCCACTTCGGTTATGTGAGTGCTGCCGTTGACCCATCAAGGGCTCATCCGCCACCAACTCTTTTCCAACACGCTGGATATCCCTATAGACCTGGGCTTTAAATAAGTCAAAGCAGCTCATATAGGGAGATCACTTGTTTCACCACCATCCTTTTGATCACCTGTTTGTACACTGAAATTTAATCTATGAACTGTGGAACAGTTGAACTTGAAACATTATCAGAAAAAAAAATTTAGGATGTCAATAGAGTTCTATACAAAACTGTAACAATTTTTTTTTTTTTTTGTGTTGTCAAACCAGCTTGGTGGCCAAAGAAACTATTTGTTAGCGGTTTCAATACATGTATTTCGGAAATTCAGTCCATCACAGTGTAAACATCGCGGCTTAAAATACTAAAACTTATTTATTAACACACTTTAATGGACTGAATTGCCGAAATATACATATTGAGACTGCTAACAAATTGTTGCTTGGCCTCCACGCTGACTTTTTTTTCGTAGCTGTCAAAGGGTATAAAGCTCTACATCAATAACGATTTGGGATTCATTTTGTTTGGTTTGGCTTTCATTTGTGAAAAGTAAAGAAAAAAAATATAACAAATGGCTCTGTGAATAATTGCCAAATCTTATAAAAAAATATATCATTTCTAATTTCATGTTAATATTTATTTATATATGTACATAGTTGCGAAATAAGGAAGGACACTGATGATGCAGAAATATTTCAATTAATTTTGGAACAAGCTCAATTGGGTCAATATCTGCAACATATAGACAATTTGGACGTGTATTGGAAAGCATATATACAAAAACCAGGATTTAAATAAACGGTGGAATAAAACAGGAAAAAGCGGTCGAGATAGGTCAGATGATAATTTAGTGCTTGATTGTCGCTTTTCAAAAGTAATATTATGTTTATTCTTTTTTCGTAATTTCTAATATTCCAGCGTAATGGTTTCTTAGAATTGATTTCTAAAATACTTACTTTTCTACAAGTGGTTACTTTAAGTGACCTTCATAGTTTTTTATTATTGAAAATTATGTTTTTTGTGTCGTTCGCTTCCTCTTGAAAAAAGAGATTTTATTTAAATTTAGGTTTTACGACAAACTTTGTTAAACAATATCTAATTTGAATACTTCCTAAATGGATTAAAACAATTCCTTCATATAAACTGTTGCTTCTAATTTTCAACTTTGTACAATTTTTTGAAAACACACAGGACTATGTGTTTACATGGGTGTGGCTTAAAATGAATACCCAAAAGATAGGGAAAAGAAAAAAAAAACAATAAAAGGTCGGTAAGTATTTTATCATTTTGCTGGAGAATAAAAGAAAGGGAACAGTGTAAGGGTAACTTGTGACCTATTGTTGAGTTCAAGAGGAAGGGCATACGCGTTAAGGCAGACATCTTGGAGAGCGAAGATTGCTAAATACATGCGTTAACCTGAACATTTACATTTAGTTTACTTGGATAATTTTGAACTAGGGGTGGTAGTAAAGTTGCGATCAGACGGTCATCAAAACTTGTCATTCGGATGACATGCTGACTTCAGAAAACTATATAGGTTTTAAAACAGGATGACTACTTTAGGATAAATTCTACGTGACGTCAGGATATCATCCGGATGACAAGTTTAGATGACCGTCTGATCGCACCTTTAGGGTTTTGTGTCGTTATGCAGGGGTTAGCTATAAAAATTTTGGTGAGGTGATTGTGGTTAAAGGTTAAATTCAATGCATGTTTGCTTACATTATTCAATTAAAGAGTTGCAGTAGCAGCACATTGGGTACCATAAAACTATTAGGTTCTTATTGCTCTACCTTTGTAACAGTGACCGAGACAAAAAAGATAGTGGCAGAAGAAAGACCATGAAGAAAAACAAAATCATATTTTAATAATTTTAAAAAAAGAGTAAACAAAATTTAAAAAGTACAACAAAGTTTCATAAATATGGTTGAACAATTTATGAAACCGCGCAACAAATCGATATATCATGTCTCTCATTACAGAAGCATGAATATTCAATTTTTTTTAATTTTATGTTAATTGGTTGGTTTGATTAAAATGTGGGTATTCTTTGTTTTACCAAAATATAGAATACCATGTGTACAAGGAAATTATAATACATATTTCACAATGTTTCAGAAACCTTTGTAATTTTACGAGAGCAATTAATATTCAAACATGACTTCGCATAATGTTCCTTTTTTGCACATTCATGATGCTGGCCTAAGGGGGACGATATGCAATATATATAGCAGTTGTACACTGTATGACTAAATTTTCAATAATTTGGCATATGATTTATGGTCATATTCTTAGAAAAAATTCTTTTACAGTATTTTACCCCGGTAAATGCAGATTGATGCAAATAACTATCAGAAACTTCATGTTGGGCTTTTAAACGAAATAATGTTTCTTATAAATGGGTTTAAATTATTTGAATATCTCATTTGAGTTTTGAGAGTTGAAAATTAATGAAAATATAACATCTATTATATATTTGTCAGATTATATTATTAATTGTTTATATTATTCATTTATATAGCGTAATGACTAGTATTATGGCACCCCTAAAAAAATTAAACTTTATACATACTATAAAATTTTTATTTGTGTACTGATTTGAATCGCTGTTCTATACCAGAGTGTACATTTTTAAATTTCGCGTTGATAAATTCATAATACTTTTTTTATTTATTAATAATATATTTAAAATTTCAATGTTAATCTGTTATCATTATTGTCACCAAATAAACTATAGTCATTGGCACCAATCAGGAACGTAACATATCTTTTCAACTTTTCTGACATTTTTTATCTATTTCATGAATTAAAAAATAATACGAATCTGGGTTAAAAACAAATAAAAAGAAAAATAATTAAAAAAATTGTTCATTAACAAAAAATAGTAAAAAAAACTTGCAAAATTATAGGTCCATACCAAAATAATCAAAGCAATCCATATTTCAACGACTTTTTTCGGCGCACGTGTTTTTACTTTCGCTTTAAATAAAAATCTGAAAAGTAATGTCTTCAAACTAAAGCCACAGAAATTTGAAAAAATTCAGTGTTTATAAAAAAATTGGCTTGCTATTTTACACTAAATTTTTTATTTTTCACAATTATTAAACAAAGAACAATCTTCTGTCCAATAGTCTTCTGATATTTTTTGACGATAAGGCGAAAATGAAAACCGAATGAACTCGTGTAAATCCAGTTTTATTCTAAAAAAAATGTAAAAACATAGTACAATTAAAAACGATAGGATTATTTATCATAAAATCGAATTCTTCGCTAATTTATGAAAATACTTTTGTACGGAATGAAAATCATACTCAAAAATTACATCAGCATGATTAATTCATTTTTATTGTAAATTATTGTAAAACGTCGAACAGAATAATAGAAGGCTTATCATTCAATAAGTGGTAAAAATAGCCCCCAACGAAACATTAACAAGAAAGTTTATCAATTTCATGTTTTAATCCTTTTTTAAGTACTAAAACTCCAAAGACCATATTTTGTATTGGCAGCGCTGTTTGTACTTACCTGTTTACTTAACGGGCTCCCGACCCGTGAAGAGTCCCTGCCTGAGATACGGCAGCCTTCCACCCTCTGCGATCCCGAGCACGCTGCTTCCAGTTGTCCAGACCAAGCGTCCTGGCATTCGCTCGATGTGACCGAGCCAATGTAGTCGACGAGTTTTGGCTTTTCGGACTACATCCACATCTTGCTACAGGTCGCGGTTGTATCTTCTCCTCCATTCGCCCTCCTCGCACACAGGACGACATATCCGTCGAAGTATTTTTCTTTCAAAGGATCCCAGTATTAACTCGCCTTTCCTGCTTATCGTCCAGCACTTTGTACTTCAAGTTGGGAGATCGGCCGATGATATCTATATCGTCCGCACACCCCAGCAATTGGACTGATCTGTTGAAGATAGTGCCTTCCGTGTTGACACCTGCCCTGCGCACTATCTGCTCAAGAACAAGATTAAAGAAATCACACGACAGCGCATCTCCTTGCCAAAATCCGGTGCATGTTGGAAAGAGTTCGTATGAGCTGCTGCCAAACTGCACATTGCATCGCGTATTATGCGACACATCTGGATCATCTGACGATGACTGCTGTCATATGCGGCTTTAAAGTCGATAAAGAGATGGTGTGTCTCGACTTGAAAATCGTTGGTCTTTTCCAGGATTTGCCTTAGTGTGAAGACTTGGTCTACAGTTGATCTGTTGGGCCGGAAGCCACACTGGTACGTGCCGGCAGATAGACCATCAGAGTTGGCGGCCTTGTTGTTCTTTAGCTTTTTTATAGCTAAGCCAACCTCTTCTGTACTGGGCGTAGGGACTGATTCTTTATCCAGTTCTCTTCTTGCCCCATCACTCTCTCTACATTTTGTCTGTTTAGCAGCTGCTGCAAATGCTGCTTAAATACATCTACTATTCCCTGCGCGTCGGTGATTAGGTTTCCATCGCTGTTACGAAGAGCCTGCGTTCCGGTCTTAAAGCCAGCAGCCAGTTGCTTGGCTTTCTTATAGAACTTCCGGATGGTGTTTCGGTCGCGGGACTCTTCGATCTACTTGAGCTGAGAGACTGCGTGCTCTCTTTTCTTTCTATGCAGGATCTTCTTCTCCTCCCTTCTCCTGGCTCGCTACTCATCCCTTGCTGCATTTGTTTTCCTCTGCAGCGTTCTAATGTGGGGCATCTTCTGTCACATTTTTCCGGTATACGCATACATCATCACACTACGGGCTGTTTCCCAGGGGTGGCTGGTATCCTGGGGTGATTTCGGCTACCTCCTTGATGATGTCGCCATACTGAGACCACTGGTTGTTGGCGTCTGTGGTACGTGAACACGGTGGGGAATTTCTCACTCAGGCGCTCTTTGTAGGCTCTGGCGACTCCAGATGTGCTTAGGCATCCAACGTCGAATTTCTTCTTTTGGGCAGTTAGCAGCTTCTTTGTACTGCCCATTCTATGACCCAGGCCAACCCATTCCAGACATTTATTTGAATGGGGTTGTGGTTCCAAAGTGTGAAAAGTTCAAATATCTGGGACCAATGATTAACAGCGAAGCAACCGTTGATGAAGTGGCAGGAAAACTCTGCCATCTTCTGTGACCGAGAAATGTCCCCTAAGCTGAGAATGTAATAAGCTGTCCAAAGGTATGAGGGCAAGTTGACAGCAGCTGAGATGAAGATGCTTCGCATGACAGCAGGAGTAACAAAGCTTGATCGAATTAGAAGTCCCTGAATCCGAGGAAGCCTTTACGTCAAAGAACCCATCTCGAAAAAATTGGAGCACGACCCACGCAGTTGGTGTTGTCATGTTCAATGGAGGGATCATACGAACTCCATCAAAAAGGCAATAGCAATCAACGTTCCATTACAATTGCGTAAGAAAGGCAGGCCTAAAAACTCCTGAATCACATAAATGCAGAAACATCAACATTTAATTGGCCAAGGTCGAACCGGAGAGAACCACAGGCAGACCAGTAGGAATACACTGAAGTGGGAGGGTTATGATCCCTATAATCCTGATCATAATCTCGTCGTTAAATGGAGAGATTTGGCACCACCAATAGGTAATGCCTCAGAGGTGTATCACTTTCTGAACACCTCTTTTAAAATTTGTAACAAGGTTCCAAACTCTTGTCTTTAGAGAAGTAAGAGATGAGTTGTCAAAGCAAAAGAAACAAGTTTTTTAATAAATCCAAGTGTAAATTTAAAATCAAGGGACGTTTACAATCTTAGAAGTGAGATATCGACATAAATATAACTAATAAAAAAGTGAAAATGCGGCCGACGTAGAACTCGACGAAAATGTCACCGTGGCCGAACTTCGGCCTTTGTATGACGAATTATTGTCAACCCGAGGAACAGCAGAAAACGTGTTCCGAGGCTCCGAAGAATAGAGGAACCAACGCACTGACGACGAACGCATTCCAGTGCGGGACCTGAATGCAGAATTGGCCAGAACCGAGAAGAAAATCTTGTTGCTGCAAAAGCGGCTCGAGAAGGAACTTGGCATGGTCGAATCCGTGAAGAGGTATGTACTAGAGATGCAGGAGATTGCCTCCTATGCTAACGCAGCAACTTATGGGGCAGCTGTAAACCCTCCTGGACTTATACGAAAGGAAACCACCTCCGACGCCCCGAAGAAAACCGCAGTCAACCCAACCGCTATCACGACCCCCAAACCGAGGACCGCAGCCAGCGCTCGTTCGTTCCAGATGATAAGTGTTGCCTTTATCCAACGTCATAATAAGTGCACTGAGGATAAATTCTATTTTTGCCTATTTGATTCCGGCAGCGCAAGTAGCTTTGTTTAAAAGTCGCTAGCCCCGTTTATTTATGGGGAAAAGATGCGATTCAGGGGGATGGGAAACCAGTTCTTTAGTACGTATGGGACCGTAGATTGCAAAATTAAATTCCGGGAAACCGTAGCTCATTCCAGATGATGAAACTTTTGTACCGCTGCTCTTGGGAAGCGATATTTTATTCAAATTCAACATACACCTTTGTAGGCTTAAGTTCCATTATGAGAGACAATTTTTGTACCGATTGAACAACTAAATTTCAATAATAAATAAAATATTTAATTACATTAGGAAGTTGTCAGTGCACTTGTGTCATTCGATTTATTGAAGAATCCCGATGTTGTAGAGAATAGTGTTAAGACAGAGCCGATAGAACTAACTAAAATAAGTATTACTGTAGAAAATGTAAACACCAATTGTGAAGTCTCGACCGAAGGTGTTTCACATGTTTCGGGTGGTCGCGAAATAAAGATAATAGAATTTAACGATGACCGGGGTATGCTAAACTTTATTGATTTAGGTCGGCTAGTGAACGCAGTCGGGACTTGTATCGAGAACGACGACGACGATGCATTCTGTTAATCACTTAGTTGTAATGCATGCACGGATTTTTTTGACATTAAGGATATACAGGTTTGAATGGTAATATACGACGAATTGAAATTATAAAAAAATACAACGATGGGACGAAAAGAAACAACAAATTCTTTTGAATATTCTTATAATTTATTACCACCTTCGATGCTGATCCAAATCCAAGTGACCGAGAAATACTTCAATTTTGCATTACACGAAGAAGAACATAGGAAAATAAGAAAACATAGAATTGCAGTAATTAACAGCAAGTAACAAGAACAATTCAAAATCTTACGTTAGTTGATTGACTTAAGAGAGCAACTATTGAGTAATGTTATACATATAGGACATGTTACGTGTATTTATTTATGATGAGCTCATAATATTTCCAAACAATGCTTGATTTAAAATAAATTGACTGTAAAAGACTTGAACACTATCTTCGATCTTATACTTGGACAAACACTTTAAACGAAAATGATCTTGACAAAAGTGTACATAATTTTTATTACTATTTGTACAACTTTAAATAGCGTGCCGTTAAAAAATAAATGTTATATTATATATGTTGGATTAATAAGGATGTTCGCCGCCTCAAAAATGTTTATTATAAAAAATGGAAAAGGACAAATTGCTACAGTGATTACCTCTTACACACTGACTGCAGACATAACCTAAAAATTGTTTTAAAACATTCTTATGAAGTCTATATTAACAAAATTAAACGTGACTTTAAAAAGAATCCCAAGATTTTCTGGAAATACATTAAATCAAACCAGAATTCTTCAAATTTTCCAGCAAATATGGAGTCTAATATGTAATACGTATCAAGTACAGAAGATGAAATATGTAATATGTTTGCTGCCTTCTTCTGATTATTGACATCTTATAATATTTCCTCCAATATAAAACCAAACTGTGAAATTCCGACACTTAGACTGACAGAATTTGAAATATAAAGACCTTAGATGATAACTGTGTTCCTGGTCCTGATGGTGTTCCTAGCATTTTTGTCAGATCTTCCATAAATTTCATCTGTAAACCGTTAACTTATTTATTCAACTTGTCGCTGGTGTCTTTCCGTTATTGTGGAAATCTTTGTTTATTGTCCATTTACACAAAAGTGGAAACAAACATCAGTTGGAGAATTATTGATGACTAAACTGTCCTGTATACAAAACTTTTTGAGAAAATTATTTGTAACCATTTACAATTTCGTTGTCATGACGTTTTTGCTGATGAACAACATGGTCATTGTCTAAAAAACTCAACTGTGACAAATTTAATTGAATTTACATCGCGTTGCAGTGAGAACACGGTGAAAGGCTTACAAACAGATGTCTTTTATGCGGTCTTTTGATAAAGTTAATCATGTTATTCTGTTACAAAAACTTGAATTATATGGATTCCCTCAATGGATCTTGAAATGGATTTCTTCTTATTTAAGTAAAACGGACGCAAAATGTGAAGTTCAAAAATGTGTTGTCAAAAAATATAGTTGTTTATTCTGGTGTCCCTCAAGGAAGTCACTTTGGCCCACTTTTATTCCTGTTGTTTATTAATGACCTATGTCTTCGTGTTAGTTATGCTAAGATTTTACTTTTTGCGGTGACTGTAAACTGTTTTACCCATATTGTGACCCACAAGGATATATCTTTTTGCAGCATGATAGTGATGTTATGTGTAAATGGTGTAATTAAAACTACATGTTCCTAAATCTTAACAAATGTAAATCCATGACATTCACGAGACGTCACAACCTTAGTCAACCTACTTATTTTATTGATGGCGAAGCAGTTGAAAGTGTAGATCGCTTTAAAGATCTTGGAGTAATCTTTGACAAGAAGCTGAACATTAACCTTCACTTAGATTTTACAGTAAGCAAGGCAAGAAGCCGATTGAGAGTCATAAAACGATTTTCTAAAGCCTTTATTGTTCTCTTGTTCAGCCTGTTTTAGAATACTGTAGTCCTGTGTGCACAGATGAGGAATTAACCAGATAGTCAACTCTGCAATCCCCTATCACTTTCAACCCGCAAAAAATATTTAATGACAGCCTCAAAATCCTCTCTCAATTTTCCCATCTGTGAATACGTGTGAGCCAGACACATGAAGTTAGATCTAATTTACTAGATTACCCGCCAAAAATAATTGTGGGGAGTTTTGCAATATATCCAAATCACAACAACAAAACAGCTGGTCACGGCGGATGTGTTGGGAAATAGGAAATTCTGCGAAGTGTTGAGTTTATGTGATTCAACTTTTTATTTTATTTTAATATAAATGTTTATAGAGAAGCAAAAAATTAGTTACCCAATAAAGTTGTTACAATTTATTTGAAATTTTTTTTGCGTTTATAAGAAATAGTTCTCTATTTTTTATCTGCCTAAAAATAAACATTCTTGGGTTTTGTACTTTTCCATTTTGGTTAATAAAATGGTATAAAATGCATATTTTATTGTATTTTTGCATAAATATTACTAAATTAGTAACGTTTGGGTGTAAAATAATTGTAGTAAATAGTTTGCAATGGTTTTTGATATATATATTAAATTATTTGATTGTTTTATTACTTATTTATTGTTTGATTGTTTTTATTCAACAATGAAAGTTGAATATATGTACATATTCGGGTTCCGTGCATGGATAAAGTGAAAAGGAAGTATTTTTAATCCTCTTTAAATTATGTTGTGTTACAAGATTTGTACGTTTAGTCAATCAATTTTCTTAGCTGTTTCTTTTCTAAGGCGGTTTTGAAATTGTTTATATAAGTTAATATGCTTTATTTTAAAATTTAAAGTAAGCGATAGACGGAAGAACGAGAAAAAAAGATAGCTGGAATGCACTGCATAAATATATTGGGGGTGCATTTTTTTATCGAAAATGCTTGGTAGTTGAGTACATCACGAAAATGTTTGGTATTTGAGTACATATCATAAATAAGCATGCACATTATGTTACATATATATTGAATTATTTGGCCACTTTTTTTAACAGCCGACTTTATTTGTCAAGTTATAATGTTTTGTAATTTTATTTTATATGAAAATAAACAAAACAATTTACTACTACTACTATTTACTACTAGGAAGTAATTGCTAATTTTGTTAAAAGTGTGTTTTGTTGTACCAAAAATAATATTTGTAAGAATTTGGATTACGTTTTATTAAAAAGCGTTTTAAACCAGTGTTCAATTGTGTAGAGTTACTTAACTGCTTCAATATAACCATCCACAATCTACGAAATCCTTGCTAGTATAGTTATACTTACATTTATTGTCAACCGAAAATATATGATGAACTTACTTATTATATATTAGTCACGTTAATCAATATTATTTTGATTATTTTTCATTAAAAATTAGAATAAATTAGTTAAAACACAGCTTTATTCTTAATATTATAATATTTAATTATGTTATTAGTTGTGTGGTAAGTATGTTTTTATCAATCCATATTCACCGCATAATGACCATGTTTATTTTACACACCCAAATTGTGAGTTGTAATCTGCTGAAATTCATCAACTGTTCCCAACTTCTTGCTATAAAAAATGACATTTCATGGGCGCGGCCATTAGCCCCATATAATTCGATTTATGTGTGCGTGATTTCCATTTGATTTGCACGTAAAAGTCCATATAAGTGCAAATTATGTGGGGCTTATCAGTTCGACTTAGCTTGTAGGCAACGTGAGAGATTCGCTCTCGAGTTGACTATCTGGTTAATTCCTCATCTGTGCCTGTGTGGTGTCCTGGGTATAAATCTGGGATATTAAGAATTGAAAGCATACAGAAGCAGTTTCTCTTTTTTGCATTGCGTGATTTACCATGGAACCCAGAAATTCCAGCCTATACAAACCGCTTAAAATTACTAAATCTTCAAACTGTGGAAAAAAGAAGAGAGATATCTAACGCTATTTTTGTGTTATGTGTTCTGACAGGTAGCATAAACTCCACCTATGTTCTTAAAACACTCAAAATTAACACCAAACCGAGAATAACAAGAAACCCGGATTTTTTATACTAGAGTACGTCTAGATGTAACTATGGTAGCAAAGGACCCATAAATAACCTAACGAGGGATTTTAATATATATAATCATAAGCTGGATTTTAGTCTTACAAAAAATAAAGTGAAAGAAATATTAAGAAAAATGTAACGTAAATATAACTGTGACTAAATGTTTGTAGTTAAATAAATAAATATTTAAATAGGTAAGTTCGTTGAGATGTTAAAAAAATGATTTTTCCATTTCAGGTTATGCCCTATTCACACCGCACTGAAAACTAAGGTTTCCACTAAAATATTTCTAAATCTCGTTAAAGCATTCACACCATGGAAAAATGAAAGCGAATAAACAATTTTTGCGTTCAAGTTGCAAGTGCACTGCAAGGCCACTAAAAGCTAACATTCCCTATATCCTCATATAATTCGCGTGATCATCGTTCAAGAAATCGGTAAGCTGACTCTTAGATGACTTGCAGTTTACTTTTAACACAGTTGTAAATCTGTCAACCGCTTATCACCTGCTTTTTGGCAACCTCACCATTGGAATCAGATTCTGCAACGGGGTTTGGAAATCTAAAAAATATAAGGGAAACCTCCTGATTTCGATGGAGGTTTCAGGAGTTTTTGCGAAACCTCAGATTTCAAAGCTGTGTGGTATTAGCTTACGTTAGGTAAGACCTAATGCCATTTTTGTTCTTTGTGCATTTACCGTTGCCAAACTAATGAAATTATTTAAATGTTAAAACTGGCGGCCCCAAATACTCCTGTTTGTAACTCTAAATATACACAAGAGAAATTTCGGCTAAGCCGTCAGCACGGAGATTAGAGCAAATTCCCGTAGTCTCCGGTCCAAAATACTCCTGTTGGTAACCCTAAATAAACGCAAGAAAACTTTTAAATTCAAATTTAGGGTTGAACTATAGATGTCGAGAATTTATTATTTCTTTCCTTTGTTGTAGTTTCCCCTACTTACGGTTTTTTTAAAGGAAAAGTGGGACCTTACCAATAAACAAATTCAATGTGGAGTATTCTTTCGGTGTTTTGCAACAATTTTATTGCTTACAGAATAAAATAAACATTTTAAATTTATTTTTTGCATGCACTATTTTTACTATATTTAACGAATTTATAAAAAAAAGTGTCGATTGAAGTCAATATATTTATGCAAAACTGAATTTATAAATTTTTACGAAACAAGTAATGTTTTCTGCAAAAGTTTTATTGCTTTAATTGCGAACATTGTTTTGATAAATTCTTTCGGCATTTCTCTGGCACAAAAATTGATGTTAAAAATTAACTTTAATAAGATAGCTTAAATCTAATACTCGTCTCATAAGATACTATGTCCGAACATAGTCAAGTGACGTACACAATTTTTTACTTAATTTAAAAAATTATTTTTAATTTTTTGCCTATTTAACATCAGAACGAAATGTGTTAATTTTATATTTGCATTTTTAACATAAAGAAAATGCAGTTTTTATTTCTCAAATGTCGCATGCGAATTTGTCTTCCTAAGCACTTCACAATTATATATGTATGTATCTTTCGCATTAATTTCGATGAGGCAACATTTTACTCACTTTCCAAAATCAAAAAAAATCTTTGCAATCCCGTTCATTTTCATGCACTGAATGAAAAAAGTTTCATTAAAATCGGTTCATAGGAACCGTATATCTCCGGTTACAAATAATGCACATGAATATATACATACATATTGTTGAAAATGATCAGGATTGCAAAAAAAATTTCATTCCAGTAAAGTAAAATCTAGTCTTCGATGATGTAATAATTCGCACAGGCGAACACTAATGCGGTAGGTAAAGAAAATAACAACTGGGGATATTCCCGAAGAATTTAATAAAATTACCGCCTTTTTTACGTGGTTTCTACTCTACGCCCACCACTTTTGATCACATTCAAAATCTAAACAGACTTAAACACATTAAAAACATATTTCACAACAGAACATTTTAATTGTTTTTTTTTACTTTTTAAAAACAATGCTTATCGAATTAATATCAAAATTAACTTACTTACTTACTTAACGGTTCCCGACTCGTGAAGAGTCCCTGCCTAAAACACGGCAGGCTTCCATTCTCCGCGATCCCGGGCACGCTGCTTCCAGTTGTCCAGACCAAGCGCACTGGATCCCAATATTAACTCTCCTTTCCTGCTTATCGTACAGCACTCGGCGCCGTATAGCAGAACTGCCAGGATGAGGGTTCTGTAGAGCATGCACTTTGTCCTTCGAGTCAGGAGTTTTGAACCGCAGTAGCAGCGGTTTCCTAGGGTAATTCTTCGGCGGATCTCCACTAAGATGTCATTTGTTGGGTTGATGTTTACCCCGAGGTAGACGAACTCCTTAACTACCTCAAAGTTGCTGCTATCAACAGTGAA
Organism: Ferdinandea cuprea; assembly: GCA_963576555.1. Taxonomy (NCBI): domain Eukaryota; kingdom Metazoa; phylum Arthropoda; class Insecta; order Diptera; family Syrphidae; genus Ferdinandea; species Ferdinandea cuprea. Next base: position 34,049,303 of record OY754962.1, read on the forward strand.
ATTTTGTCCTAGTCGGTGGACAGATGATTGTTTGTTTGTTGATAGCATATATTTAATCTTGTCCTCATTCACTTCAAGGCCAACTAGTTTCGCCTGTTCTTCAATAGCCGTGAAGAACAGGCATGCTGGGATCGACCGATGATATCTATATCGTCCGCATACCCCAGCAGTTGGACTGATCTGTTGAAGATAGTGCCTTCCGTGTTGACACTTGCCCTGCGCACTATCTGCTCAAGAACAAGATTGAAGAAATCACACAACAGCGCATCTCCTTGCCGAAATCCGGTGCATGTGTGAAAGAGTTCGTTGGTCTTTTCCAGGATTTGCCTTAGTGTGAAGATTTGGTCTACAGTTGATCTGCCGGGCCGGAAGCCACACTGGTACGTGCCGGCAGGTAGACCATCAGAGCCGGCGGGCTTGTTGTTCTTTAACTTTTTTATAGCTAAGCCAACCTCTTCTGTACTGGGCGGAAGGACTGGTTCTTCATTGACTGGACGTGGGTTCTCTTGTTGCCCCATCTCATTTCTCTCTACATTTTGTAGCAGCTGCTGGAAATGCTGCTTAAATACATCTACTATTCGGTGACTAGGTTCCCATCGCTGTTGCGAAGAGCCTGCGTTCCGGTCTTAAAGCCAGCAACCAGTTTCTTGGCAGAGTCGACGTTTACCCCTCGGTAAGAATGCACGTTCAAGAGGTCGGATGCGTTCCTCGCATCAATTAACACATGGTCGATTTGGTTGGCGGTTCCGCCGGGAGACCGCCAGGTTGCTGTGTGACTCCTTGGTCTCGGAAACCTAGTGCTACTTATCACCGTATTGCAGCTGCTGCAATGCCAATTAGTCGGTAGCCGTTATCTGCTGTCGTTTCTTGGAGGCTGTGCTTACCAACTAAGCCGCCAAAGATGTTTTCCTTCCCGAATAGCATGGAAGTCCCCGAGTACATTTTGACATCGTTCTCCGGACAGGCTCCGTAGGCTCCGTCCAAGAGGTAATAGAATTCCTCCTTGATAGGGTCCTCAGCCTCGTCGGTAGGGGCGTGTGCACATATTAGGCTAATGTTTTGGAATGTAGCTCTGATGCGGTTCGCAGCCAGGCGATCACTTATCGGCTTGAAGTCCGATTTCCCACGACGAATACGCATACTAACACATGCAATCTTTTGTTACAGCTGTAATAAATGTCGCAATTTTTTCTTTTCATAATTCCTGATCCTATCCATCGTATCTCCTGGATCACGGTAAAGTCGGCTTTGTACCGCGAGAGGACAGACTTAAGTTTTTGAGTAGCAACTGGAGTGTAGTGTCCGCACATTCCTATTTTGAGACTTAAGTAACAAAATTCATGTTTTTAGGAAACTACGTTTTTTTTAATTTTATTTGATTTAAAATTAAAATACATACCTGCGTTTATCAGAAGCAATTTAGTTTTTCAAAATGATTTTTAATTTGTTTTTTTTTTACAAAGTCATCCTCTGTAGGTTCTAAAAGTAATAGCCATGATTTATAATAATAGCTGACTTAACATTAGAGAAATTAAATATTTTAAAATAAATTGTAATTATTAATTGTTTTTATTATCTATCTACTGCAGATTTCATTAACTGTATTGATTGCTGGCAACATTTTATGTTTTAATGATTCTTTTCATGGCAAAAATTCAAACTTAGATGTCAAAGTTGCGTCATTTGGGCGTAAAAGGGTTAACGTCAAACAGAATATGCACGAAATAAACAGTGACTGTGTGCATGCGTAAAAAACATTTCATTTCAGCTGTTTTTATCATATAATGCAGAAAGATAGAGAAAGCTATTGCCAAAACTATATTGTCAGACAATAATCGACTTACGTGATCTAGGCCCAGACCAGCCGCTCAGCAGAGTAGGCTATCAGTTTCCCGCTTTTCATACTATTCTACCTCGAGAGAAACTTCTCTGCGTGAACCTTGGGTCCGCGTATAAATAGAGGACTTCAGAAGAAAAAAAATAATCATCCACCGTTCGAAATTTTTCTTATTTCCTCCAAAATGAATGCTTTTAGATTTATTTTCTTTTGACGAAAGTGACAAGTTACAAAGGACATTATATATAAATAAATTCCCACAAAGAGTAGGTACAACTAACTGTGGTAATATATAAGAGAGACTAAGATTTAGTCTATCTGAGAAGACGCCTCCACACAGCCCCATCATTCTTTTTGACCTGTCTGTGTAGAAGTGAATCGATTCTTCCTCCAGCATTGATCTAGAGCTCTCCCAAAAGGATCTGGTAAGCTGAAAGTTTTTATCAAACTGCTGTTGGTGTCTGGTGTAGTCTATATTTCTAAGAAGAATTCTGAGTGAGTTCAGATTTACAGAGTGGCCGATTTCATTTTCGGTTCACTGAGAGGTTGCTTTGAGGCTAGTGACCGTGGTATCAATCGCATATGTCAATATATGTGAAATATTTTTTTCTTCAAAAGGAATACATAGGTTAAAAAAAAATTGTTCATAAATTGGCATTAAATTTCTCACTTAAGTTTATTTTATTACTTCTAAACCGCAAAATTCTTAAAAAGAGCGTATCAAGAAACTAAAGTACAGTATAGAATTTAACATAATTTTGTTTTAAAAATTTTGGAATAATTGGCAGTGCGATTGTTGAAGCCAATGATTTGAGGATATTCTAAGGTTCGGTGAGTCCATTTTTGCAGCATTTAAGCTCCTTCTGTATGATTGCAGCGTTATCACATAGGATGTGTTATATATATAGAATACGTAGCCTACGTTACAAAAGCGATTTTAACTGGGTGTAGTATAGACTACCTGCTCATTTATAAAAGGTGCTTAAGCAAATGCAATGACTGATTGTACTGTCATTCATTTTTTCATTCGTTGTCGTTTACGAATTTACAAATTAATGTGCATACATTCTCACAATTGAACGCATTACTAAACTAGAGTGTCATTGGTGACAAATTAATATATTCGAATTGGTGGTTAAACGCCCTAGAAAGATAAACTTATTTTAGAGTACTGAAAAGATAAACTTGCGCCTGCACGCAATTTTAAAAACAATTATTTTTTTTTAAATAGAGTAGATATTTTTTTTATGATTTCATTTCATTGTTACAATACTTAAAATTAAGTAAAACATAAATAAATAACATAATAAACATAAATGGCTTAGAAATTTAAGTTTGTACGAACGTCGTTTAGAAGAAGAAAGCAAAAAAATGTAATTTACGGGCGCCTCCGAGGCGCACTTTATCTTTCTATGGTTAAGAGTCCTAAAGAAAAAGCACTTTAATTGATGAATGCATTGGCATTTAACGCTGTCATTTTTCGAAATTCAAAACTTTTAACCTTTTTTAATAAGAATATTATTTCTATTAAGAAGTGATATAAATATTTTCGAGAGAAGCTAATTGTTAGAGTGCCTATAAGCAGCCTCCGCCTTAAAATTAAGAAAAAATAATATATGCCTGTACCTTTTTATTCCATGATCTACCTACATATATTCCAAATTTCAGCTTCATAGGCCTTACAGTTTCCGATTAGTTTTGGGTCGGACAGAAACGCCATACAGAGGACAGAAAATTGGCTGGACTATTATTATATGGAGGATTCGGAGGGTTTGAAATCTTATATTTAAGATAGTGCAATATAGTAAAAAAGTCATTTAATTGTACAGAAAATCAATTCGACGAAATGTTGTGAAGAAAACTAGAAAAACTTCATCATAGAATATGTCTTTAGCTTTTATTTCCTTAATACTCAATGCAAATAAGTATTGTTAATCTTTTCTCTAGAATTTTATTCCTTGTAAACATTTGATAGCGGAAAAAGTAAGTTCGAAATAGAAACCAATATTGGCGCTTATTATACAAATTTTTCATTCATATTTCAATTTTAATATATTATTATACAAATAATTTCGCAAAAATAATAGCTGTGATAGCTGTTAGCAATGTTGGAATCTGACATTCAAAAATGTTCTCAATTCTATATTCTTTGTTACTACCTACATAAGTACTTATTATCTTGCACATCCTTTTGTAAACCCATATGTCCCTAACTTACTGCCGGCACTTGTAATTTTCGTGGCAAAGCCAAGCTTTTTGACAAAATATTACATTAGACCACAGACGACACCTACTTGATTGAATAACAGCTCCTAATCGAACATACTTAAGCTTCATACCTACATAAATGCAAAATACAAATTGTAAAAATTTTACCTTCTTGATAAATAATAATTTTCGTTATTTTGTGTTCAAACATTTTTTTTAAAGCCATAAAAAATATTGTAACTGTTTTGAAACCAAAGGCACTCATTAGGTCTTTATAACTGCTCATAATATAAACAATCGCACATAAAACCCACACGCAAACTATGCCAAACTACAGACAAGAACAAGGAAAAGACTAACGAAAACACCCTCAATGGCCGTTCACAAATCACTAAATCTTTCAATTAAGGGGATTATTTCTGTTACGTTTTATATCTGAAGACAACTACAACTCCCGGTTGAAATGTGTAAATACTTATTGCCTGTTAATAATGATTAGGCTGCGCGCCCCTGGACATTACAATGTACATTCTCCATTTCTTTGGATTTATTTTATGTGCGTATGTTCAAAAGATATGATACTGTTGTGGTGGTTGCGTTCTATTGTGAAGAAAATTGAAAAATATCAAGTATCTAAAGGAAAGAGGATTATCTCATTTTAATGAAAAGTACCTGGATATTGTTATGAATAAGTGTTTATTGCAAGCAAGCGGAAACAACGATGTGCGTAGATCGATTAGCAGTTTTCAAACTCAAAATAAACAAAAACAGGTACCTCTCTTGGTTTCACTTCCACTTTAGTAGTATGTGAACAAACTTTGTAAATTCTGGTAAATGCTTATCTATCATTTGTTTTGTTAATCACTTTTTTAATAAGCGAACGAGTTAATTACAATCTGTAAAACCTGTTCGCGTAGTTTTGTGTTAAGAAAATTTAAAAGTTTAAAATTTTGAATATATAACAAAATAATCTCATTTCAATCCTTCACATTCGTATAAAAATATAAAAAACCTTTTAAATTAAATAATGTGTATCATAAACAACCAGACATCAATAAAAAATTGTCCGTTTTCGTTTGCTTAGAAAATGTTAAAAAAATATCAACGAAGAACCTACCTACAATTTGTTTTTGTTATATCTTCACTTTTTTTACGACTTCCTCAATTCGCCAACAACTTTGTGTACTTTGTAATAAAAATGTTATATAAATTTTCGCTTGTATAGTGGTAGGCAAAGGGTTCGCGCCCTTTTAAAATTTGCAGAAAACATGTACATTTAAAGGCATGAAATAGTTAGTAAGTTAAAATAGTAAGGGATTGCTTAGTTCAATATGATGGGATGTTCAAAAATTTCAAATTTCACTTTCCAATTTATGATGGATGAGTAAAGGCTGAACTATAATTTTCGAAAGCACTTGGAAACTTATATCACAACCGAACGAAAAGTGATTGTTTTTATTAAACAGTTTTTCAATAACCAATCTGACGAAAACTCGTAGAAATGGAGCAAACGGTCATTAAAGTCACAATATATGCCAAATTCCGCGTGTTCGAATATCTACATACGTGTTCCTACATGACAAATTGTAGTTGCACCTGAATTTAATAAATAATTCGACTGTGTAAAATTTCTATCCACCATTTACTGAAAAAAGCCTTCGGTCTTACAAAATACTCGGATCTTTATATTAATAATAGAGAAATTTAACAGTTAAAATAAAAAAATTGGTTTGAGAATAAATTGCATTATTATAAAATTAATCGGTAGGTTGCTATAGATTTCGACGGTTGGACAATTTTTCAATAGCGGAAAAACAGATATTTTACGAAGTAAATATTGATATGGATTTATAATTTATAGAAAAATATTTACTATAGGACTATGCGCAATAATTATTACTAAAAATGTGAATATTAAGTTCATATTTTTCCAGAAAATTTAAAAAATAAAAGATATCCATTATTAAAAAGTTAAATATTGCATAAAAATATAAACATCATACCAGCCACCTAAATATTGAAACAAAACTCGTAAATTTGTTTGAAAATTCTCAACCACATTTCACATTTTGTTGAGGCTATTTCCTGTTAATTTCCACTAGCGGAATCGCTTAAATATGTGATGATATGCGTTTGTCTTTGCAAATTAAAATATATTTCAGTAAGTGGATTGACTTTTTCGCAGAAAAAATACTTTATTAACTTCCATCTACAACTTGTAATTCTTATTGAAGTCATATGCAAATCATATAGTCAAACTTATGTAAATCTCTTTTTCTACCAATTGTAAGTCGGCAAATTTTCAAACTCAAAATCCTTGTACTATTTATTCTCTTGTAAATAAAGACTCAATAAAATACATACATACATACATCTCTTTCAAGGAAGTATCGCATCGTATCATTGAAGGCATTGCATGGTTCGTAAAGCATTAGCAGCGCAGTCAAGCTTTTAATAATTTAACCAATAGCACAAATTTACAATTCAAAAAATTCTCAGATATCGCCCAATTGTATTTGTAGATATGGCTACTAACCTGCGTATGTATATCTATATTTTCTAAATGGTTGAAATTATGTTTTATGTATCTATTTACTTTTATTTCTTTCCAAGTATATACTTAGATCAATTTGGTATTGGCCTTTAAACAGCACTTTACAATATCTGTGCAAAGAATAATCCACGTAAAGGGAGTCACTATTCCATACGAAAGCTGCGAAGCCTCTAGACACATATCTCTCAAGACTACTTGGAACATTTTCTTAAAACAATTCATCCTTCACATACCGACAAAAATCCTTCAAAAGTTATTTCAATAAAATCATGCCAAACCCTCGCAGACTACTTAGAATAGGATATGGTAAGCTTACGCAACTTTTAAAACTATTCCCAACACTCAATTCTTCCACATGAACTCCATTCACAAACCTTACCTTACCTACTGTCCAATTCGATTGTTTCTTTAAAGAACAAAGAAAAAACTATTATTATTTTGTCAAATAGAGCCGCGCCTCTTGGATTACATCTCTAAAGACATCTTAGAATAAAAGATAGTTCATTGGAGCAACTTTTATTACCCAATACTCAACCCCACACACCACACCACACCCTTTGGCACAGACTCATGAAACTAACTATAACTTTAAAATGAGTTCGTTCACTTGAGCTTAATATGCTCAACTCAGTCGGAGAGATTTACTTACTCACTGGTGATGCTATGAAAACCAGATCCCCATTAGCGTTAGCTAGACCGACAATTACTAAGTGACCCTCATGTAGATGAAATGTCATAGAAATGTGCTTCGGGAAGAATTTAAACCTGTACCCACAATTTAAAGCCTTTACTCAATTGCTACTTTTGTATATGTGTATATTTAACGTGCCCACTTATAGCGACGCAAATTTCGGTACACAAAAATAATACTTTACATATCTGTGGTTTCTCAATTCTTATGGTTGGTTTAGTGCACCCTAAACGAAGATCGCGAGATGGTCCAATTGAACAATCCACTTTTAAATACATTCGATACACCGCAAATAAAATTGAAAAAAAACATAAGGAAAGGCTACAGTCCGCTTGGAGCGAACAGTATGATACCCTATCCTATCCCTATATGCCCCAAAAAAAACCTTAAGAAGATGATGGATAGCATTTTATTTCATTCTATAAAATTTAGAAAAAAAAAAAACATTTTTTGAAAAAACGCCCCCAAAAAGTGGGCGTGGCCAAAAACTTTGTATGGGCGATATATTGGAAAAAATATTGGCAAAATATCTTGTTAAACATTTTTTTTCGGTTTCTAGGAAAATTATCGAAGAAAACAGCATTTTAGTGAAAAACGCCCACTAAAAGTAGGCGTGGCAAACAACTTTATATGACAAACTTATAAAGTAGGGCAGTGCCTACATATCTTGTGAAGGTTATAACCCTCTATCTGTCCATCTGTTTTTCTAAATTGTGGGCGTTGCAGTGGGCGTATTCAAAAAAATTTTACACTTAACCATTTCGGAGCCCTAGGGAGTATGTGGTCCAAATTTCAGCTTTCTAGCTTGAATTTAAAGGCCTAAAAATTGCGTACGGACGGACGGACATTGCTAAATAGTCTTAGGATTTGGTCCTGATCATAAGTATATATATCTTTTATGGGTCTACGACGAATATTAAGGGGTGTTACAAACTATGTGTCAAAATTAATATACTCGTACTATTAAAAATATTAATATAAATCGTAAAATGGTCGACCTATAATCAGTTAGTACTCGTTCTTTTGTTCAATTGCGTTCACCACATCTGTAGACAAAAAGTTATTTTTCTGTAGCGATTCTACGAAAACATTGACTTTTCCGAGACGGAGTCGCTGTCAATTAATTTAACAGTGCTGCCTACACAAGTTAATTCAAAGAGTCAATGATTCGATGGAGATTTTTTGTATTATTTATGTAAAATATTTACCTACTTGATCGCGGAAGCGAGTTTTGGAGTAGCCATGCACATTTTTCGTATTCGACATCGACTGAATAGCAAAATTGTTTAAGTTTTGCCTCTCGCACAGTAAAAAAATGGAAATGTTAATATATTTGACGACAACGGCTACGTCGAAGAGCATTTGGTCGAAGGCTTAAAATGTTAAAATGCAGATAAAGAGATATAAAGTGACCATATGGTTTCACTTTTTTCTTCCATTTTTCCTGATATGATTTCGGTAAATTTGGGTGTACAGACGCTTGGCTTCGGTATTATTCAATTATTCAATTGCTATGCCACTGACTGACGACCCTTTACACTGTAACAGGTACGTAAAGACATGTCTGCCAATGTGAAGTCTAAGTGAACTCAATTTACGAAATCATTTAATAAGCAGACGTGGTAAAGTACATTTTCAGCCCACAAAAATTACATAAAAACACTTAGCCGCTCGGACATGAGTCCATAAACACACATATTGTCTGGCCAATGGCTACTACCGAATGTGCTGGTACTGCAAACTTTTAATTAAATCATTTAAGCAAATATGCATTGAATTTTTCCTTTAACCACAATCACCTCACCAAAATTTGCATAGCTAACCCCTGCATCACGACACGAAACTTTTACTACCACCCCTAGTCCAAAATTATACAAGTATACTAAATGTTCACTCTTCTTTATTCAAGGTTAAGCGCATGTACATATATAACCAATCTTCGTTCTCCAACATGTCTGGCTTAACGCGTATGCCCTTCCTCTTGAACTCAACAAAAGTTCATAAGTTACCCTTACACAACTATTAACCATTCTTGTATTCTCTAATAAAATTATAAAGTACTTACCGACCTTTTATTGTTTTTTTTTTGCCTTTCCCTATCTTTTGGGTATTCATTTGAAGTCGCACCCATGTATACACTCAGTCCTGTGTGTTTCCAAAAAATAGTACAAAGTAGAAAATCAAAGCAGAAGCAGTTCGATTTCTACATTTCTATCTAAAAAGAAAACAACACAGTTTATATGAACGAATTGTATTCATCCATTAAGGAAGTATTCAAATTATATATTGTTTAAAAAAAGAGTACAAATAGAAATACAAGTTTGTGGTATAAAATAAATTTAAGTAAGAATATCTTTTTTCAAGAGGAAGCGAACAAAACAAATGACATAATTCTAAATAATAAAAAACTATGTAGGTCACTTAAAGTAACCAATTGAAAGAAAGTAAGTAAGTTATCAATTCTAAGAAACAATTATTCTGAAATTTTTAAAAAATTACAGTAAAACTGTCCGATTACGATTTTAAGAAAACAAAAATAAACATATTATTATTTGTGCAAAGCGACAATCAAGTACTCAATTATTATATGAATCTTGGATCTGGTGCCTTAGCCACCACGGCCCTGCCGACAACTTCAAATCGCCTCTTTCTATCTTGACCTTTCGCAGATCAACTGCATTTTCCTGTTTTATTCCACCAACTCCTAAAACTCCTGGTTTATGTATACGTCCTCTACAGGTACGTAAAGACATGTCTGGCAACATTTAAGGCTAAGTGAAGTCGTGGCATCCGCACATAGACCCCAACTTTCAAAATACAGACTTAGCAAAGCACTTTTTCAGCCCAAAATCTGCCACAGCGAGGTTTACGTTGCAACGCATACTCCGAAGGAGGCAATGTACTATGTACATTCGAGAAGTCCGTATAAAATTACGTAAAAAAATTACATAAAAAACAGTTATTTAGCATGAAATTAAAACATTAAACCGACTAACAACTAAACATGGGTCCATAAACACACATATTGTCTGGCCAATGGGTACTACCCAATGTGCTGATACTGCAACTCTTTAATTGAATCATTTAAGCAAATATGCATTGAATTTTTCCTTTAACCACAATCACCTCACCATAATTAGCATAGCTAACCCCTGCATCACGACACGAAACTCTTACTACCAACCCTAGTCCAAAATTATCCAAGAACCTACATGTTCACTCTCCTTTATTCAACAATTTGTTCAGGTTAAGCGCATGTACATATATAACCAATCTTCGCTCTCCAACATGTCCCCTTACCCTTACACAATTATTTACCCATCTTGTATTCTCTAAAAAATGATAAAGTACTTACCGACTTTTTATTGTTTTTTTTTCCTTTCCCTAATTTTTAGGTATTCATTTGAAGTCACACCCATGGATACACCAAGTCCTGTGTGATTCCAAAAAAAAAGTAAAAAGTTAAAGCAGTTCGATGTCTACATTTCTATCTAAATAGAAAACATCACAGTGTATATGAAAGAATATTATTCCATTTGGGAAGTATTCAAATTAGACATTGTTTAACAAAAACAAATAAAGTTTGTGGTATAAAATAAAAATAAACATATTATTACCTGTGCAAAGCGACAATCAAATACTTCATTATGATCTTAACTTTCGATCCTGGGCTTACGCTACCACGGCTGTGCCAGTAGCAAAAATAAACATATTATTACATGTGCAAAGCGGCAATCAAATACTCCATTATCATCTTAACCTTTGATCTTGGGATTACGCTACCACGGCCGTGCCGGCAACTTTAAATTGCCTATTCATCTTGACCTTTCGCAGATTAACTGCATTTGCCTGTTGTATTCCACCAGCTCCCAAAACTCCTGGTTTAAGTATGCTTTCCAATATACATCCAAATTGTCTATACATTGCTTGTCCACATCCGGTTTATGCCATCTGCTGGATAATTAATTGCATCCAGTTCTTCTAGTTGAATCCACTATCGGACATTGACCCAACCGATCTTGTTCCCAAATTTAGCAACTAAATGAATAAATATTGATATGAAATGAAAAAATTCTACATATTTTGATAAGACTTGGCAATTACTCACAAGACCATTTGTTATCTTTTTTCTATTCCTTTATTATTCACAGATGACAGCCGAACAATACAAAACAAACGATCCAATCCAAATAAATCTTAAATCCTTATTATTATGACATGACATATCCATTTTTTTCTGGTAAAGTTTCAAGTTCAATTGTTCCACAGTGCATATATAAAAGTTCAGTTTGTAAGCAGTGCTGCCAATACAAATATTTTCTTTGAATTATAAACTTTCTTGTGAAATAAAAAGTTTAATGTTTCGTAGTGGGCTTCATGAATAATTATTCTTCTTTAACTCTGTTCGGTATTTTGCAAAGAATTTACAATGAAAATGAATTCTTCATGCTGATGTAATTTTGGAGTATGATTTGCATTCCGTACAAATATTATTTTCATAAGTTGGTAAAGAATTAAATTTAATGATAATTAGGAAAACCAGGATTAAATAGTAATACAATGGAAAGGCAAATAACGTAAAATCATCATTTTTATTTTTTGATAATTAAAAGATGTTTTCAAGATTTATATTTTTTAAATAATACAGCATTCACACGAGTTTATTCGGTTTCCACTTACGCTTTAGCGTCAAAAAAATTAGAAAAGTTTTGTGACACTAGATTTTTTAAAATTTCTGTGGTTTTAGTTTGGTGACATTCCTTTTCAGATTTGTTTTTAAAGTGAAAGTAAAAACACGTGCACCGATTAAAATTTACACTTTTTGCACTGAAATGACAGGAAAATATGGATGTATGGTTGCGTTCATCGAAATGCAGCTACTTTTACTTCGGTTTATTTTGGGATTTTCTATTTGTTTTGATAAGGTATCGAAGAATATTTTTTGATTTTTGTAGGGAATTTTTATATTTTTGTTGAATTTTTTTTTAAACCCGTGGAAGTTTTAAAATCCATTTTAATTGCTTATTTTGCAGTGAGTGTTCACATACACACTGTTGCCATAGGCGGCTGCCTGACGGAATGCACCTACCCCGAGTGAGTGGTACTTGGCGCCTGAGGTACTGTTCCCATATTGTATTCATCAATATTTATGCCATCTGATTTAAAATTTATATGTGGGGTTAAGACCAAATATTAGCATATTTTTAACGATTTAGGGGGATCTCCTCACTTCCACTTTCAATATGTTCTATTGAAGCCACTACCTCCCTCTGAAAAAAAATTAACTGTCAAAGCCTGCTACCCTTTTGGAAAGTGGCCCAAATAGAAAAAAAATGTCAGAAAAGTTGAAAAGATACGTAACCTTCCAGATAGGTGCCAATAACTGTAGTTGTTTTTTGGTGAAAATTATGATAACAGGGTGACAATAATCATAGTGTTTTCTAAGTTTTAAATTGATATTTCATCAAAGCGAAATTTAATAATCTGGTGGTACTCTGGTGTACAACAGCGATTCAAATCAGTATCAAAAATAAAAAGGTAAAAATAAAATAAAAAAAAATAAATCAGCTTTGTGTTAATTACACAATATTTTAAGAAAAAAAGTATTTTTTTGGAATAATGTAAATGGTTTAAGAAAAATATTTTAAAACTTAATATCTCAAAAATTAAATCCGATATCCACAAAATTTAAACCAAATTCAAGAAACATTATTTCATTTAAATGCCCAACATGGAGTTTCTGATAAACGTACATAGTTTTTACTGGGGTAAAGTACTGTAAAAGGGTTTTGCTTATAATATGACCATAAATCATATCCCACAGTATTGAACAGTTAGTCTGTAAAACGCTATATATCTAATCAAATAGAAAGCCCTTAGGCCAGCGACATTAATGGTTAAAAACGAACATTTTGCGAAGTCATGTTTGAATATAAGTTTGGTTTCTGCATCATTGTAAAATATGAATGCATTATAATTTTCTTGTACGCATGGTATTCTAGAGTTTGGTAAAACCTAGAACACCTAAAGGTTAATCAAACCAACCAACTAACACAAAATTCAAAAAAATTGGAATATCTGTGTTTGTCATGAAGGATACGATATATTAACTTGTTGCGCAGTTTCATAAATTGTTCAACCATATTTGTGAAACTGTACAACAAATTCAAATTTTTTTTACTCTTGCTTGAATATGAATTTGTTTATTTGATGGTCGTTCTTCTGCCCCTTTTTTGATTCGGTCATTGTTACAATAGTAGAGCAATAAAAACTAAATTTAATGGTTTTATGATTTACCCAAAAACTGGGAAAACAATTTATTTTAACAATCTATATAAACGATTTCCAAGGAAAAACCCCAAAATAGTGGAGGTTGTTTTAAGAACAACAGCCGTTAGTGTAATGACCGCTGCAGCGCACGGAAGCTTTCAGATTTCAGAAATCGGATTGCGACTGCGGGTAGGTAGATGAAAAGATTAAGCGAAGTAAGACCAACTTTTTTGAAGTAGATTTTAAATTTTACAAAAAGTATGTTTTCAACAAAACAATATTTTATTACAACAGAATTACAAATGGGTCAATGATTTGTTTATTATATGAGTTTTCAGTTAATTCAATTACAAGTTTTAATGTACATTGTTTATATAATTTTTTGAAATTCAATCAAGTGATGGTGTGCTCATATTTTTCCCATTTGCCATTAAACAATTAAATTAATGTAATTGAAAAACATAAGCATATTGGACATTCACAGGGAATGCGGACGCCAGACGAACATCACACACAGCTACATATGTATATCGTTTCAAAATATCCACCACCAACATCCCATTTATAATAGTCTACATCAATGAATAATACGACTTACTTCCGACGTTCAACAAAATATTAAACAAAAAACAACAGATTGCGACTATATTGTCATGACGTGGCACTCGAATTAAGGTTCGACACGCTTACTATTGAGCGTAAAATCTGTGCAAAATGTAAAATCCTTTAATAAAATTCTCTATATTCTAAACTCGATGGTTAACCTACACTGACGCACTGACAACGATTCTCTGTTAAAATGTCGAATCAGTTCCACATTCACTTATAACTCCTGCAAAGCAGTTGAACTCACAAAACATGGAAACTCATACCTGGAAAAAATTCCAATTGTAACATGTAAACTCATTTAACAATTGTACAGCGACGAAACGGATTTGGCCTTCGTTGGATATTCATTTCATTTATTTGTTCAGAGAGAGCATATTATATGAAACGCACCAAGTCATTGTTCTCTGCAAGCAGACTGCACATAGATGCTAGATTCCGAGGCATAGCAAGGCTGATGAACTCACAAAACATGGGGAAACGCAGCCGTATATTTCAATTTTTTTAGACATTTAAATCGATACATTAAACTCAAGTTGCAATTATTTAGCATTTGGGCCTTCCTTGGATATGAAACTTTCTAAGTGGTAGACATGCAACATTGCTGGGCGTTTATTCCAATGAATTTTTCACTTTGCACTCTCCCTAAACGAAAACTCCAACTGTGAGCCTCTTTCAACACTGATCTTGAATATTTGTATTAACATTTAAAGTATCTTTGGTTAAATTGGAACACGATTAACGAGTAAGATGGAAACTCATACTACACGTAGTATTAAAACAGACCTTGTTCTGTGGTGGAATCGGCTAAAGTGATAGTTGACTGACGCTTTTTAGTTGTCGTTTTTGATAATCAACATTTCTTTGCTCGGTATAAAGCGATGGCAAAAAGTGGTTGGCGATTGCCAACTGTTGCCATTACAATCAAATTAACTAAATTTGTACTTGCGTTCCTAAATTTGAGAAACATTTCGGTAATTATTTAATATCATTTCTGCTTTATATTAAGAAGTAAAGATTATACTTTGCGAAAGTAATTGGAATAACACGTCATGAACTATATTTTAACAGTTAAATGCCAGGCAAAATAAAATTTAAAAAAAAGTAGGAAAGCGACACCCAAATAGATGTCACGCGAAATCAATATTATAAAAAGGATTGTTAATATGATAATTCGACAATCAGTTGGCCGAGTGGATTGCCGCTTTAATCGAACCCAACCCCGGCGTATTTAATAGTACTTAAATTTTCTAGATTTACTTCTTACTAAACTCTATTTTATTAACTTCCAACTTCATGTAAAAAGAAAGCTGTACATATTTGAAATGTATTTAATTATTTATTTGAAAATTAATGAAAGCATTCCATTTTAATTTTAAAAGGCCCTCATACTTTTTGGACATTGTCCAGAATTGTGCACCGTATGTGAGCGCCGGACGCACTTTAGGGTCCGTCACTTTTCCCTCTAGCAGATAATCTAGGACTGTTATAAAGAGCAAGGGAGTCAAGCCACATCCCTGGTGAACACCGACTTAAAATGGGAATTCATCGGTGACCCCTGCGCGACATCTGACTTTTGTCTTCGCTCCCACGTACATATTCATGATTATCTGTACGTAGGTTTCAGGAACTCCTCGTTGTCTTAGCGCTACCCAATCAGATCTCTTACAGAATTAACATAAAATTTAATTGTTTGCCAACTTATGAAAATAATATTTGTACGGAATGCAAATCATACTCCAAAATTACATCAGCATGAAGAATTAATTTTCATTGTAAATTCTTTTCAAATTGCCGAACAGAATTAAGGAATAATAATTATTCAGGATGCCCACCACAAAACATTAAAACTTTTTCTTTCATAAAATAGTTTATCCTTTTCTCGTTTTAATATTTGTTTTAGTATTAAAATAACAAAGAATATATTTGTATTGGCAGCACTGCTTACAAACAGAACTTTAATATATCCACTCTGGAACAATTCAACTTGAAACATTACCAGAAAAAAAATGGATATGTCATGTCAATATTAATATGGATTTAAGATTCATTTGGATTGGGTCGTTTGTTTTGTATTGTTCGTCTGTCATTTGTGAATAATAAGGGAATAGAAAAAATATAACAAATGGTCTTGTGAGTAATTGGCAAGTCTTCTTAAACCAGGAATTTTGGGAGCTGGTGGAATAAAACAGGAAAATGCAGTTAATCTGCGAAAGATCAAGATGAAAAGGCGATTTGAAGTTGCCGGCACGACCGTGGTAGCGTAAGCCCAAGATCGGAGGTTAAGATGATAATGGAGTATTTGATTGTGGGTTTGCACAGGTAATATGTTTGTTTTTATTTTATACCACAAACTTGTATTTCTTTTTGTACTCTTTGTTAAACAATATCTAATTTGAATACTTCCTAAATGTGTGAATAATATTCTTTCATGTAAACTGTAATGTTTTCTTTTTAGATAGAAGTGTAGAAATCGAACTGCTTCAACTGTGTACTATTTTTTTTTGGAAACACACAGGACTTGGTGTATACACGGGTGTGACTTAAAATGAATACCTAAATGATAGGGAAAGGAAAAAAAAAACAATAAAAAGTCGGTAAGCACTTTATCATTTTTTAGAGAATACAAGAAGGGTAAATAATTGTGTAAGGGTAACTTGTGACAAATTGTTGAGTTCAAGAGGAAGGGCATACGCGTTAAGCCCGGCATGTTGGAGAGCGAAGATTGGTTATATATGTATATGCGCTTAACCTGAACAAATTGTTGAATAAAGGAAAGTGAACATTTAGGTTCTTGGATAATTTTGGACTAGGGGCGGTAGTAAGAATTTCGTGTCGTGATGCAGGGGTTAGCTATGCAAATTTTGGTGAGGTGATTGTGGTTAAAGGAAAAATTCGATGCATATTTGCTTAAATGATTCAATTAAAGAGTTGCAGTATCAGCACATTGGGAAGTACCCATTGGCCAGACAATATGTGTGTTTATGGACTCATGTTTAGTTGCGAGCGGTTTAATGTTTTAATTTCATGTTAAATATCTGTTTTTTTATTTAATTTTTTTACATAAATGGTGCGAATACGGACCTCTCGAATGTACATACTACATTGCCTCCTTCGGAGTATGCGTTGCAACGTAAACCTTGCTATGGCAGATTTTGGGCTGAAAAAATGCTTTGCTACGTCTGTATTTTGTAAGTTGGGGCCTATGTGCGGATGCCACGACTTCACTTAGCCTTGAATGTTGCCAGACATGTCTTTACGTACCTGTAGAGGGTCCTCAGTCAGTCGCATAGCAAGAGACGAAATGAATTTGTTTTCTCAATGCCACTTCTGCGTTAGTCTGAATTGTTTCATTCGAATTGGATAGTTTGTTTTGTTTGGCTTTCATTTGTGAAAAGTAAAGGATAAGAAAAAAGATAACAAATTGCTCCGTGAGTAACTGCCAAATTTTATCAAAAAATATATCATTTTTCATTTCATATCAATATGTATTTATATAGTTTCGAAATAAAGAAGGACACAATTGATGATGCAGAAATGTTTCCATTCTTCATTTTGGAAAAAGTTCGATTGGGTATATTATCAAGTTATGTCCAGAAGATGACGTAAACTGTGATATGGACATGCAACGTATAGACGATTTGGACGTATACATAAACCAGGAGTTTTGGGAGTTGGTGGAATAAAACAGGAAAATGCAGTTGATCTGCGAAAGGTGAAGATAGAAAGAGGCGATTTGAAGTTGTCGGTAGGGCGTAGGCACAAGATCGAAGATTCATATAATAATTGAGTACTTGATTGTCGCTTTGCACAAGTTATAATATGTTTATTTTTGTTTTCTCAAAATCGTAACCGGACAGTTTTTCTGTAATTTTTTAAAAATTCCAGCATAATTGTTTCTTAGAATTGATAACTTACTTACTTTCTTACAATTGGTTAATTTAAGTGACCTTCATGGTTTTTTATTATTTAGAATTACGACGCTTGTGTTGTTCGCTTCCTCTTGAAAAAAGAGATTCTTACTTAAATTTATTTTATATCACAAACTTGTATTTCTATTTGTACTCTTTTTTTAAACAATATATAATTTGAATACTTCCTTAATGGGTGAATACAATTCGTTCATATAAACTGTGTTGTTTTCTTTTTAGATAGAAATGTAGAAATCGAACTGCTTCTGCTTTGATTTTCAACTTTGTACACACAGGACTAGACTATACACACAGGACTAGGTGTATACATGGATGCGACTTAAAATGAATACCCAAAAAATAGGAAAAGGAGAAAAACAATTAAAGGTCGGTAAGTACTTTATTATTTTTTTAGAGAATACAAGAATGCTTAATAATTGTGTAAGGGTAACTTATGACCTTTTGTTGGAGAGCGAAGATTAGTTATATATGTACATGCGCTTAACCTGAACAAATTGTTGAGTAAAGGAGAGTGAACATTTAGTATACTTGTAGCCATTGTCGTCCAAAATGTTCACATTTCCATTTTTTTTACTGTGCGAGAGGCAAAACTTAAACGTCGAATACGAAAAATTTGCATGGCTACTCCAAAACTCGCTTCCGCGATCAAGTAGGTAAATATTATTATTATTTATATAACTTTATTAACAGGTAATAAATTACACGATTAATATAATTTTGCGGCACTAGCTACTAGGGCTTTCTGCCAATAAGGATAATTATTAAAAATAAAATATGGTTTTGGTAACTTAAATATAGTTATACTTAATATAATTATATAAGTTAAATTTGTTTTGCAATCTTGATTACAGTTAGAATCTTAAGAACATCTAATATGTTTTGCTCAGAGGGAACCGTTAGGAGTTCGAACAGACTGGTTTTTAAATTAATTTTTTGGGATGTGAGTTTGACATGCTGTTTGTTTGTTTGACTTCCTGTACAACTATCGGTGTACAGGAAGTCCCAATCAGCCTTTTTTAGATTTGTTGCCGTTTCCATAAACATTTTTCTATACATTTCATTGCTTGTTGTTGCTTTTGGGAGTCTTTGTAGATCAGTGTTTATAAAATTTATTGCTAATTTCCATGGAGGGAATATTGTGCATTTTGTTGAGTTTATTAGGACTGGGAAAAAGGTTGAAAGGTTGATTGCATGGGTATTTTTGGTGTTAAGTTCTCCGTATAATTTTTGTAGTGACATGTTGAATAGGTGATTTTTTGCAGGCATTAGTTTTAAGGAGAATGGAAGCAGTAAGGTACTCTATCCGTTCAGGTATTGATGGGAGTCCGGCGTCCGTTAAAATATTTTTGATAGGTGTTGTTCGAAATGCTCTTTGGGCAGTACGTATTGCACTGTCGTAGGATGGTGTAATTAGTCCGAGTGTTGATTTGGAGCATTTAATGTAGATGGGGAGTCCGTAGTCTATTTTTGCGAGCAGAACTGATCTGATGATATTACTAAGAGAATTTAAATTACAAAAGCTGTGTTTAGAATCTAAGTATCATATCATATTAACCCTAGTAGCGAGGCTTTTTTTAATATGTAGACAATGTGACTTAAAATTAAACTTAGTATCAAAGAAAATTCCCAATATTTTTAAGCTATTTACATTTTCAATTACCATATCATTTAAATGAACTACAACATTTTTAGAACAGTTGTTTTTTTTTCAAATGTGTACGATTTTACTTTTTTCGGCAGATGTTTTTGTTCCAGAGCTTTTTCCCCATTTTACTAAATGACTTTAGGGCCAATTTTCCATTGAATCAATTGGTTTAGAACCGCATGGATTCCGATGCGATCAAAAGCTCTTTCGAAATCAATCGAAAGAAGCGATATATGATTTTTTGACGAAAGTCCTGAGGCAACAAATTTATCAATGTGCAATATTGAATCCATTGTACCTCTATCTTTTTTGAAGGCCACTTAGTTAATATCTAATAGGTTGTTTCCAAGAGAGTCTACGAGATATAGTTTTTTCTATGACTTTGCTTATGCATGGTAGAAGGGATATTGGCCGATAACTGGACAGCTTTGTGATTTCTTTTTTAGGGTTGGGTATTGGCACTACTGTAGCAGTCTGCCATACTTGTGGTATAACACCTTGAGTTAGGATCTCGTTGTATAGGTTTAATATAGGTTTTTTGAGAAAGAGTGGACTGTTTTTGATAATGGCGTATGATATACGATCAAAGCCAGGCGTGTTACCTTTGCATGAGTCGACGCAGCTTTCAAGCTCCATAAGGTTAATGCTTTCTTCAATATGTTGTGCTGTCTCATTAATTGGTTGTAATTGAATTTCTTAATTCAATATGTTATTTTTATGGTTGCAAAATTCAGATTTAAAGTTTGCGTCTTCGGAAGCAGTTGGCCATATGCTGGCAAAACTTTTTGCAATTTATATGGGGGATTTGTCTTTTATTAATTTAATTAAAGTTGGTTCATAATTTCCTGTGAGTGATTTAATATCAGACCATAGTTTTTTGGAAGAAGAGTTTGGATTGATGTTGGAAGTGCATTTTTCAAAACTGTTAATTTTTGCCTCTTTTGCTGCCTTTCTGAACACGGCATTGGCTTTTTTAAATGTTATCATGTTGGTTTTATTTGAGAATTTTTTAAATGTTTTCCAAGCCGTTTGTTTGCTCTGACGAAGATAGCTCAGCTCTTTATTCCACCAGGGTACTATGTGGTTGTATGGTGCATTTTTAGTTTGGGAATGGCTAAGTTGGCTGCGAAACGGATCGATCTTTGTATAAGAGCAGCCTCTTTATTGATATTGTAAAGAAATTTTGTAATTTTGGATTGAAATAATGACCAATTTGATATGTCTAATTGAAATTTATATATTTTATGTCATGGTTTATGTGATTGTTAAATCTTATTTCGGTGGTGGAAGGAAAATGGTCGCTTCGGTGAAGGTGAGTTAGAGCTTTCCATGTGGTATTTGGGATAAGTGAAGGAGAAATGAATGTGAGATCAATATGGCTGAAACTATTATGGGTGGAAAAATAAGTAGGAGAGCCATCATTAAAAATGGCAAGGTTAGAGTTGATAAAAAATTGTTCAACGGTTTTGCCACGGCTATTCAGACTATGAGAACCCCAAATAGGGTTCGAAGCGTTGAAGTCACCTGTTAACAATACCGCTGTATTAAACATGTTAACAATGTTTTCCAAGTCAGTATTTGTAAAGGGTTGTTTTGAATGAATGTATATGGAGATAATTGTCAATTTGACATTAAGCTCAATTTCAACTGGTACTGCCGAAATGTTTGATGTTATTTTTATGAATTTGTGCGGAATAGATTTGTGGACAAGAAGTCCAATTCCTTGCTTTGGGGTGGTGTTATGGTTGTGGAGATAAGCTGCGAACTGTTTTGGAGGATGAAAAATATAATTTATAGCTATGTGTGTTTCCTGAAGTGCAATAATGGAAGGTATTAGTTCGTTAATTAACAGTTGAAGGTCATGGTTATTATTGAAATAACCGTTTATGTTCCATTGGAGAATTTTTACCATTGCTGGTTTTGATAGAGGAGTATGTGGGTTTCGTTGCTGCGTTTTTCTGTAACTCCGCTGCACTTATGTTGAATCCTCCAAGTTCCCAGGTGAACTTGGTTTGGTTTTTGCTTGGTTCGTCGAAGCCAAGCAAACATTTAAAGGGATGGAAAATAAGCAATTACTTCATCCCTTTAAATGTACATGTTTTCTGCAAATTCTAAATGGGCGCGAACCGTTTGCCTACCACTATGCAAGCGAAAATTTATATAACATTTTTATTACAAAGTACACAAAGTTGTTGGCGAATTGAGGATGTCGTAAAAAAAGTGAAGATATAACAAAAACAAATTGTAGGTAGGTTCTTCGTTGATATTGTTTTAACATTTAAAACGGACATGCGGACAATTTTTGATTGATGTCTGGTTGTTTATGATACACACTATTTAATTTAAAAGGTTTTTTATATTTTTATACGAAAGTGAAGGATTGAAATGAGATAATTTTGTTATATATTCAAAATTTTAAACTTTTAAATTTTCTTAACACAAAACTACGCGAACAGGTTTTACAGATTGTAATTAACTCGTTCGCTTATTAAAAAAGTGATTAACAAAACAAATGATAGATAAGCATTTACCAGAATTTACACAGCTTGTTCACATACTACTAAAGTGGAAGTGAAACCAAAAGAGGTACCTGTTTTTGTTGATTTTGAGTTTGAAAACTGTCAATCGATCTACGCACATCGTTGTTTCCGATTGCTTGCAATAAACACTTATTCATAACAATATCCAGGTACTTTTCATTAAAATGAGATAATCCTCTTTCCATTTTTCAATTTTCTTCACACAAAAGAACGCAACCACCACAACAGTATCATATCTTTTGAACATAAACACATAAAATAAATCCAAAGAAATGGAGAATGTACATTGTGATGTCCAGGGGCGCGCAGCCTAATCATTATTAACAGGCAATAAGTATTTACACATTTCAACCGGTAGTTGTAGTTGTCTTCAGATATAAAACGTAACAGAAATAATCCCCTTAATTGAAAGATTTAGTGATTTGTGAACGGCCATTGAGGGTGTTTTCGTTAGTCTTTTCCTTGTTCTTCTCTGTAGTTTGGCATAGTTTGCGTGTGGGTTTTATGTGCGATTGTTTATATTATGAGCAGTTATAAAGACCTAATGAGTGCCTTTGGTTTCAAAACAGTTACAATATTTTTTATGGCTTTAAAAAAAATGTTTGAACACAAAATAACGAAAATTATTATTTATCAAGAAGGTAAAATTTTTACAATTAGTATTTTGCATTTATGTAGGTATGAAGCTTAAGTATGTTCGATTAGGAGCTGTTATTCAATCAAGTAGGTGTCGTCTGTGGTCTAATATAATATTTTGTCAAAAAGCTTGGCTTTGCCACGAAAATTACAAGTGCCGGCAGTAAGTTAGGGACATATGGGTTTACAAAAGGATGTGCAAGATAATAAGTACTTATGTAGGTAGTAACAAAGAATATAGAATTGAGAAAATTTTTGAATGGCAGATTCCAACATTGCTAACAGCTTTCACAGCTATTATTTTTGCGAAATTATTTGTATAATAATATATTAAAATTGAAATATGAATGAAAAATTTGTATAATAAGCGCCAATATTGGTTTCTATTTCGAACATACTTTTTCCGCTCTCAAATGTTTACAAGGAATAAAATTCTAGAGAAAAGATTAACAATACTTATTTGCATTGAGTATTAAGGAAATAAAAGCTAAAGACATATTCTATGATGAAGTTTTTCTAGTTTTCTTCACAACATTTCGTCGAATTGATCTTCTGTACAATTAAATAACTATTTTACTATATTGCACTATCTTAAATATAAGATTTTAAACCCTCAGAATCCTCCATATAATAATAGCCCAGCCAATTTTCTATCCTCTGTATGGCGTTTCTGTCCGACCCAAAACTAATCGGAAACTGTAAGGCCTATGAAACTGAAATTTGGAATATATGTAGGTAGATCATGGTATAAAAATTACAGGCATATATTATTTTTTCTTAATTTTAAGGCCGAGGCTGCTTATAAGCACTCTAACCATTAGCTTCTCTGAAAAAAATGTATATCACTTGTTAATAGAAATAATATTCTTATTAAAAAAGGTTAAAAGTTTTGAATTTCGAAAAATGACAAAAACTTTTGTCGCGCTGAACGAAAAAGCGTAAAATGCCAATGCATTCACCAATTAAAGTGCTTTTCCTTTAGGAATCTTAACCCTAGAAAGATAAAGTGCGCCTCGGAGGCGCCCGCAAATTATATTTTTTTGCTTTCTTCTTTTAAACGACGTTCGTACAAACTTGAATTTCTAAGCCATTTATGTTTATTATGTTATTTATTTATGTTTTACCTAATTTTAAATATTGTAGCAATGAAATGAAATAATAAAAAAAAATATCTACTCAATTTTGGAAAAAAAAATTGTTTTTAAAATTGTGTGCAGGCGCAGTTTATCTTTTCAGGACTAAAAAATTAGTTTATCTTTCTAGGGCGTTTAACCACCAATTCGAATATATCAATTTGTCCACCAATGACACTCTAGTTTAGTAATGCGTTCAATTGTGAGAATGTGTGCACATTAATTTGTAAATGAAGAGTTGTACTACTTCGACAGTACAATCAGTCATTGCATTTGCTTGAGCACCTTTTATAAATGAGCAGATATTCTACACTCAGTTAAAATCGCATTTGTAACGCACGCTACGTATTCTGTATATATAACACATCCTATATAGAATACTGTACTTTAGTTTACCGAGAAATTTAATGCCAATTTATGAAGAAAATATTTTTAACCTATATATTTCTTTTGAAGAAAAAAATATTTTACATATATTGACATATGCGATTAGTTTCGAAATATAAAACCTTCTTTTTAAACAGAAACTCAACGGACAAAATAAGGCTGCTATTGAAAGTAAGAGAAGAGCTGATCGCACTTAACTTAGTTCCACATCGTCGCTGCCAATCTGCTGTGATCTGTGTAGCAACAATGGAGGACGTTTTCCACTTTATAGCGATATGCCCTATTTTAAAGGAATTCCGTCAGCGATACTTTTAACGCTCAACATTTTAAATAGTTATTATGGGTGAAATGCATTGTATAACTACGCTACGAAGGTGCTAATGTATGTATACATAAGTAGTTTTCGTTACGTATTTGTTAAATTTGTTGTACGAATGTTTACAATTCTAAACATACTATGTTAGGAAAAACCAATATTTTATGTAGTTAGCGTAAATGTCAATCTGGTAGACGGTCAATAACGATCAAACCCAAAGAGACTTGAAAACAATTGTTTGTTTGCTTTAATGATGTAACAAATTATTTCATTTGGGTGAAATTGTAAACACATAATGTATTCTAAACACGGCAATACTAGAAGTAGAAGATTAGAAAAAAAAATTGTCATATCATTTTCACCAGGGCGAGGAACTAAGCAACTCTATTTTGTTATCGAAACAGCTCGATGTAGATTAAAAGGTAATGTTATTCAACCTGACTTCAAAGGCAAACATGAGATTATGTTTGAAACGGACGAAAAATCGAAAGTGATTTGCATGCATTTGCAAGCCGTTATTCCTGTGTCATGTGTGCGATGCTTTTTCATCGGTTCTCTTCATTAAGAGACTTTGCTTTAACTTTACCATCTTCGAGCTGTATTCAAAACAAGACTTTTTTTTTGTGTTGCATGAGGTCATAACACACAGAGGGTCTGAAGAGATTGGTTCAAGTCTTAAAATCGACGTTAATTTATGCGCTGAAAAACGATTAGAAATCTAGTACGAAACCAACGAAATATTTGACTTTAAGGACTTATGCGCGAAAACAGACATCAAGGTTGTAATTGTTGAGAATCAATGTCCAACCATACTTAAGTATAAGACTTCGTTTTCTGATAAAATCATCAAAGCTTTTAAAGTCGCGACTGAGCAGGGCTCTCATCGCGTAACTTTAAAGACGATCATCGTCCAAATGATTGTAGTAAAAGACGTCGTCAAAACCCAGCTTCGTATAACATCACAATTGCATCGATACGTCGCGTCGTCTAAGCTGTCAACAGTTTGAAAACTACTGAAAACAGTTAATGACATCTAAAATTTTATTTATGCTGTCAATTTTTCAAAATTGTTGTTTTGTTGTAGTGAGAAAAATCCAAAAAAAAAATGTAAGTGTTGAATAACTTTTAGTTAATTTATTTATTTATAAATTAACTCACTAGGTCAGCATCAGCAACACCAAGGTAAATGGAATCCCTTATCCATTTTATGAAAATATGAGAATTTATAAGTACTTCCTGGTATTGAATATTTTTGGTAAAACCATTGCTTAGCTTCTTCTGTTTTTATTTCGATGCCCATATCCCATGTTATCTACTTTGGACAAAGCTTTATTTCCAACGCAATTGTAATTGTGGTCTCGTTAATTATCTCCGAGAGGGTACTTTGGCCAACAGAAATGTCAAAGTCGTTACCAGTAAACCACCTCCAGCTAAGGTTTCCAATGTAGCACAAAGCCTTAATATCGGCGGAATGTATGTTGACCAAAACAACAATTTTGAAAAATTGACAGCATAAATAAAATTTTAGAT
The DNA here is from genome assembly GCA_963576555.1 of Ferdinandea cuprea. Lineage (NCBI taxonomy): Eukaryota > Metazoa > Arthropoda > Insecta > Diptera > Syrphidae > Ferdinandea > Ferdinandea cuprea. The sequence goes on from OY754962.1 coordinate 34,075,588, forward strand.
GTCATTAACTGTTTTCAACACTAGGTTAACAGTTTCCAACACTAACACAAAAGCCTCTTTAGATAAGCGAAAACGTTGAATAAAACTAAAATGGAAAATTGATACACTTTAGCAAATCATTTGTTTTAAAGAAGTTTATGGTATTTATACTTTTTAGTTGGAAGTGAAAGAGGATCCGATCCATCTCAAAGCATCCTTCGCATTCGTAATAGTCCTACAGGATTTTCACTTTTTCCGTCATCAAAAAACAACACATTGTAATGCCGCATCATTTTTTTAAATATTTCTTTACTGCTTTAATGTGTTTAATATAAAAAAAATTTCAAAGAAAACTAAACAATAAACCATTAAGTATAAAACGATTGTTTAACAGCAATCATTCAATCACAGTCGTTGAATCGTCGAATGTGACAGTATTCAAAAAGTTACACGAACCATTAGTTGAATCGTCCAAACGGCGTCGTCCAGACGATTAAAATATTTATATGTTACACGAAGCAACACAATCGTCGAAACGACGTCGTTAGACGTTCGTCGTCTTACGCGATGAGAGCCCAGCTTATCCTAATGGTGCACCAAAAATATCAACAGCAAACAAAATTCTATAATAGCGTACCAACACCACTTTTTCAAAAACTTAGAACGTGAAGTAGCAGGTAGTGCTTTATTAAGAGTTGGTAGAAAGAGATGAGCTGGAGCTTAAAATTAAATTGAACCCTACTAGCATACCATTTTATTTTCGTCGGATTTCCATAAATCTGAAAAGTTTTGTCATATAATAATATGACAAAAATGTATAGGAATAGCCGAGTCTTCATAATGGAGAATTTCCTCTTGTAGCTTTCCTTAGCTTAGAGGGTTAAAGGGATAGGCTTAAACGGCCCATACAGGAAGCCCAGAAGCCTAGCTTCTCCAACCACTGTGTGCGAAGTAATTTTTTTTTGACACGAATAGAAGGGACCTACTGTTTGTTTAATGCCGATTCCGAACGGCAATTAATTTTTGAAAAGCTCTCATGACAGTTCTTACTCTTGGATGTTAGTCAGGCGTTCGCAAGAGGTGGAGCAGCGAATAAAAACTTTCAGGTCGTGCAGTTCAGGATTTGAACCAGCGACCCCTCGCTTAGTGGTCCAACGCACTTAACCACTAAGCTACTTTACCCACAACTTACTTTACAGAGTTTTCATTAACCAAAATTGGTTTTACAATATGCATGTTCCCACTCTTTCGAAAGTGGATGCAGTGCTAGCGAATAGATGACTTTTTTACTTTTACACCTCTCAAAAAGACAATCACTGTAAGGGTTCTGCATCAGAAAAACAAATATTGTTTATCGAAAACAACTGCAATAATAAATTGAAAGAATCTTCTGAAAACTCTCAAGCTCAAGTAATAGGGTAATACAACGACCACAAGATATGACCACTTGTTGCTGTACCGGCTTTAAATGGGTGAGAATCGGTTCTTATCTTTGACGATGGGACCTGCTTCAGTGTAGACAATTAACACAAACAACAAAAAACAAGTTCGGTATCCATCCACCCCACCACTGATGACCCCCATCGCTTGGGAGACGCATGGTCACATTTGTACGCCGCAGAGCTGTTTTATGGAGGAGCTGGCACGAAATATAGAAAATTAAAAAAAAAAATAGCTTCGCGCTCCACACACGTCAAGTCCACGAATCACGGCCACTTGTTATCGCCATACCTCCATCGCTAAGTATTTGGAAAACGAAATGATAAAGTCAACCCACGCGTGGGCACCGGTGTGCGCCGGTAAGTTGCCACGAAACAGAGAATATTTAAAAAAAAAATAGCTTTGCGCTCCACACACGAGCTGGCATAAAACAGAGAAAGACTAAATGATAAAATTAAATTAAAATGTCTTCGCGCTCCACCCACGTCAAGCCCACAAGCCACGGCTACTTGTTTTCGAATACCTGCATCGCTGATTATTTGGGAGAAGAAACAAAGGGGGAAATCCGACATGCGAGAGTATGCAGTGGTGTTCAAGCTCATAGTTAGTAATCGGTTATAAGGTACTCAGAACTCGGATAAAGGTTTAATAAGTGGGAGAACATGTGCGTATCTTAGAATGTTGAGAAGTAGATACTTCAGGGCAGAGAAAAACTACAGAACAATACTCAAAAAATAGTCATGAATTAATTTAAATAGATAAATGTATCGAATAGCGAATTTATTGTATTTCGAATTTTGTGTTCGTGATTAATAGAGTTCTATAGTATGTCCATTATCAAATTACTTACTTATATACGCGTAGGTATTCTCCTTTCGTTAAACTTTCTTTTAAATCGAGCATTGCTTATAAATAATCTATAGGTACTTATTTTGTTCATATTTAAGAACTACAAAAGTGACATTAAGCTAAGCTACATTAATACACAGAAATATTGATTTAAATTGTGTACCTATTCAAAACTAACATATTTTCAACAACGTCACAAAAAAATTAACCTACACAGGATAAATAAATCAACTTTTTTAATTTTTTAATTTTTTAAAAAATATGCCGTTGTTTTTACCATTAACTCTGCCAATACATAATACCAACTATTTACATTAAAAATATACCATAAATTATTTGTGAAAATTTCATTCAATTCGGTAGAGTGGTTAAGATTTTACGAAATAAATTTTAAGTTGTAACCTTCAACTTGAATCTGTGATACTCAAGAGAAATTTCCACCCGTGTTAACACAAACATAAAGTTAGGCACATTTTGGCCAGACCTTAACCATTAGAAAAAAAGTTAATCTTGCGTTTATTAAGTCGGGAGAAATATACCTCGTGTTGTCCAAACTATGATTTGAGTTAAAGGTATATAGTTAATTCTTCATATTAATTCGATTATCATTGTTTTTAAAAAGTAAAAAAGAAACGAATTAAAACGTTCTGTTGTGAAATATGTGTTTAAATCTGTTTTGATTTTGAATGTGATCAAAATGGTGGGTGTAGAGAAGAAACCGCGTGAAAAAGGTGGCAGTTTTATTAAATTCGTCGGGAATATCCCCAGTTGTTATTTTCTTTGCCAACCGCATTACAGTTTAGTGTTCGCCAGAGCGAATTATTACATCATCGAAGACTAGATTTTACTTTACTGGAACACTCCAAAATGAAAATTTTTTTGCAATCCTGTTAATTTTCAACAATATGTATGTATATATTCATGTGCAATATTTGTCGTGCTATATCTCCGGTTCCTATGAACCGATTTTAATGAAACTTTTTTCATACAGTGCATGAAAATGAACGGGTTTGCAAACATTTTGTTGATTTTGAAGAGTGAGTAAAATGTTGCCTAATCGAAATTATTGCCTATTGAAAAGAAACGTACATATATATTTGTGAAGTGCTTAGGAAAACGTATTCGCATGCGACATTTGAGAAATATATATATAAACTGCATTTTTTATGTTCAAAATGCAAATATAAAATTAACACATTTCCTTCTGATGATAAATAGGCAAAAAATTAAAACTAATTTTAGAAATCGGTTTTTTTGCAGCTACTAATTGTACACTTTTGCTGGAAAAAAAATGTTGTGCATACTTAAATGCTAGACGTTGCTGCCGCGTCTCGAAAAGGTATCGTTTAATTAGTGTATTAGTTTCTGGTTTATAATATACAAAATAAGAAAACATATTCAATTATATTTTAAAACTTTTATGAACCCATAGAAAACATATTCAGTTATATTTTAAAAATTTTTTGAAGTCTGGAATTTAAACAAATATTTTTTTTTAAATTAAGTTAAAAATGTTATACGTCATTTGATTCGGACACAAATATAAACAAATTGCAATTTATTTTTTTTAAATTATCTGAAAAAGTTTTGTCAAATATTATATGAGAAAAACGTATAGAGGAGAATTTCCTCTTGTCGCTTTCCTTGACATAGAGGGTTAAAGGGATAGTCGTTAACGCCCCATACAGGACCCAAAGCCTAGCTTCTCCAACCACTGTGTGTGCGAAGTTATTTTTTTTTTTGACACGAATACAAGGGACCTACTGCCGATTCCGAACGGCAATTAATTTTTGAGAAGCTTCTCATGACAGTTCATACTCTTGGATGTTAGTCAGGCGTTCGCAAGAGGTGGGGCAGCGAATAAAAACTTTCAAGTGGTACATGCCAGGATTTAACCCAGCGACCCCTCGCTTAGTGGCCCAACGCACTTAACCACTAAGCCACTGAACCCACAATTTACTTAACGGAGTTTTCATTAACCAACATTGGTTCCCACCACAGACGAGGAATTAACCAAATAGTCAACCCGAGAGCGAATCTCTCACCTTTCTCACAAGCTAAGTCGAACTGATAAGCCCCACATAATTTGCACTTATATGGGCTTTTACGTGCAAATCAAATGCAAAGCTAATGGCCGCCGCCAAGAAATGTTTTTTTTTATAGCAAGAAGTTGGGAACAGTTGATGAATTTCAGCAGATTACACCTCATAATTTGGGTGTGTAAAATAAACATGCACAATATGCGGTGAATATGGATTTATAAAAACATACCTACCACACAACTAATAACATAATAAAATATTATAATATTGAGAATAAAGCTATGTTTTAACCAATTTATTCTAATTTTTGATGAAAAAAAATCAAAATAATATTGATTAACGTGACTAATATATAATAAGTAAGTTGATGATACATTTTCGGTTTACAATAAATTTAAGTATAACTTTACAAACACGGATTTTGTTATGCATGATAAAATAGCTATAAAATGTGAATCACATAAACTCAACACTTCGGAGCATTTCCCTACACATCCGCCATGACCAGCTGTTTTGCTATTGCGATTTGGATATGTTGCAAAATTCCCCACAATTATTTTTAGGTGGTAATCTAGTAAATTAGATCTAACTTTATGTGTCTGGCTCATACGTATTCAATTGCGAGAGGATTTTGCGGCCGTTATTAAATATTTTTTGCGGGTTGAAAGTGATAGGGGATTGCAGAGTTGACTATCTAGTTAATTCCTCATCTGTGACTCGGATGTGCGTTGAATAAGACTTCATCTACGTCAGATGCAATTGGAAATTCACTGGAGGATAAACTTTATAAGGTGTTTCTTTCAATTTGGTATGGTAGAAAAATATGGCACGCTACTGATTTTTAAAAAGCTTCCTTATAAGAAGTGTACAGCCAATGTATGTTGGACAGAGTATAATAAAATCCCATACCAATAGTCAGACCCAAAGTTATCAAATGGATGGATTTTAGAAATTATCTGACTACTAGATAGGCTTTTAAAATACTTCGTTACCTTAATAGTTAATACAAACACCTAAAATTATTAATTAACGCACTTTAATTAACTGAATTTCCGAAATGCACGTATTGACCTTGCTAACAAATTTTTTGTTTTGCCACCACGCTGATTTTTTTTACGTCAAAGGGTATAATTCTAAAATGTTTCCTTTCGGAAGTAGGATTAGGTTTTTTCAGCACCTACCTACCTACTGATTTGCAATTAAAAATTCCCGTCGGCATTATTAAATTGGGAATGGTAGGTACCTACATATATTTTTATATGACTTATTATTATGGGCATTTGATTTATTGAGCCTTACCAATAACAAATATGTCGTAAATAACCCTTGACCCGTATACCTACTGTAAAATTAAAAAAATACTTGAAAAAATAATAAAATAAATGTTCATGTAGGTACAATGTAGGCATTGTAGATATGCTCTAAAAAACCGCTCCTTTCTTGCATGCCATCCACCAATATTTTCATAAATAAATTACTTTTAGGCACCGTTATGTTTTTATTTTTGAATTTATCAAATTTCTCGGCATAGATTTGAGTTTCTCCTTCTCTTTTCGTTGGTTTGAAAAATCCCGTCATGTCCATGGCGCCATAACAAAAATGTACATACAAGTGCCTGGCTACACGTTCATGGGAATGAAATTCATTTCCCATGAACCTCGTGGCTACACACACAAAAAGGTCTGGCTATACGCAGGCACTAAAATATGTATGCTTGTGTAGGTATGCACGCCCCTTCTTTTCATCTTTCTCTGTGACCATGTTTCTTTCCACAAAAAACCAGTACTATTCCCCAACCATCGATTCGATAACGGTTACCTATACATTCGTTTACAAGTTATCAACAGCGTCAAGGAATATAAAATAAAAGAGGTTCATCTGTTGTTTGCTCTTTTACTCTTCAATAATAAATGCACACTCACACATTGGAGAATTGCTCTAACTCAGATGAACCTGGATGAAATCAAAGAAAAAATAACAAAAATAGAAAGGGACAGTGACAGGGACATTGATAAGCAGAAATACAAACTATTTATTATCAGGTAATTTATTTTGCATCATATTCGTTGGTCGACTTAGGGTGGTAATGAATTTGTGTAGTTATACGGAACTTATACTGCGGTTAAACAAAGGGTTGAGATTGTAGTGTTGCACGTATTAATTATTACACCAAAAACCATAAATGTTAAAGAATAGCCAAGTAAGTACAAAACACAAAAAGTACTGAGATTTAAAAGAGAACGCCAAGTTTGTATTGTTATGAAATCTGATCTATAATCTATAAACTGCCACTTTCACAAAAAAATCGTAGACTCCCCTTAATGGGTTCTTAAGGTTTCATATTTTTATATATTTGCTGAAGTTTAAGTTTTTGATAGATGCCAGAACAATCTACATTCGCAAGAGGAAGGGTGTAAGTAAGGGACTAGTCCTCTCCGATAATGATGAAATTAATCTTTAACTATTTTTTACTAATTTCAACGTATCTTTAAGTAATAAAAGCTTGAGTTATATTCTAATTCTGGTGGTCTTGATGGCGCAGTATTTCATAAGAATCTCCTTTTTACCTTCACCTTTTGGAAAAAAATGCTTCTGATAAACGTATGTTTTTAAAAAAGTAATTTAAACTTAAATTACTTTCCTAAAAACATTAATTTTGTTACTCCCAACGTCAAAGATTTATGTAAATTCTTTGAAAAATCCCCCTTCTTTTATCTTTTATGGGACGGAATTAAGCTCAAAATCGACAAAATTTTTCACAATTTATGTGGTCTTTATCGTCTGAAAAATAATAGGGTTATAAATTTATATACGGGGCCTTAAGTTATTAAATCTGGGATATGTGTATCAAATAGATAAAGGTATCTAATAGCGAATTTATTGTACTTCGAATTTTGTGTTCGATTATTCGAGTTCTATTGAAAGTCAATTATCAAATATCTTACTTATATCGACTTTGTTTTATATACGCGTAAGTATTCTCCTTTCGCTAAGCTTTGTTTTAAATCGAGTCGCATTGCTCATAAATAATCTATAGTTACATTTTTGTTCATATTTAAGAATTACAAAAGTGACATAGAGCTAAGCTACATTAATACACAGAAATATTAATTTAAATTGTGTACCTATTCAAAACTAATATATTTTCAACAACGTCACAAAAAAATTAACCTACACAGGATAAATAAATCACCTTTTTTAATTTAAAAAAAAAATGCCGTTGTATTTACCATTAACTCTGCCAATACATAATACCAACTATTTACATTAAAAATATACGATAAATTATTTGTGAAAATTTCATTCAATTCGGTAGAGAGGTTAAGATTTTACGAAATAAATTTTAAGTTGTAACCTACACCTTCAATCTGTGATACTCAAATGCAATATCCACCCGTGTAAACACATACATCAATTTAAGTACATTGTGACTAGACCCTAGCCATAAGATGTCAAAAAAAAACAAAATCCACCCATCCCAAATGGTGCTACCGCTGTTGGGGAAATGAAAACCAACGGGACTATTCCTTTGGTTGTGTTTGTATATTGGCTCGACATACACAGGCGAATAGCACGTATAATCACGTCCATCGTGTGAAAGGATATAAAATTACGGGAAATTGTCGATCTCCAAGATTTTTTGTGCATGAGGAAGTAGAAATAAGACGAAATACGACGCAAATAGGGGAACATCTAAAGACGTTTACTATTCGCAAGCAACAGTTGATATTTGACTACGGGTTTGGTTTCTTGTTTGTTACTCTTGCGTTTATTAAGTCGGGAGAAATATATGTACCTCGTGTTGTCCAAATTAAGATTTGAATTGAAGGTATGTAATTAATTCTTGATATTAATTCTATTATCATGTTCTTAAAAAGTAAAAAAAAAAACAATTAAGTTGTTTTGTTGTGAAAAATGCGTTTGAGTCTGTTTTGATTTTGAATGTGATCAAAAATATTGGCGGTAGAGTAGAATCCACGTGAATAATTCTGAATTCGTCGGGAATATCTCTATTTTCGTTGCCTACCGCATTACAGTTTAGTGTTCGCCAGTGCGAATTATTACATCATCGAAGACTATATTTAACTTTACTGGAACACTTCCCAAAGTCAAACATTTTTTTGCAATGCTGTTCATTTTCAACAATTTTTGTCATGCTATATCTCCAGTTCCTATGAACTGATTTTAATGAAACTCTGAATTTATGAATTTACTACTACTTTTTAAGAGTAAAACTGAATTAATTTTTTGGAATTTTGACTTACCACTTAATAAAATTTGGTACCACTTCATATGCCATACTCCAAATTTTGGACAGGCGCCACGCCCAAACGCCCATTTAAGTTCAGTGCATAAAAATGAACAGGATTGCAAACAATTTTTGATTATGTACATTCATATGTATGTAATTTTGAAGTGCTTAGGAAGACGAATTGGCATGCGACATTTGAGTAATGAAAACTGAATTTTCGTTATGTTAAAAATGTAAATATAAAATTAACACATTTCCTTCTTGTGATAAATAGGCAAAAAAATTTAAAATAATTTAAGAAATTGGTGGAAAGTAAATATTTCTATAACTACATTTTATTTGCAGCCGCTAATTGTGCATTCTTGCTGCAACCCGGAATAATAAAAAAAGTTGTGCTATACTCAGATGCTAGACTTTGCTGCCCCGTTTCGAAAAGGTAACGTTGAAGAAGTGTATTAGTTTCTGGTTTATAATATTCCTACAAAACAAGAAAACATATTCAAAATATGTCTTCAACTAGAACTGAGTAGGTACTTACTTTGTTATTTCAACTCTTGTAAGTACACAAGTAAAACAAAAGGGTTCACCTTGTTATCAGCAGCTATGTAGATATTATAAACTTTTGAAGGTCTGGCTCTTTTTTGTGCAGAACTAAATTTCCCATTTTATTTTCTTTGGAAAACGAATACTTAGGTACGTAAAGTTTTTGTTGCAAGCCAAACGTAATTTCTTTCACGTGTGTATATTGAATTAAATAGAGACTTGACGTGTAGCGTAGGGAAAACCTTTTTTGTTGTGAACGATATTTCGGGCATGTTGTTGTGAGCATATTCTTAGCGTAATCTGATGGTCCAATTTTTACAAACTCGGCTATATTTCGGAAATAATCCATCGGTCGAATGTTGGTTTCCAAGTGCTAAAGTGTTTCTGGTTTATCGGCGTAAACATGGAACTTAAAGTCCACTTCGTGAAATTCGTGAAACGTGAACATGCCCGCTACAATAATGCCTTCCAATTGAGGCACGAAAAGGTTAATAATCCATATCTCTGTTCCCTCTTTCCGTTGACTTTATCGTTGTGACCATAAATAATAAACAAACAGTGGGGTGGAATCTGCTTAAGTTACAAGTGGTATCTATTCTTGTCAGTAGTATTCACTTTCATTGTCAGATTGTTCGAGTGATAGCTATTTCGCTTTCACTTTTAAATACAAAACGAAAAAATTGTTCTGCATATTGTGCATGCTAAACTCCAAAACAAAAAAAAATAATACAAAACGAATAAAGTTTTCTGCATACACACTAAACACTTAACTCAAAAACAAAAAAATTCTCGTTTGCTATTTTGAGTCTCGAATGTTAATGTTTTTGGAATTACCTTAGGCACACTATACAGGAAAAATATCTTTGTCTCCAAACATAACCACAAGATTTTATCAAAAAAAATACGCAATTGCAGAAAACTTTTTTTGTTTCATAAATATTTATCAATTCAGTCGTATAAAAAAACATTTGGTCAATCGACACTTTTTATAAATTAGTTTTGTATTTTATAAGTTAACTTCCAAGTCAAAGATTATTAAAAAATTATATTAAGTGTATGCAAAAAGATAAAAACTATTTCCATTCCTGGAGTTAATTTATCAGGAACTGTTTATTGTATTCACTGTCGAATAAAATTGTTGCAAAAATATACTCAACTACCGAGAACACACTCCGCATTTGGGAATTTGAGCTGTATAAGTACCATTATGTTACATCAGGTACATCCAAAAGCAGGCACAATGGTTCATTTCGCATCTTTTGTATCTTTTACTTGAGATACATCCAAAAGCAGATAAAAAGTGTCATTTCACACGTTTTGTATCTTGGCGTTACTTCAGGTGCATTCAAAAGCCATTAAAAAAATTTAATTTTGCAAGTTTCCTACCTTTACGCTACTTCCGGTACATCCAAAAGCAAGTGCAAAGTCTCATTTCCTATTTTAGTCCATTTACATAACATCAGGTACGTCATTTCCCATTCAAAGGTACATCCAAAAGCAGATACACAACGTATGTTTCGTACCTTGACTTTACTGCAGGTACATACAAAAGCAAGTACAGAGGAAATTTTGTATTGCTCGTACATTTACGTTACCTCAGGTACATCGAAAGGCAAAGGGTCATCCATCCCATTGTGCGAGAAAAGATTAAGACAAAAAAAGAGCACAGGAGCAAAGGAGTTTCACAAGTTTCGGCACTACAGGTATCATCTCACGAATACAAAAGTATTGGGATTCGGAATTATTAATTTTCGTATGTTTCTTACCCTCGCGTTGGCCAACCATAGAAATACTTTCTTTGTCTCTCACGTGAGACATAAAAAAGTGCATGATTGTAACGAATTTCCATTCGCAATCCTCGTTTTCAAATCTACGATTTGCTGTAGCTCCTAATCAAACGTATGTACATTTGCTTCCTTGTTGCATGTTCGTGAAATAAGTAAACTTTCTTTCATTGTTTCGATATAATAACGATAAGCAAAATCGTCAATACTATAATTTCTAAATAAAATAGGCATTCGTTTATTTAGCATAATTATCCCTTTCTATTTCCGTTCCAGATTCACGCAGTAGCAATTGTTGATATTTAATTTTCTTTTCTGTGCACAAATTGAGTAACATGACAATCAGACACAACTACATTCGTACATTGTTCTTGGAGCCTCCACGTCCGGGCAGGGTGAGTAATTTTTCTTTTTAAATTAATTACATTAATTTATGTATCTATTCTTTTCTTTTACCATAGTTACGACATCTGGTATCTATTTATACAAGGGTCGTCTTGAAGTGGCCAGAAGGCCGAATAAATTCCAAGTGGTACTTTCGAGCGCGAGGCGGTCACAAGATTTTTCTCAAATTAGGATGGAATTTCATCGGAAAAGCTAATTCGAATACCATTCGAATAATGGACTGTAGACTTACTGAGTCTTGCGAATTATCTATTTATGTAACCGAAAATAGCAGCACTATTTTCAACGTAAACAATACCACCATTTTTAACGGGGTTGAAATGATTCGTCATTCATCGCAAATGGTGCATCGTCGTAGTATCTATATTGTGCCACCGCTGCTTATCTTCATTTTTGACTTTCGTCATATAGATTTTGATTAAAAGCAAAACATTATCAAACAGTTAAAAAATACCTTAAAATTAAAGTTATAATAATATAATAAGTTTGTAAGAATTTTTTCATGAAACAAATTCTCTTTTCAAACAAAAAGTAATCTAAATAAAGACAAAACCAGTAATTTGCTATGCTATGTTTTTGCTAAACCAAATGTTGTATAAATTAAGATATAAATTTAAAATTTTAAACTTAATTACAGGGATTATGAAATGATCACATTATTTGATATTATACTATTTTTTTTTTTGATTTCCTTAGCTATAATTTTTTCTTGGAATACTTGGAATACTTTCATTGATTTTCAAATAAATAATTAAATACATTCCAAATATGTGAAGCTTTTATATGAAGTTGGAAGTTAATAAAATAGAGTTTAATGAGACGTAAATCTAGAAAACGTAAAACATATAATTAAAATGGAATGCTTTTATTTATTTTCAAATAAACAATTAAATACATTTCAAATATGTGAAGCTTTATTTTTACATGAAGTTGGAAGTTAATAAAATAGAGTTTTAATGAGACGTAAATCTAGAAAATATAACTATTATTAAATACGCGGGGGTTTGGGTTGGGTTAATGTGGCAATCCACTCGGCCAACTTGTTGTGTTATCAAATTACCAATCCCTTTTTTAATATCGACTTCGTGTGACAACTATTTAGGTGTCGCTTTCCTTTTCGTGTTATTCCAATTACTTGTGCAGAATATAATCTTTACTCCTTTACTTATAAAGCAATAAAATAATTACTGAAATGTTTCTCAAATTTAGGAACCCAAAGTAAAAATTTAGTTAATTCGATTGATATTGCAACAGTTGGCAATCGTTAACCACTTTTTTTCCATCGCTTTATACAGAGCAAAGAAATGTTGATTATCAAAAACGACAAACAAAACAAGCGACAGTCAAGTATCACTTTAGCCGATTCCATCACAGAACAAGGTCCGTTTTGATACTACGTGGTTTTCATCTTACTCAGATACTTCAACGCCGTTTGAATGTCCGAGAAAATGCTGCTGAATACAATGACAGGTTAAACGAAAAGAGATTCAGTTTTTGATTATGTGGATCCATTCATCTTTCAGGTCAGCCCTTTTCTCCCAGAACAATGTAGATGAAAACTGGAAAGGTTGGTCAAACACAACAGAAGTATGGTGGAATCTGGAATAATGTCGGAGATATTTCTTGGTTTGTTAACTGATAGGCGGCGTCATATCAGGATGTCACTTAGATGCTTTACAGTACGGAAAGGAACATACACTTAAGAAGAGTGCGTCTTGATGCTTGTTCCTGACTGCATTAATATGGGATCGTACATAGGGCAAACTGATGTAGGGTGCTTTATTTCTATGTCATCAAATCATCTCGTCCAGTTGGTCGATTAGTACACTTCACCGATACCATATTTTCGTATATGTGGCTTTTTCTAATCAAATTCAGTCCGCTTTTTGTGGTGTAGTGGCTTAGTATTTAAGTGGACCATTAATCGAGGATGGTAAAACGATCCAACAATTGATGAAAAGGTTATGTTTGTGAAATTTAATTTATTGCTTTCACTAGAACGATAATTTTTTTAAAGGATTGTATATTTTGCTCAGATGTTACGCTCGTGTCGGTCGTAAACTATTGTTTTTTGTTTTATATATTGTTATATAACATGTTGAACGTCGGAAGTAAGTTGTATTATACATTGGTGTGGACTATTGTTGTATAAATGGGAGGTTGGTGGGGGATGTTTTGAAACGATATACATATGTAGCTGTGTGTAATGTTCATCTGGCCCACGAATTGTGAAGTCATTAAGCATACGGGGCGACATATTATTTAGGTAGATAAGAGGTATCTTTTTCATTGAGCGTCAACATCTGCAATTTTATTTCTTTTTACTTTGTACTTTATAACATATATTACACTTTTTGATTAACAATATTTATAAATTTGTTTTTCTTAAGTTTGTGATAATCTGCCAGCACTGATGGGAATCTGCATTGTGCTAATAATATTTTTTTTACATTTTTATTTAAAAAAATATCATGGAAATTTAATACATTCCTAATTTTTTTCTTTTTTTGGTCCACTTTGTAATTTTGTTGTAATACAATATTATTTTTTGTCGAAAAAATATAATTTTTTTATTACTTATTGTGAAATTAAATATCTACTTCAAAAAATTTGGTTTTACTTAGATTTCTCTTTCCATCTACATTCCTACTTGCAGTCGCAATACGGTTTCTGGATCTGAATCCTTCCGCGCGCCGGTCATTACACTAGCGGGTGTCATTATGACGACAATGCACCACTGTTGGGTTTTCTTTGGAATTTTACAAATCCAGTTTTTGGGTTCATGAACCATAAAACCATAAAATTATTTGGATTTTATTGCTATACTTTGTAACAGTGACTAAGACAAAAAAGATAGTGGTAGAAATATGGTTGAACAATTTATGAAACTGAGCAACAAATTGATATATCATGTCCCTCATGACAGAAGCACGAATATTCTTTTTTTTTTTTAATTTGGTGTCAATTGGTTGGTTTGATTAACCTTTTGGTGTTCAAGCAAATTACAGTACATATTTCACAATGTTTCAGAACCAGAACTTAATAATTCAGCGAGAGCAATTAATATTCAAACATGACTTCGCCAAATTTTTGTTTTGCACATTAATATATGTAAAATATTTGATTAGATATATAGCGTCTTACCGACTAAATGTTCAATACTTCTTAGAAAAAATATTTTTACAGTATTTTACCCCAGTAATAAGTACCCTTACCCACATTAACGCAAATAACTACGTTAATCAGAAACTTCATGTTGGGCTTTTAAACGAAATAATGTTTCTTGTAACTGCGTTTAAATTATGTTAATATCTCAAACTTTAAGTATTGACACATTAAATTTCAAAATCACTTGCTTTTTTCTTACCCTTTTTTTTTCTTAAAATATTTGGAATAAACCTTATTATAATTAAGAAACCGCGTGTTCATAAGTTCGCAGAGAAACTCACTTTCTTTGGAAGGTCGTTCGGATCAAGATCCCATTTTGGATTTGCTAATTCAACTAGAAGAACTGGATGTAATTTATTGTCACTACTACTGTGATGTAGACATGCAACGGATAGACAATTTGGACGTATATTAAAAAGCATACATAAACCAGGAGTTAAAAGTTAAACGGTGGTATAAAACAGGAAGAAGCAGTTGGTCTGCGAAAGGTCAAGATAAAAAGAAGCGACTTGAAGTTTTTTTTCTTTTTATTTTAAATTTAATACCATCACAGAGCAAAACACAAAACACTACGTTCTCTAAGTGTAAGCTCTCAGTATCGCCTTACGCAACGGTTGTTTGTTGCGCGACTAAGCTTCATCTACCGATCTTCATCTTATAGACTATTTCAAGTAATTACAAATATAATATATTTAAAGTTAATGCATTAATGGACTTTTTAAAATCTGCTCGCGACAAGCAAAAATCAATTTCGTTGCAGAATTCATTAAATGTGCTTATGCACCTTGTAATAGGCTCATTATTACCATAATTGGTTCTTTGCCTATTTGTTTAATTGTTGTATTTATTCTAACCCGCAGTGACCTTTGGGGAGCATATAATTAATATGATAATTAAGAATATCGCGAATAAACATGACGGAAGTTGCATCGCGTCTGAAACATAAGGTTTGCAGACCAATTAAATTGCACCTTCTGTCATAATTAGGAAGCTCATCAAACATATTTAATTTACGAACCGCGTACCTCGTGAAGTTTTTTTGGACTCTTTCGAATCTAAGTTCGTGAACTGCATATGGCGAATCCCAAATTACGGAACAATATTCTAAATAAGGTCTGACTAACGAGCAATAAATAATTTTAAGGCTATTTATATCTCTAAAGTCTTTACTATTACGTTTAAGGAAGCCTAATAATGAGTTAGACTTGGCAATGACATAATCATAATGAAAAAAAAACTTAACTTATTGTCAAATATGACACCAAGATCTTTCACTTCATCAAAACGCTGAAGTCTAAGATCATTTATAAAATAATTATGCAAAATTTTAGTACTAATACGATATACCGAAAAAACTTTACATTTAGAAATGTTAAGTTCCAAAGCATTACGATTGCACAACTCCGACAATCTATTAATATCTTACTGAAAACGAATGCAATCAGATACATTTTTTATTCGCGAAAATAATTTCAAATCATCGGCGAAAGTCAAAACATTACAAAATTGAAATATTTCATGAAATCTTATATAAATAATATAAAACTCTGTCGTGGTGTCGTAAGCCCAAGATCGAATATTCAGATGATAATTGCGTACTGGATTGTCGCCTTACTCAAGTACTATTATGTTAATTTTTTGGAGCGCTCAGACACAACTACATGTCCATTGTACTACCATTCAGACACCTTACATTAATGTACTTAGTTTTCCCGTCTTTCGAAGAAAAACGAGAAGAAGCTTCAGTGATAAAGAGCTTAGATGTTCGGCACTCACCACGTCAGCCCCGAAGATCCGCCACCTGATGCGAGCATAGGCCGGACAACTGCAGAGAAAGTGTTCTACTGTGTCATCCTCCTCACTGCAAGCAGGACAGGTAGTGGTGTCGCTTAAGCCCAACACATTTAAGTGTTTAGCAAAAGCTTGGTGGCCCGAAAGAACGCCTACAAGCAGCCTACAGTCGATTCTCCTCAGAGATAGAAGAAAAGATGCTGACCTTTTGCAGATGTCCGGGTGCAGTAGTTTGGTTTGTCTACATCCACCGCAATCGCGCCACCGAATCTTGTGTTCACGAGAGAAACCCAAGAATTGATAGAAGACATGACTAAAGATGCAGGCAGACCCAACACAAGTTCGGGTCCTGAGAAAACTTCTTCTGAACCTTGCCCAGCAAGCTCATCTGTGATCTCATTTCCCTGGATGCGAGTGTGACCTAGTACCCAGACAAGATTCACTGTGTTCAGTCTTCCGACCAAATTCAGAGAAAGCTTGAGTTCTAGCACTAACTTGGACGAGGTAAGAGGGTTTAGAAGCGCTTTTAATGCAGCTTGGCTATCACTGCAGATGCAAATGCCTCTAGCCCTCCACCTGTTGTTCACAATATAGCGCATAGCCATTAGGATGGCAAAAATCTCCGCTTGGAAAACACATGCATGTTTACCCATGGGGTAGTAAATTCGTATATCATCGCATTCCACAAAGACTCCAGCACCAGACCCCTGCCCGGTTTTGGAGCCATCCGTGAAAATACGATGGCATTCAATCCATGGTTCAGAGTCTGACCATTCCGTTCCCTGTGAAGAGTTGACGTGGTAGTTTTTTCGCAGAAGGATTTCTGGTGTCATTGCATCAGACGGCATATCCATAAGACAGGGGTCAAAGGATAATTCTCGAGCAAGTTCTTCAAAATTCCAGTGCGCATGGTACCAAAAACCACCTCTCTTTAAGCGAAAGATGGTTTTTAGCGTATACCCCATGATATATAAATCAAGGGGACGAATATTCATCAAAGCATTCAGAGCAGAGCCCGGGGTGCTAGGCAAGACCCCTGTGCAGCCGAGACAAGCCGTTCTTTGGAGTTTGGCAAAAGAAGCAGTAACACGTTTCCGCGAAAGCCTTTTCCACCAAACAACTGATGCGTATGAGAGTAGCGGTCTAATCATGGCCGTATAGATCCAAAGGACCCGTTTCGAAGACAAGCGCCATGTCTTACCAAAAGCGCCTTTACACTGCCAGAAAGTCGACAGCGCTTCATCGGTTTTCGATTCGACATGTTTGTACCATAAAAGCTTTTTATCGAGGATTACACTCAGATATTTGATTTCATCGGATACAGGGATGGTGACACCTTTAAGCACGAGATGGGACAGACCAGTGACGATTCTCCTTCTCGTAAAACCGTGTTTTTAAGAGGATTCACTGAAAACCCATTGCTACTGCACCAGACATGGATCTCTACGCTTGAAAGCAGACAGCCTCTAAATTTCATCGGCATAAGCTTGTGTGTAGTTTCCAGGAAAATTGAGAGCCGTAAGCAGAGAGTCTACCACTATACACCATAGGAGGGGAGACAGAACACCACCTTGAGGGCAGCCCCTATTTACCCCTGTTATGACGCACTTGCCACAATCTGCATCAGCTACCAACGTCCTGTGCATTAGCATTGCTTTAATCCTCAACACCAAAGTTTCATCTACACCATGCTGTGTGGCTGAGTTACACATACTGTCAAAGATCGCATTATCAAAAGAACCCTCAATATCGACAAAAATGCCCAACGCGTACTCCTTCCAGTCAAGCGCACTATCAATCCTACCAACAAGGTTTTGAAAGGCAGTCTCGCAGGATTTTCCGCGTGTTGCATCTCAGAGAGAGCATGTGATCGCAGAGCAACTTTGCGCACATGCAGCTCAACCAGTCTTTCCAAACTTTCAGTAAGAAGGAAGACAGACTTATGGGTGTAAAGCTTTTGGCTAGAGTGTAGTCAGACGTACCAATTTTTGTTATGAAAACCACTTTAACCATTCGCCATGGGGAAGGTATATAGGCCAAGACCAAGCTCGCGGTGAAAATTCTTTTCAACATTGGCAAAACCTGACTTAAACTTTGTTTCAGCAAAACTGGATAAATTCCATCCGGACCAGGTGACTTGAAACTCTCAAAAGATGCAATGGCATATTTGATAGCATCATCAGTCACCACTCCCGATGCAAAATACCAGCCGTGCCGCGTGGTATTAGTCTGTTCAAATGTAGCCACAGTCGTTTGAAGGGCTGAAGAACACGTAGTAACCTGATTTCCCGGAAAGTGAGTCTCAAGTAGAAGACTGAAAGTCTCCGCCTTTGTCTCAGTGTACGTGCCATCAGGTTTAAGGATTGCATCCAGTTTACTTGGTCTGTTCCTTTGGAGGACTTTAACAAGCCTACTAGTTGCACTTAGAGATTCGACCTCTTCACAAAACTTTTTATAGGAGTCATTTTTCGACTTGCGAATAAGTCTCTTAAAAACTTTTTGCTTCGATCTAAGTTGGTTTTTAAAGACCGATTAAGCAGCTTCCTAGTTTCTTAACGAAGAGACTGTAGTTCGGAGTTCCGCCAGGGTACCGTTTTTTTGCGGGGGGTTTAGAAACAGGACACGAAAGTTCAAAGATAAGGACGTTGTTCAGATCCTGAGCAGACCTCTCCACACCCTATCTTGATCTAAGTTTAAGTGGAACTTTGACAGAGTTGGCAAGCTCCTCTCTTAACCGTGGCCAGTTCGTTTTTCTCGGATTTCTCCTCTCTTGCGAAGGTGAAAGTTCGCAGTAGATTTAAAATTCTATGTATCAGTGATCTGATAAGGTGCTATCAGGCGATACCTTCCAATTTACGATAGACTTCAAATGCCTATTTGACAGGGTAACATCAATTACTTGCTGTCTTCTGGCTATAACAAAGGTAGGTTGATGACCTACATTTAGTTTACTTGGATAATTTTGAACTAGGGTAAGAGTTTCGTGTCGTGATTGAGAGCTTAGCTGTGCAAATTTTGGTGACGTGATTGTGATTAAAGGTTAAATGCATTGCATGTTTGCTTACATTATTCAATAAAAGAGTTGCAGTAGCAGCACATTGTGTTCATGGACTCAAGCCCTTTATTGTTTTAATTTCATGCTAAATACCTACCTTTTTTTATGTAATTTTTTCACACTACCAGTGCGAATACGGACCTCTCGAATACAATATCTGCCTCCGACGGAGGCGTTGCAACATAAACCTCGCCATGAGAGATTGTGGGCTGAAAAAGTACTTTGCTACGTCTGTTAAATTAATGATTTTGTAATTTGGGGCCTAAGTGCGGATGCCACGACTTCACTAAGCCTTAAATGTTGGCAGACATGTCTTTACGTACCTGTAGAGGGTCCTTAGTCTGTGGCATAGCAAGTGACGATTTAAATTAATTTTCTCTATGCCACTCCAGCTTCCGCGTTAGTCCGAGGTGTTTCTGAGTTAGTGGAAGTGCCAAGTACATTCTATGCTACCATGTTCTTTCTGGCCACAGCTCTTTTGCGTGTCAGGACTTCTAAAAATTGGTCGATTGTAGATTAATTCTACTCATGAACTCAATGGCAATCTATATTTGTATTTCTTTTATGCTTGGCTGTTGATAATACACATACATGTCACATATACAAAAGTAGCAATTGAGTTAAGGCTACGGGTTTACATTCTTCCCGAAGTAGATTTCTATTGAATTTCACATGTTTTGCAACGATACGCGTACCATCTTCATGAGAGTCGCTTAGTAATTTTCGGTACAGCTAATGAATGTTTAGGATTATTTATTGCTAATGGGGATCTGGTTTTCATTGCATAACCAGTCGTGCAGACATATGAACCACAGCTTACACCATGATTTCTAAGGAAGAATTTTTTCGTTTTACTAAATAGCTGTGTGGGGTTGAGTATTGGGAAATGTTTAAAAAAAAATTGTCAACTTATCTTCAGAGATAAGATCCAATAGGTATGGCAGGGTACGATTAACAAGAAAAAATATGGTATATTCTTCGTTCTGCAAAGAAATTATTTTGTTAATTGGGAAAGTGTTAACGAAAGTACCAATCGAGTAGGTATATTTGAAATAATTGAGTGTTGAGAATAATCTTAAAAGTTGCTCCAATGAAATATCTGGCTGGATTTGACTTAAATAACTATAGTATTTTCTTTGTTCTTCAAGAAACAGTCGAATTGGACAGAATTGGAGGTAAGGTTTGCGAATAGAGTTGAGTGTTGGGAATATTTTTAAAAGTTGTTTAAGCTTAACATCGCCTATTCCAAATAGTCTGCGGAGTTCTGATTCAAGAGGCATGCCATGGTTATATTTGGCTAGATTTTACTTTACCGGAACACTCCCCAAAATCAATAATTTTTTTAAATCCTGTTAATTTTCATGCATTAAATCTAGAAATATATTTTGGCGCTCCCTTATAGTTTGGGCTTGGCCCGCCCCCAAAGTTTGAGAAATGGGATATGAAGTGGTACCAACATTTCTTAAGTGGTAAGTCCAAATTCAAAAAATTAATTCAATTTTACTATTGAAAAGTGTAGTTAATTGATGAAAAAAGTTTCATTCAAATCGATTTATAAAAACAAAAGCTATACAACAAAGAATAAATATATTTTTTGTTCGGTTCGTTGAAAGGA
This sequence comes from Ferdinandea cuprea, assembly GCA_963576555.1. Taxonomy (NCBI): domain Eukaryota; kingdom Metazoa; phylum Arthropoda; class Insecta; order Diptera; family Syrphidae; genus Ferdinandea; species Ferdinandea cuprea. The sequence continues at coordinate 34,096,511 of OY754962.1, forward strand.
AACATCGTTGGTACGTGCTTTTCGCAAATGTCAACGCAAATGGAACCTTCTTTCCACCGGCAGCCAGTACCGCTCACGCAACTTCGTTGCTCCACTCGGGGTATTTGCTTTTCGTCAGGCAGGCGCCTATAGCAACAGTACGTGTGGCAACACTCACCGCAAAGTTGATTTAAAAAGGATTTTAAAACTTCCTCGGGTTTAAAAAATTAAAAATTCAACAAAAAAGAAAAATTCCGTACAAAAATCAAAAAATAAACCTCGAAATTTAATCACTGAAACAAAGAGAAGTGTAAAAAATCCCAAAACAAACCAAAGAAAAAGTAGCTGCATTTCGATGAACGCAACCATACATCCATATTTTCCTGATATTTCAGTGCAAAAAGTGTAAATTTTAAACCACTAATTTTATCATAAATATCCATCTCGTCTACTGCCCTGCAGAATGCTCGTATTGTTGTTGTTGGTTTCCACACTACCAACTGTGCTAATGATAAATTTGTCAATTTTCGACATTCCGCCCCCCATTGAAGACTTGTCTTCAATTCCTTGTCGAGGAATCGGCCTTAAAAACGATGCTCAAATTCTGCACCGGACGCACAAGTGTCGTATGTTCCTTTTTGATGTTTGCGCTGCGTTTAGGTCCATCACTGCCGGGATGAACTGCGGTGACGTGACCTAGGGGCCACACCGTAGGTGGTATGTCCTCCTGCTTGACCAGTACCAAGTCACCGACTGCTATGTTGTTATGCTCCGCTCTCCACTTGAATCGCTGCTGTAGTGTGTGGATGTATTCCTCGCTCCACTTTTTCCAGAAATGTTGCTGCATTTAAGTGTGCTCTGTGGGATTTCCCAAACATCCGCTGTAAATGGTTGCACAATTTGTTCGCCAATTAGGAAATGTCCAGGTGTGAGTACTGTGAGGTCACCTGGATCGTATGATAGTGCGCTCAATGGTCGCGAATTGAGGCATGCCGAAGTGTTGTTGCCAAAGTCTCAAAAGTAAAGATCTGTTTGCCCATCACTCTGCGCAGGTAGTGAGACTTCACGCCGGTCTTCCAAATGCCACCAGTCTGTGGTGCACCTGACACAATGAACTTCCATTGCATTCCCATGACACGTATCTGCTCCAGGGGAAGTTGGTTCTCCCTCTGCTGCGCACTCCGCCGCAGTTGTCGGTCTGCACTAACAAATGTTGTGGCGTTGTCGCTCCAAAGCACTGCACAAGCGATTCGTCGTCCAGTAAAGCGATGGAAGCTCACGAGCTCCAAGTGAATCGCTCTAGTCACCATGCACACAAAGACTGCTATGTAGCCCTTCTCGATGACCTTTGATCGGCCTGCTCTGGCCTTGATCTAAACTGACCCTGCGTAGTCAACGCCGCTGTGCTTAAATGCCCTTGCTCTTCGTACACGATCTTTAGGTAGGCTGCCCATTAGTTGTTCTGCTACAATCTGCTTCTGGCGGAAACAGATGACGCACATCTCTATCTGGGATTTTACTGCTCGTCTTAAGGTTGGCATCCAGAATTGCTGTCGAATGTACTGGATACACAGTTGCACTCCGCCATGCAATGTTCTTTGATGCGCTTCCCTCATGATGATATTAATTGCTCAACTTGCTCTTAAGTGGCAGAACGACTTGATGGATGCTGGAATATGGTAGCTCTGCATCTTGTAGTCGGCTTCCTACTCTTATAACTCCATTTGAGTCGACGAACAGGGCTAGCGTCGCGATGCTGCTCGATTTATTAACCGGCTCTTTGCCTTTCAACTGCTGTACGCTTGTTGCTGCCATACTTTTACCCAGTATGAAAGGGCTTCTTCCTGCTCGATTGGCGTTATTGCTCCTTTAGGTTTCTTTAGGTTTCTGCTCTTCTGGGCGAAAAGGAGTACCAAGGACGTCACCATTAGTACGCTCCTCAATGTTGACCTGCGCTCCAACAAGCTCGTGTCATTTATTGTTAGATCGGTTGCCGTGCTTTGAGTAAGTCTTCCAACAATGACTGGCTTCAAAGCTGCGTTAGCTCCTGCTTTTTGTTTAGTTGTAAGAGACGGCTGCACGTTTGGCCACTCTTGCTCCGGGCCCTTCAGCCAATGTGGGACTTCCCACCATATAGTTGTGTCCTTTAGACACGCTGCTGCAATTCCTCCTGTTGCTAGGTCCGCTGGATTGTCGTCCGATGATACGTGTTTCCAGGGGTGGCTCCCAGTCAAGTTTTGCATAGCGCTTACTCTGTTAGCTTCGAACATTTTGAGTTCGTCTCGTCTCACCGCTGCTCAAGGTTGATATCAGATAAACGACTGCTGCATATGATGTAGCTAAAATCATGCCTTAAAATATTGCAAGTAAGGCACTCGAAGTACGTAACCAATTATCCTACAATTTTTTTCTATTGTGTTATCTGTTGCCCTTTGGCATAATATATTGTTAAACATTTTTTTTCGATTTCTATGCAAATTTTCGAAGAAAACAGCATTTTAGTGAAAAACGCCCACAAAAAGTAGGCGTGGCAAAAAACTTTACATGACAAATTAATAAAGGTGGGCAGTACCTACATATCTTGTGAAGGTTGTACAACTTTATCTCTCTATCTTAAGCCTTAAAACGGTTTTTTCTAAATTGTGGGCGTGGCAGTGGGCGTATTTTGCAAATTTTAACACTTTACCATTTCGGAACACTAGGGAGTATATGTTCCAAATTTCAGCTTCCTAGCATAATTTTAAAGGCCTCAAAAGTTGATACGGACGGACGGACGGACGGACGGACATTGCTAAATAGTCTTAGATTTTGGTCCTGATCATAAATATATACACTTTTAGGGGTCTGCGACGAATATTAAGGGGTGTTACAAACTATGTGTCAAAATTAATATACCCTTAGGATAGGGTATAAAAATAGTACAAGATACCAAATGCGGTGATAGCTGATCGCTAGCTTGGATTTACTTTGATACGATAGTAGAGCATTTAAAGGAGACTCTCTCGACTCCAACCTCTTATATCTGGCTTTAATTTACACACAGAAGCTTTTGACAATGCAGAATTGCGGTAGGTTTTCGTTTAGGAATGCTGAGTCCAAAATACGTAATTTTTTACCGTCCTTGTGAAAGAGGAGTGCAATTTTTTTTTTCAAGTGACGACTACAAATTAGAAAATTCTTTGGAAATGGTTTTCCCATTTTCCATTTTAAGACCTGCTTGCGATCATTATAAGCCTGCTTGGAGATTCGTTGCATTGCTATATTTGTATTCCCGGTCGATCTGCAATATGGAACCCCACGGTATTCCCCCACAGTAGTTTTTGACAGTTTTTAATGTTTCTTCCGTCATCATTCTTGCACTTGGCCACAAAATCTATTCAGTATGAGAAAATTTATACTTCAACATATTTAATTTCAATTATCACGTACTTTTTCCAAATTGTTTTCACAAGGGCCAGGCAATACCAAATTTTTTTTAGGAATTTTGCTGTAAGTGGTGAAGGTTTCTGCAAGATGGGTATGTGTCTGGACCATGGGTGAGATGCCGCTGTTTTCGTCTTGAGTAGGTCATAACCTCGAAATCTGATGCCAGCCAGTTAAGGACACGGAAAGGAAACCAAAGGAACTTTGTTCCTAAGACCGTCATACGTAGTGAAGAACCATTTCCTGCACGAGGTGCCACTGCTTTCGACTAAATATGACGGATCTAGAGGGGAATATCTCGATAAACCCCGTAATTCCGGGTGTAAAACGACCGTGCCCATGGAATGTATGGCACAATGTAATGCTGTCTTTTAACGGTGAACTCTAGATACCTGTGGACCTCTAGTTTCAATTAAATTCCCCTTTTCTGTATACAGGGGGTGAGCACAGAACGACATCTTCTTTCCCCTTACTCGTGGGTCCAAAATTAACGAACTTAAAGAAAAAAGCAAACAAAGGGACTGGTGTCGTCATCGTCCTCAACGTCAGTGGTACATTCAGCAATGGCTTCCAAAGCAGCACGCACGATTTGCTGCTAAATATTTTAGTTTTATATTCTAAAAAAACATTACAATTCTCTCTGGTCTTCAATTTCAGTTAGAAAATTGCGAATTCCCTGTCCGGGAAAAATCCCAAATTGCCTCTAAAAGTTCCTCCATTATCGTTGGTATTTTTGAGGTTTCCTGGAGCTTTTTTTTTTCTTTTTTAGCTTTGTTATCCATATCTGTTGTATTTTTTTCAGCTTTTGCTTAATTTACAAATGTGCCTACGACTTTTAAGTAAAAGGGACGCCACACTAATGAGGATGGACTCCAAATGAATTTAAAATTCCACCGAAAATTTTAAAATTTGACACATAAAGTTCGTCAATTGACGAATGGAAAAATTTTCCTGCGATACCTTGTAGAAAGAGATCTACACAAGTTTGACAGCTGTTGGATTTACATATGACTTAATAATAACTACAAGTTGTAGATGGAATTCAATAAAGTATTTTATTTGCGAAAAAGTCAATCCACTTACTGAAATATACAAGGTGGCGCAAAATTAATCACCCTATCGAAAGATGTTATGACTTTTGCAAATAGCGTCGTATGTCAACCATAACTTACATTCTAGATAGCTGCAGTTTTTATACTGCATTCCAGATAGCTGCAGTTTTTATGCAACATTTAGCTTTTTAATAATGTATTTTCTTTACTCTTTCAATTTTCTGAAAAACTATGAACTTAATATGTACTTTTTTAGTAATAATTATTGCGCACACTCCTATAAGAGATGTAACTCCTAATCATTATTTTATTAGCAAAACTATCTGATCAGACGTTGTTTTGTCATATTAATTATTCCTTGGGAATATTTTAGTAGAAAAAAAATTAATAAATTATTGATGTGATGTATGATATATGATATATGAGTAGAAAAGGGATGAAAATAACAAAACACTAAGCTTATTTTCTCATGCATTAAAATGTATTCTATATCGATAATTATAATAAATTTACTAATAAAATTAGCAATCCCTTAATGCAATTGAATTTACAATATGTTTTGTTATCCCGTCTTAAGCTAACACAAACAAACAGAATGGTGTGCTCATACCTAAATTACAAACAGACATCGTTCGGCCTTGAGATTTATTGACAGTAATTGAAAATGCCAATGTAATTGTAATTGAAGACGTTTAAATTGAATAGGCAAATCTGTTGGTAGAATAGGGATCCGTGGTAGTAATATATATTCACCTCGGAATTTGCCATTTAAAATAATGGCTTCGATAATGTTTTTCATGAAATTTTTAATAAGTAATAGCGTACCGTTGCACAGCCGTGGTGGACCTTCAGTCGTAAATTATGTGGTGGCATGCCTGCTTAATCTAATGAGTTTAAAAACTCCGTTGGCTAATGATAGCTTCGGTGGCATCGCAGACTGTATCAATCGATTAATTAGTCACCAATTCCTCAGGCAACGACTTTTGTACCTTCAGATTCAATTCATTGACGTCCACATTTTTTGCTGCTAAAATTGCTCTTTCTGACAGCCACTCATGATTGTTGTATAGTGTGTACATCGAAAATATCTGGTCAATGAGAGCATCATGCGAATTAATGATTGCGCAGAAATCGCTCGCTAATTTTATGGATCCAGTTTTATCCACACTAACTTTTCCATTAACAGTTTTTTTGTCAGAATGTTTCCGCGGATGGATTGTGAAACATTTGAACGCGCATATTTCCTTTAAGTTGTAATTTTTCAACATTACGCCACATTGGCTATGATTTTAAGCAGGCGTTGATTTCATCAGCATACGTTGAACGTATAAACAAATTAAAAATACAATCGATGATAAGTGAATCCGTCTTCGTTCTCATCCCTACTCCGAGATGTTGTCAGACTGAGAAATTACAGGGGAGACACCTGGCGGGGATAACTAATTGGTTGATAGAACTAAACATGCCATGATTATTTCTTGTGGGGTTATGTAAGGTCGTTAGTCTATGTGTACAAGCCGAACACAATTGAAGCCTTACAGGGTAACAAAACATGCGTAATTCGTGAAATACAGTACTTCGTGTAATACATTGGACCTTCCGAATGGACCATTTGAAACGGAGCCGCGGACAACTTTTACATGAAGTTGTCTGAAAACGTAAATGACAATGCTCATTTATCGATTGCATAAATTTTTTAAATATTTGATGCAAATTTGAGTGTTTTATTCAATTAAAAAAAAAAACGCTTAAAAAAATCACCCTTTAGTATACTACAATTATTATATTCGATTATCATTTTGCGGATCTGTGGATGGAACAGAATTAAAAAAAATTGCGTTTAAAAATCAGAGGATGATCGTATAAGGGTGAAAAATAAGAATTGTATGTATTTATCAATGCTGAATAACGAAAAAATAAAAAAATTATAGTTTCAGCAGTTTTGAAGAAGTTTGGTAACAAAAACCGCCACACGAGAATTTTATAAATATATTAGATATCTGTTTTCCACTGCACTTTGTTGTTTCCAATTGAAAAATTAACCAACCGTCGAAATCTATAGCAACCTACCGATGTGACCAGGGGTAAGCGTCCATTCGTCAATTCGATTTCCATATTATAATAATGCAATTTATTCTAAACCCATTTTTTTATGTTAGCTGTGAAATTTCTCTATTATTAACTTCTTAGTTTTTTGTAAGACGGAATCCAAAGTTTTTTTTCCAGTAAATGGTGGATGGGAATATCACACCGTCGAATTAAAATTATATTATTAGTTATAAAATTAAGGTCCAACTATATTTGTCGGACTGCCAAGTAGGACCACGCACTTAGGTTTTCGAACAAGCGCTGTTTAGAAATAATATGTGTTTTTTTACATTAAACATTCTTTTTTTTTTATCTCGTCATCGCTGGGCTTAGTCGCAGAATTTATTATCATTTTTTAGTCCTTCGAGCCGGATAATTCTGCAAAATTTCGATAAATTAATAATTCGAACCATCTCGCCGGGAACATTTTTGATTGGATTTGTGCAGATTTTTAGATTGAGCGCGGATTTAGATTTTCGTTTAAAACGGTGTTATAGAAAGACAATCGAAACTTATAAGTTATTAATTAATTTTGTACGGTAACATCAAAGACTTTGCGATTAATAAAATGAGTGCAAAAGCAAAATTGGCTATATTGCGCGTTACACGTGGTCGAATAAAGGGCTCGTTAACCAAGCTCGCTTCCTTCACGGAGAATATTGTGGAGGCAGTGCCGTTAGAAGCTTTAGAAGAGCGTGTAGAAAAGATTAATGAATTGTGTGATGAGTTTAAAACATCGCAAAATTCTATGTACGAGTTCGCTGATGCCAACGATTACACAGACCCAGTGGTTAAATCTGTGTTGCTTGCAGCAATTAGGGAACACACAAACACAGAACAAAATGGGCACTTCGATGCTAATTTAGCTATTCAGCGTACACCTAATTCGACAGCTGCATCGATTTCGCAACAGATTAAAATGCCGTTACCACAAATCAGAATCGAGCCGTTTTCGGGAAACTATCGCTAATGGCCTACTTTCCAAGACATGTTCGAAGGATCGGTGCACAATCGAGAATACTTATCGACCACCCAAAGTTGCATCTCTTGAAATCCAATCGGAGAAGCTTTAAATGTGTTTAGTCACATAATCATTTCTGATGCCACATACGATACGGCTTGGGAAAGGTTAGAAAAGCGGTATAATAGACCGCGGCATATCATAAACAATTTTGAAAAATTATTCATCGATTTACCCTGCATATCCACTTCGAACGTTGATATATTACGGAAGATATCCGACGGGGCGGATGAAGTAGTTAGGGGTTTGACGTCTTTTGACGAGTTTATGTTAGATAGGGACCCTTGGCCTTTTTATGTCCTATTTAATAAGGTGGATTTAAATACACAGCAGGCATGGTCAGAACATTGTGTTGAGGAGGATTATCCAACAATGGATCAATTTCTTTTTTTTTGAACGTCGTATGACGCATTGGAAAGCTGCAGAGGTCAGGTTCGAGAACCAAATAGGGGTAGACATGTGGCAGTAAAGAATATGCATGCGTCTCCTTCTTCAATAAGTTGCCCTAAATGTCATGACTCACATTGTAAGACTTGCAACACACGTCATCACTCATTGGTCCATCTCGATTCGGTTTCGGGTACTAAAATTCCGGAAATCTCACCGGAAAGTAGATTCAAAATCGTGTCTCTCAAAATAAGAAAAGGAAATAAAGAGAAAAAGTAGAAAAACATTTTCTTCAAACTCATCGAAGGGACAACAATGGGAAATACTTTGTAGATCTCCCGTTTAAAGAATCTTCACAATTTGCAAACACATCGAATGGTGCAATACATCGACTCATGTCAATGGAGAGGAAATTTGGAAAAATTGAAGGACTTCGCCAGAGTTACACACAATTTCTTAATGAGTATTTGTCGCTAGCACACATGTACAAATTTCAACCACTTGATAGCGCACGAACGAACGTGTTCAACTTAACGTACCATGCGGTACTCAAACCTGATAGTGCCTCTACAAAACTTCGTGTCGTTTTCGATGGGTCATTCAGGAATACCAATGGGAAGTCATTAAACGAATCGCTTATGATAGGGCCATTCAACCGAACCTTTTTTCTGTGTGCTTAAGATTCAGACAGCACAAATTCGTCTTTACCGCGGACATCGTTAAAATGTTTTGCTAAATTTGGTTGTCGAAAAAAGATAGAGATTATCAGCGAATAGTTTGGCGAAAAGCTCCTAAGTTTTCCATTTGCAGCTTTCAGATCAACCACCCTAACGTTGTTGTCGTCTCCGTGTATCACTCGCTCCACCCTCGCTAAGACCCATTTGTATGGAGGTAGGTTTTCGTCCTTCATAACAACTAGAAAACCTTCCTTTATATTTGGCTTTTTTACAAACCATTTTGACCTCTGTTAAAGATTCCGGATGTACTCTGTTGACCACCTCTTCCAGAAATGCTGCTTTAATGCTGTGATTCTTTGCCACCTGTGAAGATACGAAATTTTTATTGATTACTTCCGGTTCCGGAAACGAATTTATAGGCTTCCCAATTCAAAAATGGCCTGGGGTCAGAGCGCTGACATCTCCTGGATATGATGATACTGCAGTAATTGTCCTTGATTTGAGAATTCCCTCTATTTCAGCGAGTGCCGTGCTGAGCTCTTCAAATGTTAGGAGTGCTTTGCCGAAGGTTTTCGTCAGCAGAGTCTTGGCCGATTTGACTGCCGCCTCCCAAATACCTCCGAAGTGAGGTGCTCGAGGCGGTATGAACTTAAACTCGATCCCTCTATTTGCCACAAACTCGAGAATTGTATTTTTATTTGTTTCTTTATAAAAGATACTTCTAAATGCTACTAATTTGGTTTTTGCGCCAACAAAATTGGTTGCATTATCGCAATATATTTTCTATGGACACCCCCTTCGCCCTATTAATCGCTTAAGTGCGGCTATAAAAGCTTCAGAGCTAAGATCGGACACAAGTTCTAGATGAACTGCCTTTGTAGCAAAGCAAACAAACACGGATACATATGATTTGCAATGTTGTTTTCCTCGAATTTTCCAAGAAGTTTCTATGGGACCGCAAAAATCCACCGCACAGATACTAAAGGGTCTTCCTGGAGTTAGTCGATCCTTCGGTAGATTTCCCATTACTTGGTCTAGTAATATGGGTTTGTACTTGGTGCAATGGATACTTTTGTTGACCACATGTCTAACCAACTTCCTGGCGTTAAGTATCCAAAATCTATCTCGGATGAAATTCAACAGAGCTTGGGGACCAGCGCGGTAGTTCTTAATGTGCAAATGTCGCACGTACTCCTTCACTAAAGCGTTGTCCCCTGGCAAAAGAATTGGGAATTTGGCATTGAATTCAAGGTCTGAGTTCCTAATGCCTCCTACACGAAGCAAAGGCTTGTTAGCAACGATGTCCAAAAACGGAGACAATTTCACTATTCCCTTTGACGATAAGTTTTTTTGTTAGCAGTTACTTCTGCTATTTCTGATAAAAGGCTACACTGCTGTATGCACCATACGACTGCCATCGTTGCCTCTTCTATTTCCTCGGCAGATATTGGTTTACCCTTTAGATTCATTTTTCCTCTACCTATCTTGCAAAAGCGGAGAATATATCCTACAACACGAATAGTTTTTGTAAAGCTGCTGTATTTGTTCAGCCTTTCAATGAAATCAAAGTCCACTAGCTCACAGACGAATACATTTTTCTTTTTCTTGGTTTCAAGCAGCTATCAAAATTCGACCTATTCGACCATAGAACCAGATTGATGAATTTAAATCTTTGACAAGAGTCCCACGCGATATTAGATCTGCGGGGTTGTCTTCCGATCTGACATGTCTCCACAAGACATTTTCAGTCAGACCTTGAGTATCGCTGACCCTATTAGCCACATATGTGTCGTAGGAATTTGATGAAGATATAAGCCAATACAACACAAATTCAGAATCGGACCAAAAGTATATTTCTTTAAACTCCTGTCTTAATGAGTCCTTAACCTTTCGCCACAATTTGGCCAGCAGCTGAGCACCACACAGTTCCTGGCCTGGTAAAGACTGCGTCTTTGACGGAGCAATTCGCGATTTCGCTGTAATTAGCCTAACTGATATCTGTCCGTCTCCTCGTCTTTAGCTCTGGCATAAAGACAGCATCCGTAGGCCTTTATTAAGGCATCAGAAAACCTATGTATTTGAACCTCCTTTTACCTTGGTCGATAGATAAATCGGGGAATGTTGATACAGTTTAGGTTTCGCAGATCTGCTACGTATCCTCCCCAACAGCTTACCAGTTCATTCGGCAACGAGTCGTTCCAATCTAACCTCTCAGCCCACAACTCTTTGAGAAACATTTTTGCTTTAACAATGATTGGTCCAAGCAAACCCAGTGGATCGAACAACTTCTAGCAGCGGAAAAAATAGAGCGCTTTGTGGAATTGGTTGATAAAAACACGTCCTTATAACAGAAGTTGAAAACATCCTCTTTGGGGTTCCACTCTATACCGAGCGTTTTGGTGGTTTCAGATTCGCCTGTCTTAAGTTGTACCTTGGTGTCCTCTGTCGTTGAATTCAAAGTGACATTCGAATGCCATTTATGCAACTGAAAGTGAGCAGAACCCAATAAATCTTTTGAATTTGCATTGATTCTTTGATAGATCCTGCGCCAGTGATGAGATCATCAACATAGAAGTCTCTTAGAAGAATTCTGCTTCCTAGTGGATGTGACCGCGTACTTCTATGACCAATTTCCATAAAACTGCACGTCGCTAGAAATGGTGCAGCTGCAGTTCCGTATGTAACTGTATTAAGACAGTAGGTCTTGAGTCGTTCTGACGAGTCAAATCTCCAAAGAAACAGCTGAAACCGTGTATCACTGGGGTCAATTTCGATTTGACGGTACTGTTTTTGTATATCGCCTGTCAATGCAAATTCATGCCTTCTAAACCGCAACACAATTGAGTACATTTCCTCTTGTACACTTGCCCCTACCATCAATAAATTATTAAGTGATAGAGATGACGTCGTCTGGCAAGATGCGTCAAAAGCTACTCTTAGTTTCTCAGGACGTAGAACGCACTGATGTGGCATAACATAATGAGGTTTGTTTGGACATATGTGCTCGATTAGCGACATATGCCCTAAGTCTAAAAACTCCTTGATAAAGTGTGAGTTTTGATTTTTCAACTCCGAGTTCTTATCTAATCTGCGCTCCACCGCAAAGAATCTTTTCTTTGCTATTTCTAACGAGCTGGGTTATCTTTGAATGGAAGTTTCACTGAAAATCTTCCAGTCGGTTAAATGTTGATATTGTTTTTTAAAATGATCTTCACAAGCTTCTTGCTCATGTGTGAGTCGCGTTGTGCTGGTAATTTCTTCGTTGTTCCAAAATATTTCCATCAATTTTTTTAAGATTGGAACGCGAAGAATCCGCGACAATTTGCACTAAATTGCAGCTCTTTCTTTCCTTTCCAATGCAGATACCCTAAACTATCCATCCAAGTATAGTTTTATGCAACACCGGTAAGTTTGGACCTAATTTAATTTGTTCGTTTTCCAATAGTTCGAAAAAGAGTTCAGCTCCCAGGAGCATATCGATTATGTGATGCTTAAAGAGAGTGGATCCGCCAATTTCAAATTTTTTGGAATGTTCCAACCACCTGTTAAAAGTTATCGTTGAGGTTGAAATTCGGTTATTGACCGAGCTATCCAGAACTCTAGGTTCTTCTCAAAATTGTTCAACCTGGATCGTAACGTCGTAGTTGTCTGAGAGTCGATTGTCGTACTGACTCCGCTTATATTGACTGGACTACGAACTGACTTCAATTGTAGTCCTTGTGCCAAAGCTTGGGTCATTAAGTTTATTTGGGATCCTGAGCCCTTCTAGATTCTAGATTGATGGCTGGAACGAAGTCACCTGCCCGATTCCTAACCCTAACAACAACTGTGGCCAATATTACTTGAGACTCAGCATCATCTGCAGTTGAGCTTAATAAAGTAGTTTTAGAAGTTCCCGAGATTCCGAAAGGCCCGGCAGCTGGCTGAGGAACCGATGTGTCGTTCCGTGTATTGAAATTTTCATACCTATGCAATAGTTGATGATGAGGTTTCGAGCAGACGCAGCACTTTACTGCAGAACAGCGGCTTATTCCGTGACCTTTGTTAAGACAATTAATGCAAAGGGACAAATCGAAAAGTGATGAAATATGTTCTAAAAAGATCAAGCATTTATTATCATATCTATCCTCAAGCCTCTTGAGTGCCTTGAGGTAATTTTCTTCGGTGACCTGAAACGCCTTTATTGTTCCAAGCGCCCTTTCACTTAAGCACTAAATCAAGTGATTGAATTTTTCTATGGGTGCCAGGGAACTATCGTTATGAACTAAAGTTCTGAAAACTCCAATAAAATGTTTGTAATCTGAGTAGCTTCCAGAACATTTTGGTAACCTTTGTAAAGGTAAACGAGAAGAGAAGAAGAAGCCAGAGTAGCTGTGAGAGAAGTGTCCGCAACTGCAACACTGCCCTTTCCATTGTTTCCCATCAGCGACAAAATCCTAGACTTCGTTGTGCAATACAATTCCTCTATTTCACACCGACTGTTATCAGTAGGGACTATCTCTTCTATTCGCGTTTGGTAACTAATAGCTTGTTTGAAGTAGGATTGTGATATCCCCAACCGACTTTCCAATTCAGTCAGCTCTAAAGTTCCTGCCTTAGTACCTATTAAGGTTTTATTACGCGAGATGCTTCCCTTTGTTGAAGCGCGATTTTTAAAGTCTCGAACGATTTATACTTTGAAATTTCAGAAGTGTCTGATGTCGACATAATGAAATTTTAGTAGATATGTGCGTGTGTGTGATATTTATATTCAAACAGAGAACAATAATCACATGCGATTTTCTGTTAAGCAGCCTATCAATATATTACAAAGCTTTAATTATTTCGAAGAAAACAATAAAAGCAAACAATATCAACGAATGTCCAGCGATACACAAATTGCAGCTGCAATGCTCTTCAATTAAAAGCTATTCGTCGTGATTTGTTACAAATATGCTCCGATTATGGTGATATGAATTTATGAAAATTTAAATTTCTAGGCAATACGGGAATACAGATGCTGCGAGAAATGTTGCTGTGAAGACCAATTATGTTTACTTTTTATGCAGCAACTACCAACAAGTTCCAACCATACAATTATTAGAGTAAAGGGTTCTAAAAGTAATTGTCTCCCACTACGATCTAGCAACAACAGCAACAGTGACGCGACGGCGATTATCATGCACGTTCAAGAAAAGCTTGAAGCGAACCTTTTCCCACGACGCGACGAATGGACTTTTTGGCAAAGAGCGGCTGAAAGTGAACCATACAACGAGCTTTAAAGGTGAAATTCCCAGTGTATATAAACAGGTAGCGCTAGAAAGAAGAACTTGCGGTAATGATTTGGCGGGTGTGGTGATGTGTGACGTCAATTCCACACAATGTTCTTCGGTTGGTCCAAAGTGCAGGTTACTTGCAATTACAATGCAGCGATTTTGTTTTTACGATTTTCTCTGGCGAAATGAGAGAAAGAAAATTCAACCTTTGCGAATTGCGAAAACGATATAAGCAGAGAAAAATTTTTCAGCTCACTATTTTTATCTGAGCGAAATCAATCTTCGATATTAAGATTGGGGATGGAGGAGAATGTAAAAATGAAATTCGATCTTACTTTGCAGGATCGGGAGTATTGTGAAGTGCTTTAGTCAAACACCGAATAGCGTAAAAGCGACGATGGGGTCACATGTGCAATGAATACCTTTATGTATATAATTCGCGCAATATCTACTATATTTTGTGATCTAAAATGAACGATACAGACTCACCAATTTAGTTGTAGGTTCGTGTAGACTCCTTTCTATAATTTGATATGCAACCCAGCTTCATAACCGAACGCGAAACCGACCCGAGCACTTTCACTGATTCTATATTGTCTATAGTTTTTTAATTGTTTTTATATTACTGGGACTTTAAAGTCCTGTAAGGGTCGCTATGTAAAAATTTCCAAATGAATTTTTGTTTTGAAATCAAAAAAAGACCTACGTTATAACTTTATTTCTTCTCTCGAACGTTTTCGCTTGAAGGTTTACAAGCGAATGAATGTATAATTCAATGCAAGAAATTACAGAATGTGTGGGGCATTAAAATTTGGAAGTGTATTTGCATATAAGAAAAATTAATATGTTAGGCGGGAAATTCAAATATTAGATGTTTCTTCTCCATCGTGTGAGGAACGCATTTACGAAGTGTTGGCGGTAACAGGTTACGTATGACACATATTGTGCACCCTTTCTCTCCGTTCGCGTTTTGGAGCAGTTAGCCGTTGATTACTCCCATGAATTCCCTGTTGCAGCTGAAATAATCAGAAATGATTTTTATGTAGATGACGTAGTATCATGTGCAGAGACCTTACCAGATGCGAAATCTAAAAAGAATTCCTTAATAAAACTTCTTGCGAAAGCTGGTTTAACGCTTGGCAAATGGCAAAGCAACTGCAAGGAGCTCCTAGCTGGAGGAGGTGAAGAGCAAGATAATGCAGTTTCCTTGGACACCAATGGAGATCCTTGGGTAAAGGTTCTGGGATTATATTGGAATTCTAAGTTGGACTACTTTAGTTTTCGTATAAACTTAGCCCCATACGAACGTGTGACGAAAAGTCAAATACTTAGAGAGGTCGCTAGTATATTCGACCCGCTAGGGTTTCTCGCACCCTCCGTAATTCGACTCAAAATCATCTTCCAAGAGCTATGGCATCGCAAATTAGAATGGGAAGAAGAAGTTCCAGTCTCCATCGCAACTGAGTTTACAAAATATCGAGAAGAGTTTCTTATTCTTACCAATGTCACTGTCACTTATTGGCGATCGAGACATCGCGAAATCACTTGACTCTCTTAGTCATCGTCGTAATGTCTCCTGCCTGTCATTGTTTTATCGGTATTTCCACCACAAGTGCTCAAATGAAATAGCCAGTTGCATTCCACCCCTTCAGCAATTCAACCGCAATACTCGCCTTGAGAGGAATGCACATCAGTTTACCCTTAAGCCTGTTTTCGGACGTACTGTGAAATATAAAGATTCCTTTCTCAACCGTACAATACGAATGTGGAATGCTCTACCACGCTCTGTTTTTCCTTTGCATTATAATTTACAAACATTTAAAACCAACGTGCATCGGTTTCTCCCTTTCTCTAATCCTTCATTTCCCTAATGCCCGCACTGTGTCACTTCATTATAAGGGTATCCAAAGTCCCTTTAGTGCGCGTACATTATAAAAAAAACAAAAAAAAAAAAAACGATAGCTAGTCCAATCGGTTTACTTAATTCTGGCATGGGTTTTCTGATGCATCGGCAGCTGCATACGCAGCCGTAATATACTCATGGTATGAACTACCAAATGGTTTATTCGAAACAAAAATTGTAGCAGCCACAACACGGGTTGCTTCACTCAAAAAATTGAGCATTCCTCGCCTCGAACTTATGCAGCTCATATGGAGTTTCTATCGAACATCTAAAGAAATATGGTAAATTTCCTAGCAATTTTAAAATGTTGAGTCTTAATCCATAGCTAGATGAGGAAAATGTACTGCGAGTTGGAGGAAGAATAGGGGAAGCAAACATCTCGTATAATTCTAAACACCCTATCATCATTCCGAAGCAACACAACTTCCAGACTCATTTTACTTGATGCCCACGACCCATTCCTTCATGCAGGAGTATCAAATCTGTTTGTTCTTATCCGTCAGGAGTATTGGATAATAGGTTGCCGCAATCTACTCTGGAAAATCTCATATGAATGTATATCATGCTTCAAACAAAGGAAGGCTTTAGCATGTCAACTAACGGGAAACCTACCACGTCAAAGAACAGTGAAGAGCATTTGCAAATTGTGGATGTGATTACTCGGAAGAAAATGTCATATTACCAGAGGATACATTTCTCTTTTCGTCTGCATGGTGACAAAAGCGATACACCTCGAACTAGTCAGCGATCTGACTACGGATGTATTCTTGGCAGCTCTTCGTCGATTAGTGGCACGACGTGGAAAACCATCACACATGTATTCTGACAATGGGACAAATTTTTGAGGGTCTGCTCGTTCCTTGACTGAGATGCATACCTTGGTTCTTTCGGAGAATCACAACTCATTGGTAGAAGAGTCGTTAGCACGCGATGGTATTACATGGCATTTCATTTCGTTTCGCACCAGACTTCGGTGTATTATGGGTAGCAGGGGTAAAATCTGTCAATCATCATCTTCGAAGGGTAATCGGAGATGGTGCACTCAATTTCGAAAATCTATATCTTTTTACGCAAGTGGAAGCTATACTCAATTCTAGGCCTATATTTCAAATGTCCGACAACGATATAGAACCATTAACCCCAGCCCACTTCTTTTTCGGTCAACCCTACACTACTCTACTACTGTAGTACCTGTCCCGTCATTGGACTTCCCATTAAATCGCTTATCATCGTATCAGTCCATCCAAGCCAAGGTTCAAGGTTATTGGAAGAGGTGGAGCATGGAGTATTTAACATCATTGCAAGATCGTCCAAAGTGGAAGCAGACGCAAGGTGATCTAAAGATTGATGATATTGTACTTGTGAAAGACTCAAACCTTCCGCCTGGCAAATGGCTGATGGGACGTATACTAATGACTCATCCTGGAAAGGACGGACGCATTCGAGTTGTTACGCTGAAGACGGCCAGTGGGAATTTTATTCGTCCAATTCATAAGTTGGCACCATTACCCTTAAGCTGAAACTCTGTTCCAGGGGCGGCGGAATGTTTAGAAATAATATGTGTTTTTTACATTAAACATTCAAAATATATCCTATTATTTGTATATTTCATTTTTTTGCTGCATTAGAATCTAACTCACTTCATTACTTACCATGTTAACTTTACCGTATTAAGCATGTACTCTTCTTTTAGCACATTACTTTCTCTCTCTTGAATAGCATTGTTTCTTAAATTAGTACTAAGTCTACTTGCTTTCTTATAGAATTTCCGGATGTTGTTTCGGTCGCGGGACTCTTCGATCTCCTTGAGCTAGGAGACTGCGTGCTCTCTTTTCTTTTTACGCGGGATCTTCTTCTCCTCGCTTCTCCTGTCTCGGTACTCATCTCTTGATGCCCTTGTTTTCCTCTGCAGCGTTCTAATGTGTGCATCTTTTGTCACCTTTTCCGATATGCGCGTACATCATCACACTACGGGCTGTTTCTCAGGGGTGGCTGGTATCCTGGGGTGGTTTCTGCTACCTCCTTGATGATGGCGTGATACTAAAACCACTGCTGCAAAGTCAATTAGTCGGTAGCCGTTATCGGTTGTCATTTTGTGGAGGCTGTGCTTACCAACTAATCCGCCGAAGATGTTTTCCTTGCCGACTTTAGCATTGAAGTCGCTGTGTACAATTTAGACATCGTCCTCCGGACAGGCTCCGTAGGCTCCGTCCATGAGGTCATAGAATTCCTTCTTGATAGGGTCCTCAGCCTCGTCGGTAGGGGCGTGTGCACATATTAGACTAATGTTTTGGAATGTAGCTCTGATGCGGATCACAGCCAGGCGATCACTTATCGGCTTGAAGTCCATTACTTTGGATACAAGCCGATTTCCCACGACGAATCCGCACCCTAGGGCGTGCAATCTTTTGTTACAACTGTAATAAATGTCGCAAGTATGTCTTTTCCATCGTATCTCCTGGATCGCGGTAATGTCGGCCTTGTACCGCGAGAGGACAGACTCAAGTGTTGTACACATTACAGGTACACACTCGCATGTCCGTTAACGTTCCGAGTCTATTTTGCCTTTGAGGTACATTTATATCCGAGACTGCCATAGTCTCTCCCATAACTATATATTTTTGACGTGGTCAGGAAGTCACCTCGACGGCACAACCCGCAACCTGGAGGGCCAGGCCCTCTTTCTGACCTTAGGACAGTAGACCGGTAATTCCGGTGCCAGTAACCCACTTCGGGGATATGAGTGATGCCGTTGACTCATCAAGGGCTCATCCGCCACCAACTCTTTTCCAACAGCCTGGCTTAGCATTGGATATCCCTATAGACCTGGGCTTCAAATAAGTCGAAGCAGCTCATATAGGGAGATCACACCTAACTGGAACTGTAGACGCCGCCGTTGATCCATCCGTAGAATTCGTCCGCTGCCTAAGCCAAATCTGCTTCGTCGTCAGACAGGTAATACCGCCTGTCCATCTATGGTTTGTTTTTTCGATTGCATCCAGTTTCAATAAGAGTTTGCATGTGTAAACTGGTATGCCTAAGGAGCCTTTTGCAGACAAGATTGGGAGGGTATTTCCAAGCTTGGCGACTTCGTCAGCTTTGCAGTTCCCGGAATGTCTCTATGCCACGGCATCCAAAAACAGGTGAATGTTGAATTGCTCAGCCATCTCCTTTAGAGATGATTGGCAATCTAGAGCTAATAAAGAGTTAATAGAGACGGAGTCCAGATATTCAGATATTCAGAAAAGATTCAGATATCCTTTACGGATACCACGTTCTTCTTAAGCCAGGAAAAGAATTCCTTGATCGCCATTCTTTCCGTTTGGAAGGCAAGGCAGTGACCAGGAAGACGGAAGGAGAGACTAAGATTTAGTCTGACTGAGAAGACACCTCCACCAACCAAATTGTTTGTTTTTGATCCGTCCGTATAAAAATGGATTGATTCTTCCTCCAGCAAGGCGCCGTCGTCCCAAAAGGATCTGGGGGGAATGGATAGCTGGATGTATTTATCGAACTGCTGTTGGGGTATGGTGTAGTCTATATTCCAAGAAAGGATTCTGAGTGTGTTCAGAATTGCAGAGTGGCCGATTTCATTTTCGGTCCATTAAGAAGTTGCTTTGAGGCGAATGGCCGTGGTAGCAGCTGTCTGCTAAAAATGTCAAGGGGTATTAAATGGAACAGAATGCCTAATGCAGCTGAGGTAGTGGTTTGAAGTGCTCCACTTATGCATAGACAAGCTGATCTTTGGACCTTGCTTAATTTTTCGCGATTAATCGCTTTCTCTAAGGCAGTCCACTAGACGAGTCTTCCGAAACCTTTCTTGTATATTAGATTTCCAGCTGAGGTTTTTATCCAAGATGAGACCTAAGTATTTGGCTTCGTCTGAAAAGACTAAGCTGGTACCTGTGATTGAGGGCGGGTCGGCATGTGGGATTTTGTATCTCCTAGTAAAGAGGGCGAGACCAGTTTTGTGGGGGTTGACGCGTAGACCACAACTATCAGCCCACCTTGTTAGCTTGTTAAGAGCATTTTGAAGGGGTTCCCTTAAATTATTCAGGTGTTTCCTTGATACGGCAATAGCAACGACATCTGCATAGGCGATCACTCTGCAGCCCTCTCCTTTTAGGCTAACCAGCAGTTTATTCACAACTAGATTCGAAAGAAGTGGGGAAAGGACTCCTCCTTGCGGAGTTCCGCTGCTGACAGATCTTCTGCAGAGGTCACACCCAGTTCTGAGTTAATAATTTTACTGGTTAGTAGTCGATTAATGAACTCGCTAACTGTGCCATCTACTTGTAGATCCGTGAGTGCGCTTGAGATGGCAGATGTGTTGACGTTGTTAAAAGCGCCTTCTATATCGTGGAAACGTACCATTGTGTACATAGTGGTGAAGAGAATGTTCAATCGAACGTACTAACGTGTGCAGGGCGGTTTCTACAGATCTGCCTTTGCAATAGGCATGTCGACAGCAGCCTTTTGTCAATGTTGGTACGTCTATGGATATCTACCATTTTTTTTAAAGTTTTAAGGAGAAATGATGATAGCCTAATGGGTCTAATCTAGGTACAACATGCGTCCCTCTCTTTTCAGGATCCATTTCCATTTCAATGTCAAACAGTGCTAATAGTGGACGTTACCCAGAGTATTCATCCATCTTGTTTACTCAAATTAACCTACAGCACTGCAAGCCTCCTACCGCTCTTTTAAGTAGCAAGCTTGTGGCTCCAGGAACCATGGGTGTGGAAAAATCGCATATGTGGTCTTGGTTGCTTGGTGATTTATACCACGTTCTTTATGATGAACAATCCAAAAGACCTAGGACTTGTCTTAATGTATCGAAATCTTTTACAGCTACTATGATCAAAAGCTTTTGTAGCCAAGATTTGGTAGCTCTTTCTATAACTTACCATGCAAGTGATAATTGGGAAACGTTTGTCGCTGCATCGGCGCTCCATCAAAGGCTTTTGTAGAGCTTGTAGAGTATTGTGAATCCAAAAAGTTGGGTCTTGTCTTGTGCTACGATGCTAATGCTCAGAACACTGTTTTGGGCAGCAGCAAATTAAACATAAGGGAAGATCGACTCTTGGACTTCATTTTATAGTCTGATGTTACCATCAACACTGTAGGTCATCAACTTACCTTTGTTACAGCCAGAAGACAGCACGTAATTGATTTTACCCTGTCAAACAGGCATTTGAAGTCTATCATAAATTGGAAGGTATCGCCTGATAGCACCTTATTAGATCACTGATACATAGAATTTTAAATCTACTGCGAACTTTCACCTTCGCAAGAGAGGAGAAATCCGAGAAAATCGAACTGGCCACGGGTTCGAGGGGAGCTTGCCAACTCGGTTAATGTTCCACTCAAACTTAGATCAAGACAGGGAGTGGACAGGTCTCCTCAGGATAAGAACAACGTCCTGACCCGCCTGCTTTGACCTTTCGTCCCCTGTTCCTTGAAAAGAATTTTCACCGCGAGCTTGGACTTTACTTATATACCTTCCCCATGGGGAATGGTTAAAGTGGTTTTCATACCAAAAATTGATAAGTCTGACTACACTTTAGCCAAAAGCTTTAGACCCATAAGTCTGTCTTCCTTCTTAGTAAAAAGTTTGGAAAGACTGCTTGAGCTGCATGTGCGCAAAGTTGCTCTTCGATCACATGCTCTCTCTGAGATGCAACACGCGGAAAACCCTGCGAGACTGCCTTTCAAAAGCTTGTTGGTAGGATTGATAGTGCGCTTGACTGGAAGGAGTACGCGTTGGGCATTTTTGTCGATATTGATGGTTCTTTTGATAATGCGACCTTTGACAGTATGTGTAACTCAGCCACACAGCATGGTGTAGATGAAACTTTGGTGTTGAGGATTAAAGCAATGCTAATGCACAGGACGTTGGTAGCTTATGCAGATTGTGGCAAGTGCGTCATAACAGGGGTAAATAGGGGCTGCCCTCAAGGTGGTGTTCTGTCTCCCCTCCTATGGTGTATGGTGGTAGACTCTCTGCTTACGGCTCTCAATTTTCCTGGAAACTACACACAAGCTTATGCCGATAATGTCGCCGTTCTTTCTGTCGGTTCAAATTTAGAGGCTGTCTGCTTTCAAGCGCAGAGATCCCTGGATTTGATCGATGTCTGGTGCAGTAATAATGGGTTTTCAGTGAATCCTCTTAAAACCACGGTTGTTCTCTTTACGAGAAGGAGAATCGTCACTGGTCTGTCGCATCTCCTGCTTAAAGCTGTCACCATCCCTGTATCCGATGAAATCAAATATCTGAGTGTAATCCTCGATAAAAAGCTTTTATGGTACAAACATGTCGAATCGAAAACCGATAAAGCGCTGTCGACTTTCTGGCAGTGTAAAGGCGCTTTTGGTAAGACATGGCGCTTGTCTTCGAAACGGGTCCTTTGGATCTATACGGGCATGATTAGACCGCTACTCTCATACGCATCAGTTGTTTGGTGGAACAGGCTTTCGCGGAAACGTGTTACTGCTTCTTTTACAAAACTCCAAAGATCGGCATGTCTCGGCTGTACAGGGCCCTTCTCTAGCACCCCGGGCTCTGCTCTAAATGCTTCGATGAATCTTCCCGCCCCCCCCCCCCCCTCCCTAATTTATATATTATGCGGTGTACGCTAAAAACCATCTGTCGCTTAAAGAGAGTGGATAGGAGCTGGAGTCTTTGTGGAACGCGATGATATACGACTTTACTACCCCTTGGGTAAACATGCATCTGTTTTCCAAGTGGAGATTTTTGTCATCCTAATGGCTATGCACTATATTGTGAACAACAGGTGGAGGGCTAGAGGCATTTGCATCTGCAGTGATAGCCAAGCTGTATAAAAGCGCTTTTGAACCCTCTTACCTCATCCAAGTTTGTGCTAGAACTCAAGCTGATTTTTTTGAAACAGCTGGGCACCGTTGAATTTGTAGAGGTTTTTGTTAAGCCTAGAAGCTTCTGAGGTATTTTCTATTTTGTTAGTCGACATGATACTCTTTTGGCTTTCCACAATTCTGTTTTATAGGATTTGAGGGATACTTTATATGCATCCCAAACGTAATCTGTTCGTGTGGCCTTGGGCTTACTGAACAGTTTCCTACAGTCGTTTCTAAGTCGGCCTAATTCAGATGTCCACCAGTGCGGTTTACGTTTGCCTCGCTGTCGATTGAGAAGACACGAGGAGGACAGTACTTTATTTAGAGCCAGAGTGAGTTCCCTTACCTTATGATCGAGTTCGGTTGTATCATGAGGGGAACATAAGACATAGAGTTCACTGAACGCCATCTCTGAACATGAGCCAATTAGTTTTACGGTAGTTTCTGAAGATTAATTGATTGAATGTATCTGCGGTTTGAAAAAGAGTGAACAGACGAAACTTTTCAATTGTCAATCAATTTAGTGATGAAATCAGAGACGAGAGTTAAGTCTAAGACCTCTTGTCGACTTCTGGTTATGAAGGTAGGTTTACCACCTCTGTTGCAAACAATAAGATTGATGTGTAAAATATAATTAAAAAGTATCGCACCTCTATTGTTTATGTCGGAACTGCCCAATACTGAGTGATGAGCGTTGGCATCGCACCCAATTATGAGTCCAGTGTTTCGTTTTCCAGCTTCCTTTACGAGATATTCCAGGGTGTTCCCAGGAGGATTTCCCGCGATATCGTGAGCGAAATAGACCAGTACGTGCCTTTGGCCGTTTCCAGCCTCGCTGTGGGTTGTATCTCGGTCGCTGAAATTAGGAAGTAAAAATACATTAAGACTATTTTTCACTAGTATGCAGGATCTAGGGTTACCTTTGTCTGAAACATACAGTGCGTAGTATCCCGGAGTTTTAAGTCCACTAACCAGATTGTTGACAATCCATGGTTCTTTGATCAGGACGATATCTTCTCTATCTTGAGAAAGACGGAGAAGCAAGGAGGCCGAATCCTTTTTGGAGTTCTGTAGATTTATCTGTTCTTACTGCAGAATCACTTGCTGCAATTAGGCAGACAAACTTCCACCACGGTCTTATTTAGGTCCCTGCAGATTAACCAAGAAGTTCATCCTCACTGAGAAGGACCTTGTTTAGAAAGTCATCCGTCTCCATATCAGACAAGGTGTCCGCGATGGAGGCAGTGGACTTGGCTGGAGCTATTTGCTCTGTGGAAACATCGTCATCCATACAAGGTAAGGACAATGTTCCAGATTCCGGGGCTGCGGAAACGGGGTCTAAGGGGTGAGGAGGCAGTTTGGCAGTCTCTAGCTCATTCTTTGTAGACGCGTAAGGTTATTTTATCCCAACCAAAACTTATCATGCCGTTAGTCTTCACCAAAGGAGCAAGGGGTTCCTAATTGATAATTACCACAGCAGATCTATGGGCACCCCTTTGGTCTTTCATTTGCTTAAGAGCTTTTATTTGATCATTTGTCACCGTTCAGGAGATATCGTGCCGTCTATATCGCTGCGATCAATAACAGCGACCACGATTTTATCTTTAAAGACCTCGCTGAAAGACCTGAGAGGTGGAGGTGCTGGTGTTATGCAGTTTGGGGCAATTTGAAAGCAACGCGGTTTCTTCCACCGACCTATGGCGCTTAGACGAAAAGTCACCGCTGGTCTCGTTGTCTTTGGCCCATTTCAGTTTGGCAACCTGCTTCGGAGTTCTGTTGGTCTCCAGAATAGCTCCAAAGACCGTCAGAGTCCGGATTGCCTCCCGTCGTTGTTTGTAGTACGACATAGATGGAGTGCGATGTCGCGAATTTCCACCATGGGTTACTGCCAGCAGAGGAAGAGCCATGAAGTGCCACAATCCTACCACTGCTGGGAAGAGTGCCTTCTTTTTGCTCAAGACAGCTGCTTTTGCCAATACGTGGTCGAACACGAGTAGCCACAGTCTTACCACCACTTGGCGTAGCAGGAGCCATACCGGTAGACAGTTTAGTCACCGTACTACAGTCCGGTTTGATGGGATAGCGGTCTTAACTGTAGTTCTTTGTTTGTAATTCTGAATGTTCATAATATATGTACAGAGATTCGCAATATACAGACAAGGCCAGCAAAATCCGCAGGGCGCCAGGTATCCGGACACTCCGTTAGCGACTGAGCTATTTGACATCATCCGGCCCAGGCGAAGGATGGAAGGAGAGGATGAAGAAAATGTGGGGAAGAACGTCCTTTGGTTTCAGGACACATTTAGAGAAAAGCTTCCTGAGAATCATTGACCTTACTCAGCCCCTACAACTCGGCAAGTTTTGTTTATGATAAACACAATTTTTCAGAAACCAAAATTTATACTTTTATGAGAGCAATAAATATTCAAACATGACTTCGAATAGTGTTCATTTTGGCACATTCATGATGCTGGCCTAAGGGGGACGATATGTAATATACATAGCAGTTGCACACTGTATGACTAAATTTTCAATAATTTGGCATATGATTTATGGTCATATTCTCAGAAAAAATCTTTTTACAGTATTTTACCCCGGTAAACGCAGATTGACGCAAATAACTACTTTTATCAGAAACTTCATGTTGGGCTTTTAAACGAAATAATGTTTCTTATAAATGGGTTTAAATTATTTGAATATCTCATTTGAGTTTTGAGAGTTGAAATTTAATGAAAATATAGCAAATTTATATTCTGAATATTAATTCTGGATAATTTCACGGTATTTTGATTAAATTGCGTTGTATTTGTCAGATTATATTATTAATTGTTTATATTATTCATTTATATAGCGCCATATGTTATGGCACCCCTAAGAAAATTTAAACTTTTATTAACTATAACATCTTTATTTGTGTACTGATTTGAACCGTTGTTGTATACCAGAATGTAGATTTTTAAATTTCGCGTTGATAAATTCATAATACTTATTTATTTATTAATAATATATTTAAAATTTCAATGTTAATCTGTTATTATTATTGTCACCAAAAAAACTATAGTCATTGGCACCAATCAGGAACGTAACATATCTTTTTAACTTTTCAGACATTTTTTATCTATTTCATGAATTAAAACATAATACGAATCTGGGTTAAAAACAAATAATTAAAAAATTGTTCATTAAAAAAAAATAGTAAAAAAAACTTGCAAAATTATAGGACAATACCAAAATAATCAAAGCAATCCATATTTCAAAGACTTTTTTCGGCGCACGTGGTTTTACTTTCGCTTTAAATAAAAATCTAAAAAGTAATGTCTTCAAACAAAAGCCACAGAAATTTGAAAAAATTCAGTGTTTATAAAAAAAATTGGCTTGCTATTTTACACTAAATTTTTTATTTTTCACAATTATAAAACAAAGAACAATCTTCTGTCCAATAGTATTCTGATAATTTTTGACGCTAAGGCGAAAATGAAAACCGAATGAACTCGTGTAAATCCAGTTTTGTTATAAAAAAAAAATGTAAAAACATCGTACAATTAAAAACGATAGGATTATTTATCATAAGATATAATTCTTCGCTAATTTATGAAAATACTTTTGTACGGAATGAAAATCATACTCAAAAATTACATCAACATTGTAAATTATTGTAAAACGTCGAAGAGAATAATAGAAGGCTTATCATTCAATAAGTGGTAAAAAAGCCCACTACGAAACATTAACAAGAAAGTTTACCAATTTCATGTTTTAATCCCTTTTTAAGTACTAAAACTCCAAAGATGCACACATTATTCGCTCGATGTGGTCGAGCCAATGTAGTCAACGAGTTTTGGCTTTTCGGACTACATCCACATCTTGGTACAGCTCATTGAGTTCGCTGTTGTATCTTCTCCTCCATTCGCACACAGGACCAAATATCCGTCGAACGATTTTTCTTTCAAAGGATCCCAGTATTAACTAAGATGTCATTTGTGGAGTTGATGTTTAACCCGAGGTAGACGAACTCCTTAACTACCTCAAAGTTTCTGCCATCAATAGTGACATTTTGTCCTAATCGGTGGACAGACGACTCTTTGTTTGTTAATAGCATATATTTAGTCTTGTTCTCATTCACTTCAAGGAAAACTAGTTTCGCCTGTTCTTCAATAGCCGTGAAAGCCTCTATCACGGCACGCTGGAATCGACTGATGATATCTATATAGTCCGCATACCCCAGCAGTTGGACTGATCTGTTGAAGATAGTGCCTTCCGTGTTGACACCTGCCCTGCGCACTATCTGCTCAAGAACAAGATTGAAGAAATCACACGAGAGCGCATCTACTTGCCGAAATCCGGTGCATGTTTGAAAGAGTTCATATGAGCTGCTGCCAAACTGCACATTGCATCGCGTATCATGCGACACTTCTGGATCAGTTTTGACGGAATCCCGAATTCGGCCATCACCAGAAAAAGCTCCTGACGATGAATGCTGTCATATGCGGCTTTAAAGTCGATAAAGAGATGGTGTGTCTCGACTTGAAACTCGTTGGTCTTTTCCAGGATTTGCCGTGTAAAGATTTGGTCTACAGTTGATCTGCCGGGCCGGAAGCCACACTGGTACGTGCCGGCAGATAGACCATTAGAGCCGGCGGCCTTGTTGTTCTTTAGCTTTTTTATAGCTAAACCAACCTCTTCTGTACTGGGCGAAGGGACTGGTTCTTTATTGACTGGGCGTGGGTTCTCTTCTTGCCCCATCACTCTCTCTACATTTTGTCTATTTAGCAGCTGCTGGACGAAGAGCCTGCGTTCCGGTCTTAAAGCCAGCAGCCAGTTGCTTGGCTTTCTTATAGAACTTCCGGATGTTGTTTCGGTCGCGGGACTCTTCGATCTCCTTGAGCTGGGTGCTCTCTTTTCTTTCGACGCAAGATCTTCTTCTTCGCTCTTCTCCTGGCTCGGTACTCATCCCTTGCTGCCCTTGTATTCCTCTACAGCGTTCTAATGTGTGCATCTTCTGTCACCTTTTTCCGGTATACGCATCATACCACGGGCTTTTTTACTGGGGTGGCTGGTATCCTAGGGTGGTTTCGGCTACATCCTTGATGATGTCTCGATACTGAGACCACGGGTTGTTGGCGCCTGTGGAAGGTGAATGCACGGTGGGGAGTTTCTCACTCAGGCGCTCTTTGTAGGCTCTGGCGACTCCAGATGTGCTAAGGCGTCCAACTTAGAATTTCTTCTGTTGGGCAGTTCGCAGCTTCTTCTCGTTGGACAGTCGAGCTCTGAATCTAGCGATGTTGGATACGTGCCTCGAATCGATTAGCACATGGTCGATTTGGTTGGCGCTTCGACCGTCTGGAGAGCGCCAGGTTGCTGTGTGGATCCTTAATGGCAGAAACCCAGTGCTACTCATCACCGTATTACAAGCTGCTGCAAAGTCATGTAGTCACTAGCCGTTATCTGTTGTCATTTTGTGGAGGCTGTGCTTACCATCTAATCCGCCGATGATGTTTTCCTTGCCGACTTCAGCATTGAAGTACCCGAGTACAATTTTGACATCGTACTCCTGACAGGCTGCGTAGGCTCCGTCCAAGAGGTCATAGAATTCCTTCTTGATAGGGTGCTCAGCCTCGTCGGTAGGGGCGTGTGCACATATTAGGCTAATGTTTTGGAATGTAGCTGTGATGCGGATCACAGCCAGGCGATCACTTATCGGCTTGAAGTTCATTACTTTGGATAGCATTACTTTGGATACAAGCCGATTTCTCGCGACGAATCCGCATCCTAACACGTGCAATATTTCGTTACAACTGTAATAAATGTCGCAATTTTGTCTTCTCATAGTTCCTGATCCTATCCATCGTATCTACTGGATCGCGGTAATGTCGGCCTTGTAGCGCGAGAGAACAGACTCAAGTTTTTGAGTAGCACCTGGAGTGTAGAGTGTCCGCACATTGCAGGTACAAACTCGCATGGCTGTTAACGTTCCGGGTCTATTTTGCCTTTGAGGTACATTTATATCCGAGGCTGCCATAGTCTCTCCCATAACTAGATGTTTTTGACGTGGTCGGGAAGTTACTCGACGGCACAACCCCCAACCTGGAGGGCCGGGCCCTGTTCTTGACCCTAGGACAGTAGGCCGGTAAATTCGGTGCCAGTAAACCACTTCTGTTATGTGAGTGCTACCGTTGACCCATCAAGGGCTCATCCCCCACCAACTCTTTTTCAACACCCTGGCTTAGTGTTGAATATCCCTATAGACCTGGGCTTTAAATAAGTCGAAGCAGCTCATATAGGGAGATCACTTGTTTCACCTAACTGGAACTGTGGACGCCGCCGTTTATCCATCAGTAGAATTCGTCCGCCGCCATCCGGAAACAGGAGAAGTGCCTTAGTGAGCTGGCACTCCTCCCCCTCTCTCTTGCCAGCAGCCTCCAACGACCTTCC
This sequence comes from Ferdinandea cuprea, assembly GCA_963576555.1. Classification (NCBI taxonomy): domain Eukaryota; kingdom Metazoa; phylum Arthropoda; class Insecta; order Diptera; family Syrphidae; genus Ferdinandea; species Ferdinandea cuprea. The sequence goes on from OY754962.1 coordinate 34,125,601, forward strand.
ACAGGGGTTGGTTACCACATCTCCAGTTGAGGTACTAGGCACCCAGCAGTCACCACAGGAAGGTGAGAAGTAGGAGTTGATGGTGTTATGCTAAAGTAAGAACGCTTGTGTTCTCATATAATCGCAATCACCATCCTTTTGATCACCTGTTTGTACACTGAAATTTAATCTATGAACTGTGGAACAGTTGAACTTGAAACATTATCAGAAAAATGACTTTAGGATGTCAATAGAGTTGTATACAAAAATCTAACAATTTTTTCCTTTTTTTTTTTGAGTTGTCAAACCAGCTTGGTGGCCAAAGAAACTATTTGTTAGCGGTCTCAATACATGAATTTTGGAAATTCAGTCCATCACAGTGTAAACATCGCGGCTTAAAACACTTAAACTTATTTATTAACACACTTTAATGGACTGAATTCCCGAAATATACATATTGAGACTGCTAACAAATTGTTGCTTGGCCTCCACGCTGACTTTTTTTTCGTAGCTGTCAAAGGGTATAAAGCTCTACATCAATAACGATTTGGGATTCATTTGGATTGGATGGTGTGGTTGGTTTAACTTTCATTTGTGAAAAGTAAAGGAAAAAAAAGATAACAAATGTCTCTGTGAGTAATTGCCAAATCTTTTCAAAAAATATATCATTTTTAATTTCATGTTAATATTTATTCATATACATAGTTGCGAAATAAAGAAGGACACTGATGATGCAAAAATATTTAAATTAATTTTGGAACAAGCTCAGTTGGGTCAATACCTGCAACATATAGACAATTTGGACGTATATTGGAAAGCATATATACAAAAACCAGGATTTAAATAAACGGTGGAATAAAACAGGAAAAAGCGGTCGAGATAGGTCAGATGATAATTTAGTGCTTGATTGTCGCTTTTCAAAAGTAATATTATGTTTATTCTTTTTTCGTAATTTCTAATATTCCAGCGTAATGGTTTCTTAGAATTGATTTCTAAAATACTTACTTTTCTACAAGTGGTTACTTTAAGTCACCTTCATAGTTTTTTATTATTGAAAATTATGTTTTTTGTGTCGTTCGCTTCCTCTTGAAAAAAGAGATTTTTATTTAAATTTAGGTTTTACGACAAACTTTGTTAAACAATATCTAATTTGAATACTTCCTAAATGGATTAAAACAATTCCGTCATATAAACTGTTGCTTCTAATTTTCAACTTTGTACAATTTTTTGAAAACACACAGGACTATGTGTTTACATGGGTGTGGCTTAAAATGAATATAATGAAATGAAATAAAAGGTCGGTAAGTATTTTATCATTTTGCCGGAGAATAAAAGAAAGGGAACAGTGTAAGGGTAACTTGTGACCTATTGTTGAGTTCAAGAGGAAGGGCATACGCGTTAAGGCAGACATCTTGGAGAGCGAAGATTGCTAAAATACATGCGTTAACCTGAACATTTACATTTAGTTTACTTGGATAATTTTGAACTAGGGGTGGTAGTAAAGTTGCGATCAGGCGGTCATCAAAACTTGTCATGCGGATGACATGCTGACTTCAGAAAACTATATAGGTTTTAAAACAGGATGACTACTTTAGGATAAATTCTACGTGACGTCAGGATATCATCCGGATGACAAGTTTAGATGACCGTCTGATCGCACTTTTAGGGTTTTGTGTCGTTATGCAGGGGTTAGCTATAAAAAATTTGGTGAGGTGATTGTGGTTAAAGGTTAAATGCAATGCATATTTGCTTACATGATTTAATTAAAGAGTTGCAGTAGCAGCACATTGGGTACCATAAAACTATTAGGTTCTTATTGCTCTACCTTTGTAACAGTGACCGAAACAAAAAAGATAGTGGCAGAAGAATGACCATGAAGAAAAACAAATTCATATTTTAATAATTTTAAAAAAGAGTAAACAAAATTTAAAAAGTAGAACAAAGTTTCATAAATATGGTTGAACAATTTATGAAACCGCGCAACAAATCGATATATCATGTCTCTCATGACAGAAGCATGAATATTCAATTTCTTTTTAATTTTATGTTAATTGGTTGGTTTGATTAAAATGTGGGTGTTCTTTGTTTTACCAAAATATAGAATACCATGTGTACAAGGAAATTATAATACATATTTCACAATGTTTCAGAAACCAAACTTTGTAATTTTACGAGAGCAATTAATATTCAAACATGACTTCGCATAATGTTCATTTTTGCACATTCATGATGCTGGCCTAAGGGGGACGATATGTAATATATATAGCAGTTGTACACTGTATGACTAAATTTTCAATAATTTGGCATATGATTTATGGTCATATTCTTAGAAAAAATCCTTTTACAGTATTTTACCCCGGTAAACGCAAATTGATGCAAATAACTATCAGAAACTTCATGTTGGGCTTTTAAACGAAATAATGTTTCTTATAAATGGGTTTAAATTATTTGAATATCTCATTTGAGTTTTGAGAGTTGAAATTTAATGAAAATATAGCAAATTTATATTCTGAATATTAATTCTGGATAATTTCACGGTATTTTGATTAAATTGCATTACATTTGTCAGATTATATTATTAATTGTTTATATTATTCATTTATATAGCGCCATATGTTATGGCACCCCTAAGAAAATTTAAACTTTTATTAACTATAACATCTTTATTTGTGCACTGATTTGAACCGTTGTTGTATACCAGAATGTAGATTTTTAAATTTCGCGTTGATAAATTCATAATACTTATTTATTTATTAATAATATATTTAAAATTTCAATGTTAATCTGTTATCATTATTGTCACCAAAAAAACTATAGTCATTGGCACCAATCAGGAACGTAACATATCTTTTTAACTTTTCGGACATTTTTTATCTATTTCATGAAATAAAACATAATACGAATATGGGTTAAAAACAAATAAAAAGAAAAATAATTAAAAAAATTGTTCATTAACAAAAAATAGTAAAAAAAACTTGCAAAATTATAGGTCCATACCAAAATAATCAAAGCAATCCATATTTCAAAGACTTTTTTCGGCGCACGTGTTTTTACTTTCGCTTTAAATAAAAATCTGAAAAGTAATGTCTTCAAACTAAAGCCACAGAAATTTGAAAAAATTCAGTGTTTATAAAAAAATTGGCTTGCTATTTTACACTAAATTTTTTATTTTTCACAATTATTAAACAAAGAACAATCTTCTGTCCAATAGTCTTCTGATATTTTTTGACGATAAGGCGAAAATGAAAACCGAATGAACTCGTTTTATTCTAAAAAAAATGTAAAAACATCGTACAATTAAAAACGATAGGATTATTTATCATAAAATCTAATTCTTCGCTAATTTATGAAAATACTTTTGTACGGAATGAAAATCATACTCAAAAATTACATCAGCATGATTAATTCATTTTTATTGTAAATTATTGTAAAACGTCGAAGAGAATAATAGAAGGCTTATCATTCAAAAAGTGGTAAAAAAGCCCACTACGAAACATTAACAAGAAAGTTTATCAATTTCATGTTTTAATCCCTTTTTAAGTACTAAAACTCCAAAGATCATATTTTGTATTGGCAGCGCTGTTTGTACTTACTTACTTACTTAACGGGCTCCCGACCCGTGAAGAGTCCCCGCCTGAGATACGGCAGCCTTCCACCCTCTGCGATCCCGAGAACGCTCCTTCCAGTTGTCCAGACCAAGCGTCCTGGCATCCGCGATGACTTGGGCTTTAAAACGGAGGTTCGGTTTTCTTTGTCGTCTCGAACCTGGGGGCTGGGATTCGAAGATCGTCTTGGCTGGGGCGTTGTTGTCCATTCGTTCGATGTGGCCGAGCCAATGTAGTCGACGAGTTTTGGCTTTTCGGACTACATCCACATCTTGGTACAGCTCAAAGAGTTCGCAGTTGTATCTTCTCCTCCATTCGCACATAGGACCAAATATCCGTCGAAGGATTTTTCTTTCAAAGGATCCCAGTATTAACTCGTCCAGCACTTTGTCCTTCAAGTTAGGAGTTTCCTAGGGTAATTCTTCGACGGATCTCCTCTAAGATGTCATTTGTGGAGTTGATGTTTACCCCGAGGTAGATGTACTCCTTAACTACCTCAAAGTTGCTGCTATCAATAGTGATATTTTGTCCTAATCGGTGGACAGATGATTCTTTGTTTGTTAATAGCATATATTTAGTCTTGTTCTCATTCATTGCAAGGAAAACTAGTTTCGCCTGTTCTTCAATAGCCGTGATAGAGCTCGCTGGGATCGACCGATAATATCTATATCGTCCGCATACCCCAGCAGTTGGACTGATCTGTTGAAGATAGTGCCTTCCGTGTTAACACCTGCCCTGCGCACTATCTGCTCAAGAACAAGATTGAAGACATCACACGACAGCGCATCTCCTTGCCAAAATCCGGTGCATGTTGAAAGTTTGAATCCCGAATTCGGCCATCACCAGAAAAAGCTCCTGACGATGAATGCTGTCATATGCGGCTTTAAAGTAGATAAAGAGATGGTGTGTCTCGACTTGAAACTCGTTGATCTTTTCCAGGGTTTGCCTTAGTGTGAAGATTTGGTCTACAGTTGATCTGCCGGGCCGGAAGCCACACCGGTACGTGCCGGCAGGTAGACCATCAGAGCCGGCGGCCTTGTTGTTCTTTAGCTTTTTTGTAGCTAAGCCAACCTCTTCTGTACTGGGCGAAGGGACTGGTTCTTTATTGACTGGGCGTGGTTTCTCTTCTTGCCCCATCACTCTCTCTACATTTTGTCTATTTAGCAGCTGGTGGAAATGCTGCTTAAATACATCTACTATTACCTGCGCGTCGGTGATTAGGTTTTCTGTTACGAAGAGCCTGCGTTCCGGTCTTAAAGCCAGCAGCCAGTTGCTTGGCTTTCTTATAGAACTTCCGGATGTTGTTTCGGTCGCGGGACTCTTCGATCTACTTGAGCTGGGAGACTGCGTGCTCTTTTCTTTCTACGCAGGATCTTCTTCTCCTCCCTTCTCCTGGCTCGGTACTCATCCCTTGCTGCCCTTGTATTCCTCTACAGCGTTCTAATGTGAGCATCTTCTGTCACATTTTTCCGGTATACGCATCATACCACGGGCTTTTTCTCGGGGGTGGCTGGTATCCTAGGGTGGTTTCGGGTACATCCTTGATGATGTCTCGATACTGAGACCACTGGTTGTTGGCGCCTGTGGAAGGTGAATGCACGGTGGGGAGTTACTCACTCAGACGCTCTTTGTAGGCTCTGGCGACTCCAGATGTGCTAAGGCGTCCAACTTAGGCTTGATAGGGTCCTCAGCCTCGTCGATAGGGGCGTTTGCACATATTAGGCTAATGTATTGGAATGTAGCTCTGATCCGGATCACAGCCAGGCGATCACTTATCGGCTTGAAGTCCATTACTTTGGATACAAGCCAATTTCCTACGACGAATCCGCATCCTAACACGTGCAATCTTTTGTTACAACTGTAATAAATGTCGCAATTTTGTCTTTTCATAGTTCCTGATCCTATCCATCGTATCTACTGGATCGCCGTAATGCCTTTGACCCATCAAGGGCTCATCCACCACTAACTCTTTTCCAACACGCTGGATATCCCTATAGACCTGGGCTTTAGATAAGTCAAAGCAGCTCATATAGGGAGATCACTTGTTTCACCTAACTAGAACTGTGGACGCCGCCATTGATCCATCCATAGAATTCGTCCGCGGCCGTCCGGAAACAGGAGAAGTGCCTTAGTGAATGAGTGAACGACCTTCCACAGGGGTTGGTTACCACATCTCCAGTCGATGTACTAGGCACCCAGCAGTCACTACAGGAAGGTGAGAAGTAGGAGTTGATGGTGTTATGCTAAAGTGAGAACGCTTGTGTTCTCATATAATCGCAATCACCAGCCTTTTGATCACCTGTTTGCACACTGAAATTTAATCTATGAACTGTGGAACAGTTGAACTTGAAACATTATCAGAAAAATAAATTTAGGATGTCAATAGAGAAAATGATAACAAATGGCTCTGTGAGTAAATGCCAAATCTTTTCAAAAAATATATCATTTTTAATTTCATGTTAATATTTATTCATAAACATAGTTGCGAAATAAAGAAGGACACTGATGATGCAGAAATATTCAAATCAATTTTGGAACACGCTCAGTTGGGTCAATATCTGCAACATATAGACAATTTGGATGTGAGCATATATACAAAAACCAGGATTTTTCGTAAATATACGATGGAAGATGTCAAGATGGGTCAGATGATAATTTAGTGCTTGATTGTCGCTTTGCAAAAGTAATATTATGTTTATTCTTTTTTCGTAATTTCTAATATTCCAGCATAATGGTTTCTTAGAATTGATTACTGAAATACTTACATAGTTTTTTATTATTGAAAATTATGTTTTTTGTGTCGTTCGCTTCCTCTTGAAAAAAAATTTTTTTGTTTAAATTTAGTTTTTACGACAAACTTTGTTAAACAGTATCTAATTTGAATACTTCCTAAATGAATTAAAACAATTCCTTCATATAAACTGTTGCTTCTAATTTTCAACTTTGTACAATTTTTTGGAAACACGCAGGACTAGGTGTTTACATGGGTGTGGCTTAAAATGAATACCCAAAAGATAGGGAAAAGAAAAAAACAATAAAATGTCGGTAAGTATTTTATCATTTTGCCGGAGAATAAAAGAAGGGAACAGTGTAAGGGTAACTTGTGACCTATTGTTGAGTTCAAGAGCAAGGGCATACGCGTTAAGGCAGACATCTTAGAGAGCAAAGATTGCTAAAATACATGCGTTAACTTGAATATTTACATTTAGTTTACTTGGATAATTTTGAACTACGGGTGGTAGTAAAGTTGCGATCAGACGGTCATCAAAACTTATCATTCGGATGACATGCTGACTTCAGAAAACTATATAGGTTTTAAAACAGGATGACTACTTTAGGATAAATTCTACGTGACGTCAGGATATCATCCGGATGACAAGTTTGGATGACCGTCTGATCGCACCTTTAGGGTTTTGTGTCGTTTTGCAGGGGTTAGCTATAAAAATTTTGGTGAGGTGATTGCGGTTAAAGGTTAAATGCAATGCATATTTGCTTACATAATTCAATTAAAGAGTTGCAGTAGCAGCACATTGTGTACCATAAAACTATTATGTTCTTATTGCTCTACCTTTGTAACAGTGACCGAGACAAAAAAGATAGTGGCAGAAGAAAGACCATGAAGAAAAACAAATTCATATTTTAATAATTTTAAAAAAGAGTAAACAAAATTTAAAAAGTACAACAAAGTTTCATAAATATCATCACTCTCTCTACATCACTCTCTCTACATTTTGTCTATTTAGCAGCTGGTGGAAATGCTGCTTAAATACATCTACTATTACCTGCGCGTCGGTGATTAGGTTTTCTGTTACGAAGAGCCTGCGTTCCGGTCTTAAAGCCAGCAGCCAGTTGCTTGGCTTTCTTATAGAACTTCCGGATGTTGTTTCGGTCGCGGGACTCTTCGATCTACTTGAGCTGGGAGACTGCGTGCTCTTTTCTTTCTACGCAGGATCTTCTTCTCCTCCCTTCTCCTGGCTCGGTACTCATCCCTTGCTGCCCTTGTATTCCTCTACAGCGTTCTAATGTGAGCATCTTCTGTCACCTTTTTCCGGTATACGCATCATACCACGGGCTTTTTCTCGGGGGTGGCTGGTATCCTAGGGTGGTTTCGGGTACATCCTTGATGATGTCTCGATACTGAGACCACTGGTTGTTGGCGCCTGTGGAAGGTGAATGCACGGTGGGGAGTTATATGGTTGAACAATTTATGAAACCGCGCAACAAATCGATATATCATGTCTCTCATGACAGAAGCATGAATATTCAAATTTTTTTTAATTTTATGTTAATTGGTTGGTTTGATTAAAATGTGGGTGTTCTTTGTTTTACCAAAATATAGAATACCATGTGTACAAGGAAATTATAATACATATTTCACAATGTTTCAGAAACCAAACTTTGTAATTTTACGAGAGCAATTAATATTCAAACATGACTTCGCATAATGTTCATTTTTGCACATTCATGATGCTGGCCTAAGGGGGACGATATGTAATATATATAGCAGTTGTACACTGTATGACTAAATTTTCAATAATTTGGCATATGATTTATGGTCATATTCTTAGAAAAAATCCTTTTACAGTATTTTACCCCGGTAAACGCAAATTGATGCAAATAACTATCAGAAACTTCATGTTGGGCTTTTAAACGAAATAATGTTTCTTATAAATGGGTTTAAATTATTTGAATATCTCATTTGAGTTTTGAGAGTTGAAATTTAATGAAAATATAGCAAATTTATATTCTGAATATTAATTCTGGATAATTTCACGGTATTTTGATTAAATTGCATTATATTTGTCAGATTATATTATTAATTGTTTATATTATTCATTTATATAGCGCCATATGTTATGGCACCCCTAAGAAAATTTAAACTTTTATTAACTATAACATCTTTATTTGTGTACTGATTTGAACCGTTGTTGTATACCAGAATGTAGATTTTTAAATTTCGCGTTGATAAATTCATAATACTTATTTATTTATTAATAATATATTTAAAATTTCAATGTTAATCTGTTATCATTATTGTCACCAAAAAAACTATAGTCATTGGCACCAATCAGGAACGTAACATATCTTTTTAACTTTTCGGACATTTTTTATCTATTTCATGAATTAAAACATAATACGAATCTGGGTTAAAAACAAATAATTAAAAAAATTGTTCATTAACAAAAAATAGTAAAAAAAACTTGCAAAATTATAGGACAATACCAAAATAATCAAAGCAATCCATATTTCAAAGACTTTTTTCGGCGCACGTGGTTTTACTTTCGCTTTAAATAAAAATCTGAAAAGTAATGTCTTCAAACAAAAGCCACAGAAATTTGAAAAAATTCAGTGTTTATAAAAAAAATTGGCTTGCTATTTTACACTAAATTTTTTATTTTTCACAATTATAAAACAAAGAACAATCTTCTGTCCAATAGTATTCTGATAATTTTTGACGCTAAGGCGAAAATGAAAACCGAATGAACTCGTGTAAATCCAGTTTTGTTATAAAAAAAAAATCTAAAAACATCGTACAATTAAAAACGATAGGATTATTTATCATAAGATATAATTCTTCGCTAATGAAAATACTTTTGTACGGAATGAAAATCATACTCAAAAATTACATCAACATTGTAAATTATTGTAAAACGTCGATGAGAATAATAGAAGGCTTATCATTCAATAAGTGGTAAAAAAAGCCCACTACGAAACATTAACAAGAAAGTTTATCAATTTCATGTTTTAATCCCTTTTTAAGTACTAAAACTCCAAAGATGCACACATTATTCGCTCGATGTGGTCGAGCCAATGTAGTCAACGAGTTTTGGCTTTTCGGACTACATCCACATCTTGGTACAGCTCATTGAGTTCGCTGTTGTATCTTCTCCTCCATTCGCACACAGGACCAAATATCCGTCGAACGATTTTTCTTTCAAAGGATCCCAGTATTAACTCGCCTTTCCTGCTTATCTTCCAGCACTTTGTCCTTCATGTTGGGAGTTTTGAACCCATTTGTTTTGCCAAACCGAAGTAGCAGCGGTTTCCTAGGGTAATTCTTCGACGGATCTCCACTAAGATGTCATTTGTGGAGTTGATGTTTAACCCGAGGTAGACGAACTCCTTAACTACCTCAAAGTTTCTGCCATCAATAGTGACATTTTGTCCTAATCGGTGGACAGACGACTCTTTGTTTGTTAATAGCATATATTTAGTCTTGTTCTCATTCACTTCAAGGAAAACTAGTTTCGCCTGTTCTTCAATAGCCGTGAAAGCCTCTATCACGGCACGCTGGAATCGACTGATGATATCTATATAGTCCGCATACCCCAGCAGTTGGACTGATCTGTTGAAGATAGTGCCTTCCGTGTTGACACCTGCCCTGCGCACTATCTGCTCAAGAACAAGATTGAAGAAATCACACGAGAGCGCATCTACTTGCCGAAATCCGGTGCATGTTTGAAAGAGTTCATATGAGCTGCTGCCAAACTGCACATTGCATCGCGTATCATGCGACACTTCTGGATCAGTTTTGACGGAATCCCGAATTCGGCCATCACCAGAAAAAGCTCCTGACGATGAATGCTGTCATATGCGGCTTTAAAGTCGATAAAGAGATGGTGTGTCTCGACTTGAAACTCGTTGGTCTTTTCCAGGATTTGCCGTGTAAAGATTTGGTCTACAGTTGATCTGCCGGGCCGGAAGCCACACTGGTACGTGCCGGCAGATAGACCATCAGAGCCGGCGGCCTTGTTGTTTTTTAGCTTTTTTATAGCTAAGCCAACCTCTTCTGTACTGGGCGAAGGGACTGGTTCTTTATTGACTGGGCGTGGGTTCTCTTCTTGCCCCATCACTCTCTCTACATTTTGTCTATTTAGCAGCTGCTGGACGAAGAGCCTGCGTTCCGGTCTTAAAGCCAGCAGCCAGTTGCTTGGCTTTCTTATAGAACTTCCGGATGTTGTTTCGGTCGCGGGACTCTTCGATCTCCTTGAGCTGGGTGCTCTCTTTTCTTTCTACGCAAGATCTTCTTCTTCGCTCTTCTCCTGGCTCGGTACTCATCCCTTGCTGCCCTTGTATTCCTCTACAGCGTTCTAATGTGTGCATCTTCTGTCACCTTTTTCCGGTATACGCATCATACCACGGGCTTTTTTACTGGGGTGGCTGGTATCCTAGGGTGGTTTCGGCTACATCCTTGATGATGTCTCGATACTGAGACCACGGGTTGTTAGCGCCTGTGGAAAGTGAATGCACGGTGGGGAGTTTCTCACTCAGGCGCTCTTTGTAAGCTCTGGCGACTCCAGATGTGCTAAGGCGTCCAACTTAGAATTTCCTCTGTTGGGCAGTTCGCAGCTTCTTCTCGTTAGACAGTCGAGCTCTGAATCTAGCGATGTTGGATACGTGCCTCGAATCGATTAGCACATGGTCGATTTGGTTGGCGCTTCGACCGTCTGGAGAGCGCCAGGTTGCTGTGTGGATCCTTAATGGCAGAAACCCAGTGCTACTCATCACCGTATTACAAGCTGCTGCAAAGTCATGTAGTCACTAGCCGTTATCTGTTGTCATTTTGTGGAGGCTGTGCTTACCATCTAATCCGCCGATGATGTTTTCCTTGCCGACTTCAGCATTGAAGTACCCGAGTACAATTTTGACATCGTACTCCTGACAGGCTGCGTAGGCTTCGTCCAAGAGGTCATAGAATTCCTTCTTGATAGGGTGCTCAGCCTCGTCGGTAGGGGCGTGTGCACATATTAGGCTAATGTTTTGGAATGTAGCTGTGATGCGGATCACAGCCAGGCGATCACTTATCGGCTTGAAGTCCATTACTTTGGATAGCATTACTTTGGATACAAGCCGATTTCCCGCGACGAATCCGCATCCTAACACGTGCAATATTTCGTTACAACTGTAATAAATGTCGCAATTTTGTCTTCTCATAGTTCCTGATCCTATCCATCGTATCTACTGGATCGCGGTAATGTCGGCCTTGTAGCGCGAGAGAACAGACTCAAGTTTTTGAGTAGCACCTGGAGTGTAGAGTGTCCGCACATTGCAGGTACAAACTCGCATGGCTGTTAACGTTCCGGGTCTATTTTGCCTTTGAGGTACATTTATATCCGAGGCTGCCATAGTCTCTCCCATAACTAGATGTTTTTGACGTGGTCGGGAAGTTACTCGACGGCACAACCCCCAACCTGGAGGGCCGGGCCCTGTTCTTGACCCTAGGACAGTAGGCCGGTAAATTCGGTGCCAGTAAACCACTTCTGTTATGTGAGTGCTACCGTTGACCCATCAAGGGCTCATCCCCCACCAACTCTTTTTCAACACCCTGGCTTAGTGTTGAATATCCCTATAGACCTGGGCTTTAAATAAGTCGAAGCAGCTCATATAGGGAGATCACTTGTTTTACCTAACTGGAACTGTGGACGCCGCCGTTTATCCATCCGTAGAATTCGTCCGCCGCCATCCGGAAACAGGAGAAGTGCCTTAGTGAGCTGGCACTCCTCCCCCTCTCTCTCGCCAGCAGCCTCCAACGACCTTCCACAGGGGTTGGTTACCACATCTCCAGTTGAGGTACTAGGCAGCCAGCAGTCACCACAGGAAGGTGAGAAGTAGGAGTTGATGGTGTTATGCTAAAGTAAGAACGCTTGTGTTCTCATATAATCGCAATCACCATCCTTTTGATCACCTGTTTGTACACTGAAATTTAATCTATGAACTGTGGAACAGTTGAACTTGAAACATTATCAGAAAAATGAATTTAGGATGTCAATAGAGTTGTATACAAAAATCTAACAATTTTTTTCTTTTTTTTTTGAGTTGTCAAACCAGCTTGGTGGCCAAAGAAACTATTTGTTAGCGGTCTCAATACATGAATTTAGGAAATTCAGTCCATCACAGTGTAAACATCGCGGCTTAAAACACTTAAACTTATTTATTAACACACTTTAATGGACTGAATTCCCGAAATATACATATTGAGACTGCTAACAAATTGTTGCTTGGCCTCCACGCTGACTTTTTTTTCGTAGCTGTCAAAGGGTATAAAGCTCTACATCAATAACGATTTGGGATTCATTTGGATTGGATGGTGTGTTTGGTTTAACTTTCATTTGTGAAAAGTAAAGGAAAAAAAAGATAACAAATGTTTTTGTGAGTAATTGCCAAATCTTTTCAAAAAATATATCATTTTTAATGTCATGTTAATATTTATTCATATACATAGTTGCGAAATAAAGAAGGACACTGATGATGCAAAAATATTTAAATTAATTTTGGAACAAGCTCAGTTGGGTCAATACCTGCAACATATAGACAATTTGGACGTATATTGGAAAGCATATATACAAAAACCAGGATTTAAATAAACGGTGGAATAAAACAGGAAAAAGCGGTCGAGATAGGTCAGATGATAATTTAGTGCTTGATTGTCGCTTTTCAAAAGTAATATTATGTTTATTCTTTTTTCGTAATTTCTAATATTCCAGCGTAATGGTTTCTTAGAATTGATTTCTAAAATACTTACTTTTCTACAAGTGGTTACTTTAAGTGACCTTCATAGTTTTTTATTATTGAAAATTATTTTTTTTGTGTCGTTCGCTTCCTCTTGACAAAAGAGATTTTTATTTAAATTTAGGTTTTACGACAAACTTTGTTAAACAATATCTAATTTGAATACTTCCTAAATGGATTAAAACAATTCCGTCATATAAACTGTTGCTTCTAATTTTCAACTTTGTACAATTTTTTGAAAACACACAGGACTATGTGTTTACATGGGTGTGGCTTAAAATGAATACCCAAAAGATAGGGAAAAGAAAAAAAAACAATAAAAGGTCGGTAAGTATTTTATCATTTTGCCGGAGAATAAAAGAAAGGGAACAGTGTAAGGGTAACTTGTGACCTATTGTTGAGTTCAAGAGGAAGGGCATACGCGTTAAGGCAGACATCTTGGAGAGCGAAGATTGCTAAAATACATGCGTTAACCTGAACATTTACATTTAGTTTATTTGGATAATTTTGAACTAGGGGTGGTAGTAAAGTTGCGATCAGGCGGTCATCAAAACTTGTCATTCGGATGACATGCTGACTTCAGAAAACTATATAGGTTTTAAAACAGGATGACTACTTTAGGATAAATTCTACGTGACGTCAGGATATCATCCGGATGACAAGTTTAGATGACCGTCTGATCGCACTTTTAGGGTTTTGTGTCGTTATGCAGGGGTTAGCTATAAAAATTTTGGTGAGGTGATTGTGGTTAAAGGTTAAATGCAATGCATATTTGCTTACATGATTCAATTAAAGAGTTGCAGTAGCAGCACATTGGGTACCATAAAACTATTAGGTTCTTATTGCTCTACCTTTGTAACAGTGACCGAAACAAAAAAGATAGTGGCAGAAGAATGACCATGAAGAAAAACAAATTCATATTTTAATAATTTTAAAAAAGAGTAAACAAAATTTAAAAAGTACAACAAAGTTTCATAAATATGGTTGAACAATTTATGAAACCGCGCAACAAATCGATATATCATGTCTCTCATGACAGAAGCATGAATATTCAATTTTTTTTTAATTTTATGTTAATTGGTTGGTGTTCTTTGTTTTACCAAAATATAGAATACCATGTGTACAAGGAAATTATAATACATATTTCACAATGTTTCAGAAACCAAACTTTGTAATTTTACGAGAGCAATTAATATTCAAACATGACTTCGCATAATGTTCATTTTTGCACATTCATGATGCTGGCCTAAGGGGGACGATATGTAATATATATAGCAGTTGTACACTGTATGACTAAATTTTCAATAATTTGGCATATGATTTATGGTCATATTCTAAGAAAAAATCCTTTTACAGTATTTTACCCCGGTAAACGCAAATTGATGCAAATAACTATCAGAAACTTCATGTTGGGCTTTTAAACGAAATAATGTTTCTTATTAATGGGTTTAAATTATTTGAATATCTCATTTGAGTTTTGAGAGTTGAAAATTAATGAAAATATAACATCAATTATATATTTGTCAGATTATATTATTAATTGTTTATATTATTCATTTATATAGCGTAATGACTAGTATTATGGCACCCCTAAAAAAAATTAAACTATATACATACTATAACATTTTTATTTGTGTACTGATTTGAATCGCTGTTCTATACCAGAGTGTACATTTTTAGATTTCGCGTTGATAAATTCATAATACTTTTTTTATTTATTAATAATATATTTAAAATTTCAATGTTAATCTGTTATCATTATTGTCACCAAAAAAACTATAGTCATCAGGAACGTAACATATCTTTTCAACTTTTCTGACATTTTTTATCTATTTCATGAATTAAAACATAATACGAATATGGGTTAAAAACAAATAAAAAGAAAAATAATTAAAAAAATTGTTCATTAACAAAAAATAGTAAAAAAAACATGCAAAATTATAGGTCCATACCAAAATAATCAAAGCAATCCATATTTCAAAGACTTTTTTCGGCGCACGTGTTTTTACTTTCGCTTTAAATAAAAATCTGAAAAGTAATGTCTTCAAACTAAAGCCACAGAAATTTGAAAAAATTCAGTGTTTATAAAAAAATTGGCTTGCTATTTTACACTAAATTTTTTATTTTTCACAATTACTAAACAAAGAACAATCTTCTGTCCAATAGTCTTCTGATATTTTTTGACGATAAGGCGAAAATGAAAACCGAATGAACTCGTTTTATTCTAAAAAAAATGTAAAAACATCGTACAATTAAAAACGATAGGATTATTTATCATAAAATCTAATTCTTCGCTAATTTATGAAAATACTTCTGTACGGAATGAAAATCATACTCAAAAATTACATCAGCATGATTAATTCATTTCATCATTTTTCGAACAGAATAATAGAAGGCTTATCATTCAATAAGTGGTAAAAATAGCCCCCAACGAAACATTAACAAGAAAGTTTATCAATTTCATGTTTTAATCCTTTTTTAAGTACTAAAACTCCAAAGACCATATTTTGTATTGGCAGCGCTGTTTGTACTTACTTGTTTACTTAACGGGCTCCCGACCCGTGAAGAGTCCCTGCCTGAGATACGGCAGCCTTCCACCCTCTGCGATCCCGAGCACGCTGCTTTCAGTTGTCCAGACCAAGCGTCCTGGCATCCGCGATGACTTGGTCTTTAAAACGGAGGTTCGGTCTTCCTTGTCGTCTCGAACCTGGGGGCTGGGTGCCTTCCGTGTTGACACCTGCCCTGCGCACTATCTGCTCAAGAACAAGATTAAAGAAATCACACGACAGCGCATCTCCTTGCCAAAATCCGGTGCATGTTGGAAAGAGTTCGTATGAGCTGCTGCCAAACTGCACATTGCATCGCGTATTATGCGACACATCTGGATCAGTTTTGACGGAATCCCGAATTCGGCCATCACCAGAAAAAGCTCCTGACGATGACTGCTGTCATATGCGGCTTTAAAGTCGATAAAGAGATGGTGTGTTTTGACTTGAAAATCGTTGGTCTTTTCCAGGATTTGCCTTAGTGTGAAGATTTGGTCTACAGTTGATCTGCCGGGCCGGAAGCCACACTGGTACGTGCCGGCAGATAGACCATCAGAGCCGGCGGCCTTGTTGTTCTTTAGCTTTTTTATAGCTAAGCCAACCTCTTCTGTACTGGGCGTAGGGACTGATTCTTTATCCAGTTCTCTTCTTGCCCCATCACTCTCTCTACATTTTGTCTGTTTAGCAGCTGCTGGAAATGCTGCTTAAATACATCTACTATTCCCTGCGCGTCGGTGATTAGGTTTCCATCGCTGTTACGAAGAGCCTGCGTTCCGGTCTTAAAGCCAGCAGCCAGTTGCTTGGCTTTCTTATAGAACTTCCGGATGGTGTTTCGGTCTCGGGACTCTTCGATCTCCTTGAGCTGAGAGACTGCGTGCTCTCTTTTCTTTCTATGCAGGATCTTCTTCTCCTCCCTTCTCCTGGCTCGCTACTCATCCCTTGCTGCATTTGTTTTCCTCTGCAGCGTTCTAATGTGGGGCATCTTCTGTCACATTTTTCCGGTATACGCATACATCATCACTCTACGGGCTGTTTCCCAGGGGCGGCTGGTATCCGGGGGTGATTTCGGCTACCTCCTTGATGATGTCGCCATACTGAGACCACTGGTTGTTGGCGTCTGTGGTACGTGAATGCACGGTGGGGAATTTCTCACTCAGGCGCTCTTTGTAGGCTCTGGCGACTCCAGATGTGCTTAGGCGTCCAACGTCGAATTTCTTCTATTGGGCAGTTAGCAGCTTCTTTGTACTGCCCATTCTATGACCCAGGCCAACCCATTCCAGACATTTATTTGAATGGGGTTGTGGTTCCAAAGTGTGAAAAGTTCAAATATCTGGGACCAATGATTAACAGCGAAGCAACCGTTGATGACGACACCATACATCCTGTAAGCGTAGGGTAGATGAAGTGGCCATCTTCTGTGACCGAGAAATGTCCCCCAAGCTGAGAATGTAATAAGCTGGCCAAAGGTATGAGGGCAAGTTGACAGCAGCTGAGATGAAGATGCTTCGCATGACAGCAGGAGTAACAAAGCTTGATCGAATTAGAAGTCCCTGAATCCGAGGAAGCCTTTACGTCAAAGATCCCATCTCGAAAAAATTGGAGCACGACCCACGCAGTTGGTGTTGTCATGTTCAATGGAGGGATCATACGAACTCCATCAAAAAGGCAATGGCAACCAACGTTCCATTACAATTGCGTAAGAAAGGCAGGCCTAAAAACTCCTGAATTACATAAATGCAGAAACATCAACATTTGATTGGCCAAGGTCGAACCGGCGAGAACCACAGGCAGACCAGTAGGAAAACACTGAAGTGGGAGGGTTATGATCCCTATAATCCTGATCATAATCTCGTCGTTAAATGGAGAGATAAAGATTTGGCACCACCAATAGGTAATGCCTCAGAGGTGTATAACTTTCTGACCACCTCTTTTAAAATTTGTAACAAGGTTCCAAACACTTGACTTTAGAGAAGTAAGAGATTAGTTGTCAAAGCAAAAGAAACAAGTTTTTTAATAAATCCAAGTGTAAATTTAAAATCAAGGGACGTTTACAATCTCAGAAGTGAGATATCGACATAAAAATAACTAATAAAAAAGTGAAAATGCGGCCGACGTAGAACTCGACGAAAATGTCACCGTGGCCGAACTTCGGCCTTTGTATGACGAATTATTGTCAACCCGAGGAACAGCAGAAAACGTGTTCCGAGGCTCCGAAGAATAGAGGAACCAACGCACTGACGACGAACGCATTCCAGTGCGGGACCTGAATGCAGAATTTGCCAGAACCGAGAAGAAAATCTTGTTGCTGCAAAAGCGGCTCGAGAAGGAACTTGGCATGGTCGAATCCGTGAAGAGGTATGTACTAGAGATGCAGGAGATTGCCTCCTATGCTAACGCAGCAACTTATGGGGCAGCTGTAAACCCTCCTGGACTTATACGAAAGGAAACCACCTCCGACGCCCCGAAGAAAACCGCAGTCAACCCAACCGCTATCATGACCCCCAAACCGAGGACCGCAGCCAGCGCTCGTTCGTTCCAGATGATAAGTGTTGCCTTTATCCAACGTCATAATAAGTGCACTGAGGATAAATTCTATTTTTGCCTATTTGATTCCGGCAGCGCAAGTAGCTTTGTTAAAAAGTCGCTAGCCCCGTTTATTTATGGGGAAAAGATGCGATTCAGGGGGATGGGAAACCAGTTCTTTAGTACGTATGGGACCGTAGATTGCAAAATTAAATTCCGGGAAACCGTAGCTCATTCGCTTATTATAATTCCAGATGATGAAACTTTTGTACCGCTGCTCTTGGGAAGCGATATTTTATTCAAATTCAACATACACCTTTGTAGGCTTAAGTTCCATTATGAGAGACAATTTTTGTACCGATTGAACAACTAAATTTCAATAATAAATAAAATATTTAATTACATTAGGAAGTTGTCATTGCACTTGTGTCATTCGATTTATTGAAGAATCCCGATGTTGTAGAGAATAGTGTTAAGACAGAGCCGATAGAACTAACTAAAATAAGTATTACTGTAGAAAATGTAAACACCAATTGTGAAGTCTCGACCGAAGGTGTTTCACATGTTTCGGGTGGTCGCGAAATAGAGATAATAGAATTTAACGATGACCGGGGTATGCTAAACTTTATTGATTTAGGTCGGCTAGTGAACGCAGTCGGGACTTGTATCGAGAACGACGACGACGATGCATTCTGTTAATCACTTAGTTGTAATGCATGCACGGATTTTTTTGACATTTAGGATATACAGGTTTGAATGGTAATATACGACGAACTGAAATTATAAAAAAATACAACGATGGGACGAAAAGAAACAACAAATTCTTTTGAATATTCTTATAATTTATTACCACCTTCGATGCTGATCCAAATCCAAGTGACCGAGAAATACTTCAATTTTGCATTACACGAAGAAGAACATAGGAAAATAAGAAAACATAGAATTGCAGTAATTAACAGCAAGTAACAAGAACAATTCAAAATCTTACGTTAGTTGATTGACTTAAGAGAGCAACTATTGAGTAATGTTATATATATAGGACATGTTACGTGTATTTATTTATGATGAGCTCATAATATTTCCAAACAATGCTTGATTTAAAATAAATTGACTGTAATAGACTTGAACACTATCTTCGATCTTATACTTGGACAAACACTTTAAACGAAAATGCTCTTGACAAAAGTGTACATAATTTTTATTACTATTTGTACAACTTTAAATAGCGTGCCGTTAAAAAATAAATGTTATATTCCTAAATCAAATATTTGGATTAATAAGGATGTTCGCCGCCTCAAAAATGTTTATTATAAAAAATGGAAAAGGACAAATTGCTACAGTGATTACCTCTTACACACTGACTGCAGACATAACCTAAAAATTGTTTTAAAACATTCTTATGAAGTCTATATTAACAAAATTAAACGTGACTTTAAAAAGAATCCCAAGATTTTCTGGAAATACATTAAATCAAAACAGAATTCTTCAAATTTTCCAGCAAATATGGAGTCTAATATGTAATACGTATCAAGTACAGAAGATGAAATATGTAATATGTTTGCTGACTTCTTCCAATCAACATAATTCAATGACATCTTATAATATTTCCTCCAATATAAAACCAAACTGTGAAATTCCGACACTTAGACTGACAGAATTTGAAATCGTGCAATATATAAAGACCTTAGATGATAACTGTGTTCCTGGTCCTGATGGTGTTCCTAGCATTTTTGTCAGATCTTCTATAAATTTCATCTGTAAACCGTTAACTTATTTATTCAACTTGTCGCTGGTGTCTTTCCGTTATTGTGGAAATCTTTGTTTATTGTCCATTTACACAAAAGTGGAAACAAACATCAGTTGGAGAATTATAGATGACTAAACTGTCCTGTATACAAAACTTTTTGAGAAAATTATTTGTAACCATTTACAATTTCGTTGTCATGACGTTTTTGCTGATGAACAACATGGTCATTGTCTAAAAAACTCAACTGTGACAAATTTAATTGAATTTACATCGCGTTGCAGTGAGAACACGGTGAAAGGCTTACAAACAGATGTCTTTTATGCGGTCTTTTGATAAAGTTAATCATGTTATTCTGTTACAAAAACTTGAATTATATGGATTCCCTCAATGGATCTTGAAATGGATTTCTTCTTATTTAAGTAAAACGGACGCAAAATGTGAAGTTCAAAAATGTGTTGTCAAAAAATATAGTTGTTTATTCTGGTGTCCCTCAAGGAAGTCACTTTGGCCCACTTTTATTCCTGTTGTTTATTAATGACCTATGTCTTCGTGTTAGTTATGCTAAGATTTTACTTTTTGCGATGACTGTAAGCTGTTTTACCCATATTGTGACCCACAAGGATATATCTTTTTGCAGCATGATAGTGATGTTATGTGTAAATGGTGTAATTAAAACTACATGTTCCTAAATCTTAACAAATGTAAATCCATGACATTCACGAGACGTCACAACCTTAGTCAACCCACTTATTTTATTGATGGCGAAGCAGTTGAAAGTGTAGATCGCTTTAAAGATCTTGGAGTAATCTTTGACAAGAAGCTGAACTTTAACCTTCACTTAGATTTTATAGTAAGCAAGGCAAGAAGCCGATTGAGAGTCATAAAACGATTTTCTAAAGCCTTTATTGTTCTCTTGTTCAGCCTGTTTTAGAATACTGTAGTCCTGTGTGGTGTCCTGGGTATAAATCTGGGATATTAAGAATTGAAAGCATACAGAAGCAGTTTCTCTTTTTTGCATTGCGTGATTTACCATGGAACCCAGAAATTCCAGCCTATACAAACCGCTTAAAATTACTAAATCTTCAAACTGTGGAAAAAAGAAGAGAGATATCTAACGCTATTTTTGTGTTATGTGTACTGACAGGTAGCATAAACTCCACCTATGTTCTTAAAACACTCAAAATTAACACCAAACCGAGAATAACAAGGAACCCGGATTTTTTATACCAGAGTACGTCTAGATGTAACTATGGTAGCAAAGGACCCATAAATAACCTAACGAGGGATTTTAATATATATAATCATAAGCTGGATTTTAGTCTTACAAAAAATAAAGTGAAAGAAATATTAAGAAAAATGTAACGTAAATATAACTGTGACTAAATGTGTGTAGTTAAATAAATAAATATTTAAATAGGTAAGTTCGTTGAGAGATGTTAAAAAAATGATTTTTCCATTTCAGGTTATGCCCTATTCACACCGCACTGAAAACTAAGGTTTCCACTAAAATATTTCTAAATCTCGTTAAAGCATTCACACCGAACACTATCTGGGGTTTGTTTGACGTTTCAGTCAACCATGGAAAAATGAAAGCGAATAAACAATTTTTTCGTTCAAGTTGCAAGAGCACTGCAAGGCCACTAAAAGCTAACATTCCCTATATCCTCATATAATTCGCGTGATCATCGTTCAAGAAATCGGTAAGCTGACTCTTAGATGACTTGCAGTTTACTTTTAACACAGTTGTAAATCTGTCAACCGCTTATCACCTGCTTTTTGGCAACCTCACCATTGGAATCAGATTCTGCAACGGGGTTTGGAAATCTAAAAAATATAAGGGAAACCTCCTGATTTCGATGGAGGTTTCAGGAGTTTTTGCGAAACCTCAGATTTCAAAGCTGTGTGGTATTAGCTTAGGTTAGGTAAGACCTAATGCGCCCTTTGCCATTTTGTTCTTTGTGCATTTACCGTTGCCAAACTAATGAAATTATATATATGTTAAAACTGGCGGCCCCAAATACTCCTGTTTCTAACTCTAAATATACACAAGAGAAATTTCGTCAGCACGGAGATTAGAGCAAATTCCCGTAGTCTCCGGGCCAAAATACTCCTGTTGGTAACCCTAAATAAACGCAAGAAAAACTTTTAAATTCAAATTTAGGGTTGAACTATAGATGTCGAGAATTTATTATATCTTTCCTTTGTTGTAGTTTCCCCTACTTACGGTTTTTTTTAAAGGAAAATTGGGACCTTACCAATAAACAAATTCAATGTGGAGTATTCTTTCGGTGTTTTTGCAACAATTTTATTGCTTACAGAATAAAATAAACATTTTACATTTATTTTTTGCCTGCACTATTTTTACTATATTTAACGAATTTATAAAATAAAGTGTCGATTGAACTCAATATATTTATGCAAAACTGAATTTATAAATTTTTACGAAACAAGTAATGTTTTCTGCGAAAGTTTTATTGCTTTAATTGCGAAAATTGTTTTGATAAATTCTTTCGGCACAAAAATTGATGTTAAAAATTAACTTCAATAAGATAGCTTAGATCTAATACTCGTCTCGTAAGATAAGTTAAGTCACGATGTTCATATATAATGTTACTGCATTTGACATAGAGGTATCACAAGCGTCTTATGTATCAAATCCGTATCAAAACCGACCCAATGTCTGCTTCCATGTTCGTTTATTTATCCTATAAACAATTTACTGAAAACAGATGTAGGGGTCGCGCTTCACGCGTATTGTATTTTAGCCTATGACTGTTCTAATGATTACCTGTAGTATACCTATAGTATCTACCCATAAGCTACAAAGCTGAGAAGTAAAGCAAAGGCTTTTTGGACAATCAAATCATTTAAATTCATAAGTGCGTTTAACTTTCACTGTTTTTTTTTTGCGTGAACATCGTCCTTAAACAAAATAAATACGGTTTAAATGTGTTCAAAATGTAGGTCTACTGACCCGAATGATGTTAGATTGTTCACATGTGTAATTTAATATTTGGGATGATTGCTGAATGATGAACAGCCAACGTTATTTACCTATTCACATGAGCCTTTAAAAATTAATTTCGCGTTTCATATTAAAAAAAACAAAAAGCTTTATGGCGGTCTAAGAATTTATAATTTGGCATTTTTGAAAACTTTTTTGCATCGCTCCTTTAAGTTCATAGGTACTCTAACATGTTTGTTATATTTTCGTTATCGTCAACAAAAAAACATGAGATTGAAAGACAATAAGTCCAAACGCACAAAGCCATTGCTATGGCAGCGACTACATCGTGTATTTCATTACTTCATTCTTTACGTCTGCAATAATCCAACAAAAATTCATTAAGATACTAGTTCAACCTTAAGCGAACACTAACCATATACACATCAGCTGCATCCCTTTATTAAAAAATCTTAGGGGTTAATTAGGGTTAAATTTTTTTATAATGGTATAGTTCTCACTGTTATTAACTGATTTCTTCGCCGAAAATCATTCGATATCAATTCATCAAGCCACTTTCTCATAGTCGGCTGAGTACGTGAAAAGCAGTGTAATTGTATATGTGCATACAATTAACAATAAAATTTAGTAAGCAAAATTGATAAGGTGACGAATTTTACTCGATAAGCGCCAAAGATTTGCCTGAAAGCTAAGAATTCCTCAAGGGCTACAAAAAAATTCAAAGTGGCGTTATCTAATATATTTTGCCATCACTGAAAGTAAAGAAATTATTCATGCATGTGAAGGTTAATAAATTCGTTGAGTTGAGCGCAAATTAGGGTTCGAGGTGAATGGGAATCGTATTTAACACATTTATTTGTATGAGAAAATGTATTTCAAAGTTTGATAATCTCCAATTGATGATCAACAGAAATCGAAATTGTAAACCACCTGTAAATATCACGAAAATTATGTACAGTATACAACGCAAAATTTGACTGCAACTGAAATGTAGATGCTTTTCCTACCATCAAGAGAAAAAAAGCTTTAGTGAAGTCTTTGCGTCAAACCCATCTCGGAAAGAATAACCTGCTCAGTTTTTATTGAGGAAATCTACAAATCGTATCGAAAGGCAATGTCAAAACTTTTTTATACAAACACAAAATAGAGGCAAGCTTAAAAAATCCAGGCCCAACAAAATTGGAAAAAAATTACGTTACCGTCCCCTACTCCACAATAACGTATATTTCGTAATCTTATCAAGAGAACGCAAAATTGTTTTTGCAGATTTCAATTAAGTGCACGAAAAACCACTAACTGTATTACTAAATATGAGGTGGGGCAGTAAAGTTAAATCGATCCCAAAAATGTAAAAATCAGAGAACAATTGATCAGCGGCGTCAACGACGAAATGATCCCAAACCGAAAGATCTGAAGATTTTTCTGGAGATCAAATCAGCATATCAGTTGTGGTACAGTAAAGAAAATCAAATATTTCTGTTATTTTCCTATAAGACTTGCTTAATTGTTTACTATGTTTTTAAAAGTAATTAGGTACTACGAAAATAAATTTGTTATATCGATTCATTTCTTACTTTTGTTATATGTTTGTCTAATCTTTAACTTTTTTCAACACTTGACTATGTTCGGACACAAAAACATTTAACATTTTTCACTTAATTTAAAAAAAAATTGTAAGTTGTTTAGATTTGTGTCCGAACATAGTCAAGTGCGTACACAATTTTTTACTTAATTTAAAAAAGAAAAAAAAAAATGATTTGTTTAAATTCCAGACTCAAAGAGTTCATTAAAGTTCTAAAATATAACTGAATATGTTTTCTTGTTTTTTTAGGGATATTATAAACCAGAAACTAATACACTGATTAAGCAATTACTTTTTCGAGACGCGGCAGCAACGTATAGCACAACTTATTTTTTTATTCCCGGTTTTCCGGGTTCCAGCAAAAGTGTACAATTAGTGGCTGCAAAAAAAGGTAGATATTGAAATATTTACTATCCACCTATATCTAAAATTATTTTTAATTTTTTGCCTATTTAACATCAGAACGAAATGTGTTAATTTTATATTTGCATTTTTAACATAAAGAAAATGCAGTTTTTATTTCTCAAATGTCGCATGCGAATTTGTCTTCCTAAGCACTTCACAATTATATATGTATGTATCTTTCGCATTAATTTCGATGAGGCAACATTTTACTCACTTTCCAAAATAAAAACAAAATCCCGTTCATTTTCATGCACTGAATGAAAAAAGTTTCATTAAAATCGGTTCATAGGAACCGTATATCTCCGGTTACAAATATTGCACATGAATATATACATACATAATGTTGAAAATGATCAGGATTGCAAAAAAAATTTCATTTTGGAGAGTGTTCCAGTAAAGTAAAATCTAGTCTTCGATGATGTAATAATTCGCACTGGCGAACACTAATGCGGTAGGCAAAGAAACTAACAACTGGGGATATTCCCGAAGAATTTAATAAAATTACCGCCTTTTTTACGTGGTTTCTACTCTACGCCCACCACTTTTGATCACATTCAAAATCTAAACAGACTTAAACACATTAAAAACATATTTCACAACAGAACATTTTAATTGTTTTTTTTTTACTTTTTAAAAACAATGCTTATCGAATTAATATCAAGAATTAATTTACTTACTTACTTAACGGGCTCCCGACTCGTGAAGAGTCCCTGCCTAAAACACGGCAGGCTTCCATTCTCCGCGATCCCGGGCACGCTGCTTCCAGTTGTCCAGACCAAGCGCTCTGGATCCCAATATTAACTCTCCTTTCCTGCTTATCGTACAGCACTCGGCGCCGTATAGCAGAACTGCCAGGTTGAGGGTTCTGTAGAGCATGCACTTTGTCCTTCGAGTCAGGAGTTTTGAACCCATTTGTTTTGCCAAACCGCAGTAGCAGTAATTTCCTAGTAGGTTTCCTAGGGTAATTCTTCGACGGATCTCCACTAAGATGTCATTTGTTGGGTTGATGTTTACCCCGAGATAGACGAACTCCTTAACTACCTCAAAGTTGCTGCTATCAACAGTGAAATTTTGTCCTAGTCGGTGGACAGATGATTGTTTGTTTGTTGATAGCATATATTTAATCTTGTCCTCATTCACTTCAAGGCCAACTAGTTTCGCCTGTTCTTCAATAGCCGTGAAAGCCTCTATCACGGCACGCTGGGATCGACCGATGATATCTATATCGTCCGCATACCCCAGCAGTTGGACTGATCTGTTGAAGATAGTGCCTTCCGTGTTAACACCTGCCCTGCGCACTATCTGCTCAAGAACAAGATTGAAGAAATCACATAACAGCGCATCTCCTTGCCGAAATCAGGTGCATGTTTGAAAGAGTTCGTTGGTCTTTTCCAGGATTTGCCTTAGTGTGAAGATTTGGTCTACAGTTGATCTGCCGGGCCGGAAGCCACACTGGTACGTGCCGGCAGGTAGACCATCAGAGCCGGCGGCCTTGTTGTTCTTTAACTTTTTTATAGCTAAGCCAACCTCTTCTGTACTGGGCGGAGGGACTGGTTCTTCATTGACTGGACGTGGGTTCTCTTCTTGCCCCATCTCATTTCTCTCTACATTTTGTAGCAGCTGCTGGAAATGCTGCTTAAATACATCTACTATTCGGTGACTAGGTTCCCATCGCTGTTACGAAGAGCCTGCGTTCCGGTCTTAAAGCCAGCAACCAGTTTCTTGGCAGAGTCGACGTTTACCCCTCGGTAAGAATGCACGTTCAAGAGGTTGGATGCGTTCCTCGCATCAATTAACACAGGGTCGATTTGGTTGGCGGTTCCGCCTGGAGACCGCCAGGTTGCTGTGTGACTCCTTAGTCTCGGAAACCTAGTGCTACTTATCACCGTATTGCAGCTGCTGCAATGCCAATTAGTCGGTAGCCGTTATCTGCTGTCGTTTCTTGGAGGCTGTGCTTACCAACTAATCCGCCAAAGATGTTTTCCTTTCCGAATAGCATGGAAGTCCCCGAGTACATTTTGACATCGTTCTCTGGACAGGCTCCGTCCAAGAGGTAATAGAATTCCTCCTTGATAGGGTCCTCAGCCTCGTCGGTAGGGGCGTGTGCACATATTAGGCTAATGTTTTGGAATGTAGCTCTGATGCGGTTCGCAGCCAGGCGATCACTTATCGGCTTGAAGTCCATTACTTTGGATTTAAACCGATTTCCCACGACGAATACGCATACTAACACATGCAATCTTTTGTTACAGCTGTAATAAATGTCGCAATTTTTTCTTTTCATAATTCCTGATCCTATCCATCGTATCTCCTGGATCAAGGTAAAGTCGGCTTTGTACCGCGAGAGGACAGACTTAAGTTTTTGAGTAGCAACTGGAGTGTAGTGTCCGCACATTCCTATTTTAAGACTTAAGTAACAAAATTCATGTTTTTAGGAAACTACGTTTTTTTTAATTTTATTTGATTTAAAATTAAAATACATACCTACGTTTATCAGAAGCAATTTAGTTTTTCAAAATAATTTTTAATTTGTTTTTTTTTTACAAAAAGTTAAGGCGAAAAGCAGATTCTATACAAATTATATATTACGGCCCAAAGTAAAAGTTTAGTTTTTAAAAAAAGAAATGGTGAATTCGTTGAACTTTTCAAAATGAAAGAAATCATTATAAGTAAAACCAATCAGTCCTATATAAATGGGGCAAAATATGAAATAATTACTATTACAGTCATCCTCTGTAGGTTCTAAAAGTAATAGCCATGATTTATGATAATAGCTGACTTTACATTAGAGAAATTAAATATTTTAAAATAAATTGTAATTATTAATTGTTTTTATTATCTATCTACTGCAGATTTCATTAACTGTATTGATTGCTGGCAACATTTTATATGTTTTAATGATTCTTTTCATGGCAAAAATTCAAACTTAGATGTCAAAATTGCGTCATTTGGGCGTAAAAGGGTTAACGTCAAACAGAATATGCACGAAATAAACAGTGACTGTGTGCATGCGTAAAAAACATTTCATTTCAGCTGTTTTTATCATATAATGCAGAAAGATAGAGAAAGCTATTGCCAAAACTATATTGTCAGACAATTATCGACTTACGTGATCTAGGCCCAGACCAGCCGCTCAGCAGAGTAGGCTATCAGTTTCCCGCTTTTCATACTATTCTACCTCGAGAGAAACTTCTCTGCGTGAACCTTGGGTCCGCGTATAAATAGAGGACTTCAGAAGAAAAAAATAATCATCCACCGTTCGAAATTTTTCTTATTTCCTCCAAAATGAATGCTTTTAGATTTATGTTCTTTTGACGAAAGTGACCAGTTACAAAGGACATTATATATAAATAAATTCCCACAAAGAGTAGGTACAACTAACTGTGGTAATAAATAAGAGAGACTAAGATTTAGTCTATCTGAGAAGACGCCTCCACACAGCCCCATCATTCTTTTTGACCTGTCTGTGTAGAAGTGAATAGATTCTTCCTCCAGCATTGATCTGGAGCTCTCCCAAAAGGATCTGGTAAGCTGAAAGTTTTTATCAAACTGCTGTTGGTGTCTGGTGTAGTCTATATTTCTAAGAATTCTGAGTGTGTTCAGATTTACAGGGTGGCCGATTTCATTTTCG
Organism: Ferdinandea cuprea; assembly: GCA_963576555.1. Classification (NCBI taxonomy): domain Eukaryota; kingdom Metazoa; phylum Arthropoda; class Insecta; order Diptera; family Syrphidae; genus Ferdinandea; species Ferdinandea cuprea. Next base: position 34,154,094 of record OY754962.1, read on the forward strand.
GTTCACTGAGAGGTTGCTTTGAGGCGAATGACCGTGGTATCAATCGCATATGTCAATATATGTGAAATATTTTTCCTTCAAAAGGAATACATAGGTTAAAAAAAAATTGTTCATAAATTGGCATTAAATTTCTCACTTAAGTTTATTTTATTACTTCTAAACCGCAAAATTCTTAAAAAGAGCGTCTCAAGAAACTAAAGTACAGTATAGAATTTAACATAATTTTGTTTTAAAAATTTTGGAATAATTGGCAGTGCGATTGATTGTTGAAGCCGATGATTTGAGGATATTCTAAGGTTCGGTGAGTCCATTTTTGCAGCATTTAAGCTCCTTCTGTATGATTGCAGCGTTATCACATATGATGTGTTATATACGTAGCCTGCGTTACAAAAGCGATTTTAACTGGGTGTAGTATAGACTACCTGCTCATTTATAAAAGGTGCTTAAGCAAATGCAATGACTGATTGTACTGTCATTCATTTTTTCATTCGTTGTCGTTTACGAATTTACAAATTAATGTGCATACATTCTCACAATTGAACGCATTACTAAACTAGAGTGTCATTGGTGGACAAATTAATATATTCGAATTGGTGGTTAAATGCCCTAGAAAGATAAACTTATTTTAGATTACTGAAAAGATAAACTTGCGCCTGCACGCAATTTTAAAAACAATTATTTTTTTTAAATTGAGTAGATATTTTTTTTATGATTTCATTTCATTGTTACAATACTTAAAATTAAGTAAAACATAAATAAATAACATAATAAACATAAATGGCTTAGAAATTTAAGTTTGTACGAACGTCGTTTAGAAGAAGAAAGCAAAAAAATGTAATTTACGGACGCACTTTATCTTTCTAGGGTTAAGAGTCCTAAAGAAAAAGCACTTTAATTGATGAATGCATTGGCATTTAACGCTTTTTCATTCAGCGCAACAAAAGTTTTTGTCATTTTTCGAAATTCAAAACTTTTAACCTTTTTTAATAAGAATAAATAATATTTAATATTAACAAGTGATATAAATATTTTCGAGAGAAGCTAATGGTTAGAGTGCCTATAAGCAGCCTCCGCCTTAAAATTAAGAAAAAATAATATATGCCTGTACCTTTTTATTCCATGATCTACCTACATATATTCCAAATTTCAGCTTCATAGGCCTTACAGTTTCCGATTAGTTTTGGGTCGGACAGAAACGCCATACAGAGGACAGAAAATTGGCTGGACTATTATTATATGGAGGATTCGGAGGGTTTGAAATCTTATATTTAAGATAGTGCAATATAGTAAAAAAGTCATTTAATTGTACAGAAGATCAATTCGACGAAATGTTGTGAAGAAAACTAGAAAAACTTCATCATAGAATATGTCTTTAGCTTTTATTTCCTTAATACTCAATGCAAATAAGTATTGTTAATCTTTTCTCTAGAATTTTATTCATTGTAAACATTTGAGAGCGGAAAAAGTACGTTCGAAATAGAAACCAATATTGGCGCTTATTATACAAATTTTTCATTTATATTTCAATTTTAATATATTATTATACAAATAATTTCGCAAAAATAATAGCTGTGATAGCTGTTAGCAATGTTGGAATCTGCCATTAAAAAATGTACTTAATTCTATATTCTTTGTTACTACCTACATAAGTACTTATTATCTTGCACATCCTTTTGTAAACCCATATGTCCCTAACTTACTGGCGGCACTTGTAATTTTCGTGGCAAAGCCAAGCTTTTTGACAAAATATTATATTAGACCACAGACGACACCTACTTGATTGAATAACAGCTCCTAATCGAACATACTTAAGCTTCATACCTACATAATTGCAAAATACAAATTGTAAAAATTTTACCTTCTTGATAAATAATAATTTTGGTTATTTTGTGTTCAAACATTTTTTTTAAAGCCATAAAAAATATTGTAACTGTTTTGAAACCAAAGGCACTCATTAGGTCTTTATAACTGCTCATAATATAAACAATCGCACATAAAACCCACACGCAAACTATGCCAAACTACAGAGAAGAACAAGAAAAAGACTAACGAAAACACCCTCAATGGCCGTTCACAAATCACTAAATCTTTCAATTAAGGGGATTATTTCTGTTACGTTTTATATCTGAAGACAACTACAACTACCGGTTGAAATGTGTAAATACTTATTGCCTGTTAATAATGATTAGGCTGCGCGCCCCTGGACATCACAATGTACATTCTCCATTTCTTTGGATTTATTTTATGTGTTTATGTTCAAAAGATATGATACTGTTGTGGTGGTTGCGTTCTTTTGTGTGAAGAAAATTGAAAAATGGAAAGAGGATTATCTCATTTTAATGAAAAGTACCTGGATATTGTTATGAATAAGTGTTTATTGCAAGCAATCGGAAACAACGATGTGCGTAGATCGATTGACAGTTTTCAAACTCAAAATCAACAAAAACAGGTACCTCTTTTGGTTTCACTTCCACTTTAGTAGTATGTGAACAAGCTGTGTAAATTCTGGTAAATGCTTATCTATCATTTGTTTTGTTAATCACTTTTTTAATAAGCGAACGAGTTAATTACAATCTGTAAAACCTGTTCGCGTAGTTTTGTGTTAAGAAAATTTAAAAGTTTAAAATTTTGAATATATAACAAAATTATCTCATTTCAATCCTTCACTTTCGTATAAAAATATAAAAAACCTTTTAAATTAAATAGTGTGTATCATAAACAACCAGACATCAATCAAAAATTGTCCGCATGTCCGTTTTAAATGTTAAAACAATATCAACGAAGAACCTACCTACAATTTGTTTTTGTTATATCTTCACTTTTTTTACGACATCCTCAATTCGCCAACAACTTTGTGTACTTTGTAATAAAAATGTTATATAAATTTTCGCTTGCATAGTGGTAGGCAAACGGTTCGCGCCCATTTAGAATTTGCAGAAAACATGTACATTTAAAGGCATAAATAGTTAGTAAGTTAAAATAGTAAGGGATTGCTTAGTTCAATATGATGGGATGTTCAAAAATTTCAAATTTCACTTTCCAATTTATGATGGATGAGTAAAGGCTGAACTATAATTTTCGAAAGCACTTGGAAACTTATATCAAAACCGAACGAAAAGTGATTGTTTTTATTAAACAGTTTTTCAATAACCAATCTGACGAAAACTCGTAGAAATGGAGCAAACGGTCATTAAAGTCACAATATATGCCAAATTCCGCGTGTTCGAATATCTACATACGTGTTCCTACATGACAATCCGAAAATTGTAGTTGCACCTGAATTTAATAAATAATTCGACTGTGTAAAATTCCTATCCACCATTTACTGAAAAAAGCCTTCGGTCTTACAAAATACTCGGATCTTTATATTAATAATTAATAATACAGAAATTTAACAGTTAAAATAAAAAAATTGGTTTGAGAATAAATTGCATTATTATAAAATTAATCGGTAGGTTGCTATAGATTTCGACGGTTGGACAATTTTTCAATAGCGGAAAAACAGATATTTTACGAAGTAAATATTGATATGGATTTATAATTTATAGAAAAATATTTACTATAGGACTATGCGCAATAATTATTACTAAAAATGTGAATATTAAGTTCATATTTTTCCAGAAAATTTAAAAAATAAAAGATATCCATTATTAAAAAGTTAAATATTGCATAAAAATATAAACATCATACTTAGAACTCATTATAAAAACTTATAGTAAACCAGCCACCTAAATATTGAAACAAAACTCGTAAATTTGTTTGAAAATTCTCAACCACATTTCACATTTTGTTGAGGCTATTTCCTGTTAATTTCCACTAGCGGAATCGCTTAAATATGTGATGATATGCGTTTGTATTTGCAAATTAAAATATATTTCAGTAAGTGGATTGACTTTTTCGCAGAAAAAATACTTTATTAACTTCCATCTACAACTTGTAATTCTTATTGAAGTCATATGCAAATCATATAGTCAAACTTATGTAGATCTCTTTTTCTACCAATTGTATGTCGGCAAATTTTAAAACTCAAAATCCTTGTACTATTTATTCTCTTGTTAATAAAGACTCAATAAAATACATACATACATACATCTCTTTCAAGGAAGTATCGCATCGTATCATTGAAGGCATTGCATGGTTCGTAAAGCATTAGCAGCGCAGTCAAGCTTTTAATAATTTAACCAATAGCACAAATTTACAATTCAAAAAATTCTCAGATATCGCCCAATTGTATTTGTAGATATGGCTACTAACCTGCGTATGTATATCTATATTTTCTAAATGGTTGAAATTATGTTTTATGTATCTATTTACTTTTATTTCTTTCCAAGTATATACTTAGATCAATTTGGTATTGGCCTTTAAACAGCACTTTACAATATCTGTGCAAAGAATAATCCACGTAAAGGGAGTCACTATTCCATACGAATGCTGCGAAGCCTCTAGACACATATCTCTCAAGACTACTTGGAACATTTTCTTAAAACAATTCATCCTTCACATACCGATAAAAATCCTTCAAAAGTTATTCCAATAAAATCATGCCAAACCCTCGCAGACTACTTAGAATAGGATATGGTAAGCTTACGCAACTTTTAAAACTATTCCCAACACTCAATTCTTCCACATGAACTCCATTCACAAACCTTACCTTCAATACTGTCCAATTCGATTGTTTCTTTAAAGAACAAAGAAAAAACTATTATTATTTTGTCAAATAGAGCCGCGCCTCTTGGATTACATCTCTAAAGACATCTTAGAATAAAAGATAGTTCATTGGAGCAACTTTTTTTACCCAATACTCAACCCCACACACCACACCACACCCTTTGGCACAGACTCATGAAACTAACTTTAACTTTAAAATGAGTTCGTTCACTTGAGCTTAATATGCTCAACTCAGTCGGAGAGATTTACTTACTCACTGGTGATGCTATGAAAACCAGATCCCCATTAGCGTTAGCTAGACCGACAATTACTAAGTGACCCTCATGTAGATGAAATGTCATAGAAATGTGCTTCGGGAAGAATTTAAACCTGTACCCACAATTTAAAGCCTTTACTCAATTGCTACTTTTGTATATGTGTATACTTAACGTGCCCACTTATAGCGAAGCAAATTTCGGTACACAAAAATAATACTTTACATATCTGTGGTTTCTCAATTCTTATGGTTGGTTTAGTGCACCCTAAACGAAGATCGCGAGATGGTCCAATTGAACAATCCACTTCTAAATACATTCGATACGCCGCAAATAAAATTGAAAAAAAACATAAGGAAAGGCTACAGTCCGCTTGGAGCGAACAGTATGATACCCTATCCCTATCCCTATATGCCCCAAAAAAAACCTTAAGAAGATGATGGATAGCATTTTATTTCATTCTATAAAATTTAGAAAAAAAAAAACATTTTTTGAAAAAACGCCCCCAAAAAGTGGGCGTGGCCAAAAACTTTGTATGGGCGATATATTGGAAAAAATATTGGCTAAATATCTTGTTAAACATTTTTTTTCGGTTTCTATGAAAATTATCGAAGAAAACAGCATTTTAGTGAAAAACGCCCACTAAAAGTAGGCGTGGCAAAAAACTTTATATGACAAACTTATAAAGTAGGGCAGTGCCTACATATCTTGTGAAGGTTATAACCCTCTATCTGTCCATCTGTTTTTCTAAATTGTGGGCGTTGCAGTGGGCGTATTCAAAATTCAAAAAAATTCAAAATTTTACACTTAACCATTTCGGAGCCCTAGGGAGTATGTGGTCCAAATTTCAGCTTTCTAGCTTGAATTTAAAGGCCTAAAAATTGCGTACGGACGGACGGACATTGCTAAATAGTCTTAGGATTTGGTCCTGATCATAAGTATATATATCTTTTATGGGTCTACGACGAATATTAAGGGGTGTTACAAACTATGTGTCAAAATTAATATACCCTTAGGATAGGGTATAAAGAGCATCAGAAACAGTTAACACTCGTACTCGTACTATTAAAAATATTAATATGAATCGTAAAATGGTCGATCTATAATCAGTTAGTACTCGTTCTTTCGTTCAATTGCGTTCACCACATCTGTAGACAAAAAGTTATTTTTCTGTAGCGATTCTACGAAAACATTGACTTTTCCGAGACGGAGTCGCTGTCAATTAATTTAACAGTGCTGCCTACACAAGTTAATTCAAAGAGTCAATGATTCGATGGAGATTTTTTGTATTATTTATGTAAAATAATTACCTACTTGATCGCGGAAGCGAGTTTTGGAGTAGCCATGCACATTTTTCGTATTCGACATCGACTGAATAGCAAAATTGTTTAAGTTTTGCCTCTCGCACAGTAAAAAAATGGAAATGTGAATATATTTGACGACAACGGCTACGTCGAAGAGCTTTTGGTCAAGGCTTAAAATGTTAAAATGCAGATAAAGAGATATAAAGTGACCATATGGTTTCACTTTTTTCTTTCATTTTTCCTGATATGATTTCGGTAAATTTGGGTGTACAGACGCTTGGCTTCGGTATTATTCAATTATTCAATTGCTATGTCACTGACTGACGACCCTTTACAATGTAACAGGTACGTAAAGACGTACGTGGTAAAGTACATTTTCAGCCCACAAAAATTACATAAAAACACTTAGCCGCTCGCAACTAAACATGAGTTCATAAACACAAATATTTAGTGGCCAATGGCTACTACCGAATGTGCTGGTACTGCAAACTTTTAATTAAATCATTTAAGCAAATATGCATTGAATTTTTCCTTTAACCACAATCACCTCACCAAAATTTGCATAGCTAACCCCTGCATCACGACACGAAACTTTTACTACCACCCCTAGTCCAAAATTATACAAGTATACTAAATGTTCACTCTCCTTTATTCAACAATTTGTTCAGGTTAAGCGCATGTACATATATAACCAATCTTCGCTCTCCAACATGTTTGGCTTAACGCGTATGCCCTTCCTCTTGAACTCAACAAAAGTTCATAAGTTACCCTTACACAACTATTAACCATTCTTGTATTCTCTAATAAAATTATAAAGTACTTACCGACCTTTTATTGTTTTTTTTTTTTCCTTTCCCTATCTTTTGGGTATTCATTTGAAGTCGCACCCATGTATACACTCAGTCCTGTGTGTTTCCAAAAAATAGTACAAAGTTGAAAATCAAAGCAGAAGCAGTTCGATTTCTACATTTCTATCTAAAAAGAAAACAACACAGTTTATATGAACGAATTGTATTCACCCATTAAGGAAGTATTCAAATTATATATTGTTTAAAAAAAGAGTACAAATAGAAATACAAGTTTGTGGTATAAAATAAATTTAAGTAAGAATATCTTTTTTCAAGAGGAAGCGCACAAAACAAATGACATAATTCTAAATAATAAAAAAACTATGTAGGTCACTTAAAGTAACCAATTGAAAGAAAGTAAGTAAGTTATCAATTCTAAGAAACAATTATTCTGAAATTTTTAAAAAATTACAGTAAAACTGTCCGATTACGATTTTAAGAAAACAAAAATAAACATATTATTACTTGTGCAAAGCGACAATCAGGTACTCAATTATTATATGAATCATGGATCTGGTGCCTACGCCACCACGGCCCTGCCGACAACTTCAAATCGCCTCTTTCTATCTTGACCTTTCGCAGATCAACTGCATTTTCCTGTTTTATTCCACCAACTCCTAAAACTCCTGGTTTATGTATACGTCCAAATCGTCTATACGTTGCATGTCCACATCACAGTACATAACTTGAACTTTTTCCAAAATAAATGAATGGAAACATTTCTGCATCATCAATTGTATCCTTCTTTATTATATAAATACATATTGATATGAAATGAAAAACGATATATTTTTTGATAAGATTTCGCAATTACTCACGGATCCATTTGTTATCTTTTTTCTTATCCTTTACTTTTCACAAATGAAAGCCGAACGAAACAAACGATCGAATCCAAATGAATCCCAAATCCTTACGGCCCAGTTATTACTAGCCATCATTTTAAAATTTTGTTTTGCGATTTTAAGACGACTTAGCAAACAATATTGGCTTTTAATGCTATCAAAATAAAGCACTTACCGAATTTGTCTACAAACAAAATTGCTTAATTGTAAATTAAACTTCTCTTTAAATCAATTTATATTATTTCACTGATTGAAATCGATTTTAATGACCAATCGATCCACTGATGTGTTGAAGTCTCATCTACGATGGACCAATCTGGAGACGTCCTGACACACAAAAGAGCTGTCGCAAGAAAGAACATGGGAGCACTTCTGCGTTAGTCTGAAACAATTCAGACTGACGCAGAAGTGACATTGAGAAAACAAATTCATTTCGTCTCTTGCTATGCGACTGACTGACGACCCTCTACAGGTACGTAAAGACATGTCTGGCAACATTTAAGGCTAAGTGAAGTCGTGGCATCCGCACATAGGCCCCAACTTTCAAAATACAAAATACAGACGTAGCAAAGCACTTTTTCAGCCCAAAATCTGCCATAGCGAGGTTTACGTTGCAACGCATACTCCGAAGGAGGCAATGCAGTATGTACATTCCAGAGGTCCGTATTCGCACCATTTATGTAAGAAAAATTACATAAAAAACAGATATTTAGCATGAAATTAAAACATTAAACCGTTCGCAACTAAACATGAATCAATAAACACACATATTGTCTGGCCAAGGGGTACCACCCAAAGTGCTGATACTGCAACCCTTTAATTGAATCACGAAACTCTTACTACCAACCCTAGTCCAAAATTATACAAGAACCTAAATGTTCACTCTCATTTCAACAATTTGTTCAGGTTAAGCGCATGTACATATATAACTACGCGTTAAGCTCTCCAACATGTCGGGCTTAACGCGTATGCCCTTCGTCTTGAACTCAACAATTATTAACCATTCTTGTATTTTCTAAAAAAATTATATAGTACTTACCGACCTTTTATTGTTTTTTTTCCTTTCCCTATCTTTTGGGTATTCATTTTAAGTCGCACACCTAGTCCTGTGTGTACAGTCTAGTCCTGTGTGTACAAAGTTGAAAATCAAAGCAGAAGCAGTTCGATTTCTACAATTCTACCTAAAAAGAAAACAACACAGTTTATATGAACGAATTGTATTCACCCATTAAGGAAGTATTCAAATTATATATTGTTTAAAAAAGAGTAAAAATAGAAATACAATTTTGTGGTAATAAATAAATTTCAGTAAGAATCTCTTTTTTCAAGAGGAAGCGAACAACACAAGCGACATGATTCTAAATAATAAAAACCATGAAGGTCACTTAAAGTAACCAATTGTAAAAAAGTAAGTAAGTTGTCAATTTTAAGAAACAATTTTTATAAAAATTACAGAAAAACTGTCCGATTACGATTTTGAGAAAACAAAAATAAACATATTATAACTTGTGCAAAGCAACAATCACGTACTCAATAATTATATGAATCTTCAATCTTGTGCCTACGCCACCACGGCCCTGCCGACAACTTCAAATCGATTCTTTCTATCTTGACCTTTGGCAGATCAACTGCATTTTCCTGTTTTATTCCACCAACTCCCAAAACTCCTGGTTTATGTATGCTTTCCAATACACGTCCAAATTGTCTATACGTTCCAAGTTCACATCACAGTCTATGTCATCTTCTGGACATAACTTGATAATATACCCAACTGAGCATTTTCAAAAATGAATAATTGGAAACATTTCTGCATCACCAATTGTGTCCTTCTTTATTTCGAAACTTTATAAATACATATTGATGTGAAATGCAATATGATATATTTTTTGATAAGATTTCGCAATTACTTACGGATCCATTTGTTATCTTTTTTCATATCCTTTACTTTTCACAAATGAAAACCGAACAAAACAAACGATCCAATCCAAATGAATCGCAAATCGTTAAGGGCTAGTTATTACTAGCCATCATTTTACAATTTTGTTTTGCGATTTTAAGACGACGAAGCAAACAATATTGGCTTTTAATGGTATCAAAATAAAGCACTTAGAGAATTTTTCTACAAACAAAATTGCTTAATTTTAATTTAAACTTCTCTTTAAATCAATTTATATTATTTCACTGATTGAAATCGATTTAAATGACCAGCTGATATTCGTTTCTACAATTTCAAACACAGTTCCATTGGTGTGTTCAAGTCTCATCTACGATGGACCAATCTCGAGACGTCCTGACATGCAAAAGAGCTGTCGCAAAAGAGAACATCGGAGCAGACTCTTCTTGGCACTACTTTTTCAGCCCAAAAGGTATCTGCCATAGCGAGGTTTACGTTGCAACGCATACTCCGAAGGAGGCAATGTACTATGTACATTCGAGAAGTCCGTATTCGCACCATTTATGTAAAAAAATTACATAAAAAACAGTTATTTAGCAAGAAATTAAAACATTAAACCGACTAACAACTAAACATGAGTCCATAAACACACATATTGTCTGGCTGATACTGCAACTCTTTAATTGAATCATTTAAGCAAATATGCATTGAATTTTTCCTTTAACCACAATCACCTCACCATAATTTGCATAGCTTACCCCTGCATCACGACACGAAACTCTTACTACCAACCCTAGTCCAAAATTATCCAAGAACCTACATGTTCACTCTCCTTTATTCAACAATTTGTTCAGATTAAGCGCATGTACATATATAACCAATCTTCGCTCTCCAACATGTCCCCTTACCCTTACACAATTATTTACCCTTCTTGTATTCTCTAAAAAATGATAAAGTACTTACCGACTTTTTATTGTTTTTTTTTCCTTTCCCTATCTTTTAGGTATTCATTTGAAGTCACACCCATGTATACACCAAGTCCTGTGTGATTCCAAAAAAAAAGTACAAAGTTAAAGCAGTTCGATGTCTACATTTCTATCTAAAAAGAAAACATCACAGTTTATATGAAAGAATATTATTCACACATTTGGGAAGTATTCAAATTAGACATTGTTGAACAAAAACAAATAAAGTTTGTGGTATAAAATAAAAATAAACATATTATTACCTGTGCAAAGCGACAATCAAATACTTCATTGTCATCTTAACTTTCGATCCTGGGCTTACGCTACCACGGCTGTGCCAGCAGCAAAAATAAACATATTATTACATGTGCAAAGCGACAATCAAATACTTCATTATCATCTTAACCTTTGATCTTGGGATTACGCTACCACGGCCGTGCCGGCAACTTTAAATTGCCTATTCATCTTGACCTTTCGCAGATTAACTGCATTTGCCTGTTGTATTCCACCAGCTCCCAAAACTCCTGGTTTATGTATGCTTTCCAATATACATCCAAATTGTCTATACATTGCATGTCCACATCCGGTTTATGTCATCTGCTGGATAATTAATTGCATCCAGTTCTTCTAGTTGAATCCACTATCGGACATTGACCCAACCGATCTTGTTCCCAAATTTAGCAACTAAATGAATAAATATTGATATGAAATGAAAAAATTCTACATATTTTGATAAGACTTGGCAATTACTCACAAGACCATTTGTTATCTTTTTTCTATTCCTTTATTATTCACAGATGACAGCCGAACAATACAAAACAAACGATCCAATCCAAATAAATCTTAAATCCTTATTGTTATGACATGACATATCCATTTTTTTCTGGTAAAGTTTCAAGTTCAATTGTTCCACAGTGCATACATTAAAGTTCAGTTTGTAAGCAGTGCTGCCAATACAAATATTTTCTTTGGAATTATAAACTTTCTTGTGAAATAAAAAGTTTAATGTTTCGTAGTTGGCTTCCTGAATAATTATTCTTCTTTAACTCTGTTCCGTATTTTGCAAAGAATTTACAATGAAAATGAATTCTTCATGCTGATGTAATTTTGGAGTATGATTTGCATTCCGTACAAATATTATTTTCATAAGTTGGTAAAGAATTAAATTTAATAATAATTAGGAAAACCAGGATTAAATAGTAATACAATGGAAAGGCAAATAACGTAAAAAAATCATCATTTTTATTTTTTGATAATTGAAAGATGTTTTCAAGATTTATATTTTTTAAATAATACAGCATTTACACGAGTTTATTCGGTTTCCACTTACGCTTTAGCGTCAAAAAAATTAGAAAAGTTTTGTGACACTAGATTTTTTAAAATTTCTGTGGTTCTAGCTTGGAGACATTCCTTTTCAGATTTGTTTTTAAAGTGAAAGTAAAAACACTTGCACCGATTAAAATTTACACTTTTTGCACTGAAATGACAGGAAAATATGGATGTATGGTTGCGTTCATCGAAATGCAGCTACTTTTACTTCGGTTTATTTTGGGATTTTCTATTTGTTTCGATAAGGTATCGAAGAATATTTTTTGATTTTTGTAGGGAATTTTTATATTTTTGTTGAATTTTTTTATTAAACCCGTGGAAGTTTTAAAATCCATTTTAATTGCTTATTTTGCAGTGAGTGTTCACATACACACTGTTGCCATAGGCGGCTGCCTGACGGAATGCACCTACCCCGAGTGAGTGGTACTTGGCGCCTTAGGTAGTGTTCCCATATTGTATTCATCAATATTTATGCCATCTGATTTAAAATTTATATGTGGGGTTAAGACCAAATATTAGCATTTTTTTAACGATTTAGGGGGATCTCCTCACTTCCACTTTGAATATGTTCTATTGAAGCCACTACCTCCCTCTGAAAAAAAAATTAACTGTCAAAGCCTGCTACCCTTTTGGAAAGTGGCCCAAATAGAAAAAAAATGCCAGAAAAGTTGAAAAGATACGTAACCTTCCAGATAGGTGCCAATAACTGTAGTTGTTTTTTGGTGAAAATTATGATAACAGGGTGATAATAATTATAGTGTTTTCTAAGTTTTAAATTGATATTTTATCAAAGCGAAATTTAATAATCTGGTGGTACTCTGGTGTACAACAGCGATTCAAATCAGTATAAAAAATAAAAAGGTAAAAATAAAATAAAAATAAAATAAATCAACTTTGTGTTAGTTACACAATATTTTAAGAAAAAAAGTATTTTTTTGGAATAATGTAAACGGTTTAAGAAAAATATTTTAAAACTTAATATCTCAAAAATTAAATCCGATATCCACAAAATTTAAACCAAATTCAAGAAACATTATTTCATTTAAATGCCCAACATGGAGTTTCTGATAAACGTACATAGTTTTTACTGGGGTAAAGTACTGTAAAAGAGTTTTGCTTATAATATGACCATAAATCATATCCCACAGTATTGAACGTCTGTAACACGCTATATATCTAATCAAATAGATAGCCCTTAGGCCAGCGACATTAATGGTTAAAAACGAACATTTTGCGAAGTCTTGTTTGAATATAAGTTTGGTTTCTGCAACATTGTAAAATATGAATGTATTATAATTTCCTTGTACACATGGTATTCTAGAGTTTGGTAAAACCTAGAACACCTAAAGGTTAATCAAACCAACCAACTAACACAAAATTCCAAAAAATTGGAATATCTGTGTTTGTCATGAAGGATACGATATATTAACTTGTTGCGCAGTTTCATAAATTGTTCAACCATATTTGTGAAACTGTACAACAAATTCAAATTTTTTTTACTCTTGCTTGAATATGAATTTGTTTATTTGAAGACTTCATGGTCGTTCTTCTGCCCCTTTTTTGATTCGGTCATTGTTACAATAGTAGAGCAATAAAAACTAAATTTTATGGTTTTATGATTTACCCAAAAACTGGGAAAACAATTTATTTTAACAATCTATATAAACGATTTCCAAGGAAAAACCCCAAAATAGTGGGGGTTGTTTTAAGAACAACAGCCGTTAGTGTAATGACCGCTGCAGCGCACGGAAGCTTTCAGATTTCAGAAATCGTATTGCGACTGCGGGTAGGTAGATGAAAAGATTAAGCGAAGTAAGACCAACTTTTTTGAAGTAGATTTTAAATTTTACAAAAAGTATGTTTTCAACAAAACAATATTTTATTACAACAGAGTTACAAATGGGTCAAAGATTTGTTTATTATATGAGTTTTCAGTTAATTCAATTACAAGTTTTAATGTACAATGTTTATATAATTTTTTGAAATTCAATCAAGTGATGGTGTGCTCATATTTTTCCGATTTGCCATTAAACAATTAAATGAATGTAATTGAAAAACATAAGCATATTGGACATTCACAGGGAATGCGGACGCCAGACGAACATCACACACAGCTACATATGTATATCGTTTCAAAATATCCACCACCAACATCCAATTTATAATAGTCTACACCAATGAATAATACGACTTACTTCCGACGTTCAAGAAAATATTAAACAAAAAACAACAGATTGCGACTATCTTGCCACGACGTGGCACTCGAATTAAGGTTCAACACGCTTACTATTGAGCGTAAAATCTGTGCAAAATGTAAAATCCTTTAATAAAATTCTTGCAGTTAATGATCGTGTTAGTGAAAGACATAAACTTATTTTTACAGACATAACCTGGTCGTTAATTGTTGGATCGTTGACAACCACCTAACTTGATTCTTGATTTACGGACCGCCCTCGATTAATAGCCCACCGCACTCAAAATCATTAGTAAATGCCGCAGGAGATGCAAGGTACGAAAATATGGTATCAGTGTAGCGTACTGATCGCCCAACTGAACGAGATGAATTGACGGATGACATAGAAATAAAGCAGCACCAGTTGTCTGTCTGAACTCATCCTATGTTAATGCAGTCAGGAAAAAGCATCAAAATATACTCTTCTTCAGTGTATGTTTCTTTCCGTGCAGTAAAACATCTAAGTGATATCCTGACATGACGCCTGTCAGTTAACAAGCCGTGACGAAGAAAAAATATTCCCTTATGTTCCATTTGTCTGTTCTCTATATTCTAAACTCGATGGTTAACCTACACTGACGCACTGACAACGATTCTCTGTTAAGATGTCGAATCAGTTCCACATTCACTTATAACTCCTGCAAAGCAGTTGAACTCAGAAAACATGGAAACTCATACCTGAAAAAAATTCCAATTGTAACATGTAAACTCATTTAACAATTGTTCAGCGACGAAACGGATTTGGCCTTCGTTGGATATTCATTTCATTTATTTGTTTAGAGAGAGCATATTATATGAAACGCACCAAGTCATTGTTCTCTGCAAGCAGACTGCACATAGATGCTAGATTCCGAGGCATAGCAAGGCTGATGAACTCACAAAACATGGGGGAACGCAGCCGTATATTTCAATTTTTTAACATATCGATACATTAAACTCAAGTTGCAATTATTTAGCATTTGGGCCTTCCTTGGATATGAAACTTTCTAAGTGGTAGACATGCAACATTGCTGGGCGTTTATTCCAATGAATTTTTCACTTTGCACTCTCCCTAAACGAAAACTCCAACTATGAGCCTCTTTCAACACTGATATTGAATATTTGTATTAACATTTAAAGTATCTTTGGCTAAATTGGAACACGAGTAACGAGTAAGATGGAAACTCATACTACACGTAGTATTAAAACAGACCTTGTTCTGTGGTGGAATCGGCTAAAGTGATAGTTGACTGCCGCTTTTTAGTTGTCGTTTTTGATAATCAACATTTCTTTGCTCGGTATAAAGCGATGGCAAAAAAGTGGTTGGCGATTGCCAACTGTTGCCATTACAATCAAATTAACTAAATTTGTACTTGCGTTCCTAAATTTGAGAAACATTTCGGTAATTATTTAATATCATTTCTGCTTTATATTAAAGAAGTAAAGATTATACTTTGCGGTAGTAATTGGAATAACACGTCATGAACTATATTTTAACAGTTAAATGCCAGGCAAAATAAAATTTTTAAAAAAAGTAGGAAAGCGACACCCAAATAGATGTCACGCGAAATCAATATTATAATAAGGATTGTTAGTATGATAATTCGACAATCAGTTGGCCGAGTGGATTGCCGCTTTAATCGAACCCAACCCCGGCGTATTTAATAGTACTTAAATTTTCTAGATTTACTTCTTACTAAACTCTATTTTATTAACTTTCAACTTCATGTAAAAAGAAAGCTGTACATATTTGAAATGTATTTAATTATTTATTTGAAAATTAATGAAAGCATTCCATTTTAATTTTAAAAGGCCTTCATACTTTTTGGACATTGTCCAGAATTGTGCACCGTATGTGAGCGCCGGACGCACAACTGCGGTGTAGAGCCTTCCTTTCAGCTTAGTGGAAATTGTTTGGTCACAGAAGATGGCAGAGTTTTCCTGCCACTTCATTCACCCTACGCTTACACGATGATTGATGTCGTCATCAACGGTTGCTTCGTTGTTAATCACTGATCACAGATATTTGAACTTTTCACACTTTGGAACCACCACCCCATTCAAATAAATGTCTGGAATGGGTTGGCTTGGGTCATAGAATAGGCAGTACTTTGTCTTTTTTGGCTAATACGATATCCATTCCATTCTTAAACAACTACCCAAACACCAAGTGTTCGTTGCAGGGAAGGCTGATCATCACTTATGATGGCTCCATAGTCAGCAAAGAATAACTGATGCACTTTAGGGTCCGTCACTTTTCCCTCTAGCAGATAATCTAGGACTGTTATAAAGAGCAAGGGAGTCAAGCCACATCCCTGGTGAACACCGACTTAAAATGGGAATTCATCGGTGACCCCTGCGCGACATCTGACTTTTGTCTTCGCTCCCACGTACATGTTCATGATTATCTGTACATAGGTTTCAGGAACTCCTCGTTGTCTTAGCGCTACCCATATCAGATCTCTTACATTTATCACAGTTTCGAGTATCTCCCTTTCCTTTGTGCAAAGGAAGAAGATAACTTTTCCTCCACTGATTGGGCATTGGATCACCTCTCGTGATTTGTTTCCCTTGTTCGTGTTTTGTCGAAGCTCGTGGGTTTACCTGGTTCCTATCTGCAGGCGAAGAAGATTCCTATTCCAACTCCTGATACAGACTCTCCATACGCTTAGCTTGAATTTGGGCACACTTTTTCTTTGCGAAGTCCAAAAAAGTGGACCGCCAATGTTGTCCGTCGGTCTGTCTGTCTATCTTTCCGAGCACCGTATGGCGAAACAGTTCATGTTTTTATTTTCTGATTTATCGATTGAAATAACGGTACCTGCCATACAAATTTTTTTTTGTAATGTTCCAAGGATTTTAATCTTTTATTGAATTATGGATACTGGGATGGGACCAAAAATACTGCATACTAAGTTTTGGAAAAAAAATCTATTAACGGTAATTTATAAAACCGCCAATTTCTCAAAAACTAATAAAAGAACTCATCAAAAATTACGGTTTTTTTTATACCATATAGATGAAAACATTTGCATACTTAGATTTTTGAAATAATTTTTTTTTTCATATAACGATTTTCTTAAATTTTAATTAAATTCGGTTTCTCAAAAAGGGCTCAAACGATTTTGATAATTTTTTGTATTGTGAACAATTATGTGCCGTTTTTTAGAAAATTATTTTTTTCAGTGATTTAAATAAATTTGTCACCATTCATTTTCGATTTAATTTTGCGATTCGTGAGAAGTTAAAAAAAATTTAATTTTTGGTTTTAACCCCACACATTAATTTTCAATCAGATGGCATAAATATTGATGAACACAATATGGCAACAGTATCTGGGTGGCACGCTTCGCGGATTTAAAGCATTTCAACCCTCTCTCCGCAGGCGACAACTACTGCTTTTCGTCAGGCAGGCGCCTATGGCAACAGTGTGTGTTGCAACTCTCACCGTTAACATCAATTCATTCAATAAAAAAAAAATCCCTACAAAAATCAAAAATAAACTTTGATATGGTATCACTGAAATAAAGAGGACTTTAAAAAATCCCAAAATAAACCGAAGTAAAAGTAGCGATAAACGCAATGATACATCCATATTTTCCTGTCATTTCAGTGCAAAAAGGGTAGATTTTAAATCAATAATTTTATTATAAATAAGAGGTAACCGAATAAACTCGTGTAAATGCTGTTTTATTCAAAAAATATAAATCTCGAAAACATCGTTCAATTATCAACAATTAAAAATTATGATTATTTTACGATATTTGTCTTTCCATTGTATTACTATTTCATCCTGGTTTTCCCAATTAACATAAAATTTAATTGTTTGCCAACTTATGAAAATAATATTTGTACGGAATGCAAATCATACTCCAAAATTACATCAGCATGAAGAATTAATTTTCATTGTAAATTCTTTTCAAATTGCCGAACAGAATTAAGGAATAATAATTATTCAGGATGCCCACCACAAAACATTAAAACTTTTTCTTTCATAAAATAGTTTATCCTTTTCACGTTTTAATATTTGTTTTAGTATTAAAATAACAAAGAATATATTTGTATTGGCAGCACTGCTTACAAACAGAACTTTAATATATCCACTCTGGAACAATTCAACTTGAAACATTACCAGAAAAAAAATGGATATGTCATGTCAATATTAATATGGATTTAAGATTCATTTGGATTGGGTCGTTTGTTTTGTATTGTTCGTCTGTCATTTGTGAATAATAAGGGAATAGAAAAAAGATAACAAATGGTCTTGTGAGTAATTGGCAAGTCTTATTAAAATATATAGCAATTTTTTTATTTCATATCAATATTTATTTATTCATTTAGTTGCGAAACTTTGGAACAAGATCGGTTGGGTCAATGTCCGATAGTGGATTCAACTAGAAGAGCTGGATGGAATTTATTATCCAGCAGATGACATAAACCGGGTGTGGCCATGCAACGTATAGACAATTTGGACATATATTGCAAAGCATACATAAACCAGGAGTTTTGGGAGCTGGTGGAATAAAACAGGAAAATGCAGTTAATCTGCGAAAGATCAAGATGAAAAGGCGATTTGAAGTTGCCGGCACGACCGTGGTAGCGTAAGCCCAAGATCGGAGGTTAAGATGATAATGGAGTATTTGATTGTGGGTTTGCACAGGTAATATGTTTGTTTTTATTTTATACCACAAACTTGTATTTCTTTTTGTACTCTTTGTTAAACAATATCTAATTTGATACTTTCTAAATGTGTGAATAATATTCTTTCATGTAAACTGGGATGTTTTCTTTTTAGATAGAAGTGTAGAAATCGAACTGCTTCAACTGTGTACTATTTTTTTTTGGAAACACACAGGACTTGGTGTATACATGGGTTTGACTTAAAATGAATACCTAAATGATAGGGAAAGGAAAAAAAAAACAATAAAAAGTCGGTAAGCACTTTATCATTTTTTAGAGAATACAATAAGGGTAAATAATTGTGTAAGGGTAACTTGTGACATATTGTTGAGTTGAAGAGGAAGGGCATACGCGTTAAGCCCGGCATGTTGGAGAGCGAAGATTGGTTATATATGTATATGCGCTTAACCTGAACAAATTGTTGAATAAAGGAAAGTGAACATTTAGGTTCTTGGATAATTTTGGACTAGGGTTGGTAGTAAAAGTTTCGTGTCGTGATGCAGGGGTTAGCTATGCAAATTTTGGTGAGGTGATTGTGGTTAAAGGAAAAATTCGATGCATATTTGCTTAAATGATTCAATTAAAGAGTTGCAGTATCAGCACATTGGGTAGTACCCATTGGCCAGACAATATGTGTGTTTATGGACTCATGTTTAGTTGCGAGCGGTTTAATGTTTTAATTTCATGCTAAATATCTGTTTTTTATTTAATTTTTTTACATAAATGGTGCGAATACGGACCTCTCGAATGTACATACTACATTGCCTCCTTCGGAGTATGCGTTGCAACGTAAACCTCGCTATGGCAGATTTTGGGCTGAAAAAATGCTTTGCTACGTCTGTATTTTGTAAGTTGGGGCCTATGTGCGGATGCCACGACTTCACTTAGCCTTGAATGTTGCCAGACATGTCTTTACGTACCTGTAGAGGGTCCTCAGTCAGTCGCATAGCAAGAGACGAAATGAATTTGTTTTCTCAATGTCACTTCTGCGTTAGTCTGAATTGTTTCATTCGAATTGGATAGTTTGTTTTGTTTGGCTTTCATTTGTGAAAAGTAAAGGATAAGAAAAAAGATTTGCTCCGTGAGTAACTGCCAAATTTTATCAAAAAGTATATCACTTTTCATTTCATATCAATATGTATTTATATAGTTTCGAAATAAAGAAGGACACAATTGATGATGCAGAAATGTTTCCATTCATTCATTTTGGAAAAAGTTCGATTGGGTATGTTATCAAGTTATGTCCAGAAGATGACGTAAACTGTGATATGGCAATGCAACCTATAGACGATTTGGACGTATACATAAACCAGGAGTTTTGGGATTTGGTGGAATAAAACAGGAAAATGCAGTTGATCTGCGAAAGGTGAAAATAGAAAGAGGCTATTTGAAGTTGTCGGTAGGGCGTAGGCACAAGATCGAAGATTCATATAATAATTGAGTACTTGATTGTCGCTTTGCACAAGTTATAATATGTTTATTTTTGTTTTCTCAAAATCGTAACCGGACAGTTTTTCTGTAATTTTTTAAAAATTCCAGCATAATTGTTTCTTAGAATTGATAACTTACTTACTTTCTTACAATTGGTTAATTTAAGTGACCTTCATGGTTTTTTATTATTTAGAATTATGACGCTTGTGTTGTTCGCTTCCTCTTGAAAAAGAGATTCTTACTTAAATTTATTTTATACCACAAACTTGTATTTCTATTTGTACTCTTTTTTAAACAATTATATAATTTGAATACTTTCTTAATGGGTGAATACAATTCGTTCATATAAACTGTGTTGTTTTCTTTTTAGGTAGAATTGTAGAAATTGAACTGCTTCTGCTTTGATTTTCAACTTTGTACACACAGGACTAGACTATACACACAGGACTAGGTGTATACATGGATGCGACTTAAAATGAATACCCAAAAAATAGGAAAAGGAGAAAAACAATTAAAGGTCGGTAAGTACTTTATTATTTTTTTAGAGAATACAAGAATGCTTAATAATTGTGTAAGGGTAACTTATGACCTTTTGTTGGAGAGCGAAGATTAGTTATATATGTACATGCGCTTAACCTGAACAAATTGTTGAGTAAAGGAGAGTGAACATTTAGTAAACTTGTAGCCATTGTCGTCAAA
Source organism: Ferdinandea cuprea (assembly GCA_963576555.1). NCBI lineage: Eukaryota > Metazoa > Arthropoda > Insecta > Diptera > Syrphidae > Ferdinandea > Ferdinandea cuprea. The sequence continues at coordinate 34,175,220 of OY754962.1, forward strand.
AATATTCACATTTCCATTTTTTTTACTGTGCGAGAGGCAAAACTTAAACGTCGAATACGAAAAATTTGCATGGCTACTCCAAAACTCGCTTCCGCGATCAATTAGGTAAATATTATTATTATTTATATAACTTTATTAACAGGTAATAAATTACACGATTAAGATAATTTTGCGGCACTTGCTACTAGGGCGTTCTGCCAATAAGGATAATTATTAAAAATAAAATATGGTTTTGGTAACTTAAATATAGTTATACTTAATATAATTATATAAGTTAAATTTGCTTTGCAATCTTGATTACAGTTAGAATCTTAAGAACATCTAATATGTTTTGCTCAGAGGGAACCGTTAGGAGTTCGAACAGACTGGTTTTTAAATTAATTTTTTGGGATGTGAGTTTGACGTGCTGTTTGTTTGTTTGACTTCCTGTACAACTATCGGTGTACAGGAAGTCCTAATCAGCCTTTTTTAGATTTGTTGCCGTTTCCATAAACATTTTTCTATACATTTCATTGCTTGTTGTTGCTTTTGGGAGTCTTTGTAGATCAGTGTTTATAGAATTTATTGCTAATTTCCATGGAGGGAATATTGGGCATTTTGTTGAGTTTATCAGGACTGGGAAAAAGGTTGAAAGGTTGATTGCATTTTTGGTGTTAAGTTCTCCGTATAATTTTTGTAGTGACATGTTGAATAGGTGATTTTTTGCAGGCATTAGTTTTAAGGAGAATGGAAGCAGTAAGGTACTCTATCCGTTCAGGTATTTATGGGAGTCCGGCGTCTGTTAAAATATTTTTGATAGGTGTTGTTCGAAATGCTCTTTGGGCAGTACGTATTGCACTGTGGTAGGATGGTGTAATTAGTCCGAGTGTTGATTTGGAGCATTTACTGTAGATGGGGAGTCCGTAGTCTATTTTTGCGAGCAGAACTGATCTGATGATATTACTAAGAGAATTTAAATTACAAAAGCTGTGTTTAGAATCTAAGTATCTTATCATATTAACCCTAGTAGCGAGGCTTTTTTTAATATATAGACAATGTGACTTAAAATTAAACTTAGTATCAAAGAAAATTCCCAATATTTTTAAGCTATTTACATTTTCAATTACCATATCATTTAAATGAACTACAACATTTTTAGAACAGTTGTTTTTTTTACAAATGTGTAAGATTTTACTTTTTTCGGCAGATGTTTTTGTTCCAGAGATTTTTCCCCATTTTACTAAATGACTTTAGGGCCAATTTTCCATTTAATCAATTGGTTTAGAACCGCATGGATTCCGATGCGATCAAAAGCTCTTTCGAAATCAATCGAAAGAAGCGATATATGATTTTTTGACGAAAGTCCTGAGGCAACAAATTCATCAATGTGCAATATTGAATCCATTGTACCTCTATCTTTTTTGAAGGCCACTTAGTTAATATCTAATAGGTTGTTTCCAAGAGAGTCTACGAGATATAGTTTTTTCTATGACTTTGCTTATGCATGGTAGAAGGGATATTGGCCGATAACTAGACAGCTTTGTGATTTCTTTTTTAGGTTTGGGTATTGGCACTACTGTAGCAGTCTGCCATACTTGTGGTATAACACCTTGAGTTAGGATCTCGTTGTATAGGTTTAATATAGGTTTTTTGAGAAAGAGTGGACTGTTTTTGATAATGGCGTATGATATACGATCAAAGCCAGGCGTGTTACCTTTGCATGAGTCGACGCAGCTTTCAAGCTCCATAAGGTTAATGCTTTCTTCAATATGTTGTGCTGTCTCATTAATGGGTTGTAATTGAATTTCTTAATTCAATATTTTATTTTTATGGTTGCAAAATTCAGAATTAAAGTTTGCGTCTTCGGAAGCAGTTGGCCATATGCTGGCAAAACTTTTTGCAATTTATATGGGGGATTGGTCTTTTATTAATTTAATTAAAGTTGGTTCATAATTGCCTGTGAGTGATTTAATATCAGACCATAGTTTTTTGGAAGAAGAGTTTGGATTGATGTTGGAAGTGAATTTTTCAAAACTGTTAATTTTTGCCTCTTTTGCTGCCTTTCTGAACACGGCATTGGCTTTTTTAAATGTTATCATGTTGGTTTTATTTGAGAATTTTGTAAATGTTTTCCAAGCAGTTTGTTTGCTCTGACGAAGATAGCTCAGCTCTTTATTCCACCAGGGTTGTATAGTGCATTTTTAGTTTGGGAATGGCTAAGTTGGCTGCGAAACGGATCGATCTTTGTATAAGAGCAGCCTCTTTATTGATATTGTAAAGAAATTTTGTAATTTTGGATTGAAATAATGACCAATTTGTCTAATTGAAATTTATACATTTTATAGTCATGGTTTATGTGATTGTTAAATCTTATTTCGGTGGTGGAAGGAAAATGGTCGCTTCGGTGAAGGTGAGTTAGAGCTTTCCATGTGGTATTTGGGATAAGTGAAGGAGAAATGAATGTGAGATCAATATGGCTGAAACTATTATGGGTGGAAAAATAAGTAGGAGAGCCATCATTAAAAATGGCAAGGTTAGAGTTGATAAAAAATTGTTCAACGGTTTTGCCACGGCTATTCAGACTATGAGAACCCCAAATAGGGTTCGAAGCCTTGAAGTCACCTGTTAACAATACCGCTGTATTAAACATGTTAACAATGTTTTCCAAGTCAGTATTTGTAAAGGGTTGTTTTGAATGAATGTATATGGAGATAATTGTCAATTTGACATTAAGCTCAATTTCAACTGGTACTGCCGAAATGTTTGATGTTATTTTTATGAATTTGTGCGGAATAGATTTGTGGACAAGAAGTCCAATTCCTTGCTTTGGGGTGGTGTTATGGTTGTGGAGATAAGCTGCGAACTGTTTTGGAGGATGAAAAATATAATTTATAGCTATGTGTGTTTCCTGAAGTGCAATAATGGAAGGTTTTAGTTTGTTAATTAACAGTTGAAGTTCATGGTTATTATTGAAATAACCGTTTATGTTCCATTGGAGAATTTTTACCATTGCTGGTTATGAAAGAGGAGTATGTGGGTTTCGTTGCTGCGTTTTTCTGTAACTCCGCTGCACTTATGTTGAATCCTCCAAGTTCCCAGGTGAATTTGGTTTGGTTTTTGCTTGGTTCGTCGAAGCCAAGCAAACATTTAAAGGGATGGAAAATAAGCAATTACTTCATCCCTTTAAATGTACATGTTTTCTGCAAATTCTAAATGGGCGCGAACCGTTTGCCTACCACTATGCAAGCGAAAATTTATATAACATTTTTGTTACAAAGTACACAAAGTTGTTGGCGAATTAAGGAAGTCGTAAAAAAAGTGAAGATATAACAAAAACAAATTGTAGGTAGGTTCTTCGTTGATATTGTTTTAACATTTTCTAAGCAAACGAAAACGGACATGCGGACAATTTTTTATTGATGTCTGGTTGTTTATGATACACACTATTTATTTTAAAAGGTTTTTTATATTCTTATACGAAAGTGAAGGATTGAAATGAGATAATTTTGTTATATATTCAAAATTTTAAACTTTTAAATTTTCTTAACACAAAACTACGCGAACATGTTTTACAGATTGTAATTAACTCGTTCGCTTATTAAAAAAGTGATTTAACAAAACAAATGATAGATAAGCATTTACCAGAATTTACACAGCTTGTTCACATACTACTAAAGTGGAAGTGAAACCAAAAGAGGTACCTGTTTTTGTTGATTTTGAGTTTGAAAACTGTCAATCGATCTACGCACATCGTTGTTTCCGATTGCTTGCAATAAACACTTATTCATAACAATATCCAGATACTTTTCATTAAAATGAGATAATCCTCTTTCCATTTTTCAATTTTCTTCACACAAAAGAACGCAACCACCACAACAGTATCATATCTTTTGAACATAAACACATAAAATAAATCCAAAGAAATGGAGAATGTACATTGTGATGTCCAGGGGCGCGCAGCCTAATCATTATTAACAGGCAATAAGTATTTACACATTTCAACCGGTAGTTGTAGTTGTCTTCAGATATAAAACGTAACAGAAATAATCCCCTTAATTGAAAGATTTAGTGATTTGTGAACGGCCATTGAGGGTGTTTTCGTTAGTCTTTTCCTTGTTCTTCTCTGTAGTTTGGAATAGTTTGCATGTGGGTTTTATGTGCGATTGTTTATATTATGAGCAGTTATAAAGACCTAATGAGTGCCTTTGGTTTCAAAACAGTTACAATATTTTTTATGGCTTTAAAAAAAATGTTTGAACACAAAATAACCAGAATTATTATTTATCAAGAAGGTAAAATTTTTACAATTTGTATTTTGCATTTATGTAGGTATGAAGCCTAAGTATGCTCGATTAGGAGCTGTTATTCAATCAAGTAGGTGTCGTCTGTGGTCTAATATAATATTTTGTCAAAAAGCTTGGCTTTGCCACGAAAATTACAAGTGCCGGCAGTAAGTTAGGGACATATGGGTTTAGAAAAGGATGTGCAAGATAATAAGTACTTATGTAGGTAGTAACAAAGAATATAGAATTGAGAAAATTTTTGAATGGCAGATTCCAACATTGCTAACAGCTTTCACAGCTATTATTTTTGCGAAATTATTTGTATAATAATATATTAAAATTGAAATATGAATGAAAAATTTGTATAATAAGCGCCAATATTGGTTTCTATTTCGAACGTACATTTTCCGCTCTCAAATGTTTACAAGGAATAAAATTCTAGAGAAAAGATTAACAATACTTATTTGCATTGAGTATTAAGGAAATAAAAGCTAAAGACATATTCTATGATGAAGTTTTTCTAGTTTTCTTCACAACATTTCGTCGAATTGATCTTCTGTACAATTAAATGACTTTTTTACTATATTGCACTATCTTAAATATAAGATTTCAAACCCTCCGAATCCTCCATATAATAATAGTCCAGCCAATTTTCTGTCCTCTGTATGGCGTTTCTGTCCGACCCAAAACTAATCGGAAACTGTAAGGCCTATGAAGCTGAAATTTGGAATATATGTAGGTAGATCATGGAATAAAAAGGTACAGGCATATATTATTTTTTCTTAATTTTAAGGCGGAGGCTGCTTATAGGCACTCTAACCATTAGCTTCTCTCAAAAATATTTATATCACTTGTTAATAGAAATAATATTCTTATTAAAAAAGGTTAAAAGTTTTCAATTTCGAAAAATGACAAAAACGTTTGTTGCGCTGAATGAAAAAGCGTTAAATGCCAATGCATTCATCAATTAAAGTGCTTTTTCTTTAGGACTCTTAACCCTAGAAAGATAAAGTGCGTCCGTAAATTACATTTTTTTGCTTTCTTCTTTTAACAACGTTCGTACAAACTTAAATTTCTAAGCCATTTATGTTTATTATGTTATTTATTTATGTTTTACTTAATTTTAAGTATTGTAACAATGAAATGAAATCATAAAAAAAATATCTACTCAATTTAAAAAAAAATAATTGTTTTTAAAATTGCGTGCAGGCGCAAGTTTATCTTTTCAGTACTCTAAAATAAGTTTATCTTTCTAGGGTGTTTAACCACCAATTCGAATATATTAATTTGTCCACCAATGACACTCTAGTTTAGTAATGCGTTCAATTGTGAGAATGTATGCACATTAATTTGTAAATTCGTAAACGACAACGAATGAAAAAATGAATGACAGTACAATCAGTCATTGCATTTGCTTAAGCACCTTTTATAAATGAGCAGGTAGTCTATACTACACCCAGTTAAAATCGCTTTTGTAACGCAGGCTACGTATTCTATATATATAACACATCCTATGTGATAACGTTGCAATCATACAGAAGGAGCTTAAATGCTGCAAAAATGGACTCACCGAACCTTAGAATATCCTCAAATCATCGGCTTCAACAATCGCACTGCCAATTATTCCAAAATTTTTAAAACAAAATTATGTTAAATTCTATACTGTACTTTAGTTTCTTGAGACGCTCTTTTTAAGAATTTTGCGGTTTAGAAGCAATAAAATAAACTTAAGTGAGAAATTTAATGCCAATTTATGAACAATTGTTTTTTAACCTATGTATTCCTTTTGAAAAAAAAAAATATTTCACATATATTGACATATGCGATTAGTTTTGATAGATAAATCCTTCTTTTTAAACAGAAACTTAGAGAAAAAAATAAGGCTGCTATTGAAAGTAAGAGATGATCGCACTTAACTTAGTTCCACATCGTCGCTGCTAATCCGCTATAACCTCCATCGCTTGGGAGACGCATGGTCAGATTTGTACGCCGCAGAGCTGTTTTATGGAGGAGCTGGCACGAAATATAGAAAATTAAGAAAACAAAAATAGCTTCGCGCTTCGGAGCTGGCATAAAATAGAAAAAGACTAAATGATAAAATTAAATTAAAATGTCTGTCGCTTAAAATGCGTCTTCCTTTGAGACTATATCTGTTACAATTAACTGGGTGCAAAAGCCGCCAAACACTCTTAACAAGCTGACGAAGCTAAATACTTAGCTCTCATCTTGGTTAGGAAATTCAGCTGGAAATATAACATACAAGAAGGAGTTTGGAGAGCTACAGTAGCACTCTTTTCTTGCAAAGAAAGCTATTGGTAACAAATGGAGACTACAACCTCGAATCACTCATCGCTGTATATCTCGGTTGTAAGACCAGTACTAACATACGGAACGATTTTCGGGTGGACTGCCTTAGAGAAAGCGATTAAGAGCGACGCACTAAGCAAGATCCAAAGATCATCACTTGTGTATGCATAAGTGGAGTAGTTCGCACACTCCCTTAGTTCCATTTAATACTGCTGGATATTTTTAGCAGACAAACAGCTGATACCACGGCCATTGGCCTCAAAGCAACCTCTCACTCTTTGTGGGAATTTATTTATATATAATGTCCTTTGTAACTGGTCACTTTCGTCAAAAGAACATAAATCTAAAAGCATTCATTTTGGAGGAAATAAGAAAAATTTCGAACGGTGGATGGTTATTTTTTTTCTTCTGAAGTCCTCTATTTATACGCGGACCCAAGGTTCACGCAGAGAAGTTTCTCTCGAGGTAGAATAGTATGAAAAGCGGGAAACTGATAGCCTACTCTGCTGAGCGGCTGGTCTGGGCCTAGATCACGTAAGTCGATAATTGTCTGACAATATAGTTTTGGCAATAGCTTTCTCTATCTTTCTGCATTATATGATAAAAACAGCTGATATGAAATGTTTTTTACGCATGCACACAGTCACTGTTTATTTCGTGCATATTCTGTTTGACGTTAACCCTTTTACGCCCAAATGACGCAATTTTGACATCTAAGTTTGAATTTTTGCCATGAAAAGAATCATTAAAACATATAAAATGTTGCCAGCAATCAATACAGTTAATGAAATCTGCAGTAGATAGATAATAAAAACAATTAATAATTACAATTTATTTTAAAATATTTAATTTCTCTAATGTAAAGTCAGCTATTATCATAAATCATGGCTATTACTTTTAGAACCTACAGAGGATGACTGTAATAGTAATTATTTCATATTTTGCCCCATTTATATAGGACTGATTGGTTTTACTTATAATGATTTCTTTCATTTTGAAAAGTTCAACGAATTCACCATTTCTTTTTTTAAAAACTAAACTTTTACTTTGGGCCGTAATATATAATTTGTATAGAATCTGCTTTTCGCCTTAACTTTTTGTAAAAAAAACAAATTAAAAATTATTTTGAAAAACTAAATTGCTTCTGATAAACGTAGGTATGTATTTTAATTTTAAATCAAATAAAATTAAAAAAAACGTAGTTTCCTAAAAACATGAATTTTGTTACTTAAGTCTCAAAATAGGAATGTGCGGACACTACACTCCAGTTGCTACTCAAAAACTTAAGTCTGTCCTCTCGCGGTACAAAGCCGACTTTACCGTGATCCAGGAGATACGATGGATAGGATCAGGAATTATGAAAAGAAAAAATTGCGACATTTATTACAGCTGTAACAAAAGATTGCATGTGTTAGTATGCGTATTCGTCGTGGGAAATCGGCTTAAATCCAAGGTAATGGACTTCAAGCCGATTAGTGATCGCCTGGCTGCGAACCGCATCAGAGCTACATTCCAAAACATTAGCCTAATATGTGCACACGCCCCTACCGACGAGGCTGAGGACCCTATCAAGGAGGAATTCTATTACCTCTTGGACGGAGCCTGTCCAGAGAACGATGTCAAAATGTACTCGGGGACTTCCATGCTATTGCGCAAGGAAAACATCTTCGGCGGCTTAGTTGGTAAGCACAGCCTCCAAGAAACGACAGCAGATAACGGCTACCGACTAATTGGCATTGCAGCAGCTGCAATACGGTGATAAGTAGCACTGGGTTTCCGCGACACAGCAACCTGGCGGTCTCCAGGCGGAACCGCCAACCAAATCGACCATGTGCTAATTGATGCGAGGAACGCATCCAACCTCTTGAACGTGCATTCTTACCGAGGGGTAAACGTCGACTCTGCCAAGAAACTGGTTGCTGGCTTTAAGACCGGAACGCAGGCTCTTCGCAACAGCGATGGGAACCTAGTCACCGAATAGTAGATGTATTTAAGCAGCATTTCCAGCAGCTGCTACAAAATGTAGATAGAAATGAGATGGGGCAAGAAGAGAACCCACGTCCAGTCAATGAAGAACCAGTCCCTCCGCCCAGTACAGAAGAGGTTGGCTTAGCTATAAAAAAGTTAAAGAACAACAAGGCCGCCGGCTCTGATGGTCTACCTGCCGGCACGTACCAGTGTGGCTTCCGGCCCGGCAGATCAACTGTAGACCAAATCTTCACACTAAGGCAAATCCTGGAAAAGACCAACGAGTTTCAAGTCGAGACACACCATCTCTTCATCGACTTTAAAGCCGCATATGACAGCATTCATCGTCAGGAGCTTTTTGTGGCGGTTGCCAAATTCGGGATCCCGTCAAAACTGATCCAGATGTGTCGCATGACACTAGATAACACGCGATGCTATGTGCAGTTTGGCAGCAGCTCATCTGAACTCTTTCAAACATGCACCGGATTTCGGCAAGGAGATGCGCTGTTGTGTGATTTCTTCAATCTTGTTCTTGAGCAGATAGTGCGCAGGGCAGGTGTCAACACGGAAGGCACTGTCTTCAACAGATCAGTCCAACTGCTGGGGTATGCGGACGATATAGATATCATCGGTCGATCCCAGCGTGCCGTGATAGAGGCTTTCACGGCTATTGAAGAACAGGCGAAACTAGTTGGCCTTGAAGTGAATGAGGACAAGACTAAATATATGCTATCAACAAACAAACAATCGTCTGTCCACCGACTAGGACAAAATTTCAATGTTGATAGCAGCAACTTTGTGGTAGTTAAGGAGTTCGTCTATCTCGGGGTAAACATCGGTTTGGCAAAACAAATGGGTTCAAAACTCCTGACTCGAAGGACAAAGTGCATGCTCTACAGGATCCTTATCCTGGCAGTTCTGCTATACGGCGCCGAGTGCTGTACGATAAGCAGGAAAGGAGAGTTAATATTGGGATCCAGAGCGCTTGGTCTGGACAACTGGAAGCAGCGTGCCCGGGATCGCGGCGGAGAATGGAAGCCTGCCGTGTTTTAGGCAGGGACTCTTCACGAGTCGGGAGCCCGTTAAGTAAGTAAGTAAGTTAATTCTTGATATTAATTCGATAAGCATTGTTTTTAAAAAGTAAAAAAAAACAATTAAAATGTTCTTTTGTGAAATATGTTTTTAATGTGTTTAAGTCTGTTTAGATTTTGAATGTGATCAAAAGTGGTGAGCGTAGAGTAGAAACCACGTAAAAAAGGCGGTAATTTTATTAAATTCGTCGGGAATATCCCCAGTTGTTATTTTCTTTGCCTACCGCATTAGTGTTCGGCAGTGCGAATTAGTACATCATCGAAGACTAGATTTTACTTTACTGGAACACTCCAAAATGAAAATTTGTTTGCAATCCTGTTAATTTTCAACAATATGTATGTATATATTCATGTGCAATATTTGTCGTGCTATATCTCCGGTTCCTATGAACCGATTTTAATGAAACTTTTTTCGTACAGTGCATGAAAATGAACGGGTTTGCAAACATTTAGTTGATTTTGAAGAGTGAGTAAAATGTTGCCTCATCGAAATTATTGCCTATTGAAAGAAACGTACATATATAATTGTGAAGTGCTTAGGAAAACGTATTCGCATGCGACATTTGAGAAATATATATATAAACTGCATTTTTTACGTTCAAAATGCAAATATAAAATTAACACATTTCCTTCTATTGACAAATAGGCAAAAAATTAAAAATAATTTTAGAAATTCGGTTTTTTGCAGCTACTAATTGTACACTTTTGCTGGAACCCGGAAAACCCGGAATAAAAAAAATGTTGTGCATACTTAGATGCTAGACGTTGCTGCCGCATCTCGAAAAGGTATCGTTTAATTAGTGTATTTGTTTCTGGCTTATAATATACAAAATAAGAAAACATATTCAATTATATTTTAAAGCTTTTATGAACCCATAGAAAACATATTCAGTTATATTTTAAAAAATTTTTGAAGTCTGGAATTTAAACAAATATTTTTTTTTTAAATTAAGTTAAAAATGTTATACGTCATTTGACTCGGACACAAATATAAACAAATTGCAATTTATTTTTTTAAATTATCTGAAAAAGTTTTGTCAAATGTTATATGAGAAAAACGTATAGAGGAGAATTTCCTCTTGTCGCTTTCCTTGACATAGAGGGTTAAAGGGATAGGCGTTAACGCCCCATACAGGACCCAAAGCCTAGCTTCTCCAACCACTGTGTGTGCGAAGTTATTTTTTTTTTGACACGAATAGAAGGGACCTACTGCCGATTCCGAACGGCAATTAATTTTTGAGAAGCTTCTCATGACAGTTCATACTCTTGGATGTTAGTCAAGCGTTCGCAAGAGGTGGGGCAGCGAATAAAAACTTTCAGGTGGTACATGCTAGGATTTAACCCAGCGACCCCACGCTTAGTGGCCCAACGCACTTAACCACTAAGCCACTGAACCCACAACTTACTTAACGGAGTTTTCATTAACCAACATTGGTTCCCACCACAGACGAGGAATTAACCAAATAGTCAACCCGAGAGCGAATCTCTCACCTTTCTCACAAGCTAAGTCGAACTGATAAGCCCCACATAATTTGCACTTATATGGGCTTTTACGTGCAAATCAAATGCAAAGCTAATGGCCGCCGCCAAGAATTTCAGCAGATTACACCTCATAATTTGGGTGTGTAAAATAAACATGCACAATATGCGGTGAATATGGATTTATAAAAACATACTTACCACACAACTAATAACATAATAAAATATTATAATATTGAGAATAAAGCTATGTTTTAACCAATTTATTCTAATTTTTGATGAAAAATAATCAAAATAATATTGATTAACGTGACTTATATATAATAAGTAAGTTGGTGGTTTACAATAAATTTAAGTATAACTTTACAAACACGGATTTTGTTACATTTCCACCAAAAAATAAATCCAGATAAAGCATAACAATTAAAAATTAATCTTTCAGCGTTTCCACGGAAGGTAAATAGATTATTCTGACGTTTGGCTCTCTTTATCGCATTTTTGCTCTTTCAAAAGAGAACAGATCTTTTTCTTGAACGTGAAACAAAACGAAAATAAAATTAAAATTGGTTGCTATAGTTTAATGAGCGGAAAAAGAATGAACATATTATTAGCACACCATTTTATTCTTCAAACCAATATCAAGGTTTTAGTGGTTGCATTGGCCGGGAAAAGTCGCATATACAGAAAACAGTGCTTAATGATTATTGGGGTAGCTAAAGGGTTATTTTTTAGCTGGTTTCGTTTTGGCAACACTGGTTTTGACAGCTGACGTGTGTTTAGTACCTTGTGTCACTGTCAAACAGCTTCAGTTTGGTTTGCAATTTAACCATGGATCGTCTTACAAATGAACAACGCTTGCAAATTATTGAATTTTAATATCAAAATTCGTGCTCGGTTCGAAATGTTCATCGCGCGCTGCTTCCATTTTATGATCGGCATTCTCGACCTTCTGAGCAGTCTATTCGGAAGATTGTGACCAAATTTCGCACCAAATTTACTTTGTTGGACATTAAACCACCAACACGTTTACGTACTGTGCGTATTGAAGAAAATATTGCGGCCGTATCAGCTAGTGTGACAGAAGACCGCGAAATGTCGATTCGGCGCCGTTCCCAGCAGTTAGGCCTTTGTTACAGCACTACGTGGAAAATTTTGCGGAAGGATTTGGGCGTAAAGCCTTTTAAGATATAGCTGGTGCAAGAACTAAAGCCAGCCGACCTACCACAACGCCGAATTTTTGGTGAATGGGCTCTTGGAAAGCTGGCCGAGGATCCGCTTTTTTATCGAAAAGTTGTGTTCCGCGATGAGGCTCATTTTTGGTTGAATGGGTACGTAAATAAACAAAATTGCCGCATTTGGAGTGAAGATCAGCCAGAAGCATTGCAAAAGCTACCAATGCATCCCGAAAAAGCCACTGTTTGGTCCGGTTTATGGGCCGGCGGCATTATTGGGCCATATTTCTTCAAAGATGATGCGAATCGCAGCGTTACTGTCAATGGTGAACGCTACCGAGCGATGATAACAAACTTTTTTTTGCCCGAAATGGAAGTTCTTGACTTGCATGATATGTGGTTTCAACAAGACGGTGCCACATGCCACACAGCACGCGAAACAATGGCGCAATTGCGAGGCGAGTTTGGTGAACAGTTAATTTCACGTTTCGGGCCGGTCAATTGGCCGCCTAGATCGTGCGATTTGACACCATTAGATTATTTTTTGTGGGGGTTTGCCAAGGCTAATGTGTATAGGGACAAGCCCGCTTCGATTGACGCACTGGAAGCCAACATCCATGCATTCATTCGTGAGATACCGGCCGATATGTGTGAAAGAGTATGCCAAAATTGGACTCAGCGGATGGGCTACCTGAGACGCAGCCGCGATCAACATTTGCATGAAATTATCTTTAAACATTAAATTGCAAGCTTCAAACTATCGATTCAAATAAATATTTCATTCATTTTTTCGAATTTTTTGTGTTTTTTTTTTAAAAAAAGTTCTAAACTTCTTAAAAAATCACCCTTCATAAGGAAAAAAAAATGCAATTCAAAAAAAAAATGAGACATGTTGAGAGTTGACCCGTCGTACAGAGTGTGCTCGCAACCCGAATTTTCATGCAAAGTTTATTACCTAGATTTATTTTTAATCTTGTGTTTAGCATATTAAAATTTGTATGGTGAATCTTGAGATTCAAAGTGCGTTAAGGGCAGATTAACCTTAATCTCGGTTTAGTGCTCGGTGGAAACGTTGCATTACACAATTGGGCACTGGTTTAAAACGTTTTTTAATATAACGTGATCCAAATACTTACAAATATTATTTTTGGTACGTGAAAACACTTTTTTAACAACATTTGCAATCACTTACTAGTAGTAGTAGTAGTAAATTGTTTTGTTTATTTTCATAAAAAAAAATTTTAAAAAAATTACAAAACATTATATCTTGACATATAAACTCGTAAATGTAACATAATGTGCATGCTTATTTATGAGTTGTACTCAACTACCAAGCATGTTCTATAGAAAATTGCACCAACAATATATTTATGCAGTGCATTCCAGCTACCTTCTGTTCTCCTTCTTCTGTCACCTACTATAAATTTTAAAATTAAACATATTAACTTATATAAAAAAATTGATTAACTAAACGTACAAATTATGTAACACAAAATAAAAAGGATTAAAATACTTTATTTCACTTTTTTTTATCGATGTACGGAACCCGAATATGTACATAATTCATTAAACTTTCATACGTTGAATAAAAACAATCAAATAATAAATAAATAATAAAACAATCAAATAATTTAATATATATATAAATATATATAAACCATTGCAAACTATTTACTACAAATATTTTACATCCAAACATTACTAATTTAGTAATATTTATGCAATAATACAATAAAATATGCATTTTATCTCATTTTATTAACCAAAATGGAAAAAGTATAACAACCCAAGAATGTTTATTTCAAGGCAAATACAAAATAGAGAACCATTTTTTATAACCGCGAAAAATATTCCAATTAAATTGTAACAACTTTATTGGGTAACTAATTTTTTTGTTTTTTTATAAACATTTATATAAATTAAATATTATAATATTGAGAATAATAACTGCCGCTTTTAATTAAATTAAAATAGCTATAAAATGTGAATCACATAAACTCAACACTTCGCAGCATTTCCCTACACATCCGCCATGACCAGCTGTTTTGTTATTGCGATTTGGATATGTTGCAAAATTCCCCACAATTATTTTTGGGGGGTAATCTAGTAAATTAGATCTAACTTTATGTGTCTGGCTCACACGTATTCAATTGAAAGAGGATTTTGCGGCCGTTATTAAATATTTTTTGCGGGTTGAAAGTGATAGGGGATTGCAGAGTTGACTATCTAGTTAATTCCTCATCTGTGACTCGGATGTGCGTTGAATAAGACTTCATCTACGTCAGATGCAATTGGAAATTCACTGGAGGATAAACTTTATAAGGTGTTTCTTTCAATTTGGTATGGTAGAAAAATATGGCACGCTACTGATTTTTAAAAAGCTTCCTTATAAGAAGTGTACAGCCAATGTATGTTGGACAGAGTATAATAAAATCCCATACCAATAGTCAGACCCAAAGTTATCAAATGGATGGATTTTAGAAATTATCTGACTACTAGATAGGCTTTTAAAATACTTCGTTACCTTAATAGTTAATACAAACACCTAAAATTATTAATTAACGCACTTTAATTAACTGAATTTCCGAAATGCACGTATTGACCTTGCTAACAAATTTTTTGTTTTGCCACCACGCTGATTTTTTTTACGTCAAAGGGTATAATTCTAAAATGTTTCCTTTCGGAAGTAGGATTAGGTTTTTTCAGCACCTACCTACCTACTGATTTGCAATTAAAAATTCCCGTCGGCATTATTAAATTGGGAATGGTAGGTACCTACATATATTTTTATATGACTTATTATTATGGGCATTTGATTTATTGAGCCTTACCAATAACAAATATGTCGTAAATAACCCTTGACCCGTATACCTACTGTAAAATTAAAAAAATACTTGAAAAAATAATAAAATAAATGTTCATGTAGGTACAATGTAGGCATTGTAGATATGCTCTAAAAAACCGCTCCTTTCTTGCATGCCATCCACCAATATTTTCATAAATAAATTACTTTTAGGCACCGTTATGTTTTTATTTTTGAATTTATCAAATTTCTCGGCATAGATTTGAGTTTCTCCTTCTCTTTTCGTTGGTTTGAAAAATCCCGTCATGTCCATGGCGCCATAAAAAAAATGTACATACAAGTGCCTGGCTACACGTTCATGGGAATGAAATTCATTTCCCATGAACCTCGTGGCTACACACACAAAAAAGTCTGGCTATACACAGGTACTAAAATATGTATGCTTGTGTAGGTATGCACGCCCCTTCTTTTCATCTTTCTCTGTGACCATGTTTCTTTCCACAAAAAACCAGTACTATTCCCCAACCATCGATTCGATAACGGTTACCTATCCATTCGTTTACAAGTTATCAACAGCGTCAAGGAATATAAAATAAAAGAGGTTCATCTGTTGTTTGCTCTTTTACTCTTCAATAATAAATGCACACTCACACATTGGAGAATTGCTCTAACTCAGATGAACCTGGATGAAATCAAAGAAAAAATAACAAAAATAGAAAGGGACAGTGACAGGGACATTGATAAGCAGAAATACAAACTATTTATTATCAGGTAATTTATTTTGCATCATATTCGTTGGTCGACTTAGGGTGGTAATGAATTTGTGTAGTTATACGGAACTTATACTGCGGTTAAACAAAGGGTTGAGATTGTAGTGTTGCACGTATTAATTATTACACCAAAAACCATAAATGTTAAAGAATAGCCAAGTAAGTATAAAACACAAAAAGTACTGAGATTTAAAAGAGAACGCCAAGTTTGTATTGTTATGAAATCTGATCTATAATCTATAAACTGCCACTTTCACAAAAAAATCGTAGACTCCCCTTAATGGGTTCTTAAGGTTTCATATTTTTATATATTTGCTGAAGTTTAAGTTTTTGATAGATGCCTGAACAATCTACTTTCGCAAGAGGTAGGGTGTAAGTAAGGGACTAGTCCTCTCCGATAATGATGAAATTAATCTTTAACTATTTTTTACTAATTTCAACGTATCTTTAAGTAATAAAAGCTTGAGTTATATTCTAATTCTGGTGGTCTTGATGGCGCAGTATTTCATAAGAATCTCCTTTTTACCTTCACCTTTTGGAAAAAAATGCTTCTGATAAACGTATGTTTTTAAAAAAGTAATTTAAACTTAAATTACTTTCCTAAAAACATTAATTTTGTTACTCCCAACGTCAAAGATTTATGTAAATTCTTTGAAAAATCCCCCTTCTTTTATCTTTTATGGGACGGAATTAAGCTCAAAATCGACAAAAGCTTCGAATTTTATGTTCGATTATTCGAGTTCTATAGAAAGTCCATTATCAAATATCTTACTAATATCAACTTTGTTTTATATACGCGTAGGTATTCTCCTTTCGTTGAGCTTTGGTTTAAATCGAGTCGCATTGCTCATAAATAATCTATAGGTATTTTTTTGTTCATATTTAAGAATTACAAAAGTGACGTACAGCTGAGCTACATTAAAACACAGAAATATTAATTTAAATTGTGTACCTATTAAAAACTGATACATTTTCAACAACGTCCCAAAAAAATGAACCTATACAGGAAAAATAAATCAACTTTGTTTCTTTTTTAATTTTTTAACACATCCCATGCCTTTGTAGTTACCATTAACTCTGCCAGTACATAATACCAACTATTTACATTAAAAATATACCATACATTATTTGTGAAAATTTCATGCAATTCGGTAGAGTGGTTAAGATTTTACGAAATAAATTTTAAGTTGTAACCTTCACCTTCAATCTGTGATACTCAACTGCAATATCCACCCGTGTAAACACATACATCAATTTAGGTACATTGTGACTAGACCTTAGCCATAAGATGTCAAAAAAAACAAAATCCACCCATCCCAAATGGTGCTACCGCTGTTGGGGAAATGAAAACCAACGGGACTATTCCTTTGGTTGTGTTTGTATATTGGCTCGGCATGCACAGGCGAATAGCATGTATAAACACGTCCATCGTGTGAAAGGATATAAAATTATGGGAAATTGTCGATCTCCAAGATTTTTTGTGCATGAGGAAGTAGATATAAGACGAAATACGACGCAAATAGGGGAACATCTAAAGACGTTTACTATTCGCAAGCAACAGTTGATATTTGACTACGGGTTTGGTTTCTTGTTTGTTACTATTGCGTTTATTAAGTCGGGAGAAATATATGTACCTCGTGTTTGCCAAATTAAGATTTGAATTGAAGGTATGTAATTAATTCTTGATATTAATTCTATTATCATGTTCTTAACAAGTAAAAAAAAAACAATTAAATTGTTCTGTTGTGAAATATGCGTTTGAGTCTGTTTTGATTTTGAATGTGATCAAAAATATTGGCGGTAGAGTAGAATCCACGTGAATAATTCTGAATTCGTCAGGAATATCTCTATTTTTGTTGCCTACCGCATTACAGTTCGGTGTTCGAATTATTACATCATCGAAGACTATATTTTACTTCACTGGAACACTTCCCAAAGTCAAACATTTTTTGCAATGCTGTTCATTTTCAACAATTTTTGTCGTGCTATATCTCCAGTTCCTATGAACTGATTTTAATGAAACTCTTTTCATTAATTTACTACTACTTTTTAAGAGTAAAACTGAATTAATTTTTTGGAATTTGGACTTACCACTTAATAAAATTTGCTACCACTTCATATGCCATACTCCAAATTTTGGGCAGGCGCCACACCCAAACGATAGAAAGCGCCAAAAACTGTTTCCGCATTTGATTTCAGTGCATAAAAATGAACAGGATTGCAAACAATTTTTATTATGTACATACATATGTATGTAATTTTGAAGTGCTTAGGAAGACGAATTGGCATGCGACATTTGCGTAATGAAAACTGAATTTTCTTTATGTTAAAAATGTAAATATAAAATTAACACATTTCCTTCTTGTGATAAAAAGGCAAAAAAATTTAAGAAATTGGTGGAAAGTAAATATTTCAATAACTACATTTTATTTGCAGCCGCTAATTGTGCATTCTTGCTGCAACCCGGAATAATAAAAAACGTTGTGCTATACTCAGATGCTAGACTTTGCTGCCGCGTTTCGAAAAGGTAACGTTGAAGAAGTGTATTAGTTTCTGGTTTATAATATTCCTACAAAACAAGAGAATATATTCAGTAATATTTTAGAACTTTTATGAACCATTTCAGTCTGGAATTTAAACAAATAATTTTTTTTTTAAATTAAGTTAAAAATGTTATACGTCACTTGACTTTATTCGGACACCAACATAAACAAATTATTTTTTTTATAAAAAAAATTAAGTGAAAAATTTTAAATGTTTTTGTGTTTGCACATAGTCAGTGACGAAAAAAGTTAATGAATGAAAAATAAGGAATGAATCAACATAACGAATTTATTTTCGTAGTACATAATTACTTTTTAAAACATAGAAAACAATTAAGCAAGTCTTGTAGGGAAATAACAGAGTTATTTAATTTACTTTACTGTACCACAACTGATTCGCTGATTTGAGCTCCACAAAAACCTGCAGGTCTTCCGGTTTGGGAGATCATTTTGTCTTTGAGGCTGCTGATCTGTTGTTCTTTGTATTTTTACATGTTTGGAATAGTTTTTACTTTACTGTCCCATCTCCAAAATTACTCATATTTTGTAATATAGTTAGCTGTTTTTTATGCACTTAATTCAAATATGAAAGAACATTTTGGCGCTCTCTTGACGATAAGATTACTAAATATAAGTGATTGTAGAGTAGGCAATATATGAGTTTTGGTCGAACAAAAAACGAAACAGTGACGATCGCTCATTACACAAGAAACACATAATAAAAATCTTCCGCCACAATGCTCTGCAGATGGTTAAGATTGTTTTTATTTGTAAGAATCCAGATGGAACGAAAATAAAGAAAAGGATAATCCCATCGATTTAGAGGTGCTGTAATAAAAAAAGAGTTTTGCAATTGTGTCTAGCATCTGGATATGATGTATTTGGAAAACCATACACCAAGGTCAAAAATACGTTGTCAACTAGAACTGAGTAGGTACTTACTTTGTTGTTTCAACTCTTGTAAGTGCACAAGTAAAACAAAAGAGTTCACCTTGTTATCAGCAGCTATGTAGATATTATAAACTTTTGAAGGTCTGTCTCTTTTTTGTGCAGAACTAAATTTCCGAAACGAATACTTAGGTACGTAAAGTTTTTGTTGCAAGCCAAACGTAATCTCTTTCACGTTTGTATATTGAATTAAATAAAGACTTGACGCGTAGCGTAGGGAAAACCTTTTTTGTTGTGAAAGATATTTCGGGGATGTTGTTGTTGGCACATTCTTAGCGTAATCTGATGGTCCAATTTTTACAAACTAGGCTATATTTCGGGAATAACCCATCGGTCGAATGTTGGTTTCCAATTGCTAAAGTGTTTCTGGTTTATCGGCGTAAACATGTAACTTAAAGTGCACTTCGTGAAATTCGTGAAACGGCAAAATGCCCGCTACAATAATGCCTTCCAATTGAGGCACGAAAAGGTTAATAATCCATATCTCTGATCCCTCTCACCGTTGACTTTAACGTTTTGACCATAAATAATAAACAAACAGTGGGGTGGAATCTGCTTAAGTTACAAATGGTATCTATTCTTGTCAATAGTATTCACTTTCATTGTCAGATTGTTCGAGTGATAGCTATTTCGCTTTCACTTTTAAATACAAAACGAAAAAATTGTTCTGCATATTGTGCATGGTAAACACCAAAACAAAAAAAAATACAAAACGAATCAAGTTTTTTGCATACACACTAAACACTTAACTCAAAATCAAAAAAATTCTCGTTTGCTATTTTGAGTCGCGAATGTTAATGTTTTTGGAATTACCTTAGGCACACTACACTATACAGGAAAAATATTTTTCTCTCCAAACATAACCAAAAGATTTTATCAAAAAAAGTACGCAATTGCAGAAAACTTTTTTTGTTTTATAAATATTTATCAATTCAGTCGTACCTACAAAAAATATCGACACTTTTTATAAATTAGTTTTTGTATTTTATAAGTTAACTTCCAAGACAAAGATTATTAAAAAATTATATTAAGTGCATGCAAAAAGATAAAAACTATTTCCATTCCTGGAGTTCTTGATAAAATGTTTGTTTTATTCTGTGAGTAATAAAATTGTTGCAAAAATATACTCAACTACCGAGAACACACTCCACATTTGGGAATTTGAGCTGTATAAGTACCATTATGTTACATCAGGTACATCCAAAAGCAGGCACAATGGTTCATTTCGCATCTTTTGTATATTTTACTTCAGATATATCCAAAAGCAGATAAAAAGTGTCATTTCACACGTTTTGTATCTTGGCGCTACTTCAGGTGCATTCAAAAACCATTAAAAAATGTATTTTTGCAAGTTTCCTACCTTTACGCTACTTCCGGTACATCCAAAAGCATATGCAAAGTCTCATTTCCTATTTTAGTCCATTTACATTACATCAGGTACGTCATTTCCCATGTTTTGTATCTTGACATTCAAAGGTACATCCAAAAGCAGATATACAACGTAATTTCGTATGTTTCGTACCTTGACTTTACTGCAGGTACATACAAAAGCAAGTACAGAGGAAATTTTGTATTGCTCGTACATTTACGTTACCTCAGGTACATCGAAAGGCAAAGGGTCATCCATCCCATTGTGCGAGAGCAAAGGAGTTTCACAAGTTTCGGCACTACAGGTATCATCTCACGGATACAAAAGTATTGGGATTCGGAATTATTAATTTTCGTTTGTTTTTACCGTCGCGTTAGCCAACCATAGAAGTACTTTCTTTGTCTCTCACGTGAGACATGAAAAAGTGCATGATTGTAACGAATTTGTACTCGCAATCCTCGTTTTCAAATCTACGATTTGCGGTAGCTCTTAATCAAACGTATGTACATTTGCTTCCTTGTTCCAAGTTCGTGAAATAAGCAATCTTTCTTTCATTGTTTCGAATATAATAACAATAAGTAAAATCGTCAATATTTAAATTTCTAATTTCCAACATAAAATAGACATTCGTTTATTTAGCATAATTATCCCTTTCCATTTCCGTTCCAGATTCACGCAGTGGCAATTGTTGATATTTAAATTTTCTTTTCTGTGCACAAAATGAGTAATATGACAGTCAGACGCCACTACATTCGTACATTATTCTTGGAGCCTCCACGTCCGGGCAGGGTGAGTGATTTTTCTTTTTAAATTAATTACATTAATTTATGTATTTATTCTTTTATTTTACCATAGTTACGACATCTGGTATCTATGTATACAAGGGTGGTCTTGAAGTGGCCAGAAGGCCGAATAAATTCCAAGTGGTACTTTCGAGCGCGAGGCGGTCACAAGATTTTTCTCAAATTAGGATGGAATTTGATCGGAAAAGGTAATTCGAATACCATTCAAATAATGGACTCTAGACTTACTAAGTCTTGCGAATTATCTATTTATGTAACCGAAAATAACAGCACTATTTACAACGTAAACAATACCACCATTTTTAACGGGCGTGAAATGATTCGTCATTCATCGCAATTGGTGCATCGTCAAAGTATCTATATTGAGCCACCGCTGCTTACCTTCATTTTTGACTTTCGTCATTCCGATTTTGATTAAAAGCAAAACAGTATCAAACAGTTAAAAAATGCATTAAAATTAAGGGTATAATAATATAATAAGTTTGTAAGAATTTTTTCATGAAACAAATTCTCTTTTCAAACAAAAAGTAATCTAAATAACGACAAAACCAGTTTAATATTCTCATTAAATGACAGCGATATCAATACACAAGTGATTAACACCAAATAAATTTAAATATTAAATTTCTTTATTTGTAAAAGTTTTACAGTCGGCCTTAGTGCGGTAGTATCCGTCGGAGGGGAAAATTGTCCGCTTTCATACGAATCGGAGTACTTTTACGGGAAGGTATTTTTCCGAGCAGCAAAAATTTTAAGATCGGAGGATTTTCTGTTCCGACGGATAGGGCGCTAGTGCCGATAACAAACAAGAATAATATTTACTTGAATTTCTAATTTTCTAAAAGACATAATTTGCTATGTTTTTGCTAAACCAAATGTTATATAAATTTAACATTTTAAACTTAATTACAGGGATTATGAAATGATCACATTATTTGATATTATACTATTTTTTTTGATTTTCTTAGCTATTATTTTTTCTTATGCAAAACACATATAACTAAAATGGAATACTTTTATTGATTTTCAAATAAACAATTAAATATATTTCAAATATGTGAAGCTTTATTTTTATATGAAGTTGGAAGTTAATAAAATAGAGTTTTAATGACACGTAAATCTAGAAAATGTAACTATTATTAAATACGCGGGGGTTTGGTTGGGTTAAAGTGGCAATCCACTCGCCCAACTTGTGTTATCAAATTACCAATCCCTTTTTTAATATCGATTTCGTGTGACAACTATTTAGGTGTCGCTTTCCTTTTCGTGTTATTCCAATTACTTGTGCAGAATATAATCTTTACTTATATAGCTGAAATGTTTCTCAAATTTAGGAACCCAAAGTAAAAATTTAGTTAATTCGATTGATATTGCAACAGTTGGCAATCGTCAACCAATTTTTTGTCATCGCTTTATACAGAGCAAAGAAATGTTGATTATCAAAAACGACAAACAAAACAAGCGACAGTCAAGTATCACTTTAGCCGATTCCATCACAGAACAAGGTCCGTTTTGATACTTCGTGGAGTATGAGTTTTCATCTTACTCTGATACTTCAACGCCGTTTGAATGTCCGAGAAAATGCTGCTGAATACAGCACGAAAAGAGATTCAGTTTTTGATTATGTGGATCCATTCATCTTCCAGGTCAGCCCTTTTCTCCTAGAACAATGTAGATGAAAACTGGAAAGGTTGGTCAAACACAACAGAAGTTGCTGGAATTTGGAATAATGTCGGAGATCTTTCTTGGTTTGTTAACTGATAGGCGGCGTCATGTCGGGATGTCACTTAGATGCTTTACTGTACGGAAAGGAACATACACTTAAGCAGAGTGCGTTTTGATGCTTGTTCCTGACTGCATTAATATGGGATCGTACATAGGGCAAACTGATGTAGGGTGCTTTATTTCTATGTCATGAAATCATCTCGTCCAGTTGGTCGATTAGTACACTACACCGATACCATATTTTCGTATATGTGGCTTTTTCTAATCAAATTCAGTCCGCTTTTTGTGGTGCAATGGCTTAGTATTTAAGTGGACCATTAATCGAGGATGGTAAAACAATCCAACAATTGATGAAAAGGTTATGTTTGTGAAAATTACTTATTAATTAGCAATAATTTCACTAGAACAATAATTTTTTTAAAGGATTGGATATTTTGCTCAGATGTTACGCTCGTGTCGGTCATAAACTATTGTTTTTTGTTTTTTATATTGTTATATAACATGTTGAACGTCGGAAGTAATTTGTATTATACATTGGTGTGGACTATTGTTGTATAAATGGGAGGTTGGTGGGGGATGTTTTGAAACGATATACATATGTAGCTGTGTGTAATGTTCATCTGGCCCACGAATTGTGAAGTCATTAAGCATACGGGGCGACATATTATTTAGGTAGATAAGAGGTATCTTTTTCATTGAGCGTCAAATTCAATGAGTGGCTCATTAGATGTTGATTTCGCAACAACATCTGCAATTTTATTTCTTTTTACTTTGTACTTTATAACATAAAGTTTGAAACGATATACATATGTAGCTGTGTGTAATGTTCATCTGGCCCACGAATTGTGAAGTCATTAAGCATACGGGGCGACATATTATTTAGGTAGATAAGAGGTATCTTTTTCATTGAGCGTCAAATTCAATGAGTGGCTCATTAGATGTTGATTTCGCAACAACATCTGCAATTTTATTTCTTTTTACTTTGTACTTTATAACATATATTACACTTTTTGATTAACAATATTTATAAATTTGTTTTTCTTAAGTTTGTGATAATCTGCCAGCACTGATGGGAATCTGCATTGTGCTAGTAATATTTTTTTTACATTTTTTATTTAAAAAAATATCATGGAAATTTAATACATTCCTAATTTTTATTTCTTTTTTTGGTCCACTTTGTAATTTTGTTGTAATACAATATTATTTTTTGTTGAAAAAATATAATTTTTTTTATTACTTATTGTGAAATTAAATATCTACTTCAAAAAATTTGGTTTTACTTAGATTTCTCTTTCCATCTATATTCCTACTCGCAGTCGCAATAAGGTTTCTGAATCTGAATCCTTCGGTGCGCCGGCCATTACACTAGCGGGTGTCATTATGACGACAATGCACCACTGTTGGGTTTTCTTTGGAATCTTACAAATCCAATTTTTGGGTTCATGAATCATAAAACCATAAAATTATTTGGTTTTTATTGCTATGCTTTGTAACAGTGACTAAGACAAAAAAGATAGTGGTAGAAATATGGTTGAAAAATTTATGAAACTGAGCAACAAATTGATATATCATGTCCCTCATGACAGAAGCATGAATATTCTTTTTTTTTAATTTTGTGTCAATTGGTTGGTTTGATTAACCTTTTGGTGTTCAAGCAAATTACAATACATATTTCACAATGTTTCAGAACCAGAACTTAATAATTCTGCGAGAGCAAACATGACTTCGCCAAATTTTTGTTTTTGCACATTAATATATGTAAAATATTTGATTAGATATATAGCGTGTTACCGACTAAATGTTCAATACTCCAAGAAAAAAATCTTTTTACAGTATTTTACCCCAGTTAAAAGTACCTTTATCCTCATTAACACAAATAACTACGTTAATCAGAAACTTCATGTTGGGCTTTTATACGAAATAATAATAAAATTAATCGGACAGTTTTTCTGTCATTTTTAAAATTTCAGCATAATTTTTCTTTAGAATTGATAACTTACTTTCTTTCTTAAGATTGGTTACTTTAAGTGACCTTCACGCTTTTATATTATTTAAATATGTCTTGTGTTGTTCGCTTTCTCTTGAAAAAAAGTGATTCTTGCTTAAATTAAGTTTATACCACAAAATTGTATTTCTATTTGTACTTTTTGTAACAATATTTAATTTGAATACATCCTATTTGGGTGAATTCTTTCATATAAACTGTGACGTTTTCTTTGTAAATGCAAAGGAAGAAATCGATCTGCTTCTGCCTTTAATTTTCAACTTTGTACTATTTTTTGAAACACACAGGACTAGATGTTTACATGGGTGTGGCTTAAAATAAATACCCAAAAAGATAGGAAAAGGAAAAAGAAAGGCCGGTAAGTACCTTATCATTTGGCTAGGAAGGGCCCTTCCACTTGAACTCAACAATAGTTCCACAAGTTAAGTCAGAGATCTTGGAGTGTGAGGATTGGTTATATTCATGCGCTTAACTTGAACAATCTGCTGAATAAAGGAGGGTGAACATTTAGTTTACTTGGATAAGTTTGAACTAGGGTGGTGGTAAGAGTTTCGTGTCTTGATGCAGAGGCTAGCTATGTAATGGGAATAGAATTGTGTAAGGGTGGAAGGGCCCTTCCACTTGAACTCAACAATAGTTCCACAAGTTAAGGCAGAGATCTTGGAGTGTGAGGATTGGTTATATACATGCGCTTAACCTGAACAAACTGTTGAATAAAGGAGGGTAAACATTTAGTTTACTTGGATAAGTTTGAACTTATGGTGGTGGTAAGAGTTTCGTGTCTTGATGCAGAGGCTAGCTATGTAAATTTTGGTGAGGTGATTGTGGTTATCGGGTATATTCAATGCATGTTTGCTTACATGATTCATTTAAGGAGTTGCAGTAGGAGCACATTGGGTAAAACCCATTGGCCAGACATTGTGTTCATGGACTCCTGCTTAGTTGGGAGCGGTTTAGTATTTTAATTTCATGCTAAATATCTGTTTTTTATGTAATTTTTGTGGCATGGAAA
Organism: Ferdinandea cuprea; assembly: GCA_963576555.1. NCBI lineage: Eukaryota > Metazoa > Arthropoda > Insecta > Diptera > Syrphidae > Ferdinandea > Ferdinandea cuprea. The sequence continues at coordinate 34,201,477 of OY754962.1, forward strand.
AGTACTTTGCTACGTCTGCTAAATAAATTAGGGTTTATGTGCGAATGCCACGACTTCACTTAGACTTCGTACCTTACGTACCTGTTGAAGTGTAGAGGTTCGTCAGTCAGTGGCATAGCCATTGAATAATTAAATTTATTTTCTCAATATCACTGAGCTTCAGCGTTAGTCTGAATTTTTTCTATGTTAGAATGCCAATAACTTTCTATCTATGTTCTTATAGTAGATCGATTATACTCTTGTAGAATTTAGGAGCAGATATGCATTTATTTTATGCTTGGCTGTTGGGTGTACACATACATGTTACATATACAAAAGTAGCGATTGAGTTAAGGCTTTAAATTGTGAGTACAAGTTTAAATTCTTCCCGAGGCAGATTTCTATGACATTTCACATGTTTTGAAACGATACGTGTACCATCTTCATGAGAGTCGCTTAGTAATTGTCGGTGTATCTAATGAATGAATGCATGTTTATGATTGTTTAATTCTAATAGGTAACTCGTTTTCATTGCCACAGCTTATACCATGAATTCTAGGGAAGTATTTGTTCGTTCCACAAGGGTGTTCTACTAAATCTATCCGACTGAGTGGAGCATATTAAGCTCAAGTGAACGAACTCATTTTAAAGTTAAAGCTAGTTTCATGTGTCAGTGCCAAGAGGAAATTCTGATGAATTACACAGTATAAGTGGTGAATGCTGTGAAATCGAGATCATGTGAAGGAGTTGAGTATTGGGTAATGTCTTTAATATTTTTTTTTCAACTAAGTAGTCTTCAGAGATCTGATCTAATAGGTGTGACAGGAAACGATTATTACAAAAACAAAGTCTGTTCTTCGTTCTGCAAAGAAATGCTTTTATTGATTGGGAAATGTTTACGAGGGTGCCAATCGGGTAGGTACATTTGAAGGAATTGAGTGTTAAAAATAGTTTGAAAAGTTGCTCCAATGAACTATCAGTTATTTTAAGAGGTCTTTAGAGATGTAGTCCAAGAGGCGCGGTTCGATTTGACTTAAATAACTATAGTACCTATTTACTTTGTTCTTCAAAGAAACAATCGAATTGGACAGTATTGGAGGTAAGATTTGTGAATGGAGTTGGGTGTTGGAAATAGTTTAAAAAGTTGCTTAAGCTTACCTTCTTCCAGCCAAGTAGTCTGCGGAGGTATTATTTAAGAGATATGACATGGTTTTATTGAAATAACTGCTGAAGCATTTTTATCGGTATGTGAAGGATGAATTGTTTTATGAAAATGTTCCAAGTAGTCTTAAGAGATATGCGCTGAGAGGCGTGGTAGCGGTTGGATGGAAAAGTGACTCAATTTACGTAGTTTATTCGTTGTATATATTGTAACATCCTGTTTAAAGGCCAATAGCAAATTGATGAAAGTAAATACCCGAGAGAAATAAAAATTACATACATCTCTAGAAAATGATTTCAGCCATTTAGAAAATATAGGCATTCACACGCAGGTTAGTAGCCGTAACAACAAATACAATTGTGAAATATTTGAGAATTATTTGAATTGTTAATTTCTGCTATTGGTTAAATTTGTAAACGCTCGACTGCGCTGGTAATGCTTTACCAACCATGCAAAGCCTTCAACCCATGAATCTTTTAGCTTTGAGTTAATTTATTTAAATATTATGAAATTATTGATGCGCAAAAAAATTATCAAGAATATTGGAGAACCTAACAATGAAATTTTAGTTACTTACCCAAAAATCAAAATGGCTAAAAAAACTCAATACTGAAAACACGAAGAATAAAAAATAAGAATGAACACAGAAATACAGATTTTTTACTTATATTAATCGAAAAAAAATTTTATTCAGAATTAATTTATGAGAAAAAAATTACCAAAAAAGGACTGCGGGCTGTCTTACTTGTACAAGGTCATACAAGGTCAAAGTCAGTGGTGCATTCGGCAATGGCTTCCAAAGGAGCACGCACGATTTGCTTCTAAACATTTTTATTTTCCAATGTCTGCTTCCAATTATGACAATAATTAAGAAATCTGAAAAATCTTAATTCCAATTTATGGCTAGATTTTAGAAGACTGCCCTATCTTCGAAATCGCTCAAATTTTGTATTCCAGTTTCTTTTTATGTCCTAAACTCAAATCTGCAAAAGAACATTCCAACGATTTTACCTAAATTACGTAAATTTTATTATATTTATTATAATAACAATCGGTTTTTCTGTGCTCCTGTTTTTAACACCTAAACCCACTTACAATTTGTGTTAAGTTCAATGTCCTGCAGGACCCCATTCGAGGTCAATTTTTGTTTGTAATTTATCTCGATCTTTAAAATTACAGCTGAAAAGAAGAAAACCATATTTTCACATGCACCGAGAAGTATCCAATCGAGATAAATTGTTTTGTAACACAGCTGTTGTTCTGTTGACGAAGAATATTAATTCAATTTAGATATGGTACATACTTAATTTAACAAGAGAAGAAAAAAAAAAAACTCCGTAGCTGTGATTTTAAGTGCAGTGGCTGTATGGTTGATGGCATTAGACTTGCATGCGAGGTGGGGTCCCCGTCCCAGGTTCAAATCTGTTCCGGAGAGGTATATTTCGAACTACTCGACCGATGTTGAAAATGTTTTCAATGTTGAATTGGTGACACGGAATCAGGATATGCTACCTATGGATATTATTACACTTAAGGATATTATCTGGCTTAAACGCTACAGTGTAAAATGTCTATCCTAGGCTTTCAATCTGCTCCAACATCGTTGACTGTTCATAAGCCTATTAAGTGGTTACATGGGTTTCTCTGCTTCAATTTTTATTGTCTTAATAATTTCTACAACATATTGAGAATATTATCCTAAACTTTCATGTCAATCCGAAAAAAAGTTTCGGAGATACAGCCTTGGGAAAGTGCGCACTCAATTGAATCACGAGGTTTATTTGAGGTTATCTAAATTTTAAACGCGTTTCTCTCAAAACTGTGTTTTCAAAGTCGGTTGTCAAAAGTTCTCGAAAACCACTCGACAGATCTTGATGAAATCATACACAGGTCAATCACGAGGACAAATTTGAGCAAATTTTATCAAAACTATCCTTTTCTTTTAAAAAGGTCTGCCAAAAATCCAATTTTCCCTTAGTCCAAATTCATGTTTATGGTCTTACATAAAGCACCATTTTTTTTACTTCTGATGATCCTGTCACGAGTTCTACTGTCAACGCGAACGCACCTTTTTCCGAGGGATCACCGGAAATGACGTCACAATGACGGAGTTTTGAATATTTATACCCTATCCTAAGGGTATATTAATTTTGACACATAGTTTGTAACACTATTTACATATTATTATTAAATATTCGTCGTAGACCCATAAAAGTATATATATTTATGATCAGGACCAAATCCTAAGACTATTTAGCAATGTCCGTCCGTGCGTCCGTCCGTCCGTCCGACCGTCCGTCCGTATCAACTTTTGAGGCCTTTAAAGTTATGCTAGGAAGCTGAAATTTGGAGCATATACTCCCTAGGGTCCCGAAATGGTAAAGTGTTAAAAGTTGTTAAATCCGCCCACTGCCACGCCCACAATTTAGAAAAAACCGTTTTAAGGCTTAAGTTAGAGAGATAAAGTTTTAAAACCTTCACAAGATATGTAGGTACTGCCTACCTTTATAAATTTGTCATATAAAGTTTTTTGCCACGCCTACTTTTTGTGGGCGTTTTTCACTAAAATGCTGTTTTCTTTAAAAATTTTCATAGAAATCGAAAAAAAATGTTGAACAATATATTTAGCCAATATTTTTTCCAATATATCGCCCATACAAAGTTTTTGGCCACGCCCACTTTTTGGGAGCATTTTTTTTAGAATTTTATAGAATGAAATAAAATGGTATCTATAATCTTCCTTATGAATTTTTTCTTTGGGGTACATAGGGATAAGGATAGGGTATCATACTGTTCGCCCCAAGCGGACTGTAGCCTTTCCTTATGTTTTTATATCATGTTTATCTTTAAGACAGTAAAAAGTTTGAATAAAATTATATGTTTTATAAAAAAAAAAAATTGTTGAATATATACCTTTTCTTTCCGCAAATAAACCCATGTAAGCCCTTAGGGAAACAAGCGTAGTAAAAGTAAAACTATCCTCATTCATCGTTCACTTAAAGCATGTTTGAAGGTGACGCATTGTAGGAAATTACCATATATTATTCGTAGTATTGGATGGATGTTTGGAAAAGCAAAATCCTTCGCTTCAAGTGAATGCTTAATATTAATGCATTTTTTCTATCTATACTGTTTTGTATTTGTATTATTTTTAATTATTAATTTAACAATATTAAATGCAATTTAAATTACAATGAAAAAGTATTAGGAAAGGCTACAGTCCGCTTGGGGCGAACAGTATTATACCCTATCCATATCTCTATATGCCCTAAAGAAAAAGGCATTAAGAGGATGATAGATAGCTTTTTATCTAATTCTATTTAACTAATTTGTTTGGAAAAAACGCCCCAAAGAGTGGGCAGGGCCAAAAACTTTGTATGGGCAAAATATTGGAAAAAATATTGGCTAAATATATTGTTTAACATTTTTTTTCGGTTTCTATGAAAATGTTCCAAGAAAACAGCATTTTAGTGAAAAACTTCCACAAAAAGTAGGTGTGGCAAAAAACTTAAAATGAAAGTTAAGGTGTAGTTAATGCAAGCTAAATTTATCAGCACATTTCCATACTGAATAAATAGATCCAAAAAATAGATTGCTACAAATGCTGATTCGATTATAGTCTTCGAAGATGTTGCGTTTACAGTGTTGGGTTTGTTGTCGAGCAAGTCTTTGTTTTTGCAGTGTCAGAGTTGTAAAATAATTCAATCATTGAGGAATAAATATGTTGATAAAATTATTTCATTCAAGTTAAAGTCTTTTTGTTTTTGTCTTCAGATTGAGCAAAAAGCAATCATTTTTTATTAACATTGAAGTTAATTCTAAGCCGTTAGCATTCACTTAATCTGTTCTATTTGGTTTAAGTCTTTTGCAGTGCTTGAAGACTGTGAATGAATTAATAGCCATTTTAATGGGCTTTGGGTACTATGATATAGCAATAAATTGACAGCGTTTGACGAAAAGAAAAATTTGCACAATTTGAAATGTAATGATAATGATATCTTAAAAATATCAATTTGAAAAATTAACAATATGACCTAAGGTTTCCATACAAAATAGAGGTAATTGCATGACGACGCAGTTGAAAAAGCGGCACATTTATAAAACTTCAAGAATTTAAAATGTATAAATAAATATTAGGTGTAAACGGCCCATACAGACTCTAAAGCCTAGCTTCTCCAACAATGGTCGGTGAGAATTTTTATTTTTTGACATGAATAGAAACTGTAGGTCCTGTAGTTAATGCCGATTCTGAACGATAATTTTTTTTTTTCAGAAGTTTCTCATGACAGTTATTTCACTCTTGAATGTTTGTCATACGTCCCCAAGAGGTGGGGCAGCGAATAAAAGTTTTCAGGTGGTACGGGTCGTAATTGAACCGGAGAACTGTCGCTTAGTAGTTCAACGCTCTTAACCACCAAGTCACTCCACCCACCTTCAATAATTTACACCACAAAATTAAAAAAGAAAACTTTTTAGAAACAAAAAAATTAACATAACCACCAGGTTAACCATGTCCTGGTTCTTACATTGGCCACCACTGTATGTGTCGAAAAACACAAGATTCCCCTAATGGTTACTCTTACTTAACATGCCGATCTATATATGTTTGTATCCGTAATAATTTTATTTTCTTATGAATTTTTCAGAATCGAAAGAAATTATAAACCAATAGGTCCGAAAGTAATTGCAAACTTTGCAAAAAAAAAACTATAGTCTTACACAATGTGCGGTACGTGTTATTCCAATAAAACTACATTTTCACGAACCCAACCACAACTATTCAAGAGCACAGCAACAAAATATGTAGAAATTAGACCTAGATCTTCGTGTACTTTCTTTCTCTCTCTCTCTCTTATGCATCAACTTTTTATTATCATATGTAACTGCATCCGTTTTGTTTTTAAATGAAAATACATCTATAGGATGCTTTGCGTCAACTAATTCTTAACAACCATAATAACTGAATTCAACTTTTTTGTTTCTGTATCCAAACCGTACTAAATTTGTAAAATTATTACTAATAAAATGCAAAAAAGAAAACACAGAAATTCAGTAGCATCGATCATCCAAATAACAATGACCTAATGTATCATACATACTTATCCTGCGTGTACAACGATTTTTCAGGAGTTTACTGCTTCTTTTGTTTTGTATATATAGTGAGAAGGAAAAAAACAAACTCAAGGTGAAATTTTGATGCCACTTGCGGGATGATGTTGGGATAATTCATAGCTACCTGTCTACAAACATGAAAACATATTCAAAAATTATTTGGCATCTGAACAATGATTCAATAATGGTGTTACTTACATGCTGTTGCTTACCTGTTTTGGAGACAAGAAATTTTTGCAAGGGTCGACGCAGGAAACACTTCAGCGGGTTCGTAGGTTTTCTTTTTTTTTGGTTAGATATTTGCGTAGCAGATTTTGACAAACAAAGATACATAATTGATTTTGCGCAGATACAATGAAATTGAATAATTAAAATTCAATGTCATCCTCGGTTATGGCTTAATGCTTAGTTTTTACATACACATGTTGGTATGCTAACTGTTTATATTTTGTTTTTTGATTGCGCTTACGATCGAGGGATAAAATCCAAATTGAGTTGTTAACGGTTGTCAGTAGGTAAAGTATAGCATGATAATGTTGCCTGTCACGTTTGGTGGTAACTCGTAAATTATCTCATAGAAAACGCTTTAAAAGCGGTGTGCCTGAATGCAGACATTTGGCAGTATTGATGCGAAAAAGTCATGGCATATTTAATTTAGGAAATAAGTGATGACATCCACACAATTTTGTCAATATTAAAAAAAAAATAAACATTCACGGAAATTTAAAAACAAAAACATTCCAATAAAAGAAAACTAAATTAATAAATAGAAATACTAGTCCGATGTGCTATTTATGCAAATACATTTTTACGATTATATTTCATGTGCGAAAACTGTACATTTAATACATAAAAGTAGGATCAACCTACATATCCGGTGGTGGTGGTGGCTCCTGGGGTCCATCGTTTTCTTCGTTTTGCAGGAAGCGCTCCTGCCACAACTCCACCCAGAGAGGCATTATGAGTTCAAGCCTTTGATTATTGATCTGGTCTGGGGGTAACTGCCAGTACTGCATCAAATGTTCATTTGCTTCTTCGTATGTGTGAAATCCGTTGTGCAGAATTTCTTGATCCTCTGCTGGGTCCGGCATATTTGGTGCATCTGGAGCATCCAGTTGGTTTGGCGGATTTGGTGCATCCGGTGGATTCGGTGGATCTATTTGTCCATTTTCTGGATCTGGTGGGTTTTGCGGTCCGTTCATATTGCAGTAGTGATTACTTTATTTTCTTCCAAATTCGCGCTTTAAATTTGTATCGCACAACTAACAATTTGACTAGTAGGTAGGTAAATAAATGACGTGACTGACCGGGGTCAGTGTTACCTATGATAAATTTCAGAAAGAGCCAAAAAAGAGTACCGGCTAAAAAAAGGAGTCCGATGGAATCTTAAAGAAAAACACAATTATTTATTAAGGCTAAACTTGAATTTCAAATTAAAGTGGGATAAAGAAACGTAACGGCTTCTTACTAGTAATCTAGTATATCTGGTGCAGAGACTATTATATCATTGATAGGACATGATTCTACCTTAAGTATGTTGGTTAGTACGGGATCATATCTTTTTTCTGGGCTTATAAAATCACACCATGCTACTTACATTTTTTGCGTAGTTAAATTAGGTCCACAAAATATGTTAAGTGGTTTTTCTATCTACATATATCTAATCCTAAGTATCAATTTAGTTTCCATAAGGGCCAAGGAAAGCTATTTTCTTATTTCAATAACAACTGTAAGAGATCTTATGAAAAACGATTAGGCGCACTTTAGCGAAGTTATTTACTTTCCTTAAGACCTTTGTTCACAGGCTCTATAAAAGTAATAGTTTCTTCTTAGATGTTACTTTAAGGAATTAAAGAAGTTATTACGGAAATCTTAAGGAAATTAACAAAAATCGCACATATTACTAGTTTTTATTATATTTTTCGTTTTGATCATAATATTTTTTTTATATGTTCGTATTAATATTTTCCATCAATTGAAAGCGTCAAGTTGCTTGAAGGTTTATCTGAAGAGGAAATAAATGATGATTAAATGGAAAAATTACTTTATAATATGTATAATAACTACCACTGGAGCTATAAAAATATTATTTGGCTATAAAAATATTATAATTCACAAACATTGTATCATATTTATAGCCTTATCTAAGTCTATGAGAGCCTTACCTGATCCATGAAAACTTAAATAAATATTTATATGATATCTAAACCGAGGTTCAAATCTCCACTATACTGATTGTATGTTATGCTTCTATTCACAAGGCTATAGATAATCTTGTTCCTGACTTGGAGTAGCAAGCTTCGAAAAAGCTATTCTATTTCAGACCTCCACCAACTAACTTCGAAAGACCTTATAGTCACCTGGTTAAATAAGAATGTTTTATTCCTTCTGAACAGTTTGTGAAATTGTTTCCCTTTAAAGAAACTTTTTCTGAAAGCATATCTTGAAAAATAGTAAACATAGCTCATCAAATTTAAAAAAAAAATGACCTTTTAGAAGGTAAATTGTTAGCTGGGATATTTCTGAAGTTATATCATTTACAGTAGTAATATCTCAAAATGGTAGTTATCCATTTTAACTTGATATAACTTGAGTTGTGGTGATGATAGAACCCTCTGCTCTACCACTCGTCTGAGTTTCAGGAATAACTATCTATGAGTATTCTTTTATAATTCAAAAATATTTGTCAAATTTCTATAAGCTTACTTAACACAAACAGACACAAACTTTCGACACTCACATAAAGTTTTCATAAAGAGTTGAATTAGGTTATTCAATCAACAGAGTAAATTTTTGTCAGTATTCGACAAATGCAGTATAAACTCCAGAAAATTTATAATGATATAGTCGAATTTTAGAAAAAAGCGTCATACATTTTTAAAAGAAGTCCAATTTCGTTGATTTTCAGAATGATGAGTCACGGAGTCCGGACGTTCAAAAAGGGTCAAAATGACTCTAAAGAGTACAAGAAGGTAACACTGACTTCTCGAAATGAATCCAGTGCGAAAATGAAATGAATACTAAATAAAAATTCATTTTTCTAGTACAGTGTCTACTTTTTTACTACTACCCTATCCTAATACCCCATTCACACCGCACTTATATTTGAGGTTTCCACAAAAAGATTTCGAAATCTAGTCAAAGCATTCACACCGAAAACTACCTGGGTTTTGTGTGACGTTTCAGTCAGCCATCGAAAAATAAAAGCGAATACACAATTGTTGCGTTCAAATTGCAAGTGTACTGCAAGTCCACTATAAGCTAACAACGTCTATGTCGTCATATAATTCGCGTGTTCGTCGTTCAAGAAATCGGTAAGCTGACTCTTAGGTGACTTGTAGTTGACTTGCAACTCAGTTAAAAATCTGTCAACCGCTTGTCAACTGCTTTGTGTAACTTGTGGAATGTGTTAAAAGGTGCATTTGCTCTGACAACCTTTGAAACCAGATTCTGAGGAGGTTTTTATCGAAACCTCATACACCATCGAGGTTTGGAAATCTCGAAAATGTATGGGAAACCTCCTGATTTCGATGCAGGCTTCATGAGTTTTTGCGAAACCTCAGATTTCGATGCGGTGTGAAAAGGATATAAGGGTATATTCATTTTGACGCACAGTTTGTAACACACGCCTCTTAATATTTGCCGTAAACACTTAAAAGTATTTATGATCTGGACCAAAACCTTATGCTACGTTTTAACCGAGCACCAAACCGAGATTAAGATTAATCTGCCCTTATACCCTATTCACAGCGCACTAAGTTTCGAGGTTTTCACAAACAGATTTCGACATCGCGGCAAAGCATTCACACCGAACACAATCCGGGTTTTGTTTGACATTTCAGTCAGCCATCGAAAAATAAAAGCGAATAAACAATTATTGCGTTCAAATTGCAAGTGCACTACAAGTCCACTATAAGCTAACAACGCTTGTGATTTTATATAATTCGCGTGTTCGTCGTTCAAGAAATCGGTAAGCTTACTCTTAGGTGACTTGTAACTCAGTTAAAAATCTGTCAACCTCTTGTCAACTGCTTTGTGTAACTTGTGGAATGTGTTAAAAGGTGCGTTTGGTTTGACAACCTTATTAGGAGGTTTCATTGAAACCTCATACAATATCGAGGTTTGGAAATCTCGAAAATGTATTGGAAAACTCCTGATTTCGATGGAGGTTTCATGAGTTTTGGCGAAACCTCAGATTTCGATGCGGTGTGAAAAGTGTATTAATCTACATTAAATCTTAGGATTTACAATAAAAATTCTAATCTGCTAAACACAATATTAAAAAATAATCTTGAAAGAAACTAGGTTTGCATGCAATGCTACGTCTCCACCGAAAACTAAAGCAAGATTAAGATTAATCTACCCTTAATCTACCTAAATCTTAAGATTTACCATACAAATTTTAATCTGCTAAACACAAGATTAAAAATAAATCTTGAAAGAAACTGGGTGTGCAATTTACCATACCATAAGTGACTTTGGTTACTGAGAATTGAGAGCGAGGAAGCAATTTGACAACCAGATGTTGGACATTTTGTGTGCAAATTTGAGAGCCAGAGAGCGGGTTGAAAGAAAACCTATATGCTAATCTCCTGTTTTTTCGGTGGAATCGTGTTAATTGGTGGGTTTATTGTTAATCTTTTGCCTTAAATCTCCGTTTATCTTTTGGTGGAAATGAAGCAGAGAGACTATTTGGAAATGTCCGTGCGTCTTTCCGTCCCTATCAACTTTTGAGGCCTTTAGATTTATGCTATAAAGCTAAAATTTGGAACACATACTCCATAGGTTTCCGAGAAGGTAAAATATTAAACTTTTCAATACGCCCACCGCCGCGCCCACAATTAAAAAAAAACGTTTTAAAGCTGTAGTTGAAGAAATGAAGGGTTAGAACCATAACAAAATATGTACACACTGAACTCCTACACAAGTTTGATATATATAATAATTTTTTTGCCACGCCTAATTTTTGAGGGCATTTTTTAACAATATATGGTTTTCATAGAAAATAACAATAGAAAACGAAAAAAAAAAAATTTATAACAAGATATTTAGCCTATATTTTTTGAAGTATATGACCCATACTAATTTTTTGGCCACTATATTACCTATTTTAATTGCATAGTGCATTTTAGTTGCGTGTTTATAACTTTAGCGTGTGTATTAGGTACTAATCAAAAAACCTACCTTCATAGGTAATTTTTTTCAAAATAGATGTGTTGTCAACTTTTACTCATACCTAGTTAGTTGACACCAAATTCCATAAGAAAATGAGTTATTTTTACACATCAAAGTTTGTTAACTGATTTTGAGCGGACAAATTCATGTCCAAAATATTCAATTATTGCGACACATACCTAAATTAAATCAAAATTAAAAATAATCTACTTCTGTTTCCATTAATACATAATCAATACATATGTAAGCTTTCAACCCACAACGCATTGATGTAATTGCTACCTTAAAGAACAAAAGTGTATATTCTTTGCTTCTCACCATTCGCATCCAATAATTCATCCAATATGACACTTTGGGTATAATTTGTTGTCCTTTTCTTTCAACAAATCGGTGTGCATGTGTGTGTAGCGTCGTTTCTAAAACAACAAGTATTCAACAAGTTAAGACGAAGAATCAAAGTAGTCAATGCTTTTTATAAATTCCTAAAAGAAGAAAATTGCAACATTCAGCTGATATTTAACCAGTATTTAGATCAAAAATCGTTTTTATTAAGTCATGGGTGAAGCAGCAAACAATAATAATAGGTCTGAAAGTTACCTGCAAACTTTGCAAAAAAAAAAAAATGTCCTACACAATGTGCGGTACGTGCTATTTCAAAAACAAAAAACTACAATTTCACGAACCCAACCACAGCACAGGTAACTATTCAAAAGCACAGCAACCAAAATATGTAGAAATTGAAATGTAATTATTCTATTCACAGTCGAAGATTCAAAAACCGGAGATCGTGAGAAATCCATGAAGGAGGAGGTGGAACGTCTAAATGAAATCGAATGGTTTGTTCAAACGGTGGGATGCATATTATATGTACTGGAGGCCATCCCCAAAGAACGGACGGAGGCAGTTTTTTCAATGCCATACTGCGAGCTCACTATACGCATACCAGAAGTTGGAGTTCCTATTATGGGTTCGAGGATAAGAGGCGGCAAACCCAAACAAGTGTTTCAAAAACCATGCATGACCTCTTTTGGATCTCTAAGACATGAATATCTTTGGAAATTTTAGTTAAAAAAAACACGTGTCTTGTACTTTGTTCTTACATAAATTTTAATTTATCTACCTTAACTTATCATATATCACAGGCAACTCTTTTTTAATGATTTATTATTACTGACATACGTTATTTTTCTCTCTCTTATGCATCAACTTTTTACTCATGTATCATAATATGTAACTGCATTCGTTTTGTTTTTAAATGAAACAATTTTTTTTCCTAAATGTAAATACATCTAGAGGATAAATTATTCTTCACAATCATAATAACTGAATTCAACTTTTTTGTTTCTGTTTCTACTAAACCTTACTTAAATACACACTGAAATTCAGTAGCACCGATCATCCAAATAACAGTAACCTAATGTATCTATCATACTATATACTTATCCTGCGTGTTCAACGATTTTTCAGGAGTTTACTGCTTCTTTTGTTTGGTATATATATAGAGAAGGAAAACAAAAAAAATCAAGGTGCAATGTTGATGCCACTTGCGGGATGATGTTCGGATAATACAATACGTAGGCTACAAACATGAAAACATATTGAATTAGTTGGCATCTGAACAATGATTCAATAATGCTGTTGCTTACCGAATTGATGATAGATATGTTTTGGAAACAAGACATATTTTTGTATTGCACAACATTGGCCGGCGCCGAAGAGATTTTGTTTGGTGCCGTTCTGTTTAGTGGATTATTTGTAAATGTACGAATATACGTAGGGATCGTTGTGTTAAAAGGATCTGTGTCAGTAAGTACCAACATTGATTCAAGTGAGACGTTGTTCTGGTGGGTAGGAGAAGATATCCATAAAAATGTACAGGTAGGTACATCGCTAATACAGAACAAAGATTGAATTAATTGTCAAGCGCCGACACAGAAAACTTATGAAAGGGTTTGTATTTTTTTTATTAGATATGTGCCTGGCAGATTTTGACAAACAAAAATGCATAATTGATTTTGAGTGCATAAACCATGAAATTTAATAATTAGAATTCAAAGTCATCATCGGTTATGGATTAATGCTTAGTTTTTATATACATATGTTGGTATGTTAACTGTGCATATTTTGTTTTCTGATACCGAAGAAAATTGAGTTGATAAGAGTTATTATTTAGTAAATAAAGTATTGCATTAAGATGTTCAGCTGTCACGTTTCTAGGTAACTAGTAAATTATCCTCATAGAAAAAGTTTTAAAAGCGGTGTGCCTAAATGCAAGCGTATCGCCCGATTGATGCAGCGGCAGCTGCTACCGCTCGAGCATATAGGTATCTATATCTTCGGAAGCATCAAATCCATTGTGCAGAAGTTGTGGGTTTTCTTCTTGGTAAAAATCGTTGTACACATATTGTGGGATCGGTAGGTTAAGTTCAATTTCGCGATCTGGTGAATCCTGTAGATTCCGTACATCTCGTTCATCCAGATTCGGTGGATTATGACTATTTTGTAGTTCTGGTGTGTTCTGTTCTGCATCTGCTTCATCCGGTGGATTATGTTCATTTCGTTGACCTGGTGGGTGGGTATTTTGCTCCTTTAATTTGCTTTAAATTTTTATAGCACAACTAACAACTTCACGATTGCCGAATTAATTGAAAAATGCAAAGAAAATCTTCTAATAGGTACAGTCGCTGTTGGAAATTCACCTGATGATATTAATTACCAATAAATAAAAAACATTCGTGAAACTGTGTAAACTTTCCAGTAAAAAAAACGAAATAAATAAATAAAAACACTAGTCGATGTGCTATTTATGCAAATATGTACTTTTATTTTTTTATGTTTCATGTGCGAAGACATTAAAAAAAAATGTAGCAACCTACATATCCGGGGGCGGTGGATCCTGGACATCAGGATCTTCTTCGTGTTCGTGTCTAGCAAATATGCGCTCATCCAACATATCTACCCAGTCATCCATTATCATTAGATACCTTGGATTATCGAGTTCGTCTAGGGGCTGCTGCATCACATAGGCATCTATTTCCTCGAATGTATTAAATCCGTTGTGCAAACCGGGTAAAATCTCTTCTCCGTTCGGTGGGTTAGCTCCATTAAGTGCTTCCGGTGCGTTGGGTACATGTGGTGCATCAGGTGGGTTGAGTAAATCCGGTGCATCCGGTTGAATCGGGACGTTCGGTGGATCGATTTGTCCATTTTGTGCATCTGGAGGGTTAGGAGCTAAAAACTCTTCTCCGTTCGGTGGGTTAGCTCCATTAAGTGCTTCCGGTGCGTTGGGTACATGTGGTGCATCAGGTGGGTTGAGTAAATCTGGTGCATCCGGTTGAATCGGGACGTTCGGTGGATCGATTTGTCCATTTTGTGCATCTGGAGGGTTAGGAGCTCTGTCCATATTGACGCAGTAATTAAATTTTTGTTTTATAAGATGCCGCTTTATATTTAATAGCACAACTACAATAGAGTCAACTATTAAAATGAACTGACTGACAATGTTAAGAGTACTAGATCAAAAATTGAAACTTTCTGGTAGTGTACCCACTTTTGTTTTTTTAAGTAATACCCTTTTCACACCGCACCGAAATCTGTGGTGTCGCCAAAACTCTGAAACCTCCATCGAAATCAGGAGATTTCCATACGTTTTCGAGATTTCCAAACCTCGATATTGTATGAGGTTTCGATGAAACCTCCTCAGAATCTGGTTTCAATGGTAATATTGTCAACGCAAACGCACCTTTTAATACATTCCACAAGTTACACAAAAGCAGTTGACAAGTGGTTGACAGATACTGAGTTATAAGTCAACTGCAAGTCACCACTTGTCAACTGCTTTGTGTAACTTGTGGAATGTATTAAAAGGTGCGTTTGCGTTGACAATATTACCATTGAAACCAGATTCTGAGGAGGTTTCATCGAAACCTCATACAATATCGAGGTTTGGAAATCTCGAAAACGTATGGAAATCTCCTGATTTCGATGGAGGTTTCATGAGTTTTGGCGAAACCTCAGATTTCGATGCGGTGTGAAAAGGGTATATAAGAGTCAGCTTACCGATTTCTTGAACGACGAACACGCGAATTATATGAAGTCATAGGCGTTGTTAGCTTATAGTGGACTTGCAGTGCGCTTGCAATTTGAACGCAATAATTGTTTACTAGCATTTATTTTTCGATGGCTGACTGAAACGTCAAACAAAATCCGGATTGTGTGCGGTGTAATGCTTTGCCGCGATTTCGAAATCTGTTTGTGGAAACCTCGAATTTTAGTGGGATGTGAATAGGGTATAAGATGGTTCGAAATGGAGTACCTAATACACATTAATGTTGTATTAAGTTCTCTATTTTAAGAAGAAAGAAATATTGTAAGAGAAATTGTGTGCGCCATTTTGTTCACGATATTAACAATTTTGTTCTTGGCTCTTAGTAAGTTTAATTATTGGATGCTTATATACGTCATTTATTTATCATTATATTGACAAACATGATTAACAAATACTGTTTTGTGTTTAGCCGGACAGTTTTTTTAAGAAAAAATTATGTTTCAATAATTTTTTTGTTTAGTCGTGCAGCTAATTTTTATTTTTTTGTTTTATATTTTTTGCTGGCGTTCGGAACTGATATTAAAGAACTTTTATTGCTGATATATTTTACAACTAAACTAAATCGCATTATTAAAACGCAAGGAAATGCTAGAGTCCACTTAGGGGTCAAATGTTTGATACTGCCGTGTTAGGCAAAATGCCATAAGCACCAAAAGTTATTCTTCGAGTTAAAAGCATATCTGTACCTAATCATGCTTCTCTATTTTCCAGCGTTTTCAGCGTCTGGAAGTGCTCAAAATCCCTAATGAAATTAGTCCTTTAGGTATCTAATGTTGTTTTCCATTTGGGCTTTGAGGAAAAGTCATGTTTTCTAATACATCAAGATTTAAAATAATTCACACAACCAAAACATTTGATATTTATCATTTCCAATGGGCAAAATACAATTCATTTTGGAAATATATAAAAGTTATTAGTAAATTAACCTTTTTCTGTTCGATGCGATATTATATTGATTTGCATTGCATGAAAGATAAGTCAATCCGTCGTCTGTATACTTTTAGACATTATTTTTTAAATAATATGTGACATTTTTTTTCAAATCCCGGCCTGTATCACCTGAAAGATTTTATTCGCTGTCCCATCTTATGCAAACGTCTGACAAACATCCATTGCCTGTAAGTACATCCATTCGTGTCAAAAATATAGCTTCGCACACAAAATGGTTGGAGAAGCTAAGCACTAGGTCCTATAATACGCATAATAATTATATAGGTACGATGGATGGAAGAAAAAATCCAGTACATACTTTTTCCGTTTCCGAGGGTGCTCTTACCAAGTTTCCTCAGAAAAACATTAGCCATCGAGAAAAATAAACAAAAAACGCATAATTTTATGTATTTTTTTTTTGTTTTAACTGATTTTTCTCTTCTATTAAATTTTTTTTATGACTAAAATTAATAAAAATCGGGACTTGACCTACAGTCTTATATTTGGTTATTTTTATGTCAAAACACTTTTGAACACTTTTCTCGAAAACTATGGTAAGATAAGGTTGAAGAGGCTGTCGGTATGAGAGCCGACACACTTATGCCAGTATTGATCCTTTGTGATACCAGAGGGATACTAGAAGGATAAAGCTTCCCCCTACTCGCTGAACCAATTGGATCTTCTGATGAAACGATGTAGAGATTTGATGCAAATATTTGTGAGATCACATGTGTCTTCATAGAAGAAGGCTCCGAGATGGAGCTTCCTTCTTCGTCCAAACAACTTCTGCAAAAGTAGTTTGAGAATGCACCAAGTCTTGCTGCATGTTTACCTATAAGACAGTGTCCAGTGATGACACCGATAGTAGTGCTAATGTTCCGTCTGTTTAGAGAGATCAAACTTTTAGCGTATTTCACATCCAGCCTAAGCCAGATCCGTTTTGTCGCTAGACATGTGATACCGCATGTCCACTTAAAATTTGTTTCCTCCATATCAGCCAGACTTAGCCATAATTTATAAGCAGCGAATGGTATACCAATCTCCCTTCTATTAGGCGGGAGAAGTGACGGGGTTCCTAGCTGGGCGAGTTCATCAACCTTAAAGTTCCTGTGCCCCGGCACCCAGCAAAAGTGAATGTTGAACTGCTCCGACAGTCTAGGGCTACTATGGAGTTAACAGAGACTGATTTAAATGACTTGATAGCCGCCTGACTGTCCGAGAAAATGTTAATATCTTTGGGGATATCACGTTCGTGTTTAGCCAAGGTAAGACTTCTTTAATCGCCATTATTTCCGTCTGGAACACGCTACAATGATCAGGATATCCCCATCATTAGTTTTTGTTCCGTCGGTGTATTTTGTAATTGGGAAATGGTGTAATCAATTTTACTAAGGATACTCCCTATCATGTTTAGAATGGAAGCATGGCTAATAGCGTTGTCTGTCCATTGGGACGTAGCTTTAATACGAACGATTATATATGCTGCCGTTTATCTGCTGAAAATATCAATGGGGGTCAAGTGAAACAGAATGTCTAAAGGGGAGTGCGGAGGTAGTGCGTAAGGTTCCTCTAATGCATAGGCAGGCTGATCTTGTGACTTTGCTGCGAACTGCCCAACTCAATAGCTTTTAGAGAGCGTTTTGAAGAAGATCTTTACTAGTACTGAGATGTTTACCTGGGACGGAAATAGCTATGTTATCAGCATAAGCGTTAATGTTAGTAGTTCATTTACCGCCAAGTTCCAAAGAAGGGGGGATATAACACCAGCCTGTGGGGTTCCTCTACTGACAGCTCTTCTAGCAGATCATCCAGCCTATTTTAAGTTGATAATCCAATACTTGTGAGTAAGATATTGATCAGCTCACCGATTGCTGCCTCTACTTTCAGGGCCGACAGTGCATTTGCGATCGCAGATGTATCGACATTGTTGAAAGCTCCTTCTATGTCCAGGAGGGCAACCATAGTGTACTGTTTATTATACTGATAGTATTCAACGGAGCGTACCGGCGTATGCAAAGCTGTTACCACCGATTAACTCTTGCAGTATACATGCTGCGCGTTAGACATCGATGCGTGTTCGTCAATATATACCAATCAATCTTTCCAAGGTTTTAAGAAGGAATCACGATTGACGTATGGGTCTGAGATCTTTCGGACTCGCATGAGAGAATTTACCAGCTTTGGGTATGAAAATCACCTCAACTTCTCTTCACAGCAGCGGAATATCGACCAGGTCTATGCAGCTGATATAATGCCATCTGGTCCCGCTTATTTGTAAGGTTTGAAGCTATTTAGCGCCCAAAGCAATTTGTCCTTAGATATCAAATATTGCGAGTTATTGCAAGCATTTGACTGATTAAATCTCGTGTTGCTGTGCTACCTGGAAAATATACATCCATATCAAACTCTTCTCTTGTATCTTTAGCTCGATTAAAGAGTTTTCTGCAGTTGACATGGAGAAGATCTAAATCTCTGGTCCACCAATGCGAATTCTTCGTTCCGTTTGTTCTTGTAAGAGGATACGCGATAGCGCTTTATTGAAGGCTGAGGTGATATTCAAAATCGGGTCGGATCGGAATCAGAATGAGGCAGCAGTTTGCCGCTTCCAATTCATCCCTTTTGTATACCCTCAGCATAATATCAATATCACTTCCATCAATGACCGCGACCACGATTTTGTCCTTAAGAGCATCAGCAAAATACTTTTGAGATGTGTATTTGGGAGCGTTACATTACCCTCGCGCGCAACGTTGCCGAGTCTCATTATTTATCATATGAAAAAATCTCATGATTTTTTATTTTCCGTAACAAATTTAAAATTTCTTAAGGCTAATTTCAGCCAAAACTGAAAAAATTTCTTACAAAAGTGAGAAATAATAAGGAAAAGTCATTAGAATGTTCTTATGAAAAATCAGAACTACTGTAATTTTAAGGTCATTGATAAATGACAAGTTATATAATCAAAAAAAAAAACAAAAAAAAAACTATATCACTAAACCAGTTAACGGTGAGTTACCCATAAGTCATGAGTTATGTGTAAAATGTTATTAATAAAACAAATTTGAGACTAACTGACGTTATTCAACTGTGAGTTAACATAACTCACTGAACGTCAGATTTTTTATTAATAAGAAATTTTAACTTGTTAAGTCTTATTCCATCGCTAAGTTAGCTCGTGAGTTAAGGATTTTTATTAATAGGGCTATATGTAAATATAGTTAACCCATTTCCGGCGGCTACCAGTTCCAGTTGAGTTAGAACCGTGAAATTTCGAATAGTTTCTATTTTTGGCCTAATTAGATGAAAAGTGAAAAAAAAAATAGTATATCTTTTAGTTTTACGGAAAATTGACGTTGCGTTTTCGCAACGTTCGCTAAAAGGGGTATCAAAACTATTAAAATGAAATTTTCTTCTAACATGGAAAATGAATCATTTTTATTTGAATATTTTTATGACAAATATACTAAATAAGAAAATTAAATCGATAAAATTTATAAAAAAAAATATATATTATATATGTAGATATTTTTACAAAAAGGTTTTATTTTGTGTGATATTCATCGAAGCATTTTGGATCAAGCGATGTCAAGTGACATAAAAAAATGGAATATCGATTTTTGAAAGTAATCTCAGCACAACGTTTTCTCCCAAACCAAATGCAGAATAGTTTTCAGTACTTGCACCGCCATACGGGAGGAATTGAAATAGGTATCCATCATGTGAGAGCAGTTCCAATATTTATATCCAAAGCGTATGGGTTTTCCTCTGATAAACATTTTAGCAGAATGACGTCCATAGTAAAGTATCATTTGTTCATCTATTGATGATGGGAAAATATTCCAAACTGCATAAATCTTTAATTTAGCATGTTGTTGAGCGTTGTTACTTTAGCAAACTTTTCGGTGGTATCGATAGACTGTTGTTACAAACATGTAAATACGACTTTATACTTTTAAAACGTTCTCGACTCATAGCATCTTTTATTATGTCGCATCGAAATACTGGTTGATTAGACCAATATAAATCCAGCTGGGGCAATGTATGCATACCAGAAAAAAACATTATTGCAATGAATTTACGAATTTCATTGAAATCGGTTTTGAATTTTGGATTATTTTTATCTATATTGGCATACACATTTGTGCTATTAACAATAGAGTTGATAACTTCATTGTCAAGAAATAATTACAATAGTTGCATAGGATTAAAATTTCCTGCAAGAAAAAAAGAAAGGGTTATCTCTCATACTCTTTCAAGACAAGAATATATTTTGAATGATTTAAATATTATAAGTTTACCGATTTTTGTTATAAATTACTTGTACCTTTTCACTTGATACGTCTTTTGGAGTTTTTGAAAATTCAACTCGATGGCTTTTTGACCACTTCGGCAACTTATAATGGAGAGATGTTTATTCCTTTTTAGATGTTGAAGCAACATTTTGGAATATTGATGCATCGTTCAATTGATTGGGTACAATATCGACTTCCGACTCGCCGTTTTTTCCACGAAGCTTTTGCCAATTTAAATCGCCAAATCGACATTCTAGCTCAATTTCCCCAGCGAATTCATTTGGAAAGATGTTTTCATCTTTCAAAAGCTGAAGATTAACATCAAATTTCAAGTGCGTCATTTTTTGGAGGCAAAATTATTATATTTGTCTGAATTGCAGCTTCTAACTTCCAATTCATTTCATTTTCTTCGTCAGAACTCGGGTTCATCATTAAGTCTTCGAGTTCTCTAGCAGATAAAAAACTTTTTGATACATTATGTTGATTATTTTTTTAAACACATAGATAATTTTTAAAAAACCACTTGTCCGCACAACTCACAGCTTATAATTAAAAATTAAGTCGGATGCCAAAACCTTATATACATTTTTATAAGTTTCTAAGCTCAACGTAAAAGTAAAAATGTAAAAAATGCATTCTTGATGGGTGTATACTCGCGTTACCGTGCCTGACCACACTCATAAGAAATGGTTAGGCTTAGTGGTTTCCGTTCCGGAAAAGGTACTTCCTAATTATATCTAAGAAATCATGTGGATAGGTTTTTTTTACAACACCTCTGCATGAATTTATTTTTTTTAAGAACTAGAATATGTATCCTGTTTTTTCAATATGGGTACATTATAAACAGAAACACACAATTTCACAAGAAAAAAACGTTTATTTTGATTTGAAAATTCATCAAACGCAAAAAATGTTTTTGGGTTTAAATGCTACTACATTCGGCGAACGTTGCGAAAACGCAAAGTAATGCTTTTAATATAATGCTAATATATGATTTTAAAAAATTATAATTTTTAAATAAAATTTCAATAGTCCAAAAATGCTACCTCAAAATTTTCAAAATGTCGAATTTTGAAGATGCTAAAAAAGCATTTAAATACAGTTTCAGAAAAAAATCCAAAATCAGGTCGATTAGATAATTGTATTAATCTTAGATCACTATTTTGTTCATTAAAATATATCATCAGTTAAGTACCAGAAGCCCACACTTATAACGTTGCGTTTTCGCAACGTTAGCCGGAAATGGGTTAGGTGACTTTTTAAAGAAGTAGGTAAAAATATATTAAAATAATAGTATAATATTTGAAGATAACACATACGTAGTGATTATTATATATATTATATTTATCAATAATTTTTTTCTTCCACAGATCTCTTTCGCGTCTTTTGCCTGCTCATAACCTCCTTGGGCCACTTAATTCGCGCATTCATCACTGGCGTCCTGTGGATCTTCAAATTATCTCCGAAGTTCTCCAGTATGCGCATAGCACTCCTGCGTTCCTTATAATTGACCGAAGAGAGACTATTGCAGTAAGATCTTACTTTGGGAGACCTACCCGAAGGGGACTTTTGTACTAGGGGTTTCTTTTCTAAGGTTTTGGCAGCACCGGGTCACCGTGAACATAACAACAATTGGGGAATTTACATTGTTTTGCCTAACATTTTTAAGAGCTTACTTACTACACTGTTAACGTCATATCTCCAATTTGTAAGGCAAACAACTAAAACGTACCTATGCCAATTTTTCTTCAAAAGCCTATAACTTATTTAAATCATATCTAAGTATGCTAACTTTTTACCAATAAATTTACTGAATTCCACCGCAGATTCGTATAGCTATACGAAATAGTTTAAAACAACCATGGCATAGATCGAAACCAAGAAATTTTAATTATTCAAAACTAGGAGTTAAAAGATTTGAAAAACATTTTCTATGTATTACGTTTTATTTCATTTTCTGTTAGTTTTATAGAACAAAATTAGCATTTCGCTCGGAAACACCCAACCAAATTTGGCGTAGTCAAATGTGGAGTGTAATGGTAAAGCAATTCAAACTCAAGCTTAACTTTAAAGGCCTCAAAAGTTTATACGGACGGAAGGACGGACATTGCTAACTAGTCTTGGGTTTTGGTTTACTTTTATGGGCCTACGACGAATATTAAAGGGTGTGTCAAAATTAATATACCAACACATTTGCCACAATAAGTGCTTCAACTGTTATAGGTCCGGACATTGCCCTGGAATGGCCCATCATGAGTTCAACCTTAAGCCTATTTTCGGATGTACAATGAAAATTTTTGTTCCTTAGCAAACAAATGCCGAATGTTTTTTTTTACCTTTGCGTTATCCAACCACCCAGTTTTCATACATCCTAAACCAAAATGATACATCGGCATGTTATCCTTTTATCTTATTTCCAATTTCCCTAATGGCCGCACTAAGCTTCCAGATGCTTCATACATAATTATTTACAAGGCAACAAACATTTCGGTAGGTGGGTTGCATCCGGTGGATCCTGTTGATTCTGGGCGTTCGGTGGATGTAATCCATTTTGATCTTGTGAGTTTTGTTCTGTGGAATATTGTCAGTGCATATGCTCCCCAAATCGGGTGCGAGCAGAGGGACAAAGAATATCCCAAAGGATGAGCTTTTGTTTGTTGGCGGAGATTTGATTTGATGTCGGGAAGTCTAACGAAGACTATGAAGACTGTCATGGAGGACTAGGATATGGCACTAGGAATTCCTCTGGTGAAGACATCCTAAGCATGTGCAATTCAAACGGTCTGATCGTTTTAAATACAATGTTCATCAACATTGTCACTTATAGCAGTGGTGAAAATGAAACCCAGATTGGCTGCCATTTGGTGGCAAGTTTCACGAATCAACTTTTTAAACGAACAGTTTGTCCGGCTATATTTTCCAGGAACCGCTCCCAACAATGAAGAAGTGACCGACATAACAGTCGAAGAAGTTGGGAAAGCGGTCAAGAACTCCAAGAAGAGAAACGCGGTTGGACCGGATGAGATACTCAGTGAGTTCTGGAAAAAAAGATGGGAGGCATCGGGCTCAGATGGCTCATGATTCTTATCTCCAAACTCGCGAGAGGTGATCCAATGCCCAATCAGTGGCATATTATTCTGGTTGATTTTTAAAAAGCATTCGGTAGACAACCAAGAGATCTGATATGGGTAGCGCTAAGACAACGAGGAGTTCCTGAAACCTACGTACAGACGATCATGGACGTGTATGCGGGAGCGACGACATAAGTCAGATGTCCCGCAGGGCTCACCGATGAATTCCCAATTAAAGTCGGTGTTCACCAGGGATGTGTCTTAAGTCCTTTGCTCTTTACTATAGTCCTAGATTATCTCCTTGAGGGAAAAGTGACGGACCCTGATCGAATTAGAAGTTCCAGAATCCGAGAAAGCCTTCACGTCAAAGAACCCATCTCGAAAAAATTGGAGCACGACCGACTTAGGACGGATCCTGCAAACCCTGTCAAAAAGGCAATGCCAATCGACGTTCCCTTATAATCGCGTAAGAGAGGCAGGCCTAAAAACTCCTGGATCACACAAATGCAGAAACACCAGCATTTGATTGGCCTCAATGATGCAGTGATCCAAAATCGGGATGCCTTAAGATATTTTTTGAGGTCGAACCGGCGAACCAGTATGATCCCTGTAGTCCTGATCATAATCTCGTCGTTAAATGGAGAGAAGAAGAAGAGAAAAGCCAATATAATTACCTTGCGACTGATTCCATTTTTGCTTTTTTTTTTGCCACACATCAAGAGGAAAAATTACAATTGATATACATATTTTTCTCATCTGATCCGAATCAGATCACAGGAATAATAAAACACGTCTATTGTTTACCAATAACGTCATATCTCCAATTTGTAAGGCAAACAAGTTAATGGTACCTACTACTAGGAGAGTCAAAAGTGGGTGAACACTTAGCATTTATCTATTTGTGTTAAGTAAGTTTATAGCAATAGGTTGAATTATTAAAAAAATGCTCATATAGCTATTGCTAAAGTTCAGGTGTGAAAAATTTGGGACAGTAGAAGGGTCTATCATCACACCAACTCAAGTTATATCAATTTAAAGTGAATATTTCCAATTTTGAGGTATAAATACTCTAAATGATATAACTTCGGAACTATTAGACAGAGCTACAAAAACAGTTTATAAGATATGTCAGCCGAATTGCACAGAAAATGATAAGAATTTTATGTGATTTTATTTACCCAACAAAAAGTTAAAAAAGCTCTAAAAAAACAACAGTGTTTTTGGCTTCTCATTTAAAATAAATTTGTTATGATGTGTTAATGTTTCTAAACAGATTTTAAAGTATCCAAGTATTTGTCAAACAATAAATTAATATTTAAGAAAGTTTCTTTACTAACAAAATCCCATATCAATAGTCCTACCCAATTGTTTTTCAAAACAATTGTTATCAAATGGATGGATTTTAGAAATTATCTAACTACTTTAAAAGCCTATCGTAATTACAACGATTGACCTAATTACTTTTTTAATACACCACCTCAAGCATCAAATACGACGAACAAATATTTATTTTGCAGTGAATTTTTGTTTATTAACATTCCTACTCGTTTAATAAAATCATTTATGAAATACGTATATTACCTCAGCCGAACAATCAAATACCGATGGGAATATTAATTGCAACCCAAATCACTTTGCATCAAAACGAACCACGCGAATACTTTTACCAAAAACTGCCTTAATTTGCCCATTCTGCGGATGAGTTAATATTTTATTACATTGTAATATTTATTTACAAATATATATATCACATCGCGGTTTAAAACCCTTAAACTTATTTATTAACGCACTTTAATGGATTGAATATCCGAAATACACGTATTGAGACTACTAACAAGTTGTTTGGTTGGCCATCACGCTGATTTTTTTTCCCAGCTGTCAAAGGGTATAAAGCCCTTATTCTAAAATATTTCCGTTCGGAAGTCGGATTAGGTACCTACCTTCCTATTGATTTGCAATTAAAAACTCCCGTCGGCATTATTAAACTGGGGATTGTAGGTACCTACATATATTTTTATATGATATATTATTATGGGCATTCGATTTACTGAGCCTTACAAATTAAATGTCGTAAAGAGGGGTCGTGGGCCCTCTACCTACTGTAAAATTAAAAAAATAGTAAAATGTAGAACGATTATTAACTTACTCGGTACCGCGACCACTTCCTATTGATTGCTCGAACGAACTGAACTCAAACGACAACCAACCACAGTACCAAGCTGTAGTAAGCAATTATCTCCTTTTCAAGGACATTCGTATGAGACGGGATTTTGCTTATATTCACCATTCACTCTTCCTAATGATTTACACCGGATTTACAAGCACAAAGCTCATCCTTAACCACATAGGACGGTTAATCTTGACAGCGAAGATGTCACTGTCCGAAAGTATATTTCAATCTGCCCGTTAGCACGGGGTGTACGTACAGCTGTCAAGATATGTTTAATGCCTTGCACTTGACAAAATTCCTTAAATTGCTTGGAATTAAACGCTGTCCCCCTATCACTTATGATTTGGGCTGGTAAGCCCACGAGCTGTGAGATTTCATGTAGGACTTTAATTACAGCTCGTGTTGTTGTTTTCCTGACCGGGCGAAGGATGATGAATTGCGAAAAGTCGTCTATTATGCCCAGGATATGTACATTCACATTTTTACCTTTAGGGAAAAGCCCCAGATGGTCTACATGTATTGTAAAAAATGGTAATGCTCTCTTCTCAATTAGGTGTATTTGATAACGTGTTTCGCCGGATCCGCGCTTATTGTAGAGGCAGTGAATGCAGGTGTTTAATGTTTTAATGATTACTGTTCGCATATTGGGAAACCAATATAATTTATGTATTCGTTCCAAGGTTTGTTCAAGACCATAATGTCCAACATCGTCATGCCCCTCGGTACAACAAAACGTCGTCCTTCTTCCGTTTTTTTGTAAAGTCTGCACTTTTTTAGAATGTACTCTTTTTCTAGTTCCTTACGTTTGCAACTATCACTTGTCTCTTCTTTTAAAATTTTGCTTTTATCTTTGATATCTTCGTCTTGTGCTTGGAGTGTGTATATCCAATCCTCTTCTTCAATTGTGATTGGCAACACTTCGTATCCAGCAACATCTACTGGATGTCGACTCAAAGCATCGACGTGTTGCAATTGAGTTCCCAGACGATGAATAAGTTCGAAGTCATATTCTTGTATTTTTAAGCACCATCTGGCTATTCTAGGAATCAAGTTAGTTTTGTTTTGGGTGGATTTTAAAGAATTACAGTCTGTGTAAATTTAGAAGTGTTTTCCCAGCAAGTAGAGCCGGCATCTTTCGAGGCTTTCTACAACGGCTAATGTTTCGAGTTCGTAGCTATGAAAATTAGATTCAGAATTACTTGTGGCCCGGCTAAAGTACGCAACAGCTGTTCTGGTTTCGCTTTCACTGATTTGCATTAAGACGCCTGCAAGTCCCAAGGAACTGGCATCCGTGAGAAGTTGGTGCTGAAGCTTAGGGTTGTAAATAGTCAATATAGGTGCTTCACAGAGGATCCTTTAAGGTGTTAAATGCAGTTTGATGTTCTAAATTCCATTGAAATGCGATATCTTTGCGAAGTCCCAAGAACTATTTTACTTCTCGCGGTGTTGTTGGCCTTGGGAAATTTCGTACTACCAGTGTTTTGACTTCAACAGGTTGAACACCATTTTTACTGACTTTATGACCTAAGAAATTAATTTCCCTTTTAAAGAATTCGCATTTTTCGGCGTTTAATGTTAAACGCAAGCTTCTTAATATGTTTCATAATTTCCGAAGCGTACTTAATAACTCCTCTACGGTTGAGCCAAATAAAACTAAATCGTCCATGTAGATTAAAACTTTTGATGTACCCATTTTTTGCTTCACTATATGCATTAATCGTAAAAATACTGCCGGTGCATTCGTCAGTCCAAACGCCACACTTTTATACTGAAACAAAAGGTCCTCTATTTGTGTGTCAAACACCTCTCTAAGGTGATATGGTACTCGGTATGGTTTGCTTTTTATTGTTCCATTTTCTTTAAGTTAAATAGTCATTTCAATTACGTTGGTTTTTCCCAATTGGCTTAAGTTGTTTGCAAAGCAATCATTATATTCGATCAACAATTGAATGAGGGATTCTTTCTCAACTCTTAAGACCGAATCGTCTACCTTTATTTTCTCTGCATTAATTTTTTTTATAACAGATACCATATCTTCCCTTCCATCCTCTTGCTCTAGTTATTGTGGATCCCCAATATTACCCTTATCATGCGTTATTAAGAGCTTTCGCCCCCCCCCCCCCCCTTTCTGACTAGGCTGACTGATGGCGAATCCAGAAAATTTCTTCCCAATATCACGGTTTCTCCTGAATTACAGTCGGGTTTAAAAGAAACCCCCTTTCAACTAAACTCGTTTAACAAAAATAAATGTTCTTGTAGGTACTTATTAATTGTATATATGCGCTAAAAAATACATGTCCATGGCGCCATAACAAAATTTTACATATAAATACATATTATCTTCTGTTTGCCTAACCCATACTTCGCGCCGGCACTTGGCAATAACTCAAAATATGTATGCTTGTGTAGATATGCACACCCACTTTGTATACCCTATCCTAAGGGTATATTAATTTTGACACACAGTTTGTAACACCCCTTAATATTCGTCGTAGACCCATAAAAGTATATATATTTATGATCAGGACCAAATCCTAAGACTATTTAGCAATGTCCGTCCGTCCGTTCGTCCGTATCAACTTTTGAGGCCTTTGATGTTATGCTAGGAAGCTGAAATTTGGAGCATATACTCCCTAGGGTCCCGAAATGGTAAAGTGTTAAAAGTTGTTAAATCCGCCCACTGCCACGCCCACAATTTAGAAAAAACCGTTTTAAGGCTTAATTATGAGAGATAAAGTTTTAAAACCTTAACAAGATATGTAGGTACTGCCTACCTTTATAAATTTGTCATATAAAGTTTTTTGCCACGCCTACTTTTTGTGTGCGTTTTTCACTAAAATGCTGTTTTCTTTGAAAATGTTCATAGAAATCGAAAAAAAATGTTTAAGAATATATTTAGCCAATATTTTTTCCAATATATCGCCCATACAAAGTTTTTGGCCACGCCCACTTTTTGGGGGCGTTTTTTTCAAAAAAATATTTTTTTTTCAATTTTATAGAATGAAATAAAATGCTATCTATCATCTTCCTTATGAATTTTTTCTTTGGGGTACATAGGGATAAGGATAGGGTATCATACTGTTCGCCCCAAGCGGACTGTAGCCTTTCCTTATGTTTTCTTCTTTCTCTGTTAACACGTTTCTAACCACAACAATCCACAAACTAGTACTATTCTCCAACCATCGATTTGATTACGGTTACCGATACATTCGGTTACAAGTATAAACAGCGTCAAAGAATATAAAATAAAAGAGCTTCATCTGTTGTTTGCTCTTTTCCTCTTCAATAATAATGGCACACTCACACATTGGAGAACTGCTCTTACTCAAGTGAACCTGGCTGGAATCAAAGAAAAAAAAAAACAAAAATAGAAAGGGACAGGGATAGGCACAAATATAAACATTTTTTATCGGGTAATTTCTTTTGCATCATCTTCGATAGTCGACTTATGCTGCGGTTAAACAAAGAGTTGAGATTTTAGTCTTGCACTTAATAATTACCACACCAAAAACCATAAATGTTAAAGAATAGCCAGTTAAGTACAAAATACAAAAAGTACTGACTGAGATCTAAAAGAGAACGCCAAGTTTGTATTGTTACTATTTAACATTTCGCAGCATAGAATCCTAGACCTATTATCTATAAACTGCCACTTTCATATATAGGGACCTCTAAAATTGTAGACTCCCCATAATAGTTCCTAAGGTTTCATATTTTTATATATTTGCTGAATTTTATGTTTTTAATAGATACCAGAACAAGCTACTTTCGCAAGAGGTAGGGTGTAAGTAAGGGACTAGTCCTCTCCGATTATGATGAAATTAATCTCTAACTATTTTCTGCTGATTTCAACATATCTTTAAGTAGTAAAAGCTTGAGTATTATTATTATTCAGAACTGACAGAAGTTTTCACAATTTATGTGGTTTTATCGTCTAATAGGGTTATACATTTATACATCTCGTAAATGTATAAATTTATATACAGGGCCTTAACTTATAATTCCTCGGATATGTGGAACTAATGTGGCGTGTAGGTACCCTCAAATAGATAAAGGTATCTAATAGCGAATTTATTGTTCTTCGAATTTTGTGTTCGATTAATCGAGTTCTATAGAATGTCTATTATCAAATAACTTACTTACATCGATTTTGTTTTATATATGCGTAATTATTCTCCTTTCGCTAAGCTTTATTTTAAATCGAGTCGCATTGCTCATAAATAATCTATAGGCCCTTTTTTTGTTCATATTTTAGAATTACAAAAATGGCATATAGCTAAACTATGTAAGTACATTAATACACAGAAATATCAATTTAATTAGTGTACCAATTTAAACCTGATATATTTTCAACGTCACAAAAAAATTAACCTAGAAAAAAAAATCAACTTTGTTTCTTTTTTAATGTTTAAACGCAGCCCACGCCTTTGTAGTTACCATTAACTCTGCCAGTACATAATACCAACTATTTTCATTAAAAATATACCATACATTATTTGTGAAAATTTCATGCAATTCGGTAGATTGGTTAAAATTTTAGGAAATAAATTTTAAGTTGTAACATTCAACTTGAATCTGTGATACTCAAATGCAATATCCACCCGTGTGAACATATACATCAAGTTAGGTACATTGTGACCAGACCTTAAACAATAAGAAGATGTAAAAAAAAACCCATCCCAAAGGGCGCAACCGCCGTTGGGGAAATGAAAAACAACGGGACTATTCCTTTGGTTGTGTTTGTAAAGGGTGATCCATTTCGAGGTTCCCTACTTTTTTAAAGAAAAAAAACACAGATAATTCAAATTTAATGGAGAATGTTTATTATCATTTGAAAGAACATTCTTTGGCATTTATTTTTTTAAGATTATGTCTATTAAATGTTGGCCGTTGCTACGTCGCAGATGGTCCATCCGTTGAGTCCAATTTTCGATCACTCGTTCGAGCATTTCGACTGGTAACTGGCGAATGACACGCTTGATGTTTTCCTCCAAGGCCTGAATCGAAGCGGGTTTGTCGGCATAAGCTTTTGACTTTACATATCCCCACAGGAAAAAGTCTAACGGTGTGATATCACACGATTTTGGTGGCCAATCGACCGGCCCAAAACGTGAAATTATGTGCTCACCGAAATGTTCTCTCAATAAGTCCATTGATTGATGCGATGTGTGGGAATTGGCGCCGTCTTGCTGAAACCAAATGTCGCCGAGATCACGAGCTTTAATTTCAGGCATCAAATAGTCGGTTATCATGGCACGATAACGGTCGCCATTGACGGTTACGTTCGCACCGGCATAATTTTTAAAGAAATATGGACCGATGATTCCACCGGCCCACAAACCACACCAAACCGTTGGTTTTTTCTGGATGAAGTGGCAGTTCTTCAACCTCTTCAGGTTGCTCTTCGTCCCAAATGCGGCAATTTTGTTTGTTTACATACCCATTGAGCCAGAAATGGGCCTCATCGCTAAACAAAATTTGCCTCGAAAACGTCGGATCTTCTTGGAACTTTTCAAGAGCCCATAGAGCGAAGCGATGTCGCTTGGGAAGGTCGAGCGGCTTCAGTTGTTGCACAAGCTGTATTTTGTACGCTTTCAATTTAAGATCTTGACGTAAAATGCGCCAAGTCGTTCCATACGTCAGCCGAGTTGCTGCGAACGGCGCCGAATCGACTCTCTACGGTCTTCGTGTACACTCTCAGCTACGGCCGCTATATTTTCTTCACAGCGTGCTGGACGTGGTCTATTCGGTCGAATATTATCCAATAATGAATGCTGGGTCTCAAAATTGGTGATGGTGTTGCGAATAGTACACTCAGTAGGCCGATTATGTTGACCATAAGTTGAGCGAAGTGCACGAAACACATTCCTCTCAGAACGTGAATTTTCATAATAAAGTTGAACAATTTGTAAACGTTGTTCACGCGTAAGTCTTTCCATTATGAAGTGCCAAACAATACTAAATAAAAATAACATGGCAGCATGACACGACTCACACGTGATCTGTCAAAAAAGGCTATTGAAAAAAGTATCTCTACTTGGATCACCCGTTATATTGGCTCGACCTACATAGGCGAAAAGCACATTTAATCACGTCCATCGTGTGAAAGGATATAAAATTACGGGAAATTGTAGATCTCCAAAGAGATAGATAAGAGATAAGACTTAATACGAAGCAAATAGGGGAACATCAAAAGATGTTTACTTTTCCCAAGCAACAGTCGATATTTGAGGAAATCTGAGGTTTCGCAAAAAACTCATGAAACCTCCATCGAAATCAGGAGGTTTCCATACATTTTCGAGATTTCCAAACCTCAATATTGTATGAAACCTCCTCAAAATCTGGTTCAAAGCTAAGGTTGTCAAAGCAAATGCGCCTTTTAACACATTCCACAAGGTATACAAAGCAGTTGACAAGCGTTTGAAAGATTTTCAAGTTACAAGTCGACTGCAAGTCACCTAAGAGTCAGCTTACCGATTTCTTGACCGACAAACACGCGAATTATATGAAGACATAGGCGTTATTAGCTTATAGAGGACTTGCAGTGCACTTGCAATTATAACGCAATAATTGTTTATTCGCTTTTATTTTTCGATGGCTGACTGGAACGTCAAACAAAACCCTTGGACGAGATTTCGAAATCTTTTTTTGGAAACCTCAAATTTAAGTGCGGTGTGAATAGGGTATTACTTTTGCGTTTATTAATTCCCTTTTCACGCCGCATCGAAATCTGAGGTTTCGCAAAAACTCATGAAACCTCCATCGAAATCAGGAGATTTCCCATATATTTTCGAAATTTCCAAATCGCGTTGTTGTATGAGGTTTCGGTAAAACCTCCTCAGAATCTGGTTCAATGGTAATGTTGTCAAAGCAAACGCACCTTTTAACACATTCCACAAGCTACACAAAGCAGTTGACAAGAGGTTGACAGATTTTCAACTGAGTTACAAGTCACCTAAGAGTCAGCTTACCGATTTCTTGAACGACGATCACACGAATTATATGAAGTCATTGGCGTTGTTAGCTTATAGTGGACATGCAGTGCACCTGCAATTTAAAAAATAATAATTTTTTATTCGGTTTTATTTTTCGATGGCTGACTGAAACGTCAAACAAAACGCAGGTAGTGTTCGGTGTGAATGCTTTGACGCGATTTCGAAATCTGTTTGTGGAAACCTCGAATTTTAGTGATGTGTGAATAGGGTATAAGAGTCAGCTTACTGATTTCTTGAATGACGAAGACGCGAATTATATTAAGATATAGGCGTTGTTAGCTTTTTTTCATATTTTTTATAATTTCTTCCGACAAAGAAGTAATTGGTTCAAATTATTCATTTATTATTAGTAAATTAGATTATTTAAATTCATGTACAAAAGCAATAAGTAAAAATATTAAAAATATCTCATAAACACAAAATTAACTTAGTATTTTAAAATTCAATCCCAAAAAAGTCTCCGTCCAGTGGTGAAAAAAGTTCAAAGTAACATTATATGGTATGGTTACTAGTTTGTGTTGCCACCCTTCTCTCTAAGGACCTAAATTAAACGATTTTTCACACTACCAACAATTTCTTTGTGTTATCCGGCTCAATTGAATTATACATCCGAAGGATGGCACTTTAAGAGCATTTTTGTTGTTAATATCATATTTTTTAATCGCCTTCCTATAATACTTCCTACAGATATTTAATGGGGTTTAAGTGAGCATATTGGGGGGTGAAGCTGTTTCGCGGTTTTGTAGATTGGCCATTCTTTTATAGACCTAGGAGTGTGACTAGGGTCATTGTCTTGTTGGAATACAAATGATCCTGCTATTCCAAGTATCTGCGCACTATACCTTAAATTATTTTTCGATTATCTACGTTAATGTGTTGGCCCATAATACCATCTATAACAACCATATTTCCAACATCGGATGCACTTGCCAGTACCGACAATAATTTGTTCCATTTGTAATATGTGAAAAAATAATAGTTTAACAAATAAATGTTAATGTTAATAAATTCGTTTTGTTGTACATTTATATGGTTTTATAGTTGGAATACAACGCCAGCCTTACTTGACCATACACATTTCCATTCGCTCGGATCTAATGCCAGATGCTTTAGTTCAACTTTATGTGGCCTCTCATTAATTGTTGTCGTTTGAACAACGTAACCAATAATTATGTCTTTGTGGCACAAAGCAGTGCGAATAGAGTATACCCAACCAGCATCCACCAAATTTTCGCCTTTTCGCAATGGTCGAACTTAGTGTGCTTAAAATATATAACAATTTTGTCCATAAAAATTTTTAAAATTGTTGTTCCATCGTCTTCAATGTCGCTATTGTTGTTGTTTTTTGATGTTCGTGTTGTACTTAAGTTTCTATTAAAATATTATATTAGTATCATCAAGAATTCAAACGTAAAACATTGAATTATACAAAAATTATGCTATACAAACACTGTTTGTTTACATATTTCACATTTAGTTCAAGCCGAAATCTATTTGAAATTTTCACTTCTTTCACTGTTTCTATACACTTACACACTTTCCAAAGAAACTCCGCTACAAAAATTACCACGTTTCATTGCGAATTGTATTTAAAATGTGAATTTCTTTTACTACCGATTATTTCTTTTCATATGCAAAATATATTGGGCCGACCAGCTGTCAAAAGCATGTAGACACATCATTGTTTCAAAAAATGACAAGCAGATGTAGCGCAAACCACTTTACCGGGTCCAAATTGCAAAACTGTAAGGGTGTCATTAAACCCGTTGGCAGTACATTCGTTTTTCGAACGTGTGACTGAATTCAACCGTGTCGTTGTTGATGGCTCCAACGAAGTACGAGGCAAGCAAAGAGCAACAACAAAAGTCTGGTCCTGACAAGAGAGAAGAAGACAGCGGAAGATCAAGCAACAGGAGAATACCGGTGAAGCGTGGTGGCGAAGCAGAACAGTAGAAATAATCAGATGGTGGTATTTTGTATACCCTATCCTAAGGGTATATTAATTTTGACACATAGTTTCTAACACCCCTTAATATTCGTCGTAGACCCATAAAAGTATATATATTTATGATCAGGACCAAATTCTAAGACTATGTAGCAATGTCCATCCGTCCGTCCGTCTGTCCGTAAGCAATTTTTAGGCCTTTAAAATTAAGCTAGGAAGCTGAAGCTTTCTAGGGCTTCGAAAGTTAAGCGTAAAAAATGTTTGAATACGAACACTGCTACGCCCACAATTTAGAAAAAAAACCGTTTTAAAGCTAAAGTTAGAGAGATAGAGTGGTACAACCTTCACAAGATATTTAGACACTGCCCTCCTTTATAAGTGTGTCATATTCGTTTTTTGCCACGCCTACTTTTTGTGGGCATTTTTCACTTAAAAGCTGTTTTCGTCTAAAACTTTTATAGAAAGCGAAAAAAATGTTTTACAAGATATATTGCCAATATATACGGATAGGGTATAATACTGTTCGCTCCAAGCGGACTGTAGCCTTTCCTTCTGTTTTATATTGTATTTCCTGCTGCTATATTTTTTTTCCATTGCATTTCAACATTAATAAATACATTATATCTTGATAGTTTTTTCTGAAATCATAATATTATTTCCAAAAATTGAATACCCTTAAAATTAAACTTTGGAGATTTTAAGTAGTACATTTTTAAAATATAGATGTTAATCAAATGTTGGCTCTGACAGTAGACGGACTGAGAGACAGACTGACACAACTTGAACTTCCGACGACAGGACTAAAAAACGTATTCAAAGACAGGCTTATGAATCACTTTGGGTTATCCCGTGGTAGAAACGTGGGAGAGGAAGAAGAGTTTGAGGAGGCCTAGAGCATGGCTGATTCTGCGGAAGGGGCATCAGGTAGGAGAAGCAGTTTACTCTCCGCGATATTGAAGATTCCATGACACAGTTTGATGGAACGGGTTGCATGGACATAAGGAGAACGCCCTCACCGTCGAATGGGACGAGATTCAGAAGTACATATACGCAAAGCAGTTGCTCAGAGGTGCCGCTTAACTTTTTCGCAGAAGCCAAGTAGGAGTCAAGAACTGGAATTGTCTTAAGAGAGCATTTGTTGGAGAGTTTGGTAAGAGGTTATCGGCAGCAGAGGTGCATCGGAGGCTGAGAAAGCGTCAGAAGAAACCGTCAGAGACACTACAAGAGTACCTATGTATATAGCCTTATTGAGCTGGGAAATATGGTCAAACTGGATGACGAAAGCGTTATCGAGTATTTCGTAGAGGAATCCCGGATGCCAGGCACAATTAGATGGTCCTGTATCATACAAGTAGCATCAGCGAGCTGAAAACTTAATTGCACGTGTACGTAAGTGCGAGGGGTCCCATAGCGCAGACATCAAACTTCAGGCGAAGCTCACGCACGGTCACCAGTGATAGGATCCAATCGACAATCAAGTCGGAAGTGAAGGATAGAGGTTGTTTTAAATGCGGTGAAACAACGCACTTAGATAGAGGGTGTCCATCTAGGGTGTTCAAATGTTTTAAGCGCGGGCAATCAGGGCATAAATTACGGGATTGGAAAGTAGATGCGAAAACAACGTCAAGACGGCCGGAGGACAGAGACGGACACACAGGTGGCTGAAAAGATTCTTGCCCGAAAGCCAGGGTTAATTTGGCAGTTGGATCGAATTGCGTGTTCAAGGACATTTCAATGCGAGGTGTTTTGTTATCAGCACTTCTGGATACGGGAAGCGATTTGTGTCTCTTGCGATACGACAGTCTGATGACGATGGAGTATTCATAATTAAACAAGTCAAAGAGGAACTTGTTAGGAATCGGTCAGCATAGGGTCACAACCTTGGGTAATGTTTGGATATACCTGGTGGTGGATGAAATTCCGTTACATCTGAATTTCCATGTGGTGAGCGAAAGGGAATTGCAGTATTCGGCGATATTGCGAAACAGCATTCTCAAAACGGTGGACTTGGTCATTAACGATGAGGGCGTAGAGTTCAGATGCAGGTCGGATAAGCGACACATGGTGCATCCAGCAAATCCAGAGGCTAACGAGGTTCGCAAAGTTGTTATTGGCGATCCAGGCGAGGTTCGCAAAGTTGTTGTTGGCGATCCAGGTTAGGCTTGCAAAGGTGTCAGTGGTCATTCAGGTGAAGATCGCAAAGGTGTAGTTGATGATCTAAGCAAAGATCATGAAGTTTTTGTTGGTTCCTTGGAGAAAGACACTAAGGGTATGAAGGTGGGCGAAAGCCGAAACTACGCAGCGGGTTATGGTGTTGGTAGCTGTGAACAGGAAGTATTCGAGCTAGCGAATGTGTTTGGGAATATTGGTTTAGCCGTAGACGAGCAAATGTTCAGCAGCATGGAGGATCTGGCACTGGATCATTTAGATGTCCGTTTTAGGAAGAAGTTACATCAGATCATAGATCAGTATAATCCAATCAAGGAAGAGTCATCTCCTATTGTAATTAAGCTTGTCCTTGAGGACGATATTCCAGTTTTGCAGAGGCCACGACGAATGGCTTACGCTGAACAGATGTTGGTACATGAGCAGATAAGGCAGTGGCTGGCAGAAAAGGTCATACAGCCATGTAGATCAGCGTATGCTTCGCCGATTGTTCTGGTGGCGAAGAAAAACATCACCAAAAGACTGTGCTGCTACTAATGTAAGCATTGTAATGAAACTCATGGACGAAGATCTCGAGCGGCTGCAAGGAGGAAGAGTATTCACTACCCAGGATCTCAAGGATGGTTTCTTCCATGTTCCGACGGATCCAGATTCCCGCAAATATACCGCCTTACTAACGCAGGATTAGCAGTACGAATTCTTGTATGTACCTTTCGGAATCTCGAATTCCCCGGCGGTGTTCGCTAACTTTATCAACGCTATTTACCGAAAATTAATCCAAACAGGTGTAGTGGAAGCCTATATGGATAACCTGATAAAACCATAACAGGAGAAGAAAAAGTTGGAAATGGTTAGCTAATTATGGTCTGCGGTTGAATTGTCAGTTCCTAATGAAGAAAATTTCTAGGTTACATCTTCGAGAACAACACGATCCGGCCAGAATAGGAAAGCGCTTCAACGTCGTTTACTAGGCCTGGCCTCTTACTTCAGGGGATTTGTAGAAGGATTCGCTGTCATTGCCAAGCCTTTGTCTGACCTACTACGTAAAGATGATACTTTTGTGTGGGAAGTCGAACAAGCGGCAGCGTTTAAGCAACTGAAGACAGCTTTAAGCAAGCCGCCAGCCCTTAAGTTGCTTATTCAGGCGACGATAGAGATTTACACGGATGCCAGCAAGTCCGGATATGGCGCCGTTTTGATGCAGAAGGACGATCTGGAGCTACTGGCGGTAATCGAAGCGCTGAAGAAGTGGAGGGTGTATGTGACGCGGTTGGATTTCAAGATAGTCACAGCTTGCAACGCGTTTTCCATGACTATGAAGAAGAAGGACGTTCCACTGAGAGTTTCCAGGTGGGAAATGTTTCTTCAGGAATTCAAATACGAGATCGAACATCGTTCTGGGTCTAAAATACGATTTGTGGACGCGCTGAGTAGGATACATTGCCTCTTTGTAGAATAATCCCTAAGTCATAGGATAAAAGAGGCGCAGCTTCAGGAAGATTGGATTAGTATTCGAGAACGATACGTATGAGTATTTCTACATGAAGGGCGGAATACTATACAAAGATCTAGTGAAAGAGTTGGTGGTGATACCTTCGGTAATGGAGTTAGAGATTATTGGCGTGTCTCACCGGCAAGGGCATGGGCATATTCCCACCAAGAAAACGCAAGACATGGTTTAGAGAACA
Organism: Ferdinandea cuprea; assembly: GCA_963576555.1. Taxonomy (NCBI): domain Eukaryota; kingdom Metazoa; phylum Arthropoda; class Insecta; order Diptera; family Syrphidae; genus Ferdinandea; species Ferdinandea cuprea. Next base: position 34,240,270 of record OY754962.1, read on the forward strand.
TTTTATATCCCTGGGTTAGCTGCAAGGGTAGAGAAAGTGGTGTGAGCATGTGTCAAGTGCATCGTGGCGGAGTCGAAGAGTGGTAAAATGGAGCGGCTGCTAAGACTAATCGACAAGAGTAGGAGTTAGGTCGATTGAGACTGGGAATTCTGCGTTAGAGTGAGAGGGAAGATATGAGTTTTGAATGGGGGTTGATTGTTGTTGTCGTTGCATTCGGTTTGGTTTGTGTTGTCATATTTGTTTTATTTTTTGTTTTTGCATGATAAGTCAAATGTATGGTTGCTATGGATTATACATTTTTTATCCGTCGGCCATCCCATGGCAACCAAGCTGCAGCGTCAGCCAAATGACCAGACCCTTAGCGAGTCCAGTATCTGGCCCATGCCCTTGAAATCCAACGGCACAGCACAATCGTCGTTCCCACACCAGTCCATCGTCCGTCACAAGCAGCCAAGCTGCAGCGTCAGCCAAATGACCAGACCCCCCAGCGAGTCCAGTATCTGGGACCATGCCCATGCCCTTGAAATCCAACGGCACATTGTATGTGAGGGTAGTCTTTTGAGGTCTATATCTTATATAAATAAATAAAAAACAAATGAGTCTCTGATATGCGACACATTATTGTTTGTTATGATTTCGACACATTATGGTGTGTGATGGTTGAACTGACTACGTTAGCGTTACTTTGTTGTTCATGAATTGAGTAAATAGCCCCAAAGGAAGCCTTGTTGTGGCATATTGGGTTAGGTACCGAATAGGATTGCTCTTATTTTGACGACCAATCTTGGGATCTAAGTTGCAGCGTTAGTCAAATGATCAGACTTCCTGCGGTCAAGCCCATGCCCCTGAAATCCAACAGAACTGCACAATCGTCGTTCCGACGCTAGCCACAACAATGATTGAGTCTCTGGTATGCGACACATTGTTGTTTGTTATGATTTCGACATATTATGGTGTCTGATGGTTGAATGGGATTGGTTGAATAGCCTATGGAAGGGGCACATGAGTTTTATAGGATTCCTGTCTTATCGCATTGATCATATTGTCGCGTATTTATTTTTTTTTTGTTGATTATTGAATACAAACTGTGAAATTTTAGAAGGGGATTCCTTGTATTAAGGCCAAGCGTAAGAATTAGGAAGTATCAGTTTATCTTGAAGAGCTAGAAAGTGTTGAAGAAAAAGGAATTTTTGAACCAACTGAGAGCCGTCAAGCCATTGGAGAGTCTGAAGACATTAAAACTTAAGACAAAGTACCGAATCCTAAAAGGTACGAGATGCCAGACTAAATATGGGTCCAGGATTTTAGTGGAGCTGGAAAACAATAAGGTGTTCCTACCGGCGCGGTTTGACACTATGAATGAGGACACTTTGAAGCTGCTCTCCTCAAGCCAGATTAAGGTGATCCAGCCTAATGGAAACTCATTTGAATTGGCTTTCCATGCCTCATCAGCAGCGGAAGCAGAAGAAGAAGAGGTGGAGTTTTTACTTTCACAGATAATAAAATAAAAAATATACTTATTGAAAATTATTTGGTGTTTTTTTTATTTGTCTGTTTAGCGTTTTGAGGTGGTCAAGGATCAGGCAACATTCGTCAAGCGATTCAACTTGCGTGGTCGAAGGATTGAATTTCGTATTAAGGATGTGGCAGACAACGCTGCACCAACAAATTGGGTCCAAAACGCAGTGAAGGGTATGTTTGAGCGTATTGCTGCAGATCTGGATTCTTCAGATATGGTGGTCCTAGTTGGATGGGTTTTAAGAAGGCGTCCGAATTAAATTGGAGTGATGTCTGGAAATTAATCACGAAAATATTCCAAAGCAATTCCGAAGGCATAAGTACGGATACTTTTCGGATAAATGCCACATCGGTAAGGCTTCCTACCGGGCAAGGAAATGAATGAAGGCAAAAATAAAATTCTTTCGATGAAGAATCTGCAAGAAGGAGAGGAATAATTGTTATATCAAACAGACAACCTATGCTTACCTCGTGCATTGGTTGTAGCAATTGCTCTCGTAAACAAAGATTCGGATTACGTGAAAATCCGACGAAATACCGGAAAGCTTCAGGATGTTCAAACTGCCAATTTAATTAGCATGAGCGGTGTTAATATACCGACAGAAGGTTGTGGTATTCCAGAGCTTCGCAGTTTTCAAGATCATTTGTCGGAATATAAGTTCACCGTCTACGAGTATGCGAAAAGGACGGTCTGTACTATTTGAAGATTTCACCAATAATAGTAGTAAAAGACTAAATTTACTATATTTCAATGCTCACTTTAATGTCATATCATCTTTGACGGCAGCCTTTTGCTGTGTTTACTATTGTGAAAATTGCAACATACCGTACAATACAAAAGCCGATTATAACATGTCCACAATGTCAACAAGCACCTAGATGTCCGACGAACCTTCCCGAAATTCTATGCAAAGAGTGCAACAGAAGTTTTAGAGGACAGGATTGTTTTGACAAATACAAGGCTTCACGATCAACAACCGGAAACCGAGCGATTTGTGAAACTGTTAAAAGATGTGCTGATTGCCTTAAAACATATGGAGCAAATAGAGGACATACTTGTGGGGAGTTCTATTGCAATAAATGCGATCAAAACATCTCTCAAGAACACTTGTGTTACATTCAGCCAGAGACTAGAAACCCAAAATTAAAAGATGTTCTCTACGTATTCTATGATTTGGAGAGTCGTCAAGAGAAGGTTATTGGTCAAAAGGTGATAAACGATTATGCCGATTCAATAAAACTTCACGAACCAAATTTGTGTGTTTTCCAGCAAAGATGTGGATGGAGATGGAGATTTGAGTGAAAATGACCTACAATTTTGCCAAAAATGTAAATTCAGACTTAATGTGAAAAAAGGTCCGAATGTTATAGCCGAGTTCCTACAACACCTTCTTAATGTTCGCAAATCTTTTAAAAAGGTTATTGTTATAGCGCATAACGGTCAGGCATACGATCATCAATTCATTCTAAACTACAAAATACCAGATTTTAACCGGCATTGATTATGAGAGGAACTAAAATAATACTCATGGAATTGGAAAATGTGAAATTCATCGATTCACTGAATTATTTTCCCATGGCTTTAGCAGTTCTTCCGCGTGCTTTCGATCTAAAACAATCGCTAAAAAATGGTTATTTTCCGCATTTCTTCAATACCAAAGAAAATGAAAATTATAATAGTCCATTGCCGCTCGTAGAGTATGACAATCCGGATGCTATGAAAAGTAATGATCGAACTGTATTCTTGAAGTGGTATGAAGAAAATAAGAATATAGAATTTAATATGCAACGTGACCTTCTTGAATACTGCATCAGCGATGTACAGATCCTATCTGAAGCGTGTATTAAATTCAGAAATTTGTTCCTTGATCAGTGCAATGTGGAGCCGTTTCTAGAGCCTGTAACTATAGCATCGGCATGTAACCTGGTATATCGCCGTAATTTTCTACAACCAAACACTATTGGCTTAATACCTAGAAATGGATACAGACAGGCTGATTATCAATCACGCCAGGCAATTGAGTGGCTCATTTGGGAAGAAAAGAGGCGAAATTGTGTCATTTAGTATGCAGCCAAGCAACCAGAAGCGAACGTAGTTGCTGGCGTAAGTGTTGACGGTTTTTGTAAGGAAACCAAACAGATGTTTGAGTTTCATGGCTGCTATTATCATCGGCACACTTGTTTAAAAAATAATCGTGATAAGTCCTTAAGCAATGACCAGTACGACACTTTAAATTCACGCTATGAAAAAATCAATGCTAAATTGACTCTGCTAAGGCAGTTCTGTTACGAGGTAATTGAAAAATGGGCTTGTGAATTTGAAAAACAGTTGAGTGATGAAGATGTCAAATATTTAAAAGCACATCCAATAACACAATATGCTCCATTAAATCCTCGCGATGCATTTTACGGTAGTCGTACAGACAACACATACAACTATTACAAATGCAAAGAGGGGGAAAAAATCAAATACATAGATGTATGTTCTCTATATCCTTGGGTTTGTAAATACGGGAAATTTCCATTGAATCACCCCAAAGTTCACACCACGCCCAGATGGTATTTCCCCTATAGTTCTGAAGAAGTGTTCTTCCACGCTGGCAAAACCACTGCGTAAGCTTTTCTATCTGTCCTATTCTTCAGGGCTCTTTCCGAGAAGATGGAAAACAGCATTTGTCCAGCCCGTCCCAAAAAAAGGCGAATCTTCCTCTCCCTCCTCTTACCGACCAATTGCACTTACGTCCCTTCTTTCCAAGGTCGTGGAAACGCTGCTAAATCGACAGCTTATGAAATATCTCGAATCCCGAAAACTTCTTAATGACCGGCAGTACGGTTTTCGCAGCAACAGATCCACTGGTGATTTGATGACATATCTAACCGAAAAGTGGAACCAATCTATTCACCATGGTGGTGAAAGCAAGGTCGTTGCGCTTGATATTTCAAAGGCATTTGACAGAGTTCGGCATCAAGCTCTCTTGTCGAAAATGCGTGCATTTGGGATCGATGTTAGCCTTCTTCAATGGATTAGAAATTACCTTTCGGACCGTTCAATACAAGTTGTTTTGGACGGTTTCAAGTCTGCTACTCACCAAATAAATGCTGGTGACCCTCAAGGCTCTGTTTTGTCTCCGACTCTCTTTCTCATTTTTATCAATGACCTCCTGTCTGTCACTACTTATCCAATCCATTCCTTTGCTGATGACAGTACTCTCAGCTTTACATATTCGTTTCCTGGGCAACGCCCCTCATCTTCGGGCGTTGAACTGGAACGGCAACGTATGTTAAGCTCATTGAATTCCGATCTTGACAGCATTCTTAAATGGGGTAAAACCAACAGAGTGGAATTTAATGCTTCCAAAACGCAATGCTGTCTGCTGTCATTGAAGCGAACCCCTAATTCTCTGCCATTATCCATAAATGGCACTTGCGTCGCTGAATCCGAAAGACTTTCCATTCTCGGTATGTGTGTTAATGACAACCTTCGTTGGAATGACCACATATTTGATGTCGCCAAGAACGCTGCGAAATGAACGCAAGAAATATTTCACCCCTTCTGATCTGGCTAGAATCTACAAGGCTTTTATTCGCCCAAAACTTGAGTACAACGCTCATATCTGATCTGGTGCACCAATAACATATTTGGAGCTACTTGACAGGATTCAAAAACGTCCGGTAAAATTTTTGGGCGATCGAGACATCGCGAAATCACTTGACTCTCTTAGTCATCGTCGTAATGTCTCCTGCCTGTCATTGTTTTATCGGTATTTCCACCACAAGTGCTCAAATGAAATAGCCAGTTGCTTTCCACCCCTACAGCAATTCAACCGCAATACTCGCCTTGCGAGGAATGCAGATAAGTTTACCCTTAAGCCTGTTTTCGGACGTACTGTGAAATATAAAAATTCCTTTCTCAACCGTACAATACGAATGTGGAATGCTCTACCACGCTCTGTTTTTTTTTTATTTTATTTCACTTAGTTACCACTTATAAATTTGTTTAACTGGTAAACATTTTGCAGGGCGCAGCATTTACCGTGGAATGAACATTTTGTCTCATTGGGATAGAGACGCTTTAGTTCTTTAAATTTCGGACAGCCAATATCTTCAATGTCCATCACTTCAACATTTTCATCTTGTAGTATTTCCTTCATCCATTGAGCTTTTTCAGTTCCTTTGACGTAAAAAAGAGTATTCCTGATTTTCTCCTGAAGATATTTTCTCACTGTTCGGAATTCTGTGAATCCTCCATCCCAAACTAAGCCGTGATGGTTTTCATACAACCAATTGGCTTGTCTTCTTAATGAGGGTGTTAACTGGTCAGAGCTGAATGGCGGCTTTACGATGAAATGATAATGATGACCACTGTGCAGTACTGCTATTTCCTTTGCAATAAACTGGTTGTTTGGTCCTTTGAATCCCTGCAGGTCGATAACAGAATACATTTTTACGAGTGCGTACGCATGTATTTACGGTAAAAAAAATAGAAAAAAAGGACGTGTGTTTGCGATAAAAGCCAGCATTAAACTAAAGACTTATATTTCTCGTAAAACTGTCTGACTCAATGGATTGTAGTTTATAATGCGATCGTGTAACATTAAACAGTAGGGTAGATGTATTAGCAGGTATTATTTTTGTTGTTGCTGTTTTGATTTCAATACGAATATCAATTGGACCGTTTTTGATTATTTCGCTCTGGTGCCGGCAATCAATTACGAAAATTGCATCTCTTGATAAGAGTGGTTCAGCAAAAAGGCGATTATAGTAGGTTTTTTGAAAATCACAATACATACTATATAATAAACTATAGTTATTTTTATCTTCCAAATGCCAAATTTAGATCTTCACATGGATAAGCATCGGAATTTAGATAAGCCTTTATATTTAAAATATCACAATGATCAAAAGTAGTTACATTTCCTTTCAGTAAATTACGTTTGTTGGTTTGCAGAGCAATTATAATGTAGCGTGGCTTCTCCATTTGAGAGGTTGTCTTTACATTACAAATATTATGACTAACGCTGGGTAATGCAGGATATTCGTATAGATCCCAGTTGCTAAAAGCCAGCTTCATAGTTTGTCCATTATTAATATGTTTGTATAGTTTTAATTTGTAAGTATCAGAGAGTGTTGTATGTGGAATTTTCCATTGTACTATAAGCAAGTTTATCTTTGCTTTCTCATCCTCGTCAGCAATTAATCTGTGCGTGCGCGTGTTAGAATCAAATCATGACGGCCATTTGGTATAATTTTCTTATAGTCTTCAGCAAATCCCAGTAATTTATTTAGTGGCATGCAAAAATTAAAATAGAATCCATTAACATTGATTGAAGAATTAGGTGACCAGGATGCATTCAAAAGCATATCACTCCGACACTTCGATTGCTATCAATTTCGACACCATTTAATTCATAACGAATTTCATCGAAAAAGAAAGCTACTCCATTATTTACAAGTTTTGTTTTCGCAACGGCTGATCCATCAGTTTTCGACACAGTACCCTCAATATAAATGTAACTTTCTGAAGGCAAAATATTAAGATTTTGATTTTGGACACAAATTTGAATGATGTCATTTTTGTCAAAATTATTTAAATATGGCGAGTACGTATGATATTTCAATTTTAAGATACTCTCCTCAAATTTCGGTTCTTCAAAAATATTCAGCATGTCTTGTAGGTGTTTTGGCTTATATTTTTAATCTGTAACCTAGCGATAATAGAAATTGCCGATTTTGTACAGCTAGTACTGATGTTTTCCTATCAGAAGCTGATAGTATATTGGGAGGCTTAGTAATATCACCTACTCTTTTATAATTTGAGGGGTACGATGGATTATCATATAGTATCATTGTTGTGGTTTTAGATGCAATTGAATTGTTATCGTTTCGTTTCGAAAGTTTATACGATTTCCGTCCTGATCTAAGAGATTCAATGTTATAGAACTTATCCTCTTAGCGCTCACTGGTAGATAGATGATATTGTGAGTAACTTCAACTATTTTATATTCTGGGCTTACATTAATAGAAAATTCATGCAGTTTATGAGCAGGTCATTGAACATTGTTTATATATGTTTTATCAATTAAATTACATTCAATTCGCACAATATTCACTCTATTGATGTCAACATATAGGTCAGATTCATGCATAATATTGGGAACAAGTTTCTTCTTACTGAATCCCAAGAGTGAACCAATACTACGATGATGAGAAAAATCAATTTCCATATTGCTGTAAACTTCACATTTCAAAGTATTATTATTGGCTCTTAATTTAATTATAATTTTTCCAGCTGTATCCTCGTTGTGTAGCTTCAGAACCTCCTGAATTACATTATTAATATCCTCAATTTCGTAAGAACCTACCGGAAAAGTGATTTCATTGTTATCACCAAAATGAAACGAGTTATTAAATACATCCACATTAGGTATAGAATTGTAGGTCTGGAAGTCAACTAAACCGCAAACGTTATCAGTATTTAGGATTATTGGAGGAAAGTAATCGGCGGTGAGCGTAGATTTGTTTCCACTCAATGTAAGTGCTAACGACACTGCTATTGGAATAAAAATGAAACATATTTTGATTTTGTTGTATTTATTTATTTACATTTTGATCGTATAGGACTTTACCACATATAAATGTATTTAAATTTTGACAATTATTATAATTGTACTAAATATTTTCACCCAAATATTTGACCACCTCTATAGGCGGTCTTAAATTAGCAAAACTGTCAATGTATTTTACAATATTTTTATTCTTAATATATGCTACCCAATGTGTCCCTGGTTCACGCTCATTGTCCACATTCTCTATCAAGCGATCTTATAGGTAATTTATCTCTCATGTAAACACCACGAAAATAGGGTATACTGACATTTCCGAATTTAATAATATCAATATTGGAGAGCCGACGATTGGGTAGCAAATTTAAAAGTTTTTTGAATCATTCGGTTTGAGAAAAAGTCCAAATCCTTTTTTGTATGGTTGTTGATAAAGTCCCTTGCCCTTCTGAATTTGAACCCCTTCCATAGCTTGGTTATGGCGTTTGTTCTCCTCCAACTGTTGCTTGGCTACCTTTGAAGCATTTAATGCCTTAACTAGTCCTGCAGCTCCCCCAGTTAGGGAACCAACCGCTGATAATCCAGCTAAGATCGGTAATAATGGTAAGAAACCTCCAATGTTTGGTAGCGGTATGACTCGGGGAATGGCAATGCTCTTCCGTTTATGTTTAGTAACCTTTTTAGCTGCTTGTAAAGCATATAAAAATAAATCTATATATACAACGATCATATAACTTCAAATAGGACTTTCAAACAATTCAGAGATTTATGTACAAAATGTTGGACAGATGCATATGGTTTCTTGGCTATTAATAAAGACTTGAGTACAGATAAAGGACAATATAATAAATCATTTAAAGAAATTGTATCTATATAAAGCTACTCAGTCATTAATCAACTGCATAAGATTACATTCAGATTGGAACAGCCCCAGTTTGTAACCGACCCTGTTTGTAACTGATCCTGTTAGTAACTGGTCCTGTTTGTAACCGATCCTGTTCGTAACTGATCCTGTTTAAAACCGCAGTTTAAAATTATTAAATAATATATATAAATTTAAATAAATTGTATCTATATGAAGATACTCAGTCATTAATCAACCCCTTATATGATCATATCCAGATTGGAACAGCCCCAGTTTGTATCTGATCCTGCTTGTAACTGAACCTGTTTGTAACTGATCCTGTTTGTAACCGATCCTGTTCGTAACTGATACTGTTTAAAACCGCAGTTTAAAGTTATTAAATATGGATGTTAATGAAAATATTCTTAAAGATCTTATAAAAACTAAAAGAGATAAATATATGTTTCTCAAGACCGGGTGAATTATGAAAGAAAGGAAATTGAAACTACCACTACTACTTTTAAACCAATAGTTAAACCCTTAACTAAGATTGTTAAAAATGTCAAAAGTGTTTATAGACGAAACATTGCTGCTGCTGCTGTTGGTAATGAAATCGATAAAACAAAGCATCGACTGACGACGTTTGCAGCTCTCAAGTTCTCCAGAAACAATCAAACCCTCTCCAAAGGAAAGTTTTGACCATTCATCTACAGGATCAATTCAACTAACAGACAAAGATGTTTCATTTAGAACGCCTACGAATTTTAATACTGACGACCCTGATCAAAGTACTTCATTCAAATGATCATCGCCATCAGATTCGAATCTTAATAAGATCTATGGGCCATATTTTGATGTGCAGTCAAATTCAACAAAATTGGGTACATCAAGTTTTACAATTAATGAAAAGAGGAATTTCATCATTGGTGATGAAGGTGAAATCTTCTCTGGAACGGATGGTCTTTGATTTGGATGAATATCTTAAGATATTACAAAAAACAAAAGCTAATTTAAAAAAATATGATAGTAACTCTCAAGTTAAAGGAAATAGAGGTTATAGGTATAAACATTTTATTCAACCCTTACTTCAAATTATTACAAACAAAATTCAGACATCATACAACAATAACTTTCCTGACATGACTTATTCTAATAATTCGATCGATTATGTGCACTGGGATAGCCCCAATGAGCTCATCGATAGATTAAGACTTTTAATTGCATCTCAAAGGGCAGGAAACAAAATGAGATAAATTCAATCATAGAAGAACTACGCGAAGCAAACATCATATATTAACAGCAATCCTAATCAGAGAATTCGATAAAAGCAAAATGAACGTCGATAAGTTCGGAAGGAGTTTCAATCGAATTCACAATTCAACAACAACAACTGGTCCTCGAGGACCTCCTGTAGAAGGATTTAAGCTATCATCTGCTGGTGATTTTGATATTGAGGGGAAATGTCTAAATAATGTTGCAATGCCTAAAACATCACACCAAGCAGCCAACAAAGAATATGTAGATGATAATATTGATTTCTAAAATAAAACAACAATTATTCTTCAACAATATGTTGATAATAATTTTGAATCTCTCATGAGCGCTATAAAAGGTGAAACTGAAATGGGTCTCATGTTACACTCAGATGGCTACTATGATGCGAAATAAAGCCTTGAAGAATATAAATAATCCTACCGATGCAAATGATGCTGCAACAAAAAACTATGTTGATAATCATGTGCATATAGATGAAAAACTTGCAAACATGACAAAATTTTGCGCACATACATTGATGAACAAAGCTTAAATACACTCGAAATTGTGAACAAGCTAAGAAAGTATTTCCTCGATATATTAGAGAAATATAATGAGAACATTGTAGACATTAAAGAGAACGGTGTGAAACTTTCCACCAATTTAAAAGACATTTGAAATTCAGTTTGAAACTACATGTGAAGCATGAATACTCTTTTGATCTCGAAAGAAATTTTAAATTTCTTACTGAACAACAAACACAATATACTTGAGGAACATTAGGAAGAGATCTTACGATGTATCTTCTTTCTAAGCAAATTTGAAAACGTGGCTTGTGTGGAATCTATTTATGGAAATCATTACTTGAATTGCTCTTGGTCTTTGAATAAATGTACATTAGGATACATGCTCATGTCATAGAATAGAATGGATGACGAATCGAATAAAAGCCCTAATAGTGCTCTGTAAAAGACTCAATCAAAAGACTCCAATGTGAATAGTTGCACGATTTTCGGTGAAATCCTAATATTTTTAAAAACCTATCAACACATTCTACTTCCAATGAGATACTTGAGTGAATTTCTTTTTTTAAAAAACTTTGAGAACATATCCCGCACCACATCTAATAATGGATGTCATTTCGTCGCATGCCCTGTAAAAATGGACCAGACACCTGTATTTGCTATATGATTGAAATTAAAATGATTAGAATTAAGAAATTAATGTCATTGTATGAAAGATTACAAACAAAGATAAGAAAATAAAAAAAAGGAATGAAGAATCTTCGGTTTCATTTTTGCTTTGATGTATGTATTTGATTCTATTTGGTATGATCCCGGTTCAGTAAAGATGAATTTCATCATAATGCGTAAGAATATAAAAATGCTGAGCTAATCATTTACTTTGTATATAATGTATTCACTGCTCGAGACAGGGTATAAGTTTCGATTAATAATCAAACAGATTGAGAGTGGATCAGACAGACGAAATGGATCGCAGTCAAACAAATACACATAACATAAATCCAAAGGATAGTTTTTTTAAAAAAAAATTGAGTTTGCGCTTAAAAGCAATCCATTTGAATTTGCATCATCATCAACATCATCATCATCTTTGGAACCTAATCAGAGAGAGCAATCTTCTGTTAAGTATCAAAAGTTGAAAGAGGAAATGTAGGGTTCGAATTATTAAAGAATAAAAATAATTATTTCTTAATTCATTAGTATATAGGATGAGTAAACGGGCTGTTGTTGAGGAATTGCACAAAACTGCTCGAAGATACTTCGTCAGACGTCGAGTTGTCATTAGGGGATTCGATGACTTGTGGCAGGCAGATTTAGTAGAAATGATCTATAACAGCGATAACAATATGTATAACTATTTACTGACTGTAATTGATACCTTTTCACACAGTTCCTTTGAAGAATAAGACTTCGAAATGCACTACAGAAGCTATGAAATCAATTTTCAATAGTTCCCAGCGAGTACCAAAAAATCTGCAAACTGATGATGGTAAGGAGTTTTTTAATAAAATCTTCCAAGATTTGATGAGACAGTACAAAATTAATCACTATTCAACGTATAGTTCATTGAAAGCATCAATTGTTGAACGATTCAATAGAACTCTCAAGGAGAAAATGTGGAAAGAATTCAGTTTTAATGGTAACTATAAATGGCTACCCATTCTAAAAGGATTGCTCCACGAATACAATAACTCTACTCATAGAACAATAAAAATGAGACCAGTTGATGTGAATAAGAAAAATGCTGATAAACTTCTATCATCAGTTTACACTCACATTAAAATTGCTCCACGGAGAAAATTCAAATTTGGTGATCAAGTTCGAATAAGCAAGTTTAAACATGCATTTGAGAAAGGTTACACACCCAACTGGTCAACCGAAGTATTCACAATTAGAAAAGTTAACCTGACTAATCCTGTCACATATTTATTGAAAGACTTTCAAGGGCAATCCATCCAAGGTGGTTTCTACGAAATGGAACTACAAAAAACCATCCACTCTGATGTATTTCTGGTGGAAAATGTATTAAAAACTAAGGGTGATCAAGTGTATGTAAAGTGGCTTGGACTCTCAAACGATCATAATTCATGAATAAATAAAAGTCAGCTGTTAAAATAAAACAGTACCGAGCATCTGATACAAAATCACTAACAAAACAAAGAAAAGCAACAAAAATAAAAATAAAAAAATATTTAGTAATAAATAAAACAGCATTTTAAAAGAAGTTCTATAGTTTCTTATTTATTTATGTAAGATCAACAACATAGACCCTCACATACAATGTGCAATGTACAATACTGGACTCGCTAAGGGTCTGGTCATTTGGCTGACGCTGCAGCTTTGGTGCCATGGGATGGACGATGGATAAAAAATGTATAAGCCATAGCAACCATACATTTAACTTATCATGCAAAAACAAAAAATAAAACAAAGCAGAAGCAGAATTCCCAGTCTCAATCGACCTAACTCCTACTCGCATCTTATCGTCGGTATAAGCAGGTGCTTCCGCTGGGAGGTTTCCTGCCAAACGTAATTAAATATTTAAATTAAAACTGCTTGAGCCTAGTTGTAGTATAAAAGTATTTTGTAGGGAGCTGTTTTTAGTGAGTAAGAATCTCACACTATTATAAACACGCGCAGCCGGTCCTCATAACGTCCCATGCAAGATTTTCCACCTACCTCGGAAAAAAAAAACTTCTGGTACATATATTGTAAAATCCTGGAAAGAAACAAAAATACATACATATATAAAACATAATTTAAACCATTTAGAAAATATAAGTATACACATCCAAGTTAGTCACCTACAAATACAATTGGGAGATATCAAAGAATGAATTCTAAATTTGTGATATTGGTTATATTTGTAAACGCTTGACTGCGCTGGTAATGCTTAAATAATCACGCAAAGCCTTCAAATCATTAAGCATTTAGGATTTAGTTAATTAATGTAAATATTGGGGCATTACTGATGCTAAAAAAAACGCATCAAGAATATTGGAGAACCGTCAATGAAATTTTAGTTACTACCCAAAAAGCAAAATGGCTAAAAAACCCTAATCCTGAAAACTGAAGGGCTAAAAAATAATAAAGAACACAGAAATACATTTTTTTACTTTTATAAATCAAAAAAATTGTTATTATTCAGAATTATTTTTTTTTGGTAAGAAAGAAATGAACTGTCTGCTGGCTGTCGCAGTGTAAATGGTCTACAAGGTTGTGTTTCATCGTCCTCAACGTCAGTGGTACATTCAGCAATGGCTTCCAAAGCAGCACGCACGATTTGCTGCTAAATATTTTAGTTTTATATTCTAAAAAAACATTACAATTCTCTTAATGGTGGTCTGCTGGTCTTCAATTTCAGTTAGAAAATTGCGAATTCCCTGTCCGGGAAAAATCCCAAATTGCCTCTAAAAGTTCCTCCATTATCGTTGGTATTTTTGAGGTTTCCTGGAGCTCTTTTTTTTTCTTTTTTAGCTTTGTTATCCATATCTGTTGTATTTTTTTCAGCTTTTGCTTAATTTCGATACCTACGACTTTTAAGTAAAAGGGACGCCACACTAATGAGGATGGACTGCAAATGAATTTAAAATTCCACCGAAATGTTTTAAAATTTGACACATAAAGTTCGTCAATTGACGAATGGAAACATTTTCCTGCGATACCTTGTAGAAAGAGAGATCTACACAAGTTTGACAGCTGTTGGATTTACATATGACTTAATAAGAACTACAAGTTGTAGGTGAAATTTAATAAGTATTTTATTTGCGAAAAAGTCAATCCACTTACTGAAATATACAAGGTGGCGCAAAATTAATCACCCTAACGAAAGATGTTATGACTTTTGCAAATAGCGTCGTATGTCAACCATAACTTACATTCTAGATAGCTGCAGTTTTTATACTGCATTCCAGATAGCTGCAATTTTTATGCAACATTTAGCTTTTTAATAATGTATTTCCTTTACTCTTTCAATTTTCTGAAAAACTATGAACTTAATATGTACTTTTTTAGTAATAATTATTGCGCACACTCCTATAAGAGATGTAACTCCTAATCATTATTTTATTAGCAAAACTATCTGATCAGACAAACTTTGTTTTGTCATATTAATTATTTCTTGGGAATATTTTAGTAGAAAAAAAATTAATAAATTATTGATGTGATGTATGATATGTGATATATGAGTAGAAAACGGATGAAAATAACAAAACACTAAGCTTATTTTCTCATGCATTAAAATGTATTCTATATCGATAATTATAATCAATTTACTAATTACATTATCAATCCCTTAATGCAATTGAATTTACAATATGTTTTGTTATCCCGTCTTAAGCTAACACAAACAAACTGAATGGTGTGCTCATACCTAAATTACAAACAGACATCGTTCGGCCTTGAGATTTATTAACAGTAATTGCAAATGCCAATGTAATTGTAATTGAAGACGTTTAAATTGAATAGGCAAATCTGTTGGTAGAATAGGAATCCGTGGTAGTAATATATATTCACCTCGGAATTTGGCATTTAAAATAATGGCTTCGATAATGTTTTTCATTAAATTTTTAATAAGTAATAGCGTACCGTTGCACAGCCGTGGTGGACCTTCAGTCGTAAATTATGTGGTGGCATGCCTGCTTAATCTAATGAGCTTAAGAACTCCGTTGGATAATGATAGCTTCGGTGGCATCGCAGACTGTATCAATCGATTAATTAGTCACCAATTCCTCAGGCAACGACTTTTGTATCTTCAGATTCAATTCATTGACATTGCTCTTTCTGACAGCCACTCATGATTGTTGTATAGTGTGTACATCGAGAAATATCTGGTCAATGAGAGCATCTTGCGAATTAATGATTGCGCAGAAATCGCTCGCTAATTTTATGGATCCAGTTTTATCCACACTAACTTTTCCATTAACAGTTTTTTTGTCAGAATGTTTCCACGGATGGATTTTGAAACATTCGAACGCGCATATTTCCTTTAAGTTGTAATTTTTCAACATTACGCCACATTGGCTATGATTTTAAGCAGGCGTTGATTTCATCAGCATACGTTGAACGTATAAACAAATTAAAAATACAATTTTTTTAGGGTGGACAACCCTTATTACTTACTGATATAAAAAATACACAAAAACCTATTCTCAGATCCAAATCTTTCAAATTTACATGTAAATTTCATTAAAATCTAATACTGTGGCGCGAGAATTATAAATATTAGATTAATAAATTATAAATTAATAATAATAGCACTGAGAAATATTGGTAAATTCACTATGAGAATAAAATTAGAATGAGAGTTACACTGAAAAATTCAAATGATACGTATAACAGTCACTGCTACGATCGAGACACAAATGAAACCAAAAAAAAAAAAAAATTGAAAAAAATGGCGAAAACTAAATAGATGATATGTGAATCCGGCTTCGTTCTCATCCCTACTCCGAGATGTTGTCAGACTGAGAAATTACAGGGGAGACACCTGGCGGGGATAACTAATTGGTTGATAGAACTAAACATGCCATGATTATTTCTTGTGGGGTTATGTAAGGTCGTTAGTCTATGTGTACAAGCCGAACACAATTGAAGCCTTACAGGGTAACAAAACATGCGTAATTCGTGAAATACAGTACTTCGTGTAATACATTGGACCTTCCGAATGGACCATTTGAAACGGAGCCGCGGACAACTTTTACATGAAGTTGTCTGAAAACGTAAATGACAATGCTCATTTATCGATTGCATAAATTTTTTAAATATTTGATGCAAATTTGAGTGTTTTATTCAATTAAAAAAAAAAACGCTTAAAAAAATCACCCTTTAGTATACTACAATTATTATATTCGATTATCATTTTGCGGATCTGTGGATGGAACAGAATTAAAAAAAATTGCGTTTAAAAATCAGAGGATGATCGCATAAGGGTGAAAAATAAGAATTGTATGTATTTATCAATGCTGAATAACGAAAAAATAAAAAAATTATAGTTTCAGCAGTTTTGAAGAAGTTTGGTAACAAAAACCGCCACACGAGAATTTTATAAATATATTAGATATCTGTTTTCCACTGCACTTTGTTGTTTCCAATTGAAAAATTGACCAACCGTCGAAATCTATAGCAACCTACCGATGTGACCAGGGGTAAGCTTCCATGCTTATTCTAAACCCATTTTTTATTATGTTAACTGCGAAATTTTGCTATTATTACTATCTTAGTATTTTGTAAGACCGAAAACAAAGTTTTATTTTGCAGTAAATGGTGGATAGGAATGTCACATAGTCAAATTATTTATAAAATTAAGGTCCATCTATAATTGTTGGAGTGCCACGTAAAACCACGTATGTAGCTACTGGAACACACGCAATTTGGCATATATTGTGACTTTAATGACTGTTTGCTCCATTTCGTTGAGTTTTCGTCAAATTGGTTCACTTTAATGTTCGGTTTTGACATAAGTTTTCAAGTGCTTTCAAAAATTTTAGTTTAGCCTTTACTCGTCCATAATAAATTAGAGAGTGAAATTTGAAATTTTTAAACATTCCCTCAAATTGAACTAATCACTAAAGTGTAGGTCCGAGAACTTTGAATGAAATGAGATTCTTTTGTTAATTTTCTGAGCACAAAACTACCCGAAAAGACTTTACACATTGTAATAAATGCGTTCACTTAAACAAAATAAATGATAGATAAGCATACACGAATGTGAAACGAAAAAACCAAAGGATGTACATGCTTTTGTTGATTTTGAGTTTGAAACTTTCAATCGATCGACGCACATCGTTGTTAGCGTCCGCTTGTTTTCATAACAGTATCCAGGTACTTTTCATTAAATTGAGATAATCCTCTTTCCTTTTTATATTTGACACTTTTCATTTTTCTTCACACAAAAGAATGCAACCACCATAAAAGTATAATATCTTTTGAAAATAAACGCACAAGATCCTAAGAAATGGACAAGCTGCATTGTGATGTCCTTAAGAGTGGTGCACGTGTTAATAACTATTAATAGACAATAAGTATTTACACATTTCAACCGGTACTTGTACTTTTCTTCAGATATTCAACGTACCAGAAAAAAGATTTAGTGATTTGTGACCGGTTTTTGCGATATGGGTGTCGTCGTTAGATTTTAATTGTTCGTCTCTGTAGTTTGCCATTCCTTCTACGTATTATGTGTGTTGGTTTAAATTATGAGCAGTTATAAAGTCCTCACGACAGTCTTCGGTTTGAAAACAATCACAATATTTTTTATGGCTTTTAAACAAATTTTGTTGAACACAAAAAAGAACAATATTATTATTAATCGAGAAAATACTATTTTGCATCTATGTCGGCATGTAGCGTAATTATCTCCGATTAAAAACAGTTACTCTATACACATACCATTAGAATCATTTACAGCTTTCTTACCAACCGTGAGTTTTACGTGCGGATAGGAAACTCCATATCCAGTATCAGGGATATCAAGGCAGGGGTAGCCCAGGTCTTACGCCTCGGCCCAACCTAGTTTAATCCATTTACTTGTGATCAACCACAAAATGATTCTCGACCAGGGAATCCGCTTTACGCTTATTCCCCTTGTCCTAATATTGCATTACGTAGAGTCAATGAACACGTCCTAAAAAGTCCTTTGGGAATACTACCAAAAATGGGGAATCAAAATAAACTCCGCTAAAACGGAGCTTATATCATTTCGAAATCCCTATGGCACTGCTCGCAACAACACTATTGCGAAATGTAAAACGTTAACATTTACCCTGTCTGGAAACTCCATAATATTGCCAAAACAATAGGTCAAATATTTAATGGTGAACTTTTCAAAACGTTTCAAGTTCAACCGTCACGTAACCCTTACTCTTCAAAAGACAAATTTTGCCTTAACAGTTATGCGAATAAGAGATCTTTACTAGAAAGAAAGACCAAACTTCTTCCCTACAAGCAATTGATATGACCAATCATATCTTACTGTTTCCCTATCTGGTACACTATCAGTCCCACTTATGTATACAAAAACGATTAAAATTTTCGAGCTAAAAGTGCTCCGTCACTGTACTTCGCTCTACCGGAACCCTTACACAAACCACTACTATAGAACAGAAGTCCTAGATGAAGGCGCCAATCTTATACCCATTGAACAATATAAGTGCTCACTTTTCACGAAAATGACGCGCAATATCCTCTCCCACCACAACCCATTAATTTTTAAAATCTCAGCGACTCCATCAGTACAGGATTACTATCATGCGACAATTTGTAGAAACACAAGTGACAAGTCACATCTATTTGATTTGCATAATAACGACTGCAATATGTTGTAGATGGAAGTAAATAAAGTATTTTATCTGCGAAAAAGTCAACACACTTACTGAAATATATTTTAATTTGCAAACACAAACACATCTCGTCACATATTTAAGCGAACCAAATAGTTTCCGCAAGTAGAAATAAACAAAAAATAGCATCAACATTTGAAATCGATTGAGAATATAAAACTTTACTATAAGTTTTTATAATGAATTCTAAATATTATATTTATATTTTTATGCTATGGGATGCAATATATAGATTATAAATAATGGATTTCCTTTACTCTTCAAATTTTCTGAAAAAATTTGAACTCAATATTCACCTTTTAAGTAATAATGAATGCGCATACTCCTATAAGAGATGTTTTTGTATCAATTATAACTCTATATCTTTATTTGATTAGTAAAATATCTGCACTTTGTTGTTTCCAAAATTGAACAACCGTCGAAATCTATAGCAACCTACCGATGTGACCAGGGGTAAGCGTCCATTCGTCAATTCGATTTCCATATTATAATAATGCAATTTATTCTAAACCCATTTTTTTATGTTAGCTGTGAAATTTCTCTATTATTAACTTCTTAGTTTTTTGTAAGACGGAATCCAAAGTTTTTTTTCCAGTAAATGGTGGATAGTAATGTCACACCGTCGAATTAAAATTATATTATTAATTTTAAAATTAAGGTCCAACTATATTTGTCGCACTACCAAGTATGACCACGCACTTAGGTTTTCGAACAAGCGCTGTTTAGAAATAATATGTGTTTTTTTACATTAAAGATTCTTTTTTTTTTTTTATCTCGTCATCGCTGGGCTTAGTCGCAGAATTTATTATCATTTTTTAGTCCTTCGAGCCGGATAATTCTGCAAAATTTCGATAAATTAATAATTCGAACCATCTCGCTGGGAACATTTTTGATTGGATTTGTGCAGATTTTTAGATTGAGCGCGGATTTAGATTTTCATTTAAAACGGTGTTATAGAAAGACAATCGAAACTTATAAGTTATTAATTTATTTTGTACGGTAACATCAAAGACTTTTCGTGCGATTAATAAAATGAATGCAAAAGCAAAATTGGCTATATTGCGCGTTACATGTGGTCAAATAAAGGGCTCGTTAACCAAGCTCGCTTCCTTCACGGAGAATATTGTGGAGGCAGTGCCGTTAGAAGCTTTAGAAGAGCGTGTAGAAAAGATTAATGAATTGTGTGATGAGTTTAAAACATCGCAAAATTCTATGTACGAGTTCGCTGATGCCAACGATTACACAGACCCAGTGGTTAAATCTGTGTTGCTTGCAGCAATTAGGGAACGCACAAACACAGAACAAAATGGGCACTTCGAAGCTAATTTAGCTATTCAGCGTACACCTAATTCGACAGCTGCATCGATTTCGCAACAGATTAAAATGCCGTTACCACAAATCAGAATCGAGCCGTTTTCGGGAAACTATCGCTAATGGCCTACTTTCCAAGACATGTTCGAAGGATCGGTGCACAATCGAGAATACTTATCGACCACCCAAAGTTGCATCTCTTGAAATCCAATCGGAGAAGCTTTAAATGTGTTTAGTCACATAATCATTTCTGATGCCACATACGATACGGCTTGGGAAAGGTTAGAAAAGCGGTATAATAGACCGCGGCATATCATAAACAATTTTTTAAAAATTATTGATCAATTTACCCTGCATATCCACTTCGAACGTTGATATATTGCGGAAGATATCCGACGGGGCGGATGAAGTAGTTAGGGGTTTGACCTCTTTTGACGAGTTTATCGTTAGATAGGGACCCTTGGCCTTTTTATGTCCTATTTAATAAGGTGGATTTAAATACACAGCAGGCATGGTCAGAACATTGTGTTGAGGAGGATTATCCAACAATGGATCAATTTCTTGAACGTCGTATGACGCATTGGAAAGCTGCAGAGGTCAGGTTCGAGAACCAAATAGGGGTAGACATGTGGCAGTAAAGAATATGCATGCGTCTCCTTCTTCAATAAGTTGCCCTAAATGTCATGACTCACATTGTAAGACTTGCAACACACGTCATCACTCATTGGTCCATCTCGATTCGGTTTCGGGTACTAAAATTCCGGAAATCTCACCGGAAAGTAGATTCAAAATCGTGTCTCTCAAAATAAGAAAAGGAAATAAAGAGAAAAAGTAGAAAAACATTTTCTTCAAACTCATCGAAGGGACAACAATGGGAAATACTTTGTAGATCTCCCGTTTAAAGAATCTTCACAATTTGCAAACACATTGAATGGTGGAATACATCGACTCATGTCAATGGAGAGGAAATTTGGAAAAATTGAAGGACTTCGCCAGAGTTACATACAATTTCTTAATGAGTATTTGTCGCTAGCACACATGTACAAAATTTCAACCACTTAATAGCGCACGAACGAACGTGTTCTACTTAACGTACCATGCGGTACTCAAACCTGATAGTGCCTCTACAAAACTTCGCGTCGTTTTCGATGGGTCATTCAGGAATACCAATGGGAAGTCATTAAACGAATCGCTTATGATAGGGCCATTCAACCGAACCTTTTTTCTGTGTGCTTAAGATTCAGACAGCACAAATTCGTCCGCGGACATCGTTAAAATGTTTTGCTAAATTTGGTTGTCGAAAAAA
Organism: Ferdinandea cuprea; assembly: GCA_963576555.1. Lineage (NCBI taxonomy): Eukaryota > Metazoa > Arthropoda > Insecta > Diptera > Syrphidae > Ferdinandea > Ferdinandea cuprea. Next base: position 34,261,926 of record OY754962.1, read on the forward strand.
GATAGAGATTATCAGCGAATAGTTTGGCTCCTAATGCTCCTCTGAAACATTATCAGGTGTGTACGGTTATGTAAAAATTTTCAAATGAATTTTTGTTTTAAAATCAAAAAAAGACACTCAACTTTTATCTACGTTATAACTTTATTTCGTTTCTCGAAAGTTTTCGCTTGAAGGTTAACAATCGAATGAATGTATAATTCAATGCAAGAAATTACAGAATGTGTGGGGCATTAATGTATCGGGAAAGTTACAGTAAAATTTGGAAGTGTATTTGCATATAAGAAAAATTAATATGTTAGGCGGGAAATTCAAATATTCGGTGTTTCTTCTACATCGTGTGTGGAACGCATTTACGAAGTGTTGGCGGCAACATTCCGGCCCCATTGATGTGCTGTGCTATCAATCCAGGTCAAGTGGTGCTATCTTGGTTATCGAAATTTTCCATTTGCAGTTTTCAGATCAACCACCCTAACGTTGTTGTCGTCTCCGGGTATTACTCGCTCCACCCTCGCTAAGACCCATTTGTATGGAGGTAGGTTTTCGTACTTCATAACCTTCATTTGACTGCCGCCTCCCAAATACCTCCGAAGTGAGGTGCTCGAGGCGGTATGAACTTAAACTCGATACCTCTATTTGCCACAAACTCGAGAATTGTATTTTTATTTGTTTCTTTATAAAAGATACTTCTAAATGCTACTAATTTGGTTTTTGCGCCAACAAAATTGGTTGCATTATCGCAATATATTTTCTATGGACACCCCCTTCGCCCTATTAATCGCTTAAGTGCGGCTATAAAAGCTTCAGAGCTAAGATCGGACACAAGTTCTAGATGAACTGCCTTTGTAGCAAAGCAAACAAATACGGATACATATGATTTGCAATGTTGTTTTCCTCGAATTTTCCAAGAAGTTACTATGGGACCGCAAAAATCCACCGCACAGATACTAAAGGGTCTTCCTGGAGTTAGTCGATCCTTCGGTAGATTTCCCATTACTTGGTCTAGTAATATGGGTTTGTACTTGGTGCAATGGATACTTTTGTTGACCACATGTCTAACCAACTTCCTGGCGTTAAGTATCCAAAATCTATCTCGGATGAAATTCAACAGAGCTTGGGGACCAGCGCGGTAGTTCTTAATGTGCAAATGTCGCACGTACTCCTTCACTAAAGCGTTGTCCCCTGGCAAAAGAATTGGGAATTTGGCATTGAATTCAAGGTCTGAGTTCCTAATGCGTCCTCCTACACGAAGCAAAGGCTTGTTAGCAACGATGTCCAAAAACGGAGACAATTTCACTATTCCCTTTGACGATAAGTTTTTTTGTTAGCAGTTACTTCTGCTATTTCTGATAAAAGGCTACACTGCTGTATGCACCATACGACTGCCATCGTTGCCTCTTCTATTTCCTCGGCAGATATTGGATTACCCTTTAGATTCATTTTTCCTCTACCTATCTTGCAAAAGCGGAGAATATATCCTACAACACGAATAGTTTTTGTAAAGCTGCTGTATTTGTTCAGCCTTTCAAGCAGCTGTCAAAATTCGACCTATTCGACCATCGAACCAGATTGATGAATTTAAATCTTTGACAAGAGTCCCACGCGATATTAGATCTGCGGGGTTGTCTTCCGATCTGACATGTCTCCACAAGACATTTTCAGTCAGACCTTGAGTATCGCTGACCCTATTAGCCACATATGTGTCGTAGGAATTTGATGAAGATATATGCCAATACAACACAGATTCAGAATCGGACCAAAAGTATATTTCTTTAAACTCCTGTCTTAATGAGTCCTTAACCTTTCGCCACAATTTGGCCAGCAGCTAAGCACCACACAGTTCCTGGCCTGGTAAAGACTGCATCTTTGACGGAGCAATTCGCGATTTCGCTGTAATTAGCCTAACTGATATCTGTCCTTCTCCTCGTCTTTAGCTCTGGCATAAAGACAGCATCCGTAGGCCTTTATTAAGGCATCAGAAAACCTATGTATTTGAACCTCCTTTTACCTTGGTCGATAGATAAATCGGGGAATGTTGATACAGTTTAGGTTTCGCAGATCTGCTACGTATCCTCCCCAACAGCTGTCCAGTTCATTCGGCAACGAGTCGTCCCAATCTAACCTCTCAGCCCACAACTCTTTGAGAAACATTTTTGCCTTAACAATGATTGGTCCAAGCAAACCCAGTAGATCGAACAACTTCTAGCAGCGGAAAGAATAGAGCGCTTTGTGGAATTGGTTGATAAAAACACGTCCTTATAACAGAAGTTGAAAACATCCTCTTTGGGGTTCCACTCTATACCGAGCGTTTTGGTGGTTTCAGGTTCGCCTGTCTTAAGTTGTACCTTGGTGTCCTCTGTCGTTGAATTCAAAGTGACATTCGAATGCCATTTATGCAACTGAAAGTGAGCAGAACCCAATAAATCTTTTGAATTTGCATTAATTCTTTGATAGATCCTGCGCCAGTGATGACATTGTCAACATAGAACAATTCTGCTTCCTAGTGGATGTGACCGCGTACTTCTAAGACCAATTACCATAAAACTGCACGTCGCTAGAAATGGTGCAGCTGCAGTTCCGTATGTAACTGTATTAAGACAGTAGGTCTTGAGTCGTTCTGACGAGTCAAATCTCCAAAGAAACAGCTGAAACCGTGTATCACTGGGGTCAATTTCGATTTGACGGTACATTTTTTGTATATCGCCTGTCAATGCAAATTCATGGCTTCTAAACCGCAACACAATTGAGTACATTTCCTCTTGTACACTTGCCCCTACCATCAATAAATTATTAAGTGATAGAGATGACGTCGTCTGGCAAGATGCGTCAAAAGCTACTCTTAGTTTCGTTGACGAACTCTCAGGACGTAGAACGCACTGATGTGGCATAACATAATGAGGTTTGTTTGGACATATGTGCTCGATTAGCGACATATGCCCTAAGTCTAAAAACTCCTTGATAAAGTGTGAGTTTTGATTTTTCAACTCCGAGTTCTTATCTAATCTGCGCTCCACCGCAAAGAATCTTTTCTTTGCTATTTCTAACGAGCTACCTACCTTAGATGAGCTATCCTTGAATGGAAGTTTCACTGAAAATCTTCCAGTCGGTAAAATGTTGAGATTGTTTTTTAAAATGATCTTCACAAGCTTCTTGCTCATGTGTGAGTCGCGTTGTGCTGGTAATTTCTTCGTTGTTCCAAAATCTTTCCATCAATTTTTTAAGATTGGAACGCGAAGAATCCGCGACAATTTGCACTAAATTGCAGCTCTTTCTTCCCTTTCCAATGCAGGTACCCTAAACTATCCATCCAAGTATAGTTTTATGCAACACCGGTAAGTTTGCACCTAATTTAATTTGTTCGTTTTTCAATAGTTCGAAAAAGAGTTCAGCTCCCAGGAGCATATCGATTATGTGATGCTTAAAGAAGAGTGGATCCGCCAATTTCAAATTTTTTGGAATGTTCCAACCACCTGTTAAAAGTTATCGTTGAGGTTGAAATTCGGTTATTGACAGAGCTGTCCAGAACTCTACGTTCTTCTCAAAATTGTTCAACCTGGATCGTAACGTCGTAGTTGTCTGAGAGTCGATAGTCGTACTGACTCCGCTTATATTAACTGGACTACGAACTGACTTCAATTATAGTCCTTGTGCCAAAGCTTGGGTCATTAAGTTTATTTGGGATCCTGAGCCCTTCTAGATTCTAGATTGATGGCTGGAACGAAGTCACCTGCCCGATTCCTAACCCTAACAACAACTGTGGCCAATATTACTTGAGACTCAGCATCATCTGCAGTTGAGCTTAATAAAGTAGTTTTAGAAGTTCCCGAGATTCCGAAAGGCCCGGCAGCTGGCTGAGGAACCGATGTGTCGTTCCGTGTATTGAAATTTTCATACCTATGCAATAGTTGATGATGAGGTTTCGAGCAGACGCAGCACTTTACTGCAGAACAGCGGCTTATTCCGTGACCTTTGTTAAGACAATTAATGCAAAGGGACAAATCGAAAAGTGATGAAATATGTTCTAAAAAGATCAAGCATTTATTATCATATCTATCCTCAAGCCTCTTGAGTGCCTTGAGGTAATTTTCTTCGGTGACCTGAAACGCCTTTATTGTTCCAAGCGCCCTTTCACTTAAGCACTAAATCAAGTGATTGAATTTTTCTATGGGTGCCAGGGAACTATCGTTATGAACTAAAGTTCTGAAAACTCCAATAAAATGTTTGTAATCTGAGTAGCTTCCAGAACATTTTGGTAACCTTTGTAAAGGTAAACGAGAAGAGAAGAAGAAGCCAGAGTAGCTGTGAGAGAAGTGTCCGCAACTGCAACACTGCCCTTTCCATTGTTTCCCATCAGCGACAAAATCCTAGACTTCGTTGTGCAATACAATTCCTCTATTTCACACCGACTGTTATCAGTAGGGACTATCTCTTCTATTCGCGTTTGGTAACTAATAGCTTGTTTGAAGTAGGATTGTGATATCCCCAACCGACTTTCCAATTCAGTCAGCTCTAAAGTTCCTGCCTTAGTACCTATTAAGGTTTTATTACGCGAGATGCTTCCCTTTGTTGAAGCGCGATTTTTATCTGAGCGAAATCAAAGTCTCGAACGATTTATACTTTGAAATTTCAGAAGTGTCTGATGTAGACATAATGAAATTTTAGTAGATATGTGCGTGTGTGTGATATTTATATTCAAACAGAGAACAATTATCACATGCGATTTTCTGTTAAGCAGCCTATCAATATATTACAAAGCTTTAATTATTTCGAAGAAAACAATAAAAGCAAACAATATCAACGAATGTCCAGCGATACACAAATTGCAGCTGCAATGCTCTTCAATTAAAAGCTATTCGTCGTGATTTGCTACAAATATGCTCCGACTATGGTGATATGAATTTATGAAAATTTAAATTTCTAGACAATACGGGAATACATACAATACTTTTTATGCAGCAACTACCAACAAGTTCCAACCATACAATTATTAGAGTAAAAGCTTCTAAAAGTAATTGTCTCCCACTACGATCTAGCAACAACAGCAACAGTGACGCGACGGCGATTATCATGCACGATTGTTTCTTCGATGTTTCTTCTCCATCGTGTGAGGAACGCATTTATGAAGTGTTGGCGGTAACAGGTTACGTATGACACATATTGTGCACCCTTTCTCTCCGTTCGCGTTTTGGAGCAGTTAGCCGTTGATTACTCCCATGAATTCCCTGTTGCAGCTGAAATTATCAGAAATGATTTTTCTGTAGATGACGTAGTATCATGTGCAGAGACATTACCAGATGCGAAATCTAAAAAGAATTCCTTAAAAAAACTTCTTGCGAAAGCTGGTTTAACGCTTGGCAAATGGCAAAGCAACTGCAAGGAGCTCCTAGCTGGTGGAGGTGAAGAGCAAGATAATGCAGTTTCCTTGGACACCAATGGAGATCCTTGGGTAAAGGTTCTGGGATTATATTGGAATTCTAAGTTGGACTACTTTAGTTTTCGTATAAACTTAGCCCCATACGAACGTGTGACGAAAAGTCAAATACTTAGAGAGGTCGCTAGTATATTCGACCCGCTAGGGTTTCTCGCACCCTCCGTAATTCGACTCAAAATCATCTTCCAAGAGCTATGGCATCGCAAATTAGAATGGGACGAAGAAGTTCCAGTCTCCATCGCAACTGTGTGGACAAAATATCGAGAAGAGTTTCTTATTCTTACCAATATCACTGTCACGATAGCTAGTCCAATCGGTTTACTTAATTCTGGCATGGGTTTTCTGATGCATCGGCAGCTGCATACGCAGCAGTAATATACTCACGGTATGAACTACCAAATGGTTTATTCGAAACAAAAATTGTAGCAGCCACAACACGGGCTGCTTCGCTCAAAAAATTGAGCATTCCTCGCCTCGAACTTATGCAGCTCATATGGAGTTTCTATCGAACATCTAAAGAAATATGGTAAATTTCCTAGCAATTTTAAAATGTTGAGTCTTAATCCATAGCTAGATGAGGAAAATGTACTGCGAGTTGGAGGAAGAATAGGGGAAGCAAACATCTCGTATAATTCTAAACACCCTATCATCATTCCGAAGCAACACAACTTCCAGACTCATTTTACTTGATGCCCACGACCCATTCCTTCATGCAGGAGTATCAAATCTGTTTGTTCTTATCCGTCAGGAGTATTGGATAATAGGTTGCCGCAATCTACTCTGGAAAATCTCATATGAATGTATATCATGCTTCAAACAAAGGAAGGCTTTAGCATGTCAACTAACGGGAAACCTACCACGTCAAAGAACAGTGAAGAGCATTTGCAAATTGTGGATGTGATTACTCGGAAGAAAATGTCATATTACCAGAGGATACATTTCTCTTTTCGTCTGCATGGTGACAAAAGCGATACACCTCGAACTAGTCAGCGATCTGACTACGGATGTATTCTTGGCAGCTCTTCGTCGATTAGTGGCACGACGTGGAAAACCATCACACATGTATTCTGACAATGGGACAAATTTTTGAGGGTCTGCTCGTTCCTTGACTGAGATGCATACCTTGGTTCTTTCGGAGAATCACAACTCATTGGTAGAAGAGTCGTTAGCACGCGATGGTATTACATGGCATTTCATTTCGTTTCGCACCAGACTTCGGTGTATTATGGGTAGCAGGGGTAAAATCTGTCAATCATCATCTTCGAAGGGTAATCGGAGATGGTGCACTCAATTTCGAAAATCTATATCTTTTTACGCAAGTGGAAGCTATACTCAATTCTAGGCCTATATTTCAAATGTCCGACAACGATATAGAACCATTAACCCCAGCCCACTTCTTTTTCGGTCAACCCTACACTACTCTACTACTGTAGTACCTGTCCCGTCATTGGACTTCCCATTAAATCGCTTATCATCGTATCAGTCCATCCAAGCCAAGGTTCAAGGTTATTGGAAGAGGTGGAGCATGGAGTATTTAACATCATTGCAAGATCGTCCAAAGTGGAAGCAGACGCAAGGTGATCTAAAGATTGATGATATTGTACTTGTGAAAGACTCAAACCTTCCGCCTGGCAAATGGCTGATGGGACGTATACTAATGACTCATCCTGGAAAGGACGGACGCATTCGAGTTGTTACGCTGAAGACGGCCAGTGGGAATTTTATTCGTCCAATTCATAAGTTGGCACCATTACCCTTAAGCTGAAACTCTGTTCCAGGGGCGGCGGAATGTTTAGAAATAATATGTGTTTTTTACATTAAACATTCAAAATATATCCTATTATTTGTATATTTCATTTTTTTGCTGCATTAGAATCTAACTCACTTCATTACTTACCATGTTAACTTTACCGTATTAAGCATGTACTCTTCTTTTAGCACATTACTTTCTCTCTCTTGAATAGCATTGTTTCTTAAATTAGTACTAAGTCTACTTGCTATTGTTATCGCTAATCTCTCGTTCACTTGGATTTGGACCATACACGGGCTAACACCTGTTTAACCTAATAAATTATGACGATTAGAATTTCGCTTTTTTTGTTTTATCTCGTCATCTGGGCTTAATCGCAGAATTTATTAGTCAAGCGCAATTTGGCATATATTGTGACTTTAATGACTGTTTGCTCCATTTCGTCAGATTGGTTATTGGAAAACTGGTTAACAAAGACTATCACTTTTCGCTCGGTTTTGATGTAAGTTTCCAAGTGCTTTCGAAAACGAAAAATTATATTACAAAGTACACAAATTCGTTGGCGAATTGAGAGTTTTGGATCGGTCGAATTTAAATCGTTAAGATCACTGTAAAAGTAAGCTGATAGATGGAAATTTTGTTTTCGGGAGAGAGCAGGGCATGCGCAAAGAAGGTGTAAAGGTGTCTCTTCCTCCTCCTCATCTACACAGCTCCTGCAAAAGTCGTTCGAGTAATCGCCAAGCCTTGTTGCATGCCTGTCTAACAGACAGTGTCCAGTGATGATACCAATTATAGGACTGATGTGCGATCTATTGAGGGTAATCAAGCTCTTAGAGCGTGTCAGATTTACTTACTTTACTTAGCGGGCTCCTGACCCGTGAAGAGTCCCTGCCTGAGATACGGCAGCCTTCCACCCTCTGCGATTCCGAGCACGGTGCTTCCAGTTGTCCAGACCAAGCGCTCTGGCATCCGCGATGGCTTGGTCTTTAAAACGAAGGTTCGGTCTTTCTTGTCGTCTCGAACCTGGGAGCTCGGATTCGAAGATCCTCTTGATTTTGGCTTTTCGGACTACATCCACATCTTGGTACAGCTCATAGAGTTCGCGGTTGTATATTCTCCTCCATTCGCCCTCCTCGCACACAGGACCAAATATCCGTCGAAGGATTTTTCTTTCAAGGGATCCCAGTATTAACTCTCCTTTCCTGCATATCGTCCAGCACTCGGCGCCGTATAGCAGAGCTGGCAGGATAAGGGTTCTGAAGAGCATGCACTTTGTCCTTCAAGTCAGGAGTTTTGAACCCAAAAAACAAATTTTGCCAAACCGAAGTAGCAGCGGTTTGCTAGGTTCAACGGATCTCCACAAAGATGTCATTTGTGTAGTTGATGTTTACCCTGAGGTAGATATACTCCTTACCAACCTCGAAGTTGCTGCTATCAACAGTGACATTTTGTCCTAGTCGGTGGGCAGATGATTGTTTGTTTGTTGATATCATATATTTAGTCTTTTCCTCATTCACTTCAAGGCCAACTAGTTTCGCCTGTTCTTCAATAGCCGTGAAAGCCTCTATCACGGCACGCTGGGATCGACCGATAATATCTATATCGTCCGCATACCCCAGCAGTAGGACTGATCTGTTGAAGATAGTGCCTTCCGGGTTGACACCTGCCCTGCGCACTATCTGCTCAAGAACAAGATGAAAGAAATCACACGACAGCGCATCTCCTTGCCGAAATCCGGTGCATGTTTGAAAGAGTTCAGATGAGCTGCTGCCAAACTGCACATTGCATTGCGTGTTATCTGGATCAGTTTTGACGGGATCCCGAATTCGGCCATTGCCACAAAAAGCTCCTGACGATGAATGTTGTCATATGCGGCTTTTAAGTCGATGAAGAGATGGTGTGTCTCGACTTGAAACTCATTGGTCTTTTCCAGGATTTGCCTTAGTGTGAAGATTTGGTCTACAGTTGATCTGCCGGGCCGGAAGCCACACTGGTACGTGCTGATTAGTGTGTTGCAGAAATGTTTGAGACGTTCACACAGTACGTTGGATAGGATCTTATATGCGACATTAAGCAGGGATATGCCTCGATAGTTCTTGCAAGACATAGGATCGCCTTTCTTGTAGATGGGACATATGGAGCTGATGGTCCAGTCATCGGGCATGCTTTCAGCAGCCAGCTGCTTGGCTTTCTTATAGAACTTCCGGATGTTGTTTCGGTCGCGGGACTCTTCGATCTCCTTGAGCTAGGAGACTGCATGCTCTCTTTTCTTTTTACGCTTCTTCTGTCTCGGTACTCATCTCTTGATGCCCTTGTTTTCCTCTCCAGCGTTCTAATGTGTGCATCTTCTGTCACCTTTTCCGATATACGCGTACATCATCACACTACGGGCTGTTTCTCAGGGGTGGCTGGTATCCTGGGGTGGTTTCTGCTACCTCCTTGATGATGGCGTGATACTAAAACCACTGCTGCAAAGCCAATTAGTCGGTAGCCATTATCGGTTGTCATTTTGTGGAGGCTGTGCTTACCAACTAATCCGCCGAAGATGTTTTCCTTGCCGACTTTAGCATTGAAGTCGCTGAGTACAATTTAGACATCGTCCTCCGGACAGGCTCCGTAGGCTCCGTCCATGAGGTCATAGAATTCCTCCTTGATAGGGTCCTCAGCCTCGTCGGTAGGGGCGTGTGCACATATTAGACTAATGTTTTGGAATGTAGCTCTGATGCGGATCACAGCCAGGCGATCACTTATCGGCTTGAAGTCCATTACTTTGGATACAAGCCGATTTCCCACGACGAATCCGCACCCTAGGGCGTGCAATCTTTTGTTACAACTGTAATAAATGTCGCAAGTTTGTCTTTTCCATCGTATCTCCTGGATCGCGGTAATGTTTGAGTAGCACCTGGAATATAGAGTGTCACACATTTCAGGTACACACTCGCATGTCCGTTAACGTTCCGAGTCTATTTTGCCTATTTTGCTCAGCCATCTCCTTTAGAGATGATCGGCAATCTAGAGCTAATAAAGAGTTAATAGAGACGGAGTCCAGATATTTGATGGCCGCCTGGCTGTCCGAAAAGATTCAGATATCCTTTACGGATACCACGTTCTTTTTAAGCCAGGAAAAGAATTCCTTGATCGCCATTCTTTCCGTTTGGAAGGCAAGGCAGTGACCAGGAAGACGGAAGGAGAGACTAAGATTTAGTCTGACTGAGAAGACACCTCCACCAACCACATCGTTTGTTTTTGATCCGTCCGTATAAAAATGAATTGATTCTTCCTCCAGCAAGGCGCCGTCGTCCCAAAAGGATCTGGGGGAAATGGATAGCTGGATGTATTTATCGAACTGCTGTTGGGGTATGGTGTAGTCTATATTCCTAGAAAGGATTCTGAGTGTGTTCAGAATTGCAGAGTGGCCGATTTCATTTTCGGTCCATTAAGAAGTTGCTTTGAGGCGAATGGCCGTGGTAGCAGCTGTCTGCTAAAAATGTCAAGGGGTATTAAATGGAACAGAAT